>KN834750.1:0-600000 GCA_000827265.1 Collybiopsis luxurians FD-317 M1 | reverse complement strand
TGCGAATAAGCTCAAACCCAATATTTTCTTTACAGCCCATCTTAACTACTCTTCGTGAAAAGGCCCGTCATGCTTTGGCTGCTGCTCAGTCTAAAAGCCCTGAGCCCTCCCTCTCTGATGGAGAACTCTGGAATATCAAAAAGGAAGAGCTGGATCCCAACGATGAACTGTCCATTTTTGCTGGACATACTCGTTTGGTAAATCGTACGCTTACTGGTAAGACCTCTGGTGTTGGAGGTCCCTCTGAACCACTAGAAGTTCTCCCTCCTTCGGCAGTTTCAGTATCTCCAGGTCTCGTTTTGAACCCCGTACCGAATAATCAAGGGCATCCGTCGGGACTCAGGCAGCACAGATCAAGTTCGCAGCTTCGTCGACAATATGTTGATGTGGATATGGAATCCTCCCGTAAATATGACATGTATGACGCCGACCCAAGGCACGCCTCTCAGTCGTATTTGCCCCCCACACATCCTGCACCTCCTCTCCGACCACTTCATCAGCGCCCCTCCGGGCCGTACTCTGGCAGTGGCCGTGGTTCTGACCAATGGTACGGTGAAGATCTGCGCCGTCGCAGCATGCCTTCTCATCCGAATCACCTGCCCACAATCAGTATTCCCGCCGCTTCGGTGCCTTCATCTATGGACGACTCCTCTCCACATCAATCGATGCACTTCAACTATTCCTATGATCGCACTAGCCGAGGTGACCCGTCCCCTGTTACAGCGAGTGGTTATGGGTGGTCGTCACATCAGCCGTCGTCACCATATCCTCGGCACTCCTCGTCACCTGTCCGACTCACCCATCCACAGTACGGACCATCTTCATCGCAGGTACACTCTGATACATCCATGCATGATTTTCACAGCCAGCCACCCGCGCACCAAATGTATCCTGGGCCTAGTGTGACGAGTTTCAACCCCCATCCAATGCCTGGTCACGCCGCATTAGCGGACCTCGGGCTAGCTTCCAGAGATTCGAGGCTGGATGAGCGCTGGAGTTCGTTTATGCAAGACTCGGGACTATTAGACGAAGTCCACTTTGGCCGAGGGCATCGCTAAGGCAGCTGCTTTGTGTTGCTTTTCCTGGTTTAAATCAATCTTGATTACTTTCGCTGCTATATTTTGCTTTCTAATCCACTCAGTAATATCTTTATTCTGTTTAATGATCAGAACTTGTTCAATCCGCCTGTAAGTATCCAAGTTCCATGTTTTGCGTAGTATAATAAATTTGTAATATCTGAACTGCTATACTCTAGTCAATACATCATTGGTCTCAACTTCTAGCTGTTTATTAGCTCAGGCTAGGCTCTGTGTACCCACAAATCATCCATTTTGGCGGGCCGATGAAGGCATATTCTGAATTATTCACTGGTGCATGTTTAGTCACCATGAAGCTATTGAACGAGATATGCAACTCAAGCACCGACTAGACTTGGCTTGGGAATTCTGTCGTTTACTTGGCCACTCAGAGGTAAACAGCGATGGTAAGATAATGGCACGAATCGACGCAGTATCACAAACCGTCTCAAAAAATTATAATAATAAAGCGGCCAGCTGTCACATCACTGAAAGAAAGACGCCATCCAGTCCTCGACTGCGACGAGCTTATCCCATCCCTTTTGGCCTGTAAAACCACCCCAAGTGAGAAGAAGATGCGCTATTGAGCCTAAGCGAGGATTTGAGCCTGCAAAGGGCAAGGAAACACAAAAGTACGAACCAGCAAGAATTACAGCAGCGACCGACGCAACTGAGTACCCAGCAGATTCGGAGTTGTTCTGCTCAATAACGACGGGTATCTCTCTGGGCAAGGTTTCTCTTTCAGCAGAGGCTATAAATCTTGCTGGTCAGAATCAAAATAGTATATATCAGGCGTGAAAGCGCACATACACTGGACTTCTTCTATTTTGGAGTCGCTCATTTGCCTCTATCAGTAGTTCAGTATCAAGTTCAAACTTCAATGAGCATACGTTTCGCGTTATAGTGGCGGTAGGTAGTGGTGGTGGTGGTTTAAATGTTCCCATCAAATTTGCTACTTCGACTCCGACTCCGACTCCCATCAGAGTAACTTGGTTACTTTTCTTCACAACGTCCAGATCGCTCATTTTCGTCCTCAGGGCCACATCTACAATGCGGTTTTCCCCCGTTCGTTCTATGCGAATACTTTCTCGAAACGCTGTACCGCCGAAGACCAGAATTATCCCTTCGTTACCAGCCATTCTCAAAGCTTCCGCCGAAACAGCTCAACCTACAGTTATCGATATCCTGACGAAAAGAAAAACCGCTGCCGCGGAAAACTGGCCTGCTAATTTACGGATTGAACCCATAGTACAAAAAAAGGATCTTAAAAATGTGCATGCAAGCATTCGACCGCAGTTAAAGGAGCTGATGAAGGAGGTTTGAAGAAATGGTTTTTTGATGCCAGGTGAGTACTCGATCTTGTTTCTCGATGGAAACTTATTTCTGGATTGCAGCGGTTTTGAAGTGCATGATTTTGGTCGTTTTGATGTAGAGTTTCAACCGCAAATGCTAATAGTGTCATTGATGTAGCCCATTCAAGAGCGATAGGAATGAGGTGGGACGTATTTGCTACGATATAATTTTACAATAATTACGCTCCAATCTTACAACCACCCAAAGCTAGTAGAAATATCGTCAAGTTCATCAACGCTACACGTAAAAGAAGCGAAAACTAAGATTCATCGTGCAGAGAGCGTGAGTTGGAAAGAAGGGGGGTCGTTTCGGTGGCATTATCCGGCGATGTGGGTCGTGATGCAGGCTGGGATCCCGCATTGTCCATGTCTATTTCACTATGAGGTGAAGATAGAGGAAGTGTAACATCTCGTTTGCAGACAGGGCACTGTCATCTGCATTTAGCAATAGCAGAATGTTGCATTTGTGAGGAGCTCACCAATTTCTTTCGTTGAATAAGCCATTCATCTACTTCGTGCATATGGAAAAGATGATGGCACGGCAACACTCTTACTTTGTCGCCTTTCTCAAACTCGGACAGACATATTGCGCATTCCATCTGCGGAAGTGATTTTTCACGAGTGTTCAGAATTCAAAGAGAGAGCAAGGCTCACCTGAGATTCAAACCAAGGCTGATCCTTCCTCTGGTCGACTTTAGAAGTCGAAGGATTACTGGACTCAGACTCCTCCTGGACTATTTCGGCAGTCACTGACTGTGCCTCAACATCAACATCAAAGGAAGTCGGGTTTGCATTGACGTCTTCTGCTCCCTCATGTTTTTCCCATCCTGAACCGGTCCACACTCTCCAAGGCAGGCTGTGAACAAATTCTTCAGGAGCTCGATCTCGTTGAGCGGCTCGCGCAGCTCTGACGCGATGTATGAGTAACGTGACGAAAGTCAATATGGATGGTAGGAGCAAGATGACGATGAAGGTAATGATAGGCCTGTTAACCGAATAATTAGCCGCAAAAATGACAAACGAGTGCCCCGACTTACGAGTACCATTCCCAGGCAGAGTACTCTGCAGTGATCAACAGCGATAAAGTACGTAGACCAGCGTGAGAGGTATTTGAGGTAGATATGAGTCGGTACAGTTCTGAATAATCGGAGAATTTGATGAAGGTTGCTGCGATCTGAACGTCGGAAGAATCCTCTGCACAAACTCTCAATATATAGATAATTGGCTTTGGATTACGAACTTACCTGGGCTATACATATTCACGAGGGTGTCTGGAAAACCTGACGATACATTAACATGAATAAAGATTCCTTGATTCGATCGCTAGCCTACCTGAAACTTCTGGATCATCACCTCCAACTACGACTGCCCGGGCTCCGAGTCTCTGTGCTTCTCGTACTTTATTCACGAATTCGCATTTGCCTCTCTGCACTAATGCAATCCAGGTCTCAGCAGGATCCGGTGAGTTTGGGCCATCAAGACATAATTGTGGACAACCGGTATTTGGAAATGAGCCTTCATATGAACCTTGACATGGCTTTGTGAATGATGAAAGAGGAATCACATAACCAAGTATAGGGCTGGTTATTTCCCCGCCAAACGCCGCTTTAAATAAAGCATGTTCAGTAATACATAACGACGACTTTATATGAATAGACTCACCGGGCCTTGAGGCAAAAGAAACAACTGGAGAACGATCTACTACACTCACGGTGCTGGAACCCAGAGACCATTCCCACCAGGCTTTGTCCGAATTCATGCCGCTGAACAAAGACGAGATTTTAGGACCGAAACCAAGCTGGAAGGAGTAAGCCTCGGGCAGTAAAAGTAGGAGAACAAGAGCCGTAGCAGAGGGTATAGGGCTGAAATAAAGAGATCTGGATCCTGGAGTCATAACTCGTCAGTTTGGACGAGGTTTGGTCTGAAAACGAGCCAGAGATGGTAGGGTGATGCGGTGAGCGTGAAAATTAAGTGGAGGTGGCTCCGTTAGGCGCTTGGCGTCATTTTCGGCGCTAAAGAATCGGTCCTGTCTGGATTGTGTCTGGATGCTCAGTGGCTCACTGATGATCAATCTCTAGATATTGAGCTATATAGCAGGAACCACTTCGGCGGTTCAAGATGAAAGATTGGCATCTACGGCTTCCCAGCTTCTCAGGTAAGCTCGCCCTAGTCAATTCTAAGCGAGTTCGGTCTCCGTAATTGAACCCCTCAAAGAACAATAAACTGATGGCCAAAGACTACTGCTTTCATATCGTTTCTACCTTTTTACTTGCGCCGCAATCAGAATTTGGATCGCGCTTGCAGTGGATAGCGGACTGTTGTCGTATACAAGATCTACTTATGGGCCAGAGGCAAACTATCGCGACGTGCATGGTAGGAGTATGGGGACCATGTTGATGAAACTCTTTCTTTTATAAACTTCCCACTCCCTCCTACAGAATGCAGAAGAATACAATAAGCCTCAGGTCCAAGACCACGTTATCTGTCAAATCCTCTTCCATCATACTGAATCGACCTTTTGACAATAAAGAAAACAACTCTCCGGTGTGCTAATCGTGCTTTATTGTCTTTTCCCTTTTAAGTAACTAATTCGGGCCTCACAGAATCTGAAAACGGGGGGGAGGAATTGTGAACGAATTCTCGTCCATAGGAACCTTTCGTATCCACATAGTAAACCTCGTGCTAGCTAACTTTGCATTAGCCAAAGAGTGCTTGTATGCACCACGTTCTACTGAGGTTATAATTCATATTAAAGACACGCACTTATGCAAAATACTAGCCCGAAACTTCGATACATCGGGGTCATATTTTGACCAGATTATCTGTCAACGGCCAAAATATAAACATCTATTGTTATAAATCACATACCCGTCCTCGCGTCCATCCCGTCCACCTACAGCCACACAGAGAAAGGCCACGGATCCAGTTCCGATCTTGTGGCAAAGCAGCAAGGTTGTATCTCTTGTCTGTGATTCATAAAGAAGTCTGTACGCGAGTTATTATCTGATCTAAAAAGGAAGGTTCGAAGCGTCGAATACTATAAAACGATCTTATTCAACGCTCCGACAACCTTCTCCGTTCAGCTCTCTGTATCCCGAACCTGCTGGCACCCGCATCACCATATCCAATTTCAACTCGCGATGACTGTCAACGGAACAAAGAAAAAAAGACATAGTGAGTAGGGATGTGAACTCAAGAGAAAAGTTATCAAACGTTTTAATATGGTATTTCACAGCGAAACCGTGCAAGTATTTTCAAATGGGCACCTGCCCTTTCTCTGGCATGCAGTGCGATTTTGCACACACCCTTTCTTCCGCCTTGGACGTCCATAGCGTGGTATCCTGCAAATTTTATGAGTCTGGTTATTGTCGGAATGGAACTAGTTGTCGATTCTGGCATAGTCCAGCACATCCAGCGCCAATCGTAGGTAAGTTGCCTCAGTCCAATCACTATACCTGCGAGCTACTGAGCACTTGGGCTATGTCGTGTTCAATGTAGTTGATTCCAACTGGGCAAATTCCCCTGCAGTAACCGATAGAAGCTACATTCCTCCTTGGTGTATGTTCATAATCTAATCCGGTGAAGTCTTCCTTCGACCTTTTTTTTTCGCAGTCATTCCTCCCGCATACGCGTCACCCCATGCTATACCGACATCTACTACTGGTTATCCGTCGCCTTTCTGGATATATGATTCCTATCCCCAGCTCTCTCCTCCTGTCACAGGAATGTCTTCGCTGCCGTACCTAGAGAGTATGAATTTTCCGATTCACCAGTCACGCAGCAACTCGGTGGAATCTCACAGCAGTTCAATGAGCTTTTTGGATACGCCGACGTATAACCCTCAATCTGACCGAGTCCAAGTGGTCGGTGAGGATGATATCGGCGAATCGCCACCCACGCAAGCTAATGATACCTCTGCTGTACCTGCACCTTTGTCACAGTCGACGATCAAAAATCAAGTAGCCGGAGTCAAGGCTAAATTGAAACCGAATTGTAGCAAGGAATCGAAGTCATACAAGAGTCCGTTTTCTTTCTAAGCAGTCATGCAATGAGTGGACTCACAAACGCCTAATAGCGGTGCTTTGCAAATTCCACAACAAACCCCCGAGACACTGTTCTAGAGGGGACAAATGTACATTGTAAGTAAGTACGCTGAAATCAAATCTCTCCGGCTTGACGTTTCCTCAGTATCCACGCCAATGCATCGATAATCAATGACTTGAGTTCTGCGCAAGGTGGCCATTCGAAGAAACGCACCGTCAGTCCGGAATCAGACTCGGCGAGGAAACCAATATCTCCCTCGTTACCTACAAAACCCAAAACTCGAATTGAAGCTGAAAGACAGAAAGGTTTTTATCCCGTCACCTGGCGCGTCATAGGAGGCGGTGTATTGATGGGCGTCAGTCAACCTGATTTGGAAATCAGTAAGGGATTTTCAGTTTATGTATATATCTGGGTGGAATCGGTAACGACGTTTCTTCTGTTATACAGAATATCAGGTCGATGAGGAGCACCAAGACCCCAAAATTGTTTTGCATTCATCGTTGAAACAGGAGTTTTCTGGCGGGGCACCAGACCAGACTTTCAATATACCTGTTGAAAGTAGACCCAGGAAACGCACTTTATCGAATCCTTCTCCGCCGAGTGCAACTTTTACGACTGTATGTCCATCTCCACTTTTTTTTTTTTCCTGGAGGCATCTTGAGCGATTTTGAAACAGAGCGTCTTTCCAGCCGAGAGTCCGTAATATACGCAATCAGCACTCGGGATTGCGCAGCCTTTCGACCTTCTTTCGCAACCTCGACTTGTCAACATTTTGCTGGATATTCATCTTTTGGAAGACCGATACCTATGATACTCTCTGAACTATGTATGTCATTGTAACGTATATCTGTACTTCGATATTCCGAGTATTGTGTACTGCAGCAGTTATCTCGTCTGATAAGATTACAAATATTTGATCATCAATTGTACCACTGCAGTTGTGCATTCGCACTCATCACTGATATCGGATGACTCAGGACTGAAGCTGCCAGGGGTGTTCTATTTATTGGAGAGTGCTGTGAACTTCTACATCTCTTTCCCTTTCGACCATCATGTCTTCAACAATCGACCTTACTCTGTCTCTGTCAGATATCTTGCGTCAGTCGACCAAGGAGGCGCATGAGACGATTGAGCACAGTCCTGCGGCGTCCAAGTTGCTCAGTGGTGAATTGTCCAGGGTGCGTTTTCCCCACTGCTGTCCAGAATAGCCGAGCATAATGTCGAACGCAGGAAGATTATGTGCGCTTTCTAATGATGCTTTGGCACGTCTACACGGCATTGGAAGATGGACTGGAACAGCACGCCACACATCCTGTCCTCGAACCAATCTACAATCCAACTCTTTTGCGCCGCGGTCCTGCTCTTTCAGCCGACATATCTCATTTACTGCAAGTTTCAGAGTCTGCCTGGCAATCTCATCCACTTCACAAGTCATTAGTCTCCTCGCCGCCAAGAGCCATGTCTACATATGTGGATAGAATCCGAGAAATCAACTCGTCTTTAGATCCCTCGCGACTGGTTGCCCATGCCTACGTCCGGTATCTCGGTGACCTCAGCGGTGGACAGAGTATTCGTCACGCGTTGGCAAAAGCATATGATTTGGATGAGGCTTCCGGTGAAGGTCTTTCTTTTTATGCCTTCAAAGAACTATCCTCGTCCAAGCCCGCCTCGTTGGGAGAAATGAAGCGAATAAAGGACTGGTTTAGGAATGGCATGAATCAAGGAGCTGGTGACGACATTGAAATCAAAGGTAATTCTTTACTGTATTGGTGTTTAATACTCGTTCACCCGGGTCTAATTGCTTGCTTGAGGTGGTATTACTCAGGAAGCCAACGCCGTGTTCTATTACAACGGAGCCCTTTTCAATGCTATTCTGGAGAAGCCAGAAGCTCAGACCGACCTACCTGTAACACCCCAGGTTAAATCTGGTAGTGGGCGAGCAATATCCTCGATTCTTGCAATCGTCACGACCGGTTCGTTGGATCTGGTGTTCCATTCTGTTTATTCTCTTACACCTTCCTAGTTTCTCTTGCGCACTTTTTCCTTGTGGTTTCTGGCCGCTACACGAAGCTAGGTCCTGCCGAGCCATGGCTCAAGTTAGGATCGCTATGGGGCACTGCCGCTTAGTGACTCTTTGGATCTGGTTATAAGCATATATACTTTGATGCTCATGATAGATGTATATGTATTGCATGCACCTGACGATATTAAATTACGAATGCTGTTGAATGTCTAAAATTGCGCCCTTGGGCTTTTGTCCCGTCCTTGCCGTCCGACGTCCGACGTCGCGACCGCCGTTATCGGCACGTGCTCGTAAAACCTAAGCCGAGATGGGCGTCTAAGCAGCTACAGTACTTTCGTTGTTTACTTTAATTCTGGTACAAGCTCAGGATGGCCTTGTTTCTGTCCAAGCTCCTTGGACGCAAGAAACAAGAAGACAAGCTATCACCCAATTCTGAATCTTCGGCCTCCCCTCTCGAAGGAAAATTTGAATATGTAATTCCCACTCCTTCTGCAGCCGCAAAGGCCCCCGACTATCCTCATCTCTCCTTAAATTTACCAGAGCGTAGGGAGAGCCGTGTGCTCACCAACGTATTTGGTAATGAAGATTTGGTTGGAAAAACACGGTTGTCGCCAGAACAGACCCTAGTCATCGTTCGGGCTTGTTCGCAAGCCATAATTGCTCGAGGTAAGGATTGAATTTTCTGTTTGGATTATTAAATCTTCATTCTGGTTTTTCAGGTCTGGAGACTCTTGGTATCATGCATCCTCACTGGCATTCAGCGTCGCCCGCCGCACAGCAAAGATTAATTCTGCTATTCATACAAGAATCTGCAGCTGCTTTCGAATCCGAAATCACTTCCACTCGTTCCCCCCATGATGTTGCGGCGGTCCTTCGTTGGGCCTTTCGTCACCTTCAGCTCCCCGGAACTTCATTTGGAAATGACCCACTCTGGTATAACCACTTCTTCGAGTTGGAAAAGTCCGCTTCTTACCCACCGAAATCCTTTTCCGAGATCCTGGCTCCTCAGCTCCAGACTATCAATTTGGAACTCCTGACAACTACTTTGGACCTACTTTCCTCTCTAGCTGCACACGCTGAAGCGAATAGTATCTCCGGAAGTAAACTCTCCAAGGTTTTTGGTTTCTGGCTTCTTACCGCGGAAAAATCCAGGCAAACCAGCGACTTTTTGTCGTTCTACGAACAATGGGATAGACAAGGACGTATACTGGAACATCTTTTCCTTTCGCATATCCGGTAGGTCTCCTTTTCAGCTACTCCACTGTGCCTTGTTTCGTGTTGACACTTACCCACTGTAGGAATGAAGTCGTGAATCATCGCCTGCCTAAGCGTCTGGTTGAACTGGTCAAGCACTACCCATATACTAGCCATTCTCAACCTTCCCCAGAACGTGATCTTCTTCCTCGTCCGCGTTTTTCGACAAGACGATGCGACGCCCTTTTCGTGCATGTCGCCACAGAAATACCTCCCTCGGGCGCAAAGTTCTCCAAAGTACCCCTACAGATAGTTTCGGACGCTCTGAAGGCGACCATTCCTACAGCTGATACGCCACCGTACTCTGCCTGGCGAAAAATCCAAGATGCCGGTGTATCAGGAGATGAAGAGTCTTATTCTCCAGGAAAATATTCAGGTCTTGGTCGTATCTTGAGCGACGAGACTTTGGCGGCTCTTTCGCTCCTCACTGGAGAAGAGACACAGGCAGAACCATCCATAAATTTCCTCTCCCCAGTTGATAATGGCCGTTATGAGAATAACACCAGAAGCCGCAGTCACGTTCGACAGCAGTCAGCATCCTCTACGGAGAATGTCACTGAACAGCAGTCAAACCTCATTGGATTGGATTGGAATACTTTTTCAACTTCTGGCTTTCTACAGTCAAGCCCATTGATGACACCTCTTGCGGAGACTCTTCTGGACAGCAGGGATACGGAAGTCACTTCCCCTAGTGTCACTCCATCCCGAAAAGGTAGCAGAAAATCTGCCAAAACTCCGAATCATCCGTCTCGCAGGAGTCTGGATGTTCTTCCTCCGATTACAATCCCTTCCACAGGATCTCATATTCAGGTATTAAATGGTTCATCTACTTCCAATGGGGCCTCCAAATCTAGTTCACGGGTTACAAATGTTGCGCTGATTCCTCTTGATGAGGCCTTTATTGACTTTTGGAACGACTCGTTACTCGATCCGATCACCGATATCGATAATTGGCCCAAGTTTGTTATCTGTAGGCTCAAGGCAAGCGTTGTTCCTGAGATTGAAACGGCGGAGGAAGGGCAGGGGAAGAAAGTTGAGTGGATGGTAGTCGAGCAGGAGTATGTGAAACCTACCCCGCCAGCCCCAGCGCCGCAAAGCCCTGGTTCGCCAAGCAGGGAGGGAACCATAGACACACCGCAAGCTACCACAACGGAGTCTGCAGCTTCTCCTAGATTGGGAAAACGTGCATCTTCCCCGCGACCGTCGCTCTCGTCTGTAAATGCATCTGTGAAGCGATTCAGTTTCTGGGGAGGATCGAAGAGGCAAAAAGGCGAGAAGGAAGAGGCTTCGTCACCTACTAAGAAGAAGAGGGGTAAGGATGTCAAGATTGGCGAAATGGGGGAGATTTTAGCGGAGGAAGAATCAGCCTCTAAGACAGATCCACTGCCCAAGAAGAGTGTCGAGATACCGGCTGCCGTTAAAGAGGAGAAAGAAGATTTAGCGGATAAGAATGTTCAAAAGGATATTGTAGGAGAGGATCCTTCTGTAGCAGCAGCGGCCGCGGTCGCTACTGGCGTGGCAGGTGCTGGTATTGCCGCTGTTGCTGCCGAGACCGGGACGCAGCCTCAACTTCAGAACAGCGCAGAAGCCGTTACTGATAATTCGGAAGGGGAGCTCGTGTCCAAGACAGATTCACCCCGTTCGGAGGATACTCATCCAGTTGTAGCGGAAAAAGAAAACGAGGAGGTTCGGGAAGACACTCGGGCTGTCGAGACTGCAGACCAATCTCAACATGAAGCGAATCCTCCAGCAGAAAAGCTTTCTTTACCTGAGGCCTCAGTTCAATCTGTGAAGGTCCAAGACAAGGGAAGCTTGACCCCTTCAGTTCCTTTCGAACAAGGTAGTTTCTTCGATTTATCATTCACCATCTAATTGAGGCATCGATCTCCGTAGTTTTGGATGCTGCGCCTGTGTTTGCTGGGGAAAGCAAGGACAAGGTGCGTTCACTGGGCATTCACTTCCGTTTTTGATGTTTTACTTTTCTGTAAAGGACGATCCTGTTTCTGTAAAAGCTATGCCTGCCTCGATAAAAGAGGTTGTCGAGGTTTCTGAAACCCCGGTCGAGATGCCCCAGAACGTTTCTATAGCGCGCTCAGAAACCCTGTTCGAACCTTTATCTGTCCTGGAACCAACCGCAGAAACTATTGCTGCGCCCGAGCCTGAATTCCCTGTTCCGGCTACCCCCGAAGAATCAGCGATACCGGTCGTTTATACAATCAATTCAGCCACTAAGACATTAGAAAATGAACCTGAGCCTAGCACGGATTCACCTTCCCAGGCGAATTTTGAGGCTCCAGCGATCTTGACTGAGGAGACGAAAAACGAAGAAGCTGCAGAAATCAAGGCCGACCTACCTTCTGCCGAAGGTAAGGAGAAAGGAGCAGTTAGCGATGACAGTGTATCTGCAGATATACTGGAGCCCAACGAGATCCAAGTGAGTCTGCCTCGACATCTTTTATTTTGCCCGTTATGACGACTCTCAGGACGCTCCTTCTCCAACCACGGTTGTTCCCGATGAGGGTTCTAAAACCGAAACTTTCGAGCCTGTTGAGCATATCGCCGGTGGCAAGATCGATGCTTATGAGACCGCTGAGCCTGTTGTCGTAGAGGCCACTCTGAATGTATCATCAAATTCTCTCGGCTCCGTATCTGTCGTTGAAAACTCTCCAGCTGTCGAGCCTATCACGGAATCCGAGATTGCTGAGCAGCCTGTGACAGAAGTAGTAGCTGAGGTGCCAGTTATCGAAGAGGCTGTCTCTGACCGAGCTGCGGAAGAAGTCGTTCCGGAGCAGGCCGCCGAACAGCACAACACGACGCTCGCTGCTGAAGTCCAAGAATCAGTTCCAGTCCAAGTCGCCGAGGTTAAAATGGGAGAGGAAAAGGCAGTGGATAATTCTGTTGAAGGGCAGGATACGCCCAGAGCAGACGTAACAACAATATCCAACGAGGAATTTATTCCTACCGATGCAGACATCGTGATTTCGGAGGAGGTCGATGTGGGTAGAGAAGATGTAACGGATGAATCTGCAGCCCCGGAGCCTATTATCGAGTACCCCGCTATCTCTGGAGAGCGTGAAACGGAAACCGCGGAACCCTTTTCGAAGGAGTCTGGAGATGTAGAGACAGTAGCGGAAGAAGCGGAAGAACGCTTCGCCGAACAGTCCGAGCATGTTGCGGATGTACCTATCGTTGAGGAAGCTTTGATGGAGCACGCGACGGGAGAAGTCTTAATTGCAGGGTCTGCCGTCGATAAGCCTGTTGCCGAGCATCCCTTAGCTTATGTTACGGAGACCGCTCCCAATGAGGAGTCCGCTATAGAGGGACTCACTGCCGGAAAGGTAGAGGAAGGGCTGTCAACCAATATCTTGGACGAAATCTTTGTCCAAGAAGAGTCATCTTCTGAGCCTGGTCATGGACAAGCCCTAATCGAAGAAGCTTTCGAAGAAACATCTGTTGACAAAGCCAGAGAAGAGACTACGATTCACTCAGATCCTTTACGTTCACCAGGTCCTGCCGGGGAAATTTTATTGCCAGAAATACCAGTTGTAGACGCACCAGCCATTCCCCCAGCTACTGCCCCAGTCATTACAGTGCTTGACACACCCATAGCAGAACAATCTAGTTCGGAAATTCCAGCAGTTAATGACATACCTGAAGATCACTTGCCACCTGCTCCAGAGACTGTAGTGCTCTCAGGTGAAACCCCCGGGCCCCAGCTCGCTTTGAGCTCCAGTGAAACTGTTGCTGCCCTCATGGCCGCATCTGCTGAGGTGCCTTCTAGAGATGTTGCAGGTGCATCTCGTGAAACCGAGGTTGAGGGCGAGACTTCTTCCGCTGACGTGATGGACCGCGGCGAACCAATGGAGCGAGAGATGGTCACTGCAGCTGTGGACGCCCAAACGCCCGAGTCTAATTCTGACGATAATGAAGTCAAGACCGAGTCAGAAAGTAAGTTTATCCAATTTTCTCGATTCCTAGTTCTTACTCTTCTTCCAGTGAAATCTGCGGAATCTGAGCCAATCCAAACTTCTCCAGAATAATTTCCTGCGGCTCACCAGAATTTTTTTTAGTAGGCAATTTAACCCTTACGACCACGACCTATACCTATCTTTACAATGTCAAACAATCGTCTTTATATACCCTTATTGCATTCTATCCACTCTCTAACAACATCTATGGCTAATATTCAATGGACTTGCAGCCTGTAACAACTTCGCATGCTTCTGGATATCTTGTTTTCAATGTCCGTTGTTATCTACAATCCTTTTATCACTCTTCTTTTCCACTTGGATATGGATATGTGGCCAATCTGTGCGCCGTCCCTTAATATAATTTCACTATATCTATTTCGTACAGTCTTTACTTGCAACAATTGTCCTTTTTGCGAAAGTGAGCCGTTACGCTGCTGTACGAGTCCGGACAAGAAGATCCTGTGGAGTGCTAGGATTATCACTCGAAATTCAGGGCATTTGGCACGACTAGATCATTCTAAAGGCTTCTCGAAAGAGACACATTCGCTTTGATTCAGTCTACTCGTATCGAGGCTTCAATGGCTCGATGGACGAATAAGCGCCAGTGACACGTGCTGCGAATGACGTCGAGATTACACTGCCCATTGCCGTCTTTGAATCCAACTCCTACATACTACAAACTATGAGTATGCTCGCAAAGTTTAAACAAGGAGCCCAAAAAGCGGGCATTCAAGCTACAGCATTTGCCCAGGCAAGTGGTAATAAGATCGCATCAGGTTCAAGGGAATTTGCCCAAGGTTTTTCACTTCCCGGAGAGGCAGACAAAGCAGCAAAGATTCTAGATAGCTTTCTCGGTGCGTGCCAAGCCTCGATATCTGGGAGTCTTTGAATTCTACTTCTGTCTTAGCCGATCCTGAGCGACCAGAATCTGCTCTCAATGCTATACCCAAAGCTGTTTTGCAATCTGCTCGAGGTCTGTTCTAACTGGCCCCTTCGCCCAAACCTTCGTTGACCAATCTCCGATAGGTCTGGCCATCTTCCAAGTTATCAAAGCCGGATTTGTCTTCTCTGGTTAGATTCATATTATCTGAAGACGTCCGTGACAATTAACACTCTGATCTGAAGGGAAGGCTGGCTCAGGTTTGGTTATCGCTCGACTCCCAGACGGATCCTGGTCTGCACCGTCATGCATTGCCACAGGTGGACTCGGCTGGGGATTGCAGATAGGCGCTGATATCACAGACTTTGTGATTGTTTTGAACAGTGAAGATGCTGTGAGGGCCTTTTCACTAGGAGGTAATGTTACTATTGGCGGCAATATTTCTGCTGCGGCAGGACCTATTGGAACAGGAGGAAGCGTGCAGGCATCTTTGGCTCATCCAGCGCCCATGTTTTCGTACTCAAAGAGCAAAGGCATGTTAGCTAATCCTTTGAAAGGAAAATTCAATAGCTTGACGTCCTATCATCAGGTCTATTTGCGGGTTTGTCACTAGAAGGCACCGTCCTCATTGAACGGAAGGATGCCAATCGCGACTTCTATGGATCTCCTGTTCCGGCAAGGGACATCCTTGGAGGAAGAGTCCCTCCACCAGAAGTAGCTTCCAGGTTGTACGAGATCATTGAAGCGGCTGAGGGCTTAGATGAGACAGGACTTCCTCAGGAAGCTTATGTTCCAACGGAGACTGGAGATCAGATTGCTATCAATAGCGGTCACCACCAGATGGTTTTCGATGCAGATGGCCCGCATCACTGAGCCCAAGCTTGTCTATGCGCAAGGGTGAAATTCCGATTCCAAACTCGACTGCTACCCTCCATTTCTATCCCAGTGCCACCTTTACATTATATTTTAATTCCTTTGTGGAATGTGTACAATTAACGAACATTTCAATGATATATAAAACTGGCAGCTTGCCTGTAAGCCGCCAGTGGGAAAGTTTGACGGTAACGGCAACTGTCAGTGCCTTGCTGGCGATCTAGCTTGAACCTGTACCGCAATTTTTACCTGCGCAACCGCAATGGACAACGGTACGAATCTTTCATCCTTGCGACGATGTGCTGGCTGCATCGCTGTCTCTAGTACTTGGCTCAAGGCCAACTTGATTATTCGAGGTCTCATTTCGTTTTTTTTTCGTTCACCGGCCGTCGACGCTGGCACCTATGCTGCGACTTTGATAACGGATTTTCGCTTTCGACTGCTTGTGATGCCGTTTAACTCGATGCCTTTCCTACGTCCTCCGTGATCACTCTGTCACCCCTCGCTCGCTGTCAATTTTACCCCCTTTTTTGCCTTCTTACCTCGTTCTCAGCATGGGGACCACCGGATGCAGCAGCTCCTTCATTGGGGGACATGGTTGGAGTGGAAGAATCAGAAAGACTTGGAGATTCATACCGAAATGGCGCACGCAGGTCTAGTAGAAGTAGAAGCCCCGGAGACAGAGGGTAAGTTACGTGCTTTTTTTTTCTGCCTCCAGATTGAAAACTTGGACCCGGCTTCTGTATCAGACGTCGAGAAGACAGCCATTTCGATAATAACCCGGGAAATAACCTCCACGTCTCCGGTTTAACTTCCAAAGTTGATGACCAAGCACTAGAGACGACTTTCTCTAGTGTTGGCCGAGTAGTCAAGGCTCAGGTGGTTTTAGACCCCCATAGTCGTGCGTCCCGAGGTAAGCTGTTTATGTTTAGCTGTTTCGAATTCTATGCTCATTTATCCATAGGTTTCGGATTCGTTACAATGGAGACCGCTGAACTGGCCGAAGCAGCCGTGCATGCTCTAAACAATACGGAATTATTGGGAAAAATTATCACTGTTGGCAAGGTGCGAAAACGCCTGAGTAAATATTCCGACAATATTGACTGTTATACATTATGTAGGCTAGACGAGGAAGGGCGAGAACGCCCACACCAGGCAAGTATTTTGGCCCGCCAAAGCGAAGACCTGGTCGTGACAACGACCATCGCCCTTACGACCCGAGGCCTTATGATAGTCGCTACACAAGAGATTCGAGGGACCGCGATCATGACCGCCGAGAACGGGGGGATAGGCGTGATCGATATGAGAGAGATTCGAGGGACCCCGGGAGAGATAGGGATCATGATAGACGCGATCGTGGAGGGGAGCGTTATGGCGACCGTGATCGAGGCTACAGAGGTCGTGATTGAAGCTCCATGGTGTTTGGCGCCAGTCCCCAGTGAGTTTTATCTCTTTATCTCGTACAAATCTATCTATGTGGTTCGTTACGGAGTTTTGAATTGTTCTTGGTTACGTGTATCTTCCACTTTCACGCACATTCACCACAAGACCCATTAATATACCTACAAAAGTATGGAGTGTTCAAGCAATAGTGCGCGGTACAAGTTACTTTACTACTCTTCTGAGATACGTTCAAAGAATTGTTTCAGCGTTGTTGACAGTACATTCGGCAAGGCCTCGACGTCTCTCAACACCACATAATACTCGAATGGGAAAGAGTCAAGATATCTTTGAAGCTGAAGTTCCATCTTACCGCCCATGTTTTTGAACTCCGCCCTTTCCATTGATAATATGGACCCTTGGGTCGAACCTGGCTTGATCGCGCTGCCCGAATGAAGCGAGTCGAGGATAATGAATACGATCATCACCCGTTGTTCCTCCGCCTTTCGGAGCACCGCGCGAAGCTTGTCGTGGTCTTGGCACATTCCGTCCGAAATGATGATCTCAAGCTGCCAAAGATCTGCTGCCGTACTTGAACTCACTGACCTCCTTTCTCGAGCAGCCTCGAGCACCCTCAAACTAGTATCAACCAGGGAAAGCACATCGGTAGCCTTTTGGTCGAACTGAAATGCCTTAATCACCTCAATTCCCATTTGATCGCTGAATGGAGCTCCCTCAAACCCATGCAACATCTGGACTTCCTGGCCAAACCTAGCTATTCCAATATCCCCAGCCTCCAGACGCGTAAGAGCTTTTGAGACCAGTGCCAGTGTCTGATACGCCAAATGCACGGAATGTGACTCTGCCATAGACCGAGAATCATCTAGAGCGATCAGAATCTGATATTCTCGCTGACTGGGACGTGTTCTTCGAAGCCATATCTTGTCTTTGGTATAGTCACTGGCGATGTAGGGAATAATTTTTTTCATGTTCAAGCGTTTGCCGGTGCGGTAGTCACCTTTGAGTCGGGTAGCAAGAGTGGGTTCCAAAATCAAGCGCAACTGTTCGCACAACGTGTATGCAAGTTCATGAGTGAGAGACTCGTACATGCGCCAGATGTTTGCAGCTTGATGTTCTGGAAGCCCAGCAGCCTGCCAAGAACGCAGTTCAAGCTCGACCGCTAGATCTTCGACCTCTGCTGGATCCTCGACGTTGACGTGAGTCTTCGGGCCGTCATGGTTGGCTACTGCACTGTCGTCGAACGAAATCGGGCGGCCATTTTGAGCGATGGCACTTTCCACGTCGCCCGAGCCCTCAGAACCTTTTGATTCAGACTGAGTCGATTTAGAATGGGGAAACTCTTGTGGGTCTTCGGATTCAATGGGCATATCGACGTCTGGAAGAGGAAAGGCGGTCGTGTCGGACTCTAGTCCTTCATCAATAAGATTTAATTCCTGCAGTTTAGCAGCCTGATCCTCTTGAGCAGGACCAAGAGCTTGCATATCATAGTCAGTGTCCTCGGGGCAGAGATATTCTATAGCTGTTGGATGTTCCAATGCTCCGAGCTGTTCTTCGGGTACATCCAGCCCCGAGTTATTGAGGATTTCGTCGAAACGCCGTTGAACTTCCTGCAAGGCATCCGCCATGCTACGAAGGGGATTATTCGAAAGCTGTTCGTTTTGGCGCGATGTCTGTTGACCGTGTGCCAAGCCCACAGTAGCGGCACCCACTGAAGGATCCCCGTCCATTGAAAGGTCTTGATCGGACCCACGAGTAGGTGAACGATCATCGGTATCCAATCTGCACCGAAAGGGTTAGAAGTGTTGGTGGCAAACAAGTTGGATACGCACCCATGCTGATCTTTCGAATGCTCAGACGCTGCAGCAGCTTCTCCAGCCATGCCCATTGATATACCCGACTGCATAGATGACGCCGCCTGATCGTTCTCGGGGGCCGATTGTTCTGCTACGTCCCCCTCTCCCTTGCTGACATCTGGCTGGGCTACAGTAGCGTTCTCATCGTCGAGACTTTCTTGACCGTCGACATCATCGGGGACGCCCGCTTCGGCGCTGGCGCTGCCTTCAGGCTCCTGGGTATTGGGCTGCTCAGTCGGAGGAAGTTCGGAGTCGTTTCCTGGCTGTTCCTCTATTGCCTCCGTCATTGCTTCCTCAGAATCACCTACATCCTCCTCGACTTCCTCGTTGTGCGGTTGATCAATATCCATCTCGTCCGGCGCATCTCCGGTGTCCATGTTCATGTCGTCGGGAAGGTCCAATGTATCAACTTCATGAACATGTTCATCCATCGGCGCACCGTTTGTGTCCGGATGGGTCGAATCTTCAAGCTCCGGCTGAACCTCTTCAGGTTGCGACACCGTTGGTTCGTTCAATTCGACAGCATCGTCCTTTTCGGCTTCGGGCTTCTTCTCACCCTCCTTCGCTACGACCTCAGAATCTCCACTCTGTTGAGTCGAACTATCCTTGCTTGTTTTGTTTTCACCACTGTTTTCAGGTCCCTTCTCATTGCCCCAGAACTTCTCGTCGACGGCTGTTGGATCAGACGCATCCAGGTCTCCGATTTGCTCTTCTGGATCTGCACTACTTCCCTGGTCCGAACCTTCGTCCTGGCTCCCGTCCGACATATCTTCCATCTCGCCACCAAAGTCCTGACTCATCTCGACCGCATCATCCTCCTTCTCGTTTCGGGACGGATTTGTATCAGCTTCATCTCCTTGCAAACCTTCAACCTGACTTTCCTCCTGGATGTCTTTACTAACATTATTCGCTCCGGAACCTTCTCCTAGTCCAACACCATCACTAACACCAGCTGCATCAGCCATGGAATCTCCCTCCTGGTCGGCATCAGGTGGCTTACAAAAGCCTTGCTGGCAGATCGTATTGAGAACAGAGCACAGAATAAAGGTCAGCTTGAGAAGCGATTTCGTCCAACCAGCGTGAGAGATCAGTTGAACGTGGACGAGATTCGTGTAATGCTCTAGGAACGGAAGATAACGATGGACGTCGAGAGCTGACCCAGCAGCAAATCCCTCTAAAGAGATATTGAGAAGCTCAATGATGTGACCAATGTTGAACACAGCAGTCAACTCTCGTACGTCCTGGTAGTGGCGGCGAATATAATTATCTTCATCGCCATCCTCCGCTGAAAGCGAGTTAGAAGACTTCGCCAGTAAAATCTCGACCCCAGCTAAGCAAGCATTTATAATTTCATCACTGTTATTAGCCGTCGTGGAGTGGTCCAGACTTTTCTTCGGGGAAAAATCTAGCTGATAAGATCGCAACCAATCCAGAGTCGGATGAAGAAATGGCCCCAGTCGTGATTCTTGATCAATACAAGACTGTAGCGTTCGGATTACTTGTTGAATAAATTGTAAGACCTCCGTCACTAATTCATATTCCGCTAATAAAGAGAAATATGATCAGCGAGAATGACTTCTTGAAAAGAGGAGAACTGTTCACCTGCAAGCAAGATGGTGAAAGACGATAGCTGGACATTACTCATTAAAGTTCGGAAGCGACTCTTCAGGTCAATGCATGAAGTAAGAATGCTCCGAATGTTGTCAGTAACAGAGGGATTTAAGGGCGACAAGGGGTCTAGCTGGGTGAACGACTTTGAAGCATTTTGAAGCTCGTACAATGTGCTTTCCGTCCTGGCGAGAACGGAGAATATAGCTGTCAATTGTGGCAAAACAGCATTATCCGAGAAGATGGTACCCCCAGACGAGGCCAATCCGCGAATGCGACGAACGTGTTGTCTCAAATGGGTGTAAGCTTCGCATGCATTGGCTAATCTATCGCAGTTCACGACTCAGTCAATCAGATACTGGAAAGAAGATAGATCGATCACACCTCGTCCTTGATTCAGCGGCCATAGAAAAGCTTGATTCTAGGAATGAAACTCCTCGTTGCAAGTCTCGAGTGGAGATATCATCATGATGAGAAACCATACTATGTCTTAGCAGAGGCAGAAGGGCATTTAGACGGTTCCAGTAAGTTTCACTCTTTTGAAAATTCCAAGCAGTATCGAAAGACTCGCTTGGTGTTGGCTGTTCTCGAACCCAGCGGGTGCTCCCGTTTTGACGCAATATTTCTTGTTTAGCATGAGCAGCAAACCCGGCCTTCTTCAATTCCTTCAGCAGGTCGCTCCAAGCTTTCCGTTTCCTGGTGAGTAGAGCCTTTTGCTGTTTCTCTCTCCGGTCGGGAGGAAGGGAAGAAGGAATAGAAATTGATGATAGTTCTTTTGAAGAGACAATGATATCAACTGCCAGAGACTCTACAGGATGAGGTGATTTGGACGAAATGGATGGGATGATATTATTAACAACTAGCTCTTCGAACCGATTATATGTGCGACCCAAATGAATGAGGTGAGAGGGTGTTGTCATTTGAGTTAGAGAGGCCGTGGTCGGGAAGCTGAGGGAGGAAGGCCTAGCTATATCCAACTGGAGTTCAACATTGACGGCCTTTTCATCGTCCGATACCTCGGCTAAGACCGCTTCTATACGCGTTGAAAGTGGTTTGCGAAGGATCTCGCGAAACTTTCGAATAATCTTGAAGAGCTGATGATGAGTTCGCTGTGCACTTTGTTTCAATGCATGGACGTTCACGTCTTTCCAACTGGCTAATTTGATCAAGTTTCGAACATCTGTCTCCAATGCAGATCGTTCCGAAGCAAGGTCGGCCGCCACCGAATTGGAGATTGTCGTAAAATAGCGCACTGTTGAGTGGACAATGCGGTGAGTTCGTTCAAGGATATCAGATCTCTGCTGGCGATGAATTTTGCTCAGATTGCAACAGACTTCCCCGAAAGAATTGAGTAATCTTAACCTAACATGGAACTGCCCGAGTGGAGATTGTCGGATGAAGTCGTCGAGCAGGGGAACAAGACTATCCAGATACGAAGATACGGTCTCGACATTGTCTCGCTGTAGGATATCTAAAGGTCCTCGGATGATAGCGTCGTAAAGACGGAACCACCAGGGTGAAACGGCATCCTCGAATGTTTTTGCCTCCACTTCCAATAGGTCCTTCCAGCAACTCAATTCGAGTCGTCTCCAGGCAACGATGAGTTCTATCAAGTCAGAGCGATGGACGCGAAGATTATTCTCTCTATTTGCGTAGGCTTCCCAGTCCTCGCTGTGAAGCAGCAACTGTTCTAGTGCGGAAAGAACCTTTGCAACAGGGCTACGTAAGTCCAGAGCTAGAATGACGTCGCAACGGTCCTTTAGATGACGCAGAACCATCTGGTCCGGCCACTCTTGAATGAGAGTGGCGAGGCGGTCTTTCATTTTCGTTACGACTGACGCTCCCTTGCGAGTCTCTTGGATGTTCGCGTCGGAATAGAAATTGTACGCTGCGAGCTTCACGTTCAGAGATTCATGCACTTCAGCTGAGCGATCAGCAAGAAGCGATATAGACAGAGGAAGTGCGTCATAATCCAAAGTGCCTGCTGAGACTGTGTCCGAGATAAGGAGATCGGGAAGAACAGAAAGTTGAATCGCGCGGTACCAACTGGTTGGCAGGCTCTCTCCGGAAAAAAGAGCGCTGTGCATGCGCACGAAATATCTGAAGTCAGATTCGGGAACTTGGCATGGTGGAGGCTGATCTGGCGATGCGCTATCATTGGACAAAACAGACTCGAATGAGGGAAAAAGCTCTCTAAACTCTCTCTCCTCGATGTCTATATCGCTTTCCATTTCGTGACTGATGCGACTCTGCCGATAAAGGGATTCAGATGCTTTTTGCTGTTCCTCTTCTCTCTTCCGGTCGATGTGCCAAAGACGCAGGGCTTGTTCGTAAATCTTCTCCACCAACGATAGATGCAGTTTTATGTCGATTCCAGCGGTAAACTCTAATGTAACTGCGGCCATTTGTAAAACAAGATGTTGGAAGGCTCGCAACTCCGAGGTTAGAGTTTGATGTTGCATGGTGATCAAGCTTGCGGCGGATCGAACTGTTGGAAATGCTGCTACAGCTGAAGTGATAGAGTATCGGTTGGACAGGGGAGATAGCTTCAGAATTCGTAGTCCCATTTGAAAATGGAGAACAGCATAGCGAATGGGAAATATGACGTCATCAAACTCCCTATACACAGCTTCTAGGCGTTGCAGGAATCCCTGCATAGATCTCTGAATGACTTCCTCCCTTGGACCAGCAGAATCGTCCCCGACCTGAAGCAGGTTCACCAATGCATCCAGTTTTGTATGGTCGAGTACGTGTCTCTGGAATTGAAGAACTTCCGACCAGAACATCTGCAATCTAGACACGTCTCGATAGGGTACAGGAGGAGGGCCATCAACGAGATGTCCCTGGGCAACAGCTAGCAACTGCCGCAAATAGTCAATAGCCCCATTCCTAGTATTTCCGGTCGACAAGTTCTCGAATTCGGAGTGAAGAGCAAGCTCTTTCAAAAGAGAAGAGGCGCGGTCTGACCAGAATGTGTAGAAGTGGCTCTGAACGGCGGCAGGATCTATTGGCGCGTCTGGTATAAAGAGGTCAAAGAGGAGTCTGCCAACAGACATCCAGCATAATCCCAATCTGGCGATGCGTGAATTGTATGATTCCGTAGCCTGGTTTGAACAGTAAAAGGCAGGAAGAAGATGAGTTTCGACTGCCTGCTTGAACGACGGGTGATCAAGGGCATCCCCGAGTTCAGGTATTGTGAGGTCATTGACTTTTCTTTCGAGCGCCATAAGAAGTGGACCGCTGCGCTCACGCCTGTTATCCACGTTTGGAAAGCAAGATGCAATCTAGAACTAGTTGAGTTACTTTCTGATGGTGAAAAGCTGTGACCAACCTTCATGATAGAATGTTTGACGAGAATAGTAAGCTGCTCGCATCTGGAAAAGACTTGTTCTGTATTTAAAAGAGCAAGTTCAGCGTGCGAGCGTAAATTGACCTCGTATTGGAAGAGGTTCTCCAGTGGGGTTGATTTCCAGTCCCTGGCTCAAATTAGAAAGTTTAACCACTTTGTTGTTTTGACCAGCTTACCAAACAGACAGTACCGATCGAAGCTGACCGGGATGAAACAGAGATGCGGCCAGATCATCCTAGATAAAAACGTTAGCGACGAATACGTTTAGAGTTGACGAAAAAAAAGGTACCTCATGGCACCACAGATCATTCATCCACGATGTGAAAAGGGCAGTTGTGATTGTTGAAGTGTTGTAAATCTTAGGATTGGGGAGATTTTGAAGAGCATCGTCGAGCCACAGAGATTGCTGATAGGTTACCAAGTGGCTCAGTTTTGCAAAAGGTTGACCACAACCAATAGAAATTAGATTCTCAATTGCCCTCTTGGTGCTCTGATGACGATTTAGTTAAAAAAACAGGCAATGTAAGTATTGTGATTCATACCGTACTCAGACGACGTGCGGACAAAGCGGAGACTAATAACGATAGCCTCGTGAAGAGGTGAGGCAATTTCAGCGTGTCTTTTTCATCTCTGGGAGTATCGCGATCTCGAGCACGCTATGAACACGGTCAGTTTCAAACGATGTCAAAAATAACGCTGCTTACGCGTAGCAACTCTTCGTTGATTTTACTAGTCAAGTGCCCTTCACCTGAAGATCGAACAATAGAGGCCATTGCCATCAGATGTAGTACCTGCCTTTTAAGGTCTTGAGGACCGTCAATCTTGGCAATAAGGTCATCGAGCCTCTGCGCATCTGTCACCGTCAGGCGGTTGTTATAAAACATCGACCAAATCTGGTTGAGGCCAAGACCGGAAGATAATGTTGTAGTCTCTTCGAGATCCGCTATGCAATCCTTTACGGATGTGAACCCGTCGGGAAGCATTTGGGCAACAGTAACGAGCTGTTTTGTAAGAGGTTGCAAAGCTGAATAATCGAGGACATTGCGCGAGGCGATATCTCTCAATTTCTGCGTGTAATACAGGACCTCGTTACCTACTGTCAACGTTTGAATGTCCTGGACAATGTTGAGTGGTTTCAGATAGTTTGGACTAACAACTTACTGTCGACGATACAGTGCTTGCATCTGAGAACGCCTTTAGCATCATAGCACCCATAGCAAGACCCTCTTTTCGGAGAGCATTAATGGCCAGTCTAGATTGCTGTACGCGTGGATCACCCAGAAAGGTGGAGCGAGTGCCGGCATCGCTCGGCAGTTGGTCTAGATTAACCTCGACGGCCAGCCGAAGCACATTGAGCGCTACTAGATGGTCAGATTCCCAGTCAAAAGGTTGAATGGCGAGGAAAAAATCGATGGGCTATATAGAGATAAATGAATGAATTTGCACTTGCACCGTGGGGAAAAAATATTTTCGTACCATTCCGAGCATGTGGGGAAGGCTTGCCATACCATGACGATTCCGAAACTCGACAAGGACTTCGACCGCGGTATAGAGAACCTTCCGTAGACTCTCCAGATCATTCATATCTTGCCGAGATTGAAGAAAGCGAGATAGAAGAGGAACAGCCAACGGTGTTACAGTTCGGGACAGGAAGTGATAAATAGCATTGTCGTCGCGCACGGTCAGATCCGAAAGAGGGGCAATGTCGACCAGATGGCATAAGGTTGAATCCTGGTCAAGCACACGACTACTGGGTATTCTGGACTCTAGGCCTTGACTTTCCGGGTAATATATGCCGAGACGTACGGCAGCGAAGTTTGGCGATAAAATGTTATTTTGACCCTTCAAAATACTTGGAAGTCTGAAATAATCGTGAAGGGTGTCCCTGTCATCTACTAAGGGAGACGAAACGAGGGCTATTTCAACTCCTCTGTTCCTCATTGCACGGGATAGTTCGCCATATTGAGGATCGACAGTCATGAACAAACGGAAATTAGGGTGAGGCTTCAAGATTTGCAACTCGCCATTTACGAACCCCTTCTCGCTCAAGGTTAGAGACCCGTCGGCTTCGCACAAAGAGTTGAGCCGATCAAGAATGGAGGGGTTGCAAAGATTAGCACCATCTAATAGAAGCCAGTGACCTGCTTTGAGGGCTCGGACGAGAGGTCCATCAATCCATTCGAAACGCCCTGCATTATTGCCTTGCGAGACATCCAATAGCTGCTGCATCTGGGTACGCGCTGAAGATATTTGTGCTCCGAAAGGAGTGCCAGAGAGAACATTTGCCAGCTCGGAAACAGCTCTCAAGATAGCTTCAGAAACCCACGGAGTTGACCCTGAGATTGCTCTTCGCAGAGAAACATAGGCCGTTATATCAAGGTTGATTTCAGGATGAATACGCAACTGGTGTTCAATCAAGGACATCATCTCGAGGGCAATGTCCCGCACTCGAGTTTGGGAATCTAGCTGTTCAAAGCTGCCTAGAAGATCCATTGCATCGGTAGTGCTATTCATATGCACCTCCTGCATCGTTCTACCAGTCATATCAGCCAATGTTTGTATCAAAGCTGTCTTCCCAGTGTTTCGAGCGCCGGTCACTATTGCAAGCAATGAGTGAGAGATAGAGCATCCCAGTGCCTCCAGTGCTGAAAGGTGAGATTTCAATAGGCGTTTAGGTCGTATCATCACAGAGGAACTTTGACGCGCGCAGTGAAACAGGCCAATGCTAACCTCGGAAGCTGAAATCGTCCATGTAGGATTAACAGTTTGGTCGAAAGAACAGCTGAAAGTTCGCTCAAATATAGATTGGGCAAGGCGACGGTCATTCCAGTTACGGAAACGATGGAGATAGATAGTCCGAATATGGTGCGATGGATGCAGGGTCGGCCTTGATGGGCGTTTTATAGCGTGGATCCAACGGAGAACGTCCCGAAGATTAAATTCCCATGGAGCGCCCTCCCTCCCAAAGGCGCGCTCAACAGAGACCGAATCGTCCAATGACTTGTTGAACGCAATCATAGCCCTGAGCATCTCGCGATCTACATCAGGATGTAAATGCTTGCATACCAGAAGTAGATCGGAAGCGGACAACCGATCTACGTAGACTTTGGTGAAACGGTTCACGAAAGATTTGGGTAAACCCTTGCGACCACCTCCTTGGCTAAGAGGGTTTTGAGCCGCAAATATTCGAAAGTTGGGGTGCTTGGTGAACGTCCTTCCAAGCTCGGGGATGTAAACAGCACCACGGTGATCCAAGACAGCATTGAGACCTTCAAGAACTGCCTGAGGAGCAAGATTCATCTCGTCCAGAAGGACCCAATTCCCCTCCTGCAAAGCTCTCAAAAATTCTCCATCTTTCCAAATGAATTCTCCGGCTTTCCCATTATCGGCAGGAAGGTCGGACCCGAACAAATCAATTAAATCCGTTTGATCAGACAAATTGATGCGACAGAGTTCGTGGCCGGAAACTTTTGCTAGGGCGGTAACCAGACTAGTTTTTCCAACTCCAGGGCTACCTTCCAGTAAGATTGGTTTGGAAAGTTGGCAGGCTCGAACAACGCGCAGAGCATTTGTCTGAGTAGTGGGTGCCTGGAAGTTGAACGAATGGGGTTCGGCCACCCGGGGCCCTTTTACAATTGAGAAATAGCCCAACTGAAAAGACGAAGAAGAATCATGGACGGAAAGGACCGGGTTGGGCTCGCGACGAGGAACGAGTTCATTTAAACGTGTTTCAGCAGCTAGCCTCAGTTCTTGAAGAGATTTTGCCGCCAAAGGGGAAAGCGAGGGGACCGAGGCAAGACCGTCCAGATAGGTCATATGGGCAGCATGGTGCTGGAAGCATATGCGATCAGTAAAGGCTTACACTGTTAATAGTCCAAAGAACATACAAAGATCTCTTCGGCGGGCATTCCTCCGTCATACGTAGCATTTGAAAACGAGACCCATGCCTGAGAAAAGATTAAACAGCAATTCAATTTCACATCAAAATCACAAACCAGAATGTCCCTCAGGTTCAAAAGAGAGGTATCTCCAGCCTCATGGGCAAGCCATTCGACAAAGTCGAGAAGTGCGGTGGTATATTGGCGCAAAACTTCATGCTTCCATCTACAGCTCACGATCAAGTGTAGATCGCCACGGTCATCGACAGAAGGTACCCATATCTCCGTAAATCGGTTTCGGAGAGCAGGCGAGAGTTCCTTCTTTCCATAGTCTCCACCAGGATTCATGGTGGCGACAAGTTTGAAGTATTCGTGCGCAACGATGGAAGCATGCTGTGTTTCATCTGCGGCCTTTTCAGCTAGGACAAGGGTACGCGATGGTTCGAGAACGCTATTCAGACGCTCCAGAACAGAGTCGTCAGCAAGGGAAATCTCATCGAGTAAGAAAACATCGCCACCTCGCATGGCTTCGACAAGAGGTCCATCATGCCACTCAAAAATCGCCTTGGATCGAGCTATTTGGCGGCGAAGTTGGTCAAGCGTATCTTTAGTGGCAGAAGACAAAGTGGTTGAGTTGAGAATTACGTCCAGTTGCGATTCCAAACTCTCAATATCTCGAGCGCTCATCTCTATACCTAGGTCTGATGACAGCGCCGACGCTTTCTGTAAGATTTCCCTTTCGAATGTTGCCCTATTCCGAACGGGACGTAAACCACCGATTAAATCTGCAGTTTCTGTGTTTTGATGACAGTTGAGGCCATGAAGGTTTCGACGAGTAACTTCTGCGTATACTTGACAGACAGACGTTTTTCCCGAGCCAGTTTCACCAACAAGAAGCACAGGCTCGTTGAAACGAAGAGCGCGAGTAAGGAGAATAAAAAGACGTCGCATGGCCTTCGTCCAAATGAGAGATGAGTCTGAAGGTATGCCGCAACCAAGAAACTGCGCAAAGTCAGTCTCACGATCCTGAAAGTCGTATAGTCGACGTTCATCAATTTTGACTCCCATGATGGATTCTATCACCTCCTTCACAATGACTTTATCATCTTCTCTGCGAGCACGCTCTGCCAAAAGCATGAAGCCATTATCAGCCAACTCCTGATATCCCACCGCATCCCTGCCGGCCCAGCGGAACAGATCTCGGAGGGTGGCAAACCCATGTTTACTTTCAAAGACGCGACCAGCTTGTCGTCGCTTCTGCAATTCACGGAAGACCATAACAATCTTCTTCCCGTACGAAGGGGCAATCGCGCATCTCTGACAGAGAATAGTCTCCAGTTCGGTTTCCGGAACATCGTCGAAATGGACTTCCAAAAATCGATTGCGGAAAGCGCGCGAAAGGACTTTCCTCCCTGCATAGAGTCCTGGCGGATTCTGCGTGGCAAAGAGCATAAAGTTTGGATGTGGCCTAACGATTTCTCCAGTTTCCGGTATGACGAGTTCGCGATTATCATCCAGCAGCCGGTTCAGGGCCTCCAGAACGTCCGTGGGGGCAAGATTAAGTTCATCGAGAACGATCCAATCTCCTTTTCGTAGAGCTTGGACCAACAACCCATCGGTGAATACCAGTTTTCCTGTTACAGGGTGAGGAACGTAAGAACCGAGATACTCTTGAATGTCGGTGTGCTCGTGGTTGTTGATGCGGATAAATCGATGGCCTGTCCTCTTCGCCAGATATTCAACGGAACTGGTCTTCCCGCTCGAGGTGGGCCCTTCGATAAGTACCGGGAAGCGCCTGGTGAGGATAATCCGGGCAAGATCAATCAGCTTCCTCTCGACGGAAGGCGTCAAAATGTAGTCGTCCGCAGAGTCAAGGGGCAACGGTCCTCGCTCTAGATAGAAATGTCCAAGCTGGATAAAGTCCTCCGGCGCAAGCGAATGAGGTAAAGAGGGATCTCTGGCCAACAAGGAAGGCACGTTCTTCACACCCGCTAGAAGATGTTTTTGAGCAAGGGCAGTGACCAGTTCGGCGCTCGGCGCATCCAACACCATGGTAAATGCCATCAAACATCCTTCCCATATGGCGCGCCGAAGACCATACATTCCGGCGATATCCGAGGCAAACGTAAGCGCACGAGCAAGCGTCCGCATACTGTAGTAAGGCCGATGGTTCGAACCGTCGGCAATCTGGCGAGCCTCGGCCAATTCCTTGACTGAAAGATAGAACTCGGCGACGTTCATGATGGCCGCTTTGTCGCTGACAGCACTGGCGCCGATGTATTGGGTTATGATACTGAGTAGCGTTTCGCGATCTGCGTCTGGAGGAGGAACGTCAATTTCGGTAAAGCGGGACCGGATATTAGGAGGTAGGTCTTTTTTCCCGACATCAGTCGCCGGGTTCATACACGCGAAGAGACGGAAATTAGGATGACGAGGCACAGGGTCCAAAGATCCTTGCTCTGTAAGGGTGATGGAGGCAGTTGGGCTACGGAGGATACCAGAAATGCATTCCAGCGTCTCCGGACTTGCCAGGTTGACTTCATCCAGCAGAACCCTAGGGAACAGCCATTAGTCTACAAAAAAAAACACCTTTGGGAAAACATACCAATTTCCATTACGTAACGCTTCAACTAGCGGACCTTCAACGAAGCCAAACGCCAACCTTCCTTTACCGCTGACATATTGCACATTGAACTCTTCCACATCACGTTCAAATTCTGTCCATTTGTGCTGTGACGCACTCAAGGAAGATGCGTCCAGTTTGCGCCGTTTCCTAGGCGTCTGCGAATCAAGTTCTTCCCTACAAATGCAATCTGTCATTAGAATAGGTTTTCCTCATCAAAAGTTTAAAACTTACACTCCCTCATCATTCTGTTTCTTCATGATCCTGTCCTTTGCAAGTTTGACACTTTCTTTCCACAAACCCACGGCCCGTTTCCATTTTCCCTGAGTTACAGATTTCCTCACATCTGTCTCAAACTTCTCGTTCCTCTTCCGGCTGAAAGTCTCTCCAAACAAATCCAAAAATCTACTCTGTAAAGACATAGCAGGCACTCGGGCGTCTAGAGGACGAAAACCTCCAATCAAATCGGAAGACTCGGTTTGATTTGACAGGTTGAGAGAGGTCAGAGGTTGGTGCATGATATGTGCCAAATGCGTAACGACACTAGTTTTTCCAGTACCTGTTTCTCCGGTGAGCAATACCGGTTCAGAGAGAGCGATAGCATCGACGATGCGAGACATGAGAAGAGTGGCAGGTCGATGCATAGCAAACGGTCTGGGCACCGATGCGTTGATTTCACGTTTAGCCGGTCTAGCGAGAAGTCGAGTATGACCTAGTCTGACCGCAGTGGTACGACCATCCTTGTCCGTCTCAATTTCGAAATCCGGGACCCATCGCGACAAAAGCCACTCCTGACGTTCAAGCTCCAGCTCCAAGTATGTTCCAGCTGTATGAGCGATGGCTTTCACGTGAGCTTGAGCAGCGGCAGTCGTGGAGCCAGAGCCGAAGAAGACGTCCCGCGCGGCAAGAAATATCTGCTCTCGGAGGGAAGTGTTGGGGAATATAGTGGATAGTGGAAGATTCTCGTCAGACTCCGAGGAATCGACGATAGCTTGATGAGATGATATCAGTTGCTCCGTCCGAACGCAAAATTTCTCCAACTCTCGAAGACCAATGTCCCGCGTGAAGGCAGTATTTCCAAGCTGCCTGATAGCTCCCCAAAAATGGACCAACCCCTTCGCTGCCTGGTCCGTCAACTGAGGATAACGCGACTTGACAATCAGTTCGAGCTCATCAACAGAAGGGGACGTGATGATAACTTCGTGGAGTTTGTGAGAGCCGTAGAATGTTGCATTAGGAAATACCCCGCTCTTGGAAGGTAACACGGACCTAGTCGCGAAGATTGCGAAACTGTCTGCCGCCACGACTTTTCCGCGACCAGCAACCTCTAGGGAAGCTCTTCCACCAATCCACTTGCCTAATCCATGGGACTCTATTAAAGGCTTTATTAAAGCCAGAACCTCGTTGCTACCCCGGTCGATATCCTTGAAAACAACCCACTTTCCTTCCCTCATGGCCTGCACAAGGATACCCTCTTTCCATTCAAAAGTTCCAGGTTGAGTTTTGGAAGAAACATGAGAGCCAAGAAGAGAGCGAGGATCCAGTGAGGTATCGGCAAGATGTATGAATACTAGCTGATTTTTGACATCCGGGAAGAGAGTCTCGGCAAGATGGGAAAGGAGGAGAGTTTTCCCGGATGATGGAGGGGAAGTAAGAAGCGTAGGGAGGCGAGATGTGAGATGTAGAGCAAGAGAACGGAGGGCTGTAACCGCTGTAGGAGTAGGAATGAGGGAGGATGGTACTTTTTCCGCTGCAGATGAGCGAAGTAATAGTACCCCGTGCAGGTTGACAACGAGTGGGCTATGACAGAAGCATTTTATATCTCGATCAGTGAATATTCAGAGCAACGTACCATAAGTCCGAGGGACTGATAACTTGGACGGAATCACCGTCAATTGAGTAAAAATCGTGAGACTCAGCCACGAAGGCGTTTCTAGCGGTTCTAACGCGTTCCAACTCTATAATTGGCATGAGCCATCCATCTATGACGACCTGAGACCCATCCGGAGCGTCTCCGTATCCCAAGGGGCAATCTACGCCGTACAATTCACCGAAGACAGCCTTTTCCCACTTTTCACGGTCAGCTTCGCCCATTCCACTTTGTAGAGCATAGCATCTAATAGCTAGAAGACGAGATGCGCTGTCTAACTGGGCATCCGAGGCAATTTGATATAGAGGAGTCAAAGGCCAATAGAGTAGATATGGAAGTTGGCGATTAGCTTGGAGGATTCGGTAGTAGGCAAGAAGAATTTGGTGAGTTCGTTTCGCATTTAGATCTGGAGAGTCTAGCACGAATTGAACGGGTCCCTGGACAAAAGCAGGGTTTTGTAACACGCGATATAGTATACTACAAGGCAATCAATAAAGATTTGCTTGAAACGGAAAACAAGACGCACGGAAAGAGTTCCTCATGAACTTCGATAAGCAGACTTAGAGCTACGAGTTCCTGTTCAATATCAATGGGGTTTGCTGCCCATCTAGCGCATAAATCGAATAGTATTGGTCTGAACAAAGTTGCTATATGAGTTGTATATGGGGGAATTGATAGAGCGCGGGATAAATTGGCGAGCAGTTGGGAGATTGAAGTGGAATTGGATATGGAAAGGAGATGAGAGTCATCTGAGGGTAATTTTGAAAGTAGAATCTGTATCTGGCGACGTATATTGAGAGCCAATGGATCATGAAATACCGCGCCCTCCATCGTAGTACGGGTGAAGGAAAAAAAAAAAAAATTAAGCGCCTTGACAGGGCGGATTAGCGGGCCGGAGAATGCCGGAAGAGTCTGATTTTAAATTTGATGCTTCGTCTTTCATCCTAAAACAGTCACTGCTCAAGTTTGGAACGGTAAGCGTTAGACTATTCAGTTTAATTTCTCTTCGCTTATTCATTTTCAGCTTTAATACATGCAAATAACCATCACAGCACTTTTAATTCTCTAGATAGATCTCTCGCTTATAATTCCCATTGTTCTCCAAATCACCACCCTCCTTGTAATTTCCTCTTATTTAAACTCAGCTCAATCTTCCCTCTCTACATCGTCATGTCCTCTTCTTCCGTTCCCAGTCCTCATACCCAACCTTTGCCTACCAAGTTGCAGACAAAGAACACTCTCCTTCTCAACTCAAGGACAGCGAACAGTAGCATCTCCCCGCTGCTGAGCAGCGGCGAGCTTGTCAAACGGTCTCGTACCATTTCCACTTCCTCTGTAGATACTATTCGCATTGCTTCTGCCAAGAAGAAGAAACGTTCTCGTGCAAGCGAACCTTCTTCTAGTAACGGATCTGATCAGAATCTTCTCGACAATCAGCGCCGTACCCGACAACGAAAAACTTCGACCGATACCATTCGGGGCGAAGCAGCATCGTCTGTCATTGCTTTCCCCACCTTCTCATCCTCGTCTCCTCTCACAAAGGAGGCCGGTCCTATTAATGGAAAAAGGAAGGAGATCGAACGCAAAGTCACTCCTCCTAAACTCAATCCTGGACATGCCGCTCCCTCAGTCGCCGTGTCTTCGGTCAGTCGAGTTGCCAGCAGCCCTCTAGAGGTATCACCCCCTACCGCGATACGTCATGCCCCTCCCCCTCCTCTCATCACCCACACCGTGCGCTCCCGTGTACAGTCCATGAAGAAACCCGCTTATCACTCCCTCGGGTCACTCTATCATCGTTCCACTGGCTTCGAACCTCTTCCTGCAGATCTGCAGGACTGGCAACCCTCTTCCGACCCATATGTGCTCTCTGATGACGAAGGGAGCACATATGATGGCGGAGCACCGTCATCTCCCGGTGCGGTGTGGAGGGATCAGTTTGACAATTTGCATCCCGGGATATCAGATCTCGATCTCTCCATTAGCTTCCACAAGAAATCGGCACCTTACTTTGACGTATGGGATCTCCCTGATGAGTACGAATTCCCTTTTATGCCTTTGTAAAACAACACTCATATCACTGCATCCAGCATCCACATCGCGGTTCCTGCTACCTTACACATCGCGCTTACAAATCCCAACGAGTGGAAAGAGATCCCATCAGAACCCGATTTGCGTTACATCGACATCAAAGCCTCTACGTTTGACTATCGGCCATTGAGCGAATATTTTCCTCCAGAATACACTGTTTCTTATACTGGTGCTTCATCCAACGAATATGCTGACCCCTCCATTATCCCGGCAGACCTTACCCGCGGCATCATCGTTAACAAGAAATGGCACACAACCTACCCAGGAAGCAGAATTCATTTCAAGGAGAGTTTGATCACCAATCATGGTCGGCTCTCTGATGATTCAATCGAAACGCATGATGAAGAGGATGAAGATTCCATCTCGAAGCGAGGATGGTACTTCAAATTCATGATACCTATCCCTTCCTGGGTTCTTCGGCAGGGCAACACCAGAACTTTTGTTGTTCAAGCGTCAGCCTGGATCGGTGGTTTGGATGATGGTGGGCTGGTTCGGGGAGAAACTGAACTTGTCATCTCGCATCTACGATCTGAAAGGGAAATGGTCAAAAGTCGTACACAGTGTCGCGATATCTAGCCTTTCACTTTTTTTTTTTCTATACTGGAACACTCGCTACATCGGAATACCCTTAGGATTCGTTATTTTATATCGTACTCGGCGTTAATTTATACTCGTACAAAGTAGATACCCTGGCTTTAACTGGAATAATAGCACGCTCGAGGCGTCTGCTGGGCGCCTAGCAGCGAAGTTGGTGGCGGCGAACAACCTATCAACGGCATGTGCCATCTAAATTATAAGGGGGCGTCGGCCATGACACGAAATAATTCTCTCATCGTTACCCTCAGTAGTACTACAGCACCGTCCGCCTAGAAGGCCTTAATATACTGCAATACCAGGATGTATTCGCAGTACAGAGAATCGGCTCACTCAAGCAGTGACATAAATGATTACTACGACCAGGTTCCGGTGAGGGAAGAGGCCTCCTTATGAATTTATTATTGAAAAGTCCTTTGCAGCCTGCCCACCGGCTGTCCAGTCTTAGTACAACACAATTAAATGTAGGGTCCTCTGCGAACCTTACCGCTGAACCCTACTCGGATGCTCCTTTACGCACAAGACCGCATTTTGGCGATCGAAGAGGAGAATTCGACAATACCCCTTCCACTGAAGAAAAGACTCCGCGGAATAATAGAAGGAGATGGGTACGTACCGATGCCACCATTCGATTGAATTCTTAAAGATTCGAACACTTCAACAAGATCATTGGTGGCCTTGCAGCGGTTGGACTCTTGGTAGTGGTTGCAATTGTCATCGGAGTGGTGGTTTCGCAGCTCAAGAAGGAGAAATCCTCCGGCTCTAATAGTTCCTCCAAAGCAATTACCGGCAACCCCAGTCAATTTCAGAAGGACTCGCGTCTCAAGCAGTCTTTCTACGGAATTGCATATTCTCCAGGTAATCCCTTTCCTGACTGCGGCATTGAACTTGGTGCGTGCTCTAAACGCTGCATGGTACATACGAGTTTCGCTTACATACGATGGTGTTGCAGCCGATGTAGTCACGGACATGCAGTTGTTATCTCAGTTAACCACAGTACGTCGTCAGATGTCTTCCTTGATATTTTTCTGAGCCATATCTGTAGCGGATTCGTCTGTACGGCGCCGATTGCAACGCAACTGCCTTGGTTGCAAGTACCATCCTCATATCTCATGCCTCTCTCACCCTGACTGTTACCCAGCTCGAGGCGATCAAACTCACCCAAGTAAACATGACGGTTTTCATCGCCAACTATCCTGAGGCCACCGACAACGGCACTGCTTATAACCGGCAAAAATCCGCAATTGAGGACGCTATCAAGACTTATGGCACAGATCATATCGGCGGCGTGACAGTTGGGAATGAATTCATCCTTGAGTATGTTTGCAATGCTTAACCGCGGAATCAAGAGCTGAAATTAATGATTTCATGCAGCTTCCTCAATGCGAATAATGGCGGCGACGACCCGAATGGTGCAGTCGGGAACCAGGGGGCTTCTATCTTGGTTCCCTTTATTGACGACACCAAGTCAATGCTGCAAAGCCTAGGTGTATCATTGAAGGTAGGGAACGCTGACGCGGGATCCTTTTTCAACAACAAGGTTCTCGGCGATGTTGATTACGGCGTGAGCGCTCTCGTTCACTATTTCGGTGGCGTTTGAAGGTTTGAAATCCATTCTTGCTTTAGATGGCCAATGTCCACCCTTGGTTTGCTAATGAAAGTATTGACGATGCGGCCGGCTGGACTTGGAGTTTTTTCGAGCAGACAGATGTTGCTCTGGCGCAAGAACTAACCAACACGCCGCAGATGTCGATTGCGGAAACTGGTAGCGTGTTACTGGATATATATCATATCGTTTTTCTGACAGACGTATGACTGTCACTCAGGCTGGCCCACAGTATGTTTGCCCTTTTCGTGAGACTTACAAGCTCTTCATTTCTATGTTGTAGAAATCTTCCGACGTTGGCAATGAGTCGAATGGACCATCCACTGCATCAGAGGAAAATCTTCAGGTATTTCTTTCGCCCAAGATGTGAGATGAAAGTGAGTTGAGGTACTGTAGAAATTCCTGGACACCTTCGTTTGTCAGGCAAATGCCAATGGAACAGCGTATTTCATGTTTGAATTTTGTGACGAGCCTTGGAAAGACAAGGTAATCAGCCATTTCCATTCATTCGCTATCGCTAACCTAATGGACGTAGGAATTTGGTGGTGTCGAGGTGAGTGAAGTTTAGATTTCAGATTCCCGATCACATGTCCCTGTTTGTCGAATCTTGGTAAAAAGAAGAGCGTTTTCGAGCAGATCCTTGCGGAGAAGGCGCCGAAGCTTGGGATCGGTAAGGTGCAGTGGCGTGAGAAATGGAGCAGTTTTGTGCTTTCAACTGCCCACCCACGCGCTCCAGGCAAATGCTTTCAGCTAAGATTTAGACTGTCTTCTATTCCCTATTCGCTCCTGATTTTTACACGAACTTGCTAACGAGTGTCTCTATGCAGGGGTGAGTAGCTTCATGACTTGGCTATTACCTGGAGACTAACATCTTATGGATCAGCTGGTGGGGTCTCTTTAACTCCAAGTATGTTTTATCCTAGCTGTCCTTTCGCCTTGTGCTAAGGCTATCTCTCTCCCCTTTGATAGCCGAACTCTCAAGAATATCAACATCCCTGACTGCTGAAGAGTACCCTTTGTAAAAGGAGTCGCTGAGGGACGATGCTATGGACATACAAACTTGGTACACTCATTACTATCATAACGTTGAACGTTCATTACAGACTAAAATATGCGCACGTAACTTGAAAACCCCACCTAGTATTATTCCCGCTTTGGATCCTTTAATTATACCCAATGAGTAAAGTTTGCAATGATATCTAGTGTTTTGAGTTCATTTCCTGCAAGGATCTAACTACAGCACTAATGCCATCTTCTACGTCTTTTCTATCCTGTTCAACAACCTTTGAAACCAGAGCCGTCATCTTGTCCGGATGCCATCGAAGGAACGAGCTTCGTATCCTTTCCTTCCGGGTGACTTTGCATCCCCGAACATGTAACGGATCCGTCAAGAATATTTCAATGTTTTTCAAAGTCAGATCAGATAACGCAACGTCAGGTTCTGGTGATGCTGAATTCCGTGCCCCAGAGCTCATTCTTCGATTCTTCGGCTTGGTATTACCATCCCTACCATCAATATAAACCGGCCAAGGAATATCCCCAAACGTCAAATGCAGCTCTGAGTCGGGGCTGTTAGCCACAGTCTGAAGCTCCGTCCACCGTCTCTCATACCGATCCCATCTACCCTGAACTGCGTTCTCCCATTCCCTCAAACGAATTTCCTCGCGAATCTGTTCCGTCCGCGCAAAGTCCCGTCTACCTTCACTGTCCCTAAGAATTCCACCGCTACGAACCCAGTCTTCTTCGCCCCGAATGATCTCCGCTCGTTCCCGCTCAATACGGGCGCGGTGTTTGTCCCCAAGAGGGTCTATACGAGTTGGGGACGGAGATCTAGTCGCCACCTTCACTGGAGGAGGGTCCGAATCGCATTTTGAGACACTCTGAGAACCTGAAGGTTTAGGATTGGGGAAAGCCAGATAACCCAAGCTCGACTTATCCGTAAACGGGATGGAACGTGACGCGGGAGTATCTGGACTAGAAGGAGGAACCCAGGCTGAATTTCCAAACAAAGATTTGACGCCAGAGGAGGACTTGAAGTTGTAGTTGGCGAAAAGAACACCTCCTACTGGCGTTGTAGGGCTGGCCATGGTTGAGTTGTGGTTAAGTCCGTGAGGAGTGGACTGAGCTCAGCTTTAGCCTTTGATACATGTATGTCACGTGATCTTGACGCGCTATATAAAGCGAGATTCGTTGATCACTTTCCTTCAATCGCAACCTCCATCAACAACTTTCCATTAACAACTTACTTCAAGCTCATATCGCACAATGTCTGGCCGTGGCAAAGGTGGAAAGGTAGATAATTTCTTCTCATTCTGTGTCCGTTACCAACTCGGCTTGTAGGGTCTCGGAAAGGGCGGTGCTAAGCGTCACCGTAAGATTCTTCGTGACAACATCCAGGGTAACTGGCTTGAACTTTTTTTATTATTGTTTCTTTCTAACTTCTGGCCAGGCATTACCAAACCTGCCATTCGTCGTCTCGCCCGTCGTGGTGGTGTCAAGCGTATCTCTGGTCTAATTTACGAAGAAACACGAGGTGTCCTTAAAATTTTCCTGGAGAACGTCATCCGTGACTCTGTCACCTACACTGAACACGCCAAGCGGTACGCCTCCTCCATTGTCTCGCCCATTGATCAGCTCGCTGATATCTTTTACGCTATTCAGGAAAACCGTCACAGCTCTTGATGTTGTCTACGCTTTGAAACGTTCAGGGCGTACTCTGTACGGTTTCGGTGCATAGTTTATTCGTGAGTCAGGATTCTCTCTCAACTTTGAGCGCCGACCAACACTGACCGCCATTAGTAGTCGTTCATCCTCTCTGGTTTCCCTATTTGTATTCGATTTGTATTTGTCCCTGTATTACACTAATCCACTATACAAGCACGTGTATACACCTAACATATCTATGTTATTCGCTACCTGATTTCTTGTTGCATTGTGAACTTTTCTAACAGTCTTCACCAGTACTTAGGCAAAAGCTGATCAGAAATTAATATTGCTACGGTTCAATGTAGCATTCTTATGTCTGCAGTCAAGCAGCGGGAAGACTAAGACGAATGACCCATATGTCGTGCGAGAACCAGCTTTGGCCAGCTCATTTAGGCGTGACGTAAAGCGCTTGACCTACGTCAGCTTTGAAAAATGATAGGCATAACCTCTGGCAACAATATTGACCTCTGGTGGTAGTAACCTTCTGAAACTATTGCTCCCTCTATATATTTCGAGTAGAATTCGATGAGAAAAATGTCTAAAGCGTAGAGCGATTGGCTACTATTTTTCATCCACAAGGAATTCAGTTATTGGTCGAAAATGAATGTCCATAACGCATCCGCACGTTTGTAGTCGTGGTGAATTATATTCACCAACCAGCGTTCACTGTATATTCCTTCAAGTAACTTTCGTTCCGGTGAGTGCGGGCGATAAAACGAAGCCCAATCCGCCCAAATTGAGAAGGCTTCCTCCTTTCATGAAGAAAAAGGAAACAGTGAGATAGGAGAAGATGTAAACAGCCAGCCAATGTACCTTCCAAGCCAGGAATGACTGCCGTTCGATTATAGTTGTTTGAATAAGTTCTTGCCCGGAAAAGACGCCCCACGTTACAGCGTTACGACCATCTTCAGGAACATTACTTCTACATTCTCCCTGAGAGAACTTGTCAGGGTCAAATCGTAAGACAAGGTCCTGGCATACCTTAGAGTTTGCAGCATAATAATGAACCCAATCATTCCCTTTCTCTTTTACCTTCTGCTCAATTGTTATCAAATCGTCCTCGGTACAAAAGAACTCGACGAATGATTTTTGAAAAACGTATCCGGTTCGAGGTCCCCATCCGACGACTGGATCGGATGAGTGGATTCCATCAACGGCAGGTTGAGAGCCGACCGTCCACCAACCACGTTCTGTGAGCTTTTGAAGGTGGGGTAAAATGAGCTTTGTTTCGTCCAGAATGGGATCGGAAGAGAACGGCGTAGAGTATATTTGAGAATTGAGGTACTTGAGGAACATGGCGGTGAGGTCCTCCAGGGAGCGGGGACTTCCCCATTCCGAGAGTGTTCCGGGATTCTGGGAATATTGAGCAGTGTGGATACTTCAATACGGATACTGAACGCACGATTGTGTCATTGTTGCCCCAAGGATCTTGTACACCGTAAGCTGGACTCTTGAAATCTCCCCATCGACCATTGGGAAAATCGTCCCATGAATCCGCTTTATTCAACTCCCCACTTCCTACCTCTGTCTCTGTCGGAGGTATGTTGAGGAGACCGAGTGCGGCAGCATTCGTAGCGGTCACTGGTGTCATGGTACCCGAAGTCGGCTTCTGCGGTGCAGGTTCCTACATAAGATTAGAATATTTATCTGCACCGCATGTTACTGGCCTCTACCTCGATGAGTTTGTTGGGTACTACCTGCGGCGAATGACCAATCCATTGAAGAGATTCTAAGACGCGCTGAACGCTCTTTTCAAGATTAAGAGTGCAGAAATGGAGCCCAAGAACGTCTGTTTCTGAAGTTATGCGACGAATCATCTTTACGGCCAGTTCGACTCCATAGTCCTTCACAAGTTGGTCATTGTGCTGAGAAAACGTCTTTTCAAAGACTGCCAGGTGAGTACACAATGAGCAGCCCGTACTTTGATAGCGTCGATATCCGTCATAAGTTTATCTGGTACTTTTACTCCCGTTAATTTCGTCAATCGAACAAAAGACTGATATGTTTGAACCGGCATAATTCCCGGGAGAATAGGTACAGTTATCCCTGCAATTTGATATTCAAGTAAGATATCTAAAATCAAAAGAAAGAATCGCCTACCTTTTCCTCGTACTTTCTGTATCCAAGAGATAAATTGATCTTCATCGTAGAAAAGCTGAGTTATGATAAAGTCTGCACCAGCATCAACTTTCTCTTTCAGAAATTGCATTTCACTTTCTTCATCAACCAGATGGTCTGGATGGCCCTCAGGATAGGCTGCAGCTGGATATGAGAGAATTCTCCTCGATTGGTAACAGTGTGGACGGACCAGCTACTCCGATACAAAAATGCGACGAAAAATCAGGGTGAGACCGGATGTACGTGACCAGATCAATAGCGCGTTGGAATCTAGGGTCAATAGGAATCCATTCTTCTTTTCCTCTTGGGGGGTCTAGTATACGATTTAGATTTTGTTGATTTGACGGCAAATGAGCTCGACGTACCTCCTCGCAAAGCAAGTATGTTCTGAATTCCATATTTTTTGGCCGCCTGGGAACAATAGTTGGAACATGGTTGGAATATTAAGCAAAGAGAAGCGTCGAACTCGTAAAGCATCATCTACCATCCCTTTCTCCATATTGGTGCAAGTTAGATGCAAAATCGTATCCAGACGATAATTAGATTGGGTAATTTCGGCCAGATTCAGACTCAGATCTTTAGTGTTTCCTCCTGCCCCCCATGTTACGCTAATCGCCAATGGATTGAGATTTGACATCCTCACGATACGAGAAAGTAGATTTTCAAAACCCTGGAAGTATGAGTCAATTGCGCTGGTATTAGATGTCAAAGGAGGCGTAACACTTGATCTGTCCGAGGCGGAAAGAACTCAAAGGTATAAAATGGATGCGAGGAGCTGTAAGATGATATTTTGTCGATCAGCTTCATTGTGGTCGATAAAGGAAGAGTCAGAATTTAATTTGCTAAGCGCCGACGACTCGAGCGCCAATAAGCTCAAGATGATGTTGGCAAGATCTTGGGGATATATAAGAGACGGTATATTGATCAAAGTAACACAGCCCGCACCGTAAACGAGGCCAGCGGGCGGATGAAAACGGGTCTGCCGGCTGAACTTCAATGAGATGAGATAATCTGTATCAAATAACAATGTATTTAATAATCCAGTAGGCTGACAGTAGAAATACGATAGTAAACATTGACTGAGCATCATTATTAAACATTACCATGGTGAGCAATCACCTCAGGCTCAATGAGGCTACAGTGAATTTTCATCTCAGCTTCAGCGAGGCTACAGTGAATATTTACAATTGAATGTATGAGTCATGGTGAATTTTCACCATGAAATCAATGAGTCTGCAGTATATAATTATCGAGGTCATAGTAAATTTACACCTCAGCCTCTATGAGGCTACAGTATGTCAGTAAATACTTACTATAAACTCAATGAGGCCACAGTGAATTTTCACCTCAGCTTGTATGAGGCTGCAGTAAATATTTACTATCACTGAGGCATTAGTGAGTTTTCACTGTGAACAAGCTACAGTATCTACCATAGACTCAATGAGGCATGGTGAATTTTCACCTCGGCCGCTATGAGGCTACAGTGAATATTTACTATTACCCAAGCCATAGTGAATTTTCACTATGAACAAGCTGCAGTAAATATCTACCATAGACTCAATGAGGCCATAGTGAATTTTCGCCTCAGCCGCTATGAGGCTACAGTAAATATCTACCATAGACTCAATGAGGCATGGTGAATTTTCACCTCGGCCGCTATGCAGTAAATATTTACTATAACCCAAGCCATAGTGAATTTTCGCTATGAACAAGCTGCAGTAAATATCTACCATAGACCCAATGAGGCTATAGTGAATTTTCACCTCAGCCGCTATGAGGCTACAGTAAATATCTACCATAGATTCAATGAGGCCATAGTGACTTTTCACCTCAGCCTCTATGAGGCTACAGTGAATATTTACTGAGACACTAGTGAATTTTCACTATGAACAGGCTACAGTAAATACCTACCATGGACTCAATGAGGCCATAGTGAATTTTCACCTCAGCTTGTATGAGGCTGCAGTAAATATTTACTATCACTGAGGCATTAGTGAGTTTTCACTATGAACAAGCTGCAGTAAATATCTACCATAGACTCAATGAGGCATGGTGAATTTTCACCTCGGCCGCTATGAGGCTACAGTGAATATTTACTATAACCCAAGTCATAGTGAATTTTCACTATGAACAAGCTGCAGTGAATATCTACCATAGACTCAATGAGGCCATAGTGAATTTTCACCCCAGCCTCTATGAGGCTACAGTATATATTTACTATAACTGAGACAATAGTGAATTTTCACTATGAACAGGCCACAGTACCTACCATGGACTCAAGGAGGCCATAGTGAATTTTCACCTCAGCCTCTATCAGGCCACAATAAATATTTACTATAACCCAAGCCATAGTGAATTTTCACTATGAACAAGCTACAGTAAATATCTACCATAGACTCAATGAGGCATAGTGAATTTTCATGTCGGCCGCTATGAGGCTACAGTAAATATTTACTATAACCCAAGCCATAGTGGATTTTCACTATGAGCAACTTGGCAGCAGTAAGTATCTACCATGGAATCAATGAGGCCATTGTGAATTTTCACCTCAGCCACTATTAGGCTACAGTAAATATCTACTATAGATTCATAGTGAATTTTCACCTCAGCCTCTATGAGGCTACAGTATATATTTACTATAACTGAGACAATAGTGAATTTTCACTATGAACAGGCTACAGTACCTACCATGGACTCAATGAGGCCATAGTGAATTTCACCTCAACCTCTGTAAGGCTGCAGTAAAATTTACTATAACCCAAGCCATAGTGAATTTTCACTATGAACAAGCTGCAGTAAATATCTACCATAGACTCAGTGAGGCCATAGTGAATTTTCACCTCAGCCTCCATGAGGCTACAGTAAACATTTACTGAGACACTAGTGAATTTTCACTATGAACAGGCTACAGTAAATACCTACCATAGACTCAATGAGGCCATAGTTAATTTTCACCTCAACCTATATAAGGCTACAGTAAACATTTACTATAACTTAGGCATTGGTGAATTTTCACTATAAACAAGCTATGGTATCTACCATGGACTCATTGGGGCAATAGTGAATTTTTACCTCAGCTTTTATCAGGCTACAGTAAATATTTACTCTAACTGAGGCATGAGTGAATTTTCGCTATGAACAGGCTACCTACCATGGACTCAATGAAGTCATGGTGAATTTTCTCCTCAGTCTCTATGAGGCTACAGTGAATATTTACTATAAATGAAGCATTGGTGAATTTTCACCTCAGCCTCTATGAGGCTGCAGTAAATATTTACTATAAACTCCACTTTGAGGTCATAGTGAATAGTTCCCATCTTTAAAAATGCACTTTTTTACCACCTCATGTTGCAGAAAGCAATAATGAAGGTGCTGATGCAGTCCCTCACTCCAAAAATTCCCACTACCTCTTTAGAGTAGAGGTTTTGCCTTCCCTTCCATTGTAACCATGGCGACTATGTTCCAGTCTTGTGGCTTCATGTGATCAATCATGTTCATCCCAACAATGTCCCTCCATTGCTCTTTCTTCCACCCCACTTCTGCTCTTCACTTTCTAGCTGTGATGCTCTCTGTTACTGTCAACAACTCACCAGCGACTTACCATGTGATGGCTTTACTCTCTCACTCAGTTGTTTCATTGTCTTTTCTCTGCAGCATAGGCATCTCACCTCTCCATTCAGCAACTCCTTTAACTGTAACCACAAGCAGTGGGCCGAGCACCTATACAGTTGTTTGTGATTTCCAAATCATTGCAGATACCATACCCACCGACCTCCTACTAGGCAGTGACTTCATCCAAATCATTTGTTGTACTTTTGAAATTTTGTCAATCAATATGTTAGCATCTGACACAGTACCAGCTTCTCTGTGTGCACCTATTGCAGGTATGATTTCTAGTTGTGAGTATCATTTATTTTATTTATGATTATGCACTAACTCACAATTCCCTAGCACCAACACTACCTGCAGTGTCTCAATCTGAAACACCCATAAACACTGCACCCTTAAGTGGGACCCTTAACTTTTCATACAGTCCAGTTATCTAATACTTTTAATACAGGTGCTCTTACATATGATGATTTTTTATACTTGTATCCAAATATTGCAGGTGGATGCTCACCATTGGACTAATACACCACTGACATATCTAGGAGATCTGCCTGTCCTGGAAAACTTGCACACATTCAAAGGCTCCCTGGTGAATGTAAAGCTGGTCCTCACCACCGACACACCAAATTTGGATGATTTGTGCATTTTAGGGCTGCCTTTGCATGATAACAGAGTGCTATATGGAAAGATTATTGCTCTCATTTGCTGACAATACAAGTTGAAAGTGCTTCACCTTCAATGTTCATGGGGTTATGACTTACATGACATTGACTTATTTGCTACGGGGGTGTCCAGGCTTTCCATTCTTGAATGTATGCTTGCTTGCCTATTGCTCACTCCAGCGGTACATAGTTAGGTATGTATGAGCTTTTTGGTCTAATGGTCATTCAGGTTGATTTTCTGGTCAAGTTTTATTGCTTGGTATTGGATCACATGCATGGTCTTGACCTGCTCAATGTGCACACAGATGAACATGTCTCGATGGCTGGTGTTTGTACTGTGCATAGGGAGGCAATTTGTTGAGCGAGGTTCTCTACCTCAGTAGTCAATGTTCGTATTGATGTTTTTCAATGGGGTAGGAAGGGCTGGTTGCTTGTAGATTCTTACATGTAATGTACATACTAAATGTTACAACTTGAGCTGTCTATGTAGGAGGGAGCGGGCATGCTAAACGGCGCTACTGTCATTATACTTGTTATTTTCCTCGAGATAGGGACAATTGAACTATTACACGGGACACAAGAGCCGTGGCAGTACTGGCCATGGCAGCATGTTGGCAGTACAGTGGCAGTACAGTGGCATTACGTCTTATGCCGGTACGCGCCGAAATTATATCAGCAACGTACACGGCCATATATGGTGTGTGCATCAGATTGAATTACCACACCACTGCTTAAGTTCTTTGTTCTTACTTTCGCGTCAATTCCCCTTAATTTTGAGTTCAAGCCAATCTTCAATTCATTTCCAATGGCAGAGGCTGCAAAGCAAGATGATCAGATGGCTGGAGCTGGTATTCCCAGCCTCAAGCGGCGCAGAGAGCCATCAAACAGTAAAAGGACTATTTCCTTTGTCCCGGAGACACAGGGAGAGTCTTCATCTGGCCAAGCTCAAGGTATGAATTTGACCTACATTATTATGCAGGACAGCTGGTGTTGAATGATTTCTTACTACTGTAGACCCACCCTCATCATCTAGTGGACCTAGCTTCAGTGGTGCCACTGGTATTCCTGAGGGTCATGACTCAGGCTTGGATCCAGGCAGGTCAGGTACTCAGGAAGAAGAAGAGCCTTCTAGGCCACAGAAGAGGCCTAGAATGGATTACAAAGAGTACAAAGAGTGGGCTAAGAGTAGCAATGAGAAGAAGAAAGAAAGGGACAGTGCTAGCAAAAAGCATAAGAAGGGAAAGGGGAAAAAGAAGTCTGAATCCCATGTGAGTAATATATTAACTTGGAGCTCAATTTGCTTATTTGTATTCAAGAAATCCCTCCATCTTCATATTCGCATTTTATGGAATTTGCTATGCAGCTCTTCTGTGCCCAAAGCTGTAAGCACTGCACAGATCAAAGCTTTTAATGAAAAATTTGCAGATGTTCCCCAGTCTGATATCCAGGATCGTGTTGAAGAAGCATTGAAAGCTTCTCAGACTGCTGTACACCAGATTCTGGATGCTGTAGACACTGTACGGCGAGAGGCTGCACTAGGGAGTTCTGGTTCCTTTGCAAAGGAAGTCAGCAGGATGGAGACAACTTGGCTAGAAAGAATCTTCAGCAGTGTAGCTGCTGTGGGGCTTGACAAGTGGGAACCAGATTTGCTTGGGGGTCCAGAATCTGTTTACAACACAGTGCATGAACATGTAGCTTTGTCCACCTATCAAGCACTTCTGGCAGGGTTGGCATATGTAAAAATTGCTCCAAAGGATCTTGTATTGCGGGGTAAGATGGACAAGTGCAGATCCATCTATCGGAAATATGTTTTTGGCTATCAGGCTGGAAAATTCCGGCTTGAGATGAAGAAACAAGGAGGTGTACAGCAGCAAGCCAATCAAGCCAATACTTACAAGCGCCATACTCGAGTATGTTTTCTCCTTTCCTGGATCTTATTTCATCATTCTGATTTTCTACACAGTTGTGTGATAACAGAGTTGACCAGATAATATGAGATGCTTTCCGGCCTCAAATACTCCACCTGGCTAAGGAGACAGAAGCTCACTCTGATGATGAGGCTGACCCAAATGCTCCTTCTGATCAGCCCCAGTACTTTATCCATCGCAAGGTTGGGCGTAACTATCTTGTTACAAACTTTTTCCGGCAGCTAGATGATAGATATCATCATTCTGGGCAGCAGCAACCTGGACAACGGTAAGTATAAATATGTATATATCCTTCTTTTACATTTTTACTATGTTGCTTATTAGGGGAGATCGAAAGTGTGTGCAGCGTCCTGCTGATGACACTTTGGATGGCTTGTTCACCCGTCTTCCAGGAAATGTTCCCATTGACTACTTTGATCCTGATTATTACAACAATTTTCTCAGTGTTGAGTTGCGGGCAAAGTATGCAGCAAATGGGGTTGCATTGCCATTAAAAGATCACTGCGAAGATCCAGAAGAGATTGCATTGTGGAAGAACATGAATGAGGAGGAGTTTATGCAAAAGTATGGAAATGATGTCCTGGCTTTATACAACCTCCCAACCCAGGAAGAGCTGGATCAAATGAATGATTATAATTCTGAGAGTAGAGATGAGGATGAGGAGGATGAAGATTGAAGGTATAATTTTTCATTCTGTTTCTTGCCTTGCTTCCTTTTCTACAGTCTTTCTTTTCTTATTATTCCTTTTCATTTGTTCACTGTACAGTATTTGGACCTGGTTTCTGAATTTTCTTTTTTACATTTCACATATGCTTACTTCTCTATGCTTTTTTTTCTTCTTGAGAATCATATGTTTCCTACTCAATATTTATTGATCTGCAGCAGGTATCTGCATTTATGTCAGCTTCACACTCTATGCCTATTTTTTCTCCTGTTTTTTGATACTATATGCATTTTCTATCTCAGTCATTTTTTTTGACTATGCCTACCTTTACTCACAGTATTTATAGCATCAGTGCTTCATCTTTATCTATATGGTATTTGATATAATATCTTCAGTCAAATACAATATTTATTTATTTAATTGGAAGAATGAACTAGAAAAAATGTAACTTTCAACAGTTGACTATTGAGACATACTAACTTTACTTCTTTCCTCTGTTCAGTGCCCAACAAATGATCATAGTTTGAATGGGAATACCAAAGGCACCCTCTGTGAGTGGCAAGGTAGTAAGATGTATAATGATATGAATTGGCTCAATGATGTAAAATTTAGCTGAGGCAGTAGCAGATACAATTTTACATTTCAAATGAGGACAAACAAGATATGGTGCTTTCTGTTCTTGATCAAGAGGCAATAAAGAGTGCTCTTCAACAAAGAAAAAGACCTGCAGCCTGTATTCCAAGGGTATTTGAAAGATTTTTTGAATACACCCAGTGCGATTAATATGAGTAAAACGATCATAAAATTGAATGCTACTATTTCCTTGATGGGAAGAGTAACAGCTAAATGTAATATCATTGATCACAAACTCCCTCAGCTGCTTTGCTGTAGGTGGAAGGACAAGGGCATTTTTTGGGTGAGGGATATCAGTGTAAACCCGGCAAGGTCTGCCAGTCTGATTCAAGTATTGAAACAATACTATGTATTCTGATGGTTCAAGTCTAGGGGCTTTTGACAAAAACTGGCCTAGCTCATGAACAGTTATGTTATCATCAGATGGAAGCTCTTGTCTGTGACCTGTGCTTAGAATATTATACAGCTTCCCAAGAGCTCCCACAGAGAAATTATGATCATGCAACAAAGCTGCCAGTCTCATTTGGCGGCACATTTGAACTAACATTGTGTAAGCCATATCATCTGTTATGGACAAATATCATTATAATTTTCAAATAGAATATGAAAAAAATCAACATACAAATTCTGTGATTGGTTTTTACTTTCTGAAGCATTCCATTCAGGCGCTCTCCTGGAAACTCACTGAGTCCTGCTAGAGGACCCCAGTGTTTCAAAAGCATTTCATTATGCATTGCAAAGTGATGGTTGGGAAGGTCATGACAATTTGGAAACAGCTGTTTGATAGATTGCCGATAAGCAATATAAAATTTAGAAAAATGCTCTGCTTCAATATTGGATGTCTTGAAAGAGCATATAATATTAGTAGCTGCTGTGAGATTTACATAACTTTCTAGTAACTTCTGCCTCCATTCATCTCTATTCCACCAAAGTGAGGGCATAATTAGAGGAAATATCACAGTGAATAAAATCAGGTATTCATTTGCCTTTAGTCTTCCATGCTTTGACATCCCCAAATTAACTGGAGGACGGTCACCCAGGTAGGCAACCACATTTCCTGAATACAGCTACGGATATGAGAAAGCTCTTCTTCAGAAAATCTGAAAGTGCTTTGTTGATTATCAAACAATGGATTATAGTCTGGATCCATATCATCACCCTCCTCACCAATATCAATATCAATTGGCATAACAGTTGATGATGTAATATCATCTGGCTGAGGTGTAGGTGTACTATGCTCAGATGATGCATCTGAAAGAGATTGAGTAGATGCATACTCTTCAGCTTCTAATCGCAACTCATCAAGCTCACTCTCAGATTCTGAGACATCTTCCTCAGTATAATGTTCATCTGATATGAGCTCTTTGTATGCTTCATCTAAAGCTTTAGCTTTTTCTGTGTCACATCCTATTCCCCAAAGTGTTCTTAACTGGTGTTCAAGAACACCTTCAAGCCAGTTATGCATGAATCCAAGTATAAGATTTTTGACTGGATCCCAATTTGGTAAAAGATTTAATGGAGTCCATCTTATTCCAGTTGCAGTAGCAAACTTTTTCCTTTTGTCTTTTGTTCCTAAAGAAAGCCATTCCTGTGCCTGCTGTAATACTTGTGCACTGTCCCGGATATTCCAAGAATTGGGATCCACAGAATCCAAATTCTCATAGTGACAATCACAATATGAGCAGAACAATCCTGCAGTTGGAGCTAGGAATCCACCAACTTTTCGAATTGCTTGTAAATCTGCAATAACAGTAATGATTCTGGTTTGAACATATGATCCTTCAGAATGGTAATATGTAACAATTTTTTTTCCTGGGTGTTGAAACTCTAAGACTTTCTGTATCATAGGACTCAGAATATGAGAAATGGTCACTACATCTGGACTGTTTGGAGGGGGTATGAGACCAACAATGAAAATATTCTCTGGCAAGTACCGAACTTCTGGAGGCAGATTCAAGCAATAGAGAACAATTGCACCACATGAAACTACCTTGCCTATACTTTGATCTCAGCTTTATGTTAAAAAACTGTTATGGAATACATACCAGCAATTTTATTAGTGTGAGGATTGAACCAGTCAATATATAAACCAAACACCAGACTATATTTTGACTGCAAAAAATCTTTCATATCTTTCCAAGCTGGGCTGTCCTGTAAATCATGCATATCAGCTCCAAAGGCTGCAGATTTATGCCGAAATGCAGATTCTAGATAGTCCTCAATGGATTTCCTTCCCAGAAAGAATGAAAGCCAAGATTCAAAGTCTTGAGTATTGTAAAGAGACTTTGGCACCCATTTCATTGTTTTACCAAATCTTTGTAAACGCCAAAGGCTGGTCTTGCATGCCTGTGAATGAGGGGTTTCTTTCCAATCACAATGAATAGGAAAGGGTGCTGCCGCAGTAAATTGTTTATAACAAACTGGACATGAGATTGTGCGGATTATTGTTGGATCAATTCCCTGTGTCTGGTGAAGGGCAGTGCGTACATCACAGGGTATGTGTAAATTCTCAAATTGCAAATTGACAGCAACAACACTGTTAATGCCTGTTGAGAGTGCTGTAAAAATTGTAGATAGTATCAATTGCAAGCTTTTTAAAACTGTATTTGCAGTAGTTTGGCTGATTCCGCCTTTGACATGAAGCCATACTACCAGTGTACAGCATAAAGTGGAAATAATACCAGATGGAATGATTACATCTATTATTTGAAAGCATTCTAGATTAAGGTCACAGTTAAAGCTATCAATGACTTTACCTGAAGGAAGATGATTTCCAGAACCAAAAGAGCTGGTTGTGCCACTGTCTTTTTTAGATGAACCAGCCTTAATGTGCTTGTCTTCATCAGCATCTTCTTTTTCATGTCATCTTCTAGTTGAATAACTGACAAAGCATCCAGGGACCCGAGTGCCATTCACCACACTCCATTCTTTTGAGCAAATACTACAGCAGGTGCAGAGAACCTGAGGCATATAGAGTAGCCAGAAAGGGAGGCAGTCATCCCTTCAAAGCGCAGTGAATTTAAGTAGCTTAGTATACTTATCACATGCCCCATACAATTCATACTGAATACATATAGATTGCTTTTCGCACAAGGTACGAAATATTCATCATGTAGTTCACATGGTTGCAGCGTCATGTGCACGCAGTACTGCAACCGTGCTGCCTTAATGGCAGTACGGTGCATACTGCCATGGCTTTTGCGTCCCGTGTTAGCAGATTTCCCATAACTTCAGCGTGACTTTGGCATGACTTGCTTGAAAGACATTAAGCGCCCAGAGTGGGAAAGCTATTACGTGTGGCGTCATACTGTCACCTTCTCCTTTATCCATCATGGCAACCGCACCCTGGACAGAGAAAGAAAGCCATATCAACACAACTTTTACGTGGACCGAAGTCGAGAACTCTTATCCGAATATCGATGCTCCTACGCACATCTGGACGTTCCGAGATCCAAATAATAAACCAATATTTGATGATGATAGGCAACCTGTGGCGCTTATGGTTCGTCAGGAGTACCACGACGCCCTCCTCGCTATTCTTCAGTGGATGGCCGCTGATGAACTGTATGTGGTGACACCTATTTTGTTAAGGATTTTACTCACTTTTCTGTCTGACAGTAAACGAAACACCATTCCCTTCACCCCCACCAACACTCTGCTCACTAATCCTGGTCAGTACCCAAATCCATTTCTTACAAACAAAGCGTTTGGAAGAGAAAGGCTCATTATTGCTGGTCTTCCGGGAATCGGTGAGCTCTAAATCCTTTCACAACATCAAATGTTTCTGACCAGTTGACTGACAAGGTAAAACAACCTTTTTACGCTACTTGTGGGTACTCAGGATCGCTGCAAATCTTCCAACCCTGTTTTGCGAACTTGGACCGACATACTTATGGAAGGATAAGAAGTTGTATACGGCAAACTTCAAACTGAACGATTTCGAGTCGGAATATTTTACAGATCATGTACCACGAGCGACATGGTTTCTTTTCGATTCCAACAACATACTCATTGATATTCCTGCTTCGGTATACGATCTAAACTACTTCATAATGCAAGCGGCCTCGCCGAGACAACGACGACTTGAATGGGCGCAGAAGGCCGGTGCAAGCTTCTTTTTCATGCGGGAATGGTCGCCGGGTGAACTTATTGCTGGGTAAGCTGCGGACTCAGGTCGGGATGTTAGTCTTACTCTTTTCACAGTCTCCAAGTACAAGTCCGACCAAAAAGTGGGGCGACGGTAGAGCAGTTGGTCTCTTTCCATGAGAAGCTCGGAAGCTCTGCCCGAGACGCTTATGTAAACGGATCCAAGCTGGATTCAATGATTAGCACCTTAAGGTCGAACACGCTGAAACTCAATTTTGACTACCTCATCGAAGCGCACACAGTCCACGCCTCCAGTGGCTCGGCCCCTCAATTACCCTCGGTCGATTTACAGATCAGCCATTTCTTTGCATCCGTATATCCCTCGACCAACGCTGATAGGATGGAATACGAAGTCAGGCCAGCATCGGAGTTCATCATGGAAATGGTCTGGAAAGCGATTGTCAAACGAGAGCAAGGGAACCAATTCGAAGTTTTCTCCCGACTGATGCAAAGTTCAGACATCTCTGCCAAGATGGTAGCGGCATACTTGTTCGATACTCAGTACCACCACTATCTTTGTTCTGGTCGCGATCTTCCCTGCCATCGCATGAAACCCAGAAACGAGCCTTCCGCTGATCAGACGATGCGGACCTGGTCCAGTCCCAGCGATGAATCCACACCCCATACCTTTTCAATCCCTTCCAATATACCCACAATTCGTTTCCGGACCAACGACGTCTTCAAATTTCAAGAGAACACCTATTATATTCCGTGGGCTAAAAATTTTGCCACGTTTGACTCCATATGGGTCAGAGCCGATGGACACGTCGTGCTCATTCAAGGAACAGTTTCTTCTAGGCACAGTGTCAGTAAAGAAGGGCTCTGGTGGCTCTGGGATCGAGGCGTCAGGAGCATCGAATATATATATCTGTCTCCTGTCGCAGTTAACTCTGTGTCAATCCGACTGCCTGTCTCTATCCCCCCCGATCTCATTTATCCCAATCCTGTTCAACATATTGCTACCCTCATCCCAAGTACCATGTCTCCTGCTCGATCTTCTTCTGTTTCTTCAACCTCTTCATTGTTTCGGCCCAAAAGATTGTCCAAGAAAATGAAGATGAAGATGAAGAACACTGAAGGGGAAGAAAATGTGGGTGGGGATGGAAACACGAGCAGGGATGAGGATGAAGATCTGAGTGGGGAGCAAACCCCGACTGCGGCAAGCTCCAGGGCAAGTGGGAGGGGGAGAGGGAAAGGGAAAGGGAAAGGGAGAGGGGGAGGGAGGGGGAGGGGAAGTGGAAGTGGAAGGGTTGACACCACAAGGGGGACCTCCAGGACTCGGGGGGGATCACAGGCAGGAAAAAGCAGGAAAGGGAAAGAAAAGGCACATGACATGGGTGAGGAGGTTGCTCTGCGGGTCACTCCTGAGGTTGATTCCTTGGTCACGCCTGAGGTTGAGCCTGCGGTCACTCCTGAGGTTCCTGAGAGTGAGCCTGACGTTGAGGTCAAGTCCACCCATAGGCAAGGGTTCCCTCCTATTCAGTTTCTTGGAGTTTACCATGTCCTTATGGACCTAGAGTGAGTTGCTATTACTTTTCTGATGCCTGATCACTCATCTAACATTTATTCAAAGATTTTCTACTCAGTCAAAACAAACTAAGCGCCGATACCGTGAGTAGAAAATTCACAATCCAAAGTCAAGTCTCCCTCCCCAGAAAGTATCTGGCCATTGTGTTTCTTTTGATCTTGTTCATACAATTCAATAACTCGCTTGTTGATCCGTGACATGTTTCTCAATAATATATACTTTCATGTATATTTTATATAGCAATACTACTAGCTTTGAGCTGAAAATTTGCTGTACCCAGGGTACTTTGAGGCTGAGGTGAAGATAATGAGGCAGCAGTAAATGTTTACTGTGAAGTCAACAAGGTCACATTATACATGATACACATTAATCTTCACAACTTCCGGAAAATGTAGGCATGAGTTCATGTAAAATAACAGAGAATGCACCACTACGCTTCTACAAGGGGGCCATAGGCATGAGGGCAGGATTTGCTTGCATCGGAATTAGTGTTAAGTTAAATATCGGACAAGGTTAATCAAGCTCACCGGCGAAAATAGTTGTACAAAATCATTGCGTCGTATTCATCACAGTCCTTTGGGGCTCCCCTCTCAGTCAATGGTACCCCAACAACTGCCCCGTTCCAGAAGACATCTGCATCCGTTCGAGTACAAGCTTCCCCATTGCAGACTTGCAGATGAAGTTCTGCAGTTGAATCACCAAAACCTACGACCCATAATTTGCTCCTGAGGCCAGTGCCCTCGTCGGTCAGATCGATGTACCTGACAATGTCGAAGATTGGCACTTTATACTCGGGGGCGATGGTTTGAGTGACTTCAGTTACTGCTGAACGAATTTTTTCGGTATTGGGCATCCCATCGGGGCGGAACGAAATATCGAGTTTGAAAAGGTATGGCGGTGGGCCATTTGGGGATAGGAAAATTGTACTAACATTAACCTGGAGAAAATGACAAGGTGGTTGAGAACGACGCATTCAGATATCAGAATGAGAATTAGACTAGCCATGACAGCAAACGCAACAAGAAGTATTCGCGATGTCAAGGACAAGTCTGGAGTATTGTCAAGTTTGATTACGAGAAATTAAGCAGACATTGCACATAAGATGACTCCAGAGATCCAGCAGGTTAAAAGAAGATATGTGAAGTAGTACTTTGCACTAACACGATACAGTACGAACACTTTCGATATAGTTGCCAGCTGCTACAACTATATCATCCCTCCAGAGATCATTAGGGAAGCTCTGGGATACATGGAAGGTTAGACAGAGATATAAGGCCCGAAGATACGAGAAAACATATTGCCAGATGTGCATCCTCAATCATCTCTCCGAAATTTCCATGTATACTTCAAAGCAACATGGGCCTGCATAGTTTTGCAAAACATATCTTCTACCGCTCGGTCCTTCTCCATCTGAGTCACCACACCTGACTCCAATACTGAAAAAGCCTCCTCGTGAAACCCTTGAATAAGAACCTGGTACGCAGGCAAGTGCGAAATTATGTCATCAATGATGTTGCTCTCGACAGGTACTCGTTCCTTTGAATCTGGTACTGGAATTCCATCGACAGTGCATGACACCATTGGCCCTGCATGAGAAGTGGTCCATGAATCCACAAGGTGATTGTCGTCCAACAGCGCTTTTTCACCCAGTGCTTCATGAAGGCATTGGGGAATGTCTGATATGAAGATGTAGTCATAACGTCATCGTAGAGGGCTGCAAGCGAACATACCTAGAGTAGCAAACATTGGATACAACGTTGCCACATCCTCGGTGTCTTTCAAGGCTATAATGATAATTTTCAGCCGGAACGACAAATGCACGAGCTCGTCCTCCACTTTGTCCCATTCCACTCTGTTTTTTTCCGCACTCAGCCCGGTATGAATAAAAATAAGCTGGTCCTGCGGCTCTATGAGTCCGCGTCGTTGTTGGAAACTCTGGACGAAGTCGGTAAGAGTTTTCAATTCCGATTCCAAAGCTTTGATTTGAGTGGCCGAAAGATGAACTAGCGCGATACACCTTGTACACTCAGAGAGAATTAGAGGCATTTCGACACCTATTTCCGTAGGTTAAAGCTTTCACCAACAAAGACGCAGCAGCGACTTACCGGCCGCTGATATGAAAAAGCAACAGTTGAAATAGAACACGACGATGAAGCGAATGATCCCGGTCACGACTTTTCCATGATGCGACGGTGAATATACACCAAGAGAGTGGTGCAGTGGTGAATATACACTGTATCGGTGTAGTTAACAGAACCGATGCAGGGTTCACGGTTCCACAGCATACTTGAGATGAACTCAAAGGCGAGTGCAGTTGGGCACGTTGAGACAAGCGACGAACTCAAACGGCCATCCAAATAGTGAAGGATGTAATGTGCGCACTGAACTTGGGTGGAAGGTTTTGAGTTTGGGCACTTATCGTCAGGGCGCTAGAGTCAGTGGTTGATTTCAACCACAGCGTCCTCCTTCCTTCGTGTCCTTCCTTCATGGCATTGTACAGGTGCGGCCTGTCTGCTCCAAGTGTATTCGGGTCCGCCCTGATATTTTAATGATGACGGTTGAGACTCTGTCATCCTACCGTGCTTAATCAGATTTATGTTGTGGACACTCACTATGGTCCCTCGAAGACCCGGTCGGCAGATCGAATGTGTACGACACTAACAAGTAAATTGCTCATTCTATCCTAGTTTACTTCAATTCAGCCTCTTCCTGTTTTAGCTTCTGAATGTGTAAACGGTTCCACATTGATATGAAGACCCAGCAGTACAGGATGGCTCTTGACTGCGTCATATAGCTTACGGATTTTTGTATCCTGGCCAGACCACTGTTTCCACACTCCGCCGCGCTGGAGTTTATAGCTCCCAATCTTGATTGGACAGAAGAATGGGTTTTCAAGAATGCCAAATTGGAACACTTTGTGTGTCCCGATGCATGGAAATCATCTATGAGGAACTCCGTCTTTGCAAAGAACTCTGGCTCCCGCGTCCAGCAGTAAGGGCCAAGAGCACACGCAAAATCATATATAATGCGCTTTGGTGCCTGAGGCCACCGCGTAACAATTGCAGAAAACACATCGTTATGACCTTCTCCAAGTGGGATGCAGTGGAAACTGTAACACACGCTGTGTGTGCACCAGCACGCCATAATCCCTCCAGTAAGTCACTTTTGTGAGTATTGTTCATAGTATTTTCGACAGGTCCCTGGCCGCTCCTTGTTGACGTCTGCCTTGCCATCCCTAGGGATCTTAGGATACTTTGGTCGTGCTCGAATTTGCGGCATTGAATAGCAAGTTCCTGTCTGTGATTCAGGTCAGCTTTTGATTTCCTTGACCACATGTCAACTCACTTCTTCCCAGTCCTGGACTTCACCTTGTTCAGTGTTCTCCGAGACACAAGCTTCATTTAATGGCTTCGTATTCATCATCCACAGGCTTTTCAGTACCTCCAGTGCCCTTTGGTACATCCATGCACACACTCCCAGCGTCTCCGAAGAATATTTGCCATGCGCACAAAACTCATGTTCAACCATCCTAAACAGTACTGGGCAACACTGAAGCAAGTTTGCAGTTGAATGAGTAGGCCGCAGGAGGAATTTATTAAGGGCTTCGAGGCCCGAGAGGTTCAATGTCTGCATCGTCGATTCTTCTGCAGCTAGCTGAGCCTCAAGAGTAAGTTAAAGTTTTTTGAATGCTATGATTTGCTCACCAGTTGGAACAGGGACTTATATGCCTTTTTAGGATTCCATGTGTTATCTTTGCCAACCTCCCCGTACCCAAGTCGGCTACAGAAGAGTGTGGCTAAGTTGTGATGTTGACTGTGTAACCAGCCTTCCAAGACAGAAAACATTTTTGTATGTTCTACTGCCGCCTCAAGATAATTTTTGAGGGCCTGGTTGTCCTTGTCCTCGCAGCTCTCCACACCCAAACCTCCAGCTTCCAACCAGTTCTGCAAGGTCTTACGCATCGTATCATCTAGCAGCCATTGTTGCCGCGGAACTGGTTTACTCTCCCGAATCTGTGATATATTGCTCGTCACAGTCGGTGGCTGTAGTGTGTCATTGACGTGTTTACGTGAAAACGCAATCGAAACCCCATCCCATATGATGTTTTCCAGGGCATCTCCACATCTCGGACAAGATTTATCACCATCTAGACTCAGCAGATGTGCATACGCAAACCACGCCGATCTGAATAGTGCGCTGCATGTGAATGGAATACACAGGGTAGTATCCTGGTACCGACAATTCATGTGATCCACCCAAGCTTCGAAAGGAGTCACTGAGCTGCTGAAAGCACTGATATACTCATTCAGAACTTCATGGCTGAATAGGGTGCAATTGTTATAATTGAACAATCCAGTGTCTCGAGGCTCTGGCCCTATGTAATGACGGCTTGCCTGAGGACACCTAGAACAACTTTGGAGCTCAATCTCCACCTCGAATGCCTCAGTCAAGGTGTAAACTGTACATGTATGCACCACGATTGGACGCTCTGAGCTGTAAAAGTCTCTACCTCCATCCCTGCAGCAGCAGGAGGCCTGAGAGGTCAGTCTAATTCGGCCTGGATTTTCTCTTAACGGCCTCGGTAATGGGATGGGTGTTTCTGTCGGAAGCAATCCCCATCGGGGTGGTGGGATGGTAAGGTAAGAGGTGGCTCGTTCTCCATAATGTCTCGCTTGTCACTGATCCAGACCTATCACAGATTAATACGCCTCAGCAAAATTCCAGCAAAATTCTAGCAAAATTCACTGATATCTATTCCGACTTTGTCTTCCATATCATCGCCTTCCTCTGTATCCTTTCGATTCATGTATTTCTGTGCGGCCTTTATGTGCACACAATTCCACCTTCCGTCTCGAGTGCATTTCCATATACCGTCCCCTTTGTCAGAGCCCTCATGTGTCACAAAAATGCGGTTGGACAAGGCCAATGTGTCCCTCCCCTTTGCAACGGAAAACCGATGAATCGCTTGTTCTCCATCGTAACTTTGAATTTCCTTCGCAAATAAAATTACCTCCAGGCACATTTCTAGGGTATCATATGGGTATCGGTCAACCTTTTAGAACTGCTCACGAACCTCTTGTATCTCCGGGTGGTATCACGCCAAAATCATCTTGTCCATGTAACCTAAAGTATCGTTTATGGAAACAATCTAATTGGCCTTGCTGACATGAACAAAGCTCTTTGAGCTCTCCACCCCCAGATGAAACTTCAAGATGGAACCAATTGTTCTACATATCATTCAGCTTCTACTTCCTCCCAGCAGAATACAACTGACTGTTCCGGCACCTGAAGTTCTATTCCATCCTTCAACTGCAAACAAACCTACAACGAGGCTTATAAATCCTACACATTCCAATTGAACGGCATCGATGTATTGTGCTAAGCTACTGCTGTGCTTGTTTGGTTCATCGACCTGGGTACCTGATAGCTCCTCAGTCAATCCTAACTTGGGAGCAAAATGCTCTGATTCATCCACACTCATCCTCTCGCGATCTGTAGATGGACTCAGCTTTTTCTGGAGCATGCCAGTTTTTTGCAGTGCTGCAGTGTTCCTGCCTGCATAGTTAGATTTGGATATAGGTTTCCTGACACGCATGAATTTTGCAGAAACAGAGCGTCATTTTCTTTGAGGGCTAACTTGAGGCGGTCTTGAAAGGGCCAAGAGGGAGACGGTTTCTGTCTGGACTCTTTTCAGGGATGGGAGAAGTGGAGGCGGCGGTGGCTTGAGACTGCGGACCATTTCCAAAGAGCGTTGCTGACTCATTTGTTTACTGTTTATAAAGCGCACAATTTTTGTTCACTTTTTTTTGTTCGGTTTTTGTTCCCACCATGGCTCGCACAGGACGCTCATCCAAGAAAAAAAGTCCAGCCAAGGCTGGCAAATTGCCTTTGAAAACCTTGAAGACCTTTCCCAAATCTCCTACTAAATCTCCTTCCAAAGCTCAGGTGAAAATGAGCAAAAATTCTATCCTGTGTCCACGTCGTTGCAAAACTTGTCCTAACCAACCTTACCGGGCCTCATTTGACTGTGTACACTCGAAACTATACAAAGCAAAAGTATGAATCTGCCTTTTTTGGTCATTTGTTTCCATTTATAAACTAACCAATGTTGCAATAGCATAAAGCTCTCGCAAGAGTTGGGATTGATGTACCTAACACCACACCGCCAGCAGAGCTTCAGGATTTATGGATCAACTGGGAGAACTCTCGAGGGCAAGCATTGACCACACCCCCTGCCCCAGCATCTCCAGTAATTGCGACTCCACCTACACTTTCCATGGTATCTCAGAGCCAGGCGGATGTGCCTCCATCTGTGGTCCATTCACAGTTGCATGAGCCTGCAGAACATTTACCTACTGGATCATACAGTTCTTATTTCCCAGGTTTACATGAATTTGACCTTTCGTTAGGAGGACTGCTGCCCATTACTCCACCGAGGAATTATTCTACTGCCAGCCAACTACCAGGCTCCAGCCCCTTCTTTCAGCCCAGCTCACCCACTATCCAACCCCAAAGTAGCCCTACAGGTTTCCCAAGTAGTCCTTGCCTGCCTGGTTTTGATCATTCGCCAATTGATCGTCAGCTTGCCGACAAACTTTCAACTGGTACCCCACTTCCACCTTTGAGCTCACCGGCCGCACCTTCTAAGTGTATTCGTGTTCGTCCATCGCAAGGAGAGTTTCCTTGGGGAAAAGTTGAAGGTGCTGGTAAAGGCTAGCAGGAATGGAGTGAGTATCAGTCTATAGCCTTGTTCAGCTACTTATAGTTCTTCCAGCCCCACCATGCAATAAAGAGCTCCCTGAACCTATTATTGCTGCCACGAAAGCGACGAAACATTATCACCGGTTGATTGAAGACATAGTCTGTCATGTGAGCATTAGTATACTCCAGCCTAGTTCCTTTTTGACCCTTTGGTTTTCAGTGTGAGCGAATCGGTGCCGAGACAGGGTGTTGGTTGTACCTCGCAGCCCAGCACCCTGGTGTCAGGGAACCGTTTGTTCATTTTACCTCGCCACGACTTATCAACGACTATATACCAATTCCCGACACCCTTCATGAAACGGCTCACAAGATGTTCGTGTCATTGCACAGTACATGTTGCTATGACGCCGCTGAGCTTGCGGCCAATCTCCAAGTGTCTCAGGAGAATGAAGCAGCCTTGAAGGCTGAAAATGAATGGCTTCAAGAGGAATGGGCGCAATTAGACAAAGAACTGGAGCTCAAGAATGAGTTGATTCGCCGACTCCAAGCGCTTCATGGACATTGAATAGGTCTTTTTAATTCATATAATTGTTTCGCATGTGTTGGTATGGAAGTTTTACACGACATTTGTTTTGTTTTTCCATTCAATGTTATATAATTAACTGAATGAATCGGGCTTGAAGTTATTTGGATCCGTCATCAATTAAGTACAGAAGACATGCTCAAAGTGAGGACTGTCTGAACATGATGTATTTCCACATAATGTAATTAAGAATACAGAAAATAAGGAAGCGCCGCTATACACATACGTCAGGAATATTTCAACTTAAGAAAAAGTCAAAAAGTGATAGAACAAACTGTGCTTGAAGTCCAAATGTGTACGGTAGATTCTGAGCATTTTCACAGCGAGGGGGCATGATAGTTGGAGGGTAGTCGGCAAGGTCAGCAAAATTAAGTCTCCTAAGGTTCATTGTTCGATGGCAATGTCAGGTCTTCAGTGTACGTACTTCTACCACTCTCTGGTTGCGTTTACTGGTTGGGACCATGTACAGAATTAACAAATTATTCAGGGGACAGCAACGTTCAAACGATATCTGTAGTACTCAAATATATGCTACACTCTGCTTGACTGGGCCTGCACAATGTCGCCAACATTTCGGATTTGCCAACATAGCACCAATTTCTTGAGACTACAACTCATCACTAATGTTATTATTCATTACTGACCAGGCTGCACAAGATGGAACTAAATAAAAAGACAGATGAATATAAATGCAGAACATACCGTGTTGGCAGCGAAGCATACACAAGCTACTATCCACGCACAATTACGATATCTCGAAGACCTCAGTTTGGAGTCCTCTGCTCCTCTGTTTCATCACATTAAGATTAACTCAATGAATATTTACAATGCAAGATCGTGGATATCATCGAGGGGTGACGGTGTCGGTTATGGGATTCTTCATAAGAATGGCTCTTGCAAACACATCGCCAACACATCGCCAACACTTCGCCAACACTTCTAAATCTATGATGGTCAAGAACACTGTAGCTTACTGATTTATGTGTCGGAAATTCAAACCATTGGCAGCAGTCGACGACTGTGTGTTGTAGTCTATCTGATCTCAAAAAGCTTTGTAGGGAGAATGGCTATCGAATTCTGCATAATCGAACGTCGCAGCACTCCGAAATACACAGAATCTTGATTAGTCTAGGTTTGAGTTGTGTAACCTTCATAGTAGTCTATAATTCTACAGACAAAACTACTTGTGTCTCAAGGGATATGAATTTTTGTTAGAGAGAGCGAAAGCAATCCTTTCCAGTATCTCGCCCAGCACAAACAAAGTCTGCGAAGCCTCCTGACTGAGTGACGCAATGTCAACCTTGGTCTCGATTGCACCGTCTAGTAGCTCCCTCCACCTGACATACAGTCCTTCTATACTGTTGGCTGCCTTTTCTAGATGATCAATTTTTGCATATTTCCTCGTTTCTCCCAGCCCTCCCCAGTCTTCAATAAGGCCATCAGCTTCATCCCGCAAGGTAAGAACAACATCGTTAAAATGGTCATTGGCAGAAGCCGAGGCAGAGTATCTCATTCAGTCCCAGCTTGGATGAACAATCGATTGCTTCAGGTGGCGACTATCGACAGAGAAGAAATGTTCAGCTCGACACCTCCCGAGATGTATCTGCATCGCACAGACAGCTTTGTATATCTCCCGACAATGCGTACTGTCAGGGATACGGTGGTCCATGAGTTGATACAATCTGGTCGAGACTCTGGCGCCGAACTGTTCCCAGATGCGGAAATATCCATCCCCATCCTGAGGAACACTCGAGTCCAGCCATGTATCGAAATCATTGCAGCAAACAATGAACACATGATAGAGCGAAATAAGAGTGGCAGGGTCTGCATCATTGGGCTGTGAGTCAGGAGTGGTAGCTGGGGTACGCTGCTTGGAAGATTTTGATTTTGATGAGTTGGAAGCTCTCTTGATTTGTATATACACTCGAGCTTCAGCACAATGTTGAGCCCTATGTCTGTCAAACTATTTAGTGACTATTTTTTTTTGAGATCAAGAGAATTTACCTGGCATAATATGCCGCGTCCTTACTCATTTTGGTAGAGCCTTTAGCCTTTGAGTTTTTGGTTTTCACCGTTTCGGTGGAATTTTTAGGTTTGTCTATTTTGGTGGACTTTCTGCTTCTCGCCATGGAGGTGATGACAGAAGGGGCAAAAACTTGTCGGAACGTTGGCAAGCGCATCTGTTCTTCATTCAATTGACATATTCTTGTTTCCCTTCAGCATCTTAGTCGCCACACCATGATAGATGCAGTGACCTTTTTCAACTTTGGGACCTCCTTTCCTGAAAGTGAGGGACAGGAGCACTTAGCTGTCTTCGCAGTATTCGATGCTTGCTGTATCCAGGAACTTTTAGCATTGCGTCGAACCGGCAAGATGCTTTTCATTGCAGTCAAATATTACTTTGACAAGGTGTTTGACATAGAAATAGCGCTTGAGAGGTATCTGGGGAGTCGCGACCATGCCATGGAATTCCACAAAAAGCAGCACATATTGGGCGCTGCCTTGTCTGGACCATTTGCTGCAGCATTCTTGGGCCGCCTTCCTGAGCTACTTCCTGTAGTTCCTCTAGATATTCTTCTCAATCATGAAGATGTCCAGTGGCTTGCAGATTGGTTGTTGGGTATTGGTTTCCACTTTGTGGCAGAGAGCAATCTAGCGACGCTCGAGCCATCAACTGGCTTCCAGCGCATCTTCCACACTCGACAGACCAAGTGCAACAACAACGGAATTATGTCCCCCTCCTTCAAGTATACATTCACCGACAGGGAAAAGATGATTATCCTTCATGGAGTTACTCGAGGGCTCATGGATGCTATCCTTTCTCAAGAATCTAGTAAGTCATGGTACTACTTCTGCATCAGTTTACCAATCCCTCCAAGCTGCTCTGTTCAACGTAGTGACCAGCTCAGAAGCATACTCCATTTTTCCGCTTTCCACATTTGAGACGCGGGAGTTTAGAGGTAAAGCGGCGCACCAGATACACAACTACAGTGCCTCAGCAGGATATTGGAGTCTAGTCTCAATCGATTGCCAAAGACATTTGATGAACCTGGAGTTCGATGACGGTGTCCGGTATATAGGGGACCAGGATTGTTGGCATATGATCCTACGTCCACCTTTACCACCTCGAGAGCGCAGAGTTCTGTTGGCGCAGGGTACCTGGAACATCGAGGTAGTGGAAATTGGCCCAAACGTTACGCTTATGCGCTTTCGATCCCAACCCATACCTCCTCCCAGATTCAAGACTCTGTTACAGCTCACAAGCTGGGAAATTTGTGCCGTGGAGACCAATGCGGGAGACAAGGTACTCCTTAGTTATGACATTGGCAAATTGATGCATGCCTATCACTGTGTTGCGTCTGGCTGGAGAACGCACGAATGTTGAGCCCTGAAGATACTGGAGAGTCATCAGCATTTCTGGAAAGATGACCAAGACCAGAGCTTGGTCCCAATTGCGCAGGCATACTGCTTGAGAGCGGCACTGATGCAGGCGCTCGCTCAGAGAGGCCAGATGGCATATTCAGTTCATCGACAAGCCAGTCCAAGTGTCTAGAACATGATGGAGATTAGATTAGATATTACACTTACTCGAGCAAATAATATACATGCCTGTGAATGTTCCTGCGATAAAATACAATACCTGAATAGAGACCATCGCAGTACGAAGTTTCAACATGGTCAAGAAAAAATCCAGTACAAGTGCATCCTATATTCCAACCAAAAAAATAGCTGCTCATGCATTTGACAGCCCCCACAGATCCTCTCGCTCAGGCAAGAGCCGAGCTCATTGCACTGCAACAGGACATCAAGGATAGGGAAGAGAAGATAAAGAACAAACAAGCCAGCACGGGTAAATCTTCAGTCCCTGTGCAGACCCTATGTGCAATAGAGACCAGAAAGGCGAAAGAGCAGACCCTTAAGAACCGAATTGAACGTCTTCAGGTGCAGGAAGAAGCAGGTGAGTTTTTTTTTTTTCTTGGGGGTGCTATTGACTGTGTCTGATGAGTCACCGAGGATGCAGGGAGGAGCAGCTCACCCTTGAGTGATCTACCAGAGGACAAAACTGTTGATAAAATGTTGGCCGAGGTGACTACGCCATTCACTTCAGGTGAGTGATGTGGAGATAGAGAAGACTTCGATTGATTGAACGAGCATCCATCTAGGTAAAAGAGGCGGGTTGAATGAAACTAAGGAGGTGGAAAAAAGTATTGAGGACAAGGAGCTCCACGAAACTGTTGATAAAATGTTGAATGAGGCAGCTACGCCACTCGCTCCAGGTGAGTAATGTGGAAACAGAGAAGACTTTGATTAATTGAACAAGTATCTAGGTAACGAAACTAGGGAGGTGGAAAAAAGTACTGAGGACAAGGAGCTCGTTGATAAAACATTGACTGCTACGCCATTCATTTCAGGTGAGTAATGTGGAAACAGAAAAAACTTCGTTCTATTGAATGAGCATCTAGGTAAAGGAGATGGGTTGAACGAAATGAGGGAGGTGGAAAAGAGCATCAAGGACAAGGAGCTCTCAGAGCAGAGAAACTCAGGCAATGCAACAAAAGACATCGACAACAGCAGTGTGTGAGAGAATGATACTGTTGCTCGCAATGAACCCCATCTCGAAAATGACTTCCCATATGCTTCTAGTGAAACTACAGCGCCTCGCCATGATGCTTCGCTTTTGCGTACGGACCAGCTGTTGATGCAGTTCAAAACATCCTTTGAAAAATTGATGTTCGGGGATTTCCAGCCAACTAACTCAACCCCAAACTCAACCCCAAAACAAATGGAAGAAGAGAAGACAGCACTCTCCCAAGGAGCTTTGGACCTGGGAACAGCTTGGAGATATCTTGCTAGAAATAAATCTGTCAATGGTTCGAGACCGTCTAGTCCGATTTCCGTCATCGACTGTGCCGCAAACAAAGTAAACTTGACTCCTTCGACGACAGGCAGTTCTGTGCCTTCCATTACTGACAACGCAGTTGAGAAGACGGAGGCCGCCCCAATATCTACATTGGAAATGGACAAGGCGAGATCCGTCCTCATGCCGGGAATGGAAACGGAAGCATTGACCTCGACGTTGGAGATGGATAAGGTGACGTCGGGTCCTGCATCAGAAGTAGCAAAAAATATCAATGTGCCTATGTTGGATGCAAACAAGGCGACCACGGACCATTCGATGCCTTGGCCCATGACAGCAGTAGAGCAGACCACCCATGTGCCTCTGTTGGCGAAGGGACCCTCGGTCTCCATGAATGAGGCTGTGAAGCTATCCACTGCGACTTCTTCAACGCCTAGCATTAGTGATGCAGAGAAGCAACTTCGAGCGATGGCCTCGAAGATGGGTCAACCTCTGTACAAGCTTGAGAGTCCTGATGACAACGGTAATGTTAACCTTACTTACGGTAGGCTTTTGATTGCTTCGCTCAAAACTAGATTGATAGCGAGCTTGAACATAGAACATAAACCCAGTGAGACTTTGCGAACATCCCTGAAGATGATTGGAAGGCAAAACAACAGTGCTGCCGAGGAAAGGAGAAAGATGAAATGAAAAATGAGTGGGTGGATCATTTGAACTTCCCATTCAACAAGTACTCACCCTTTTGAATTTAGGCATCGGTGATGCCAATTTCATCGCTCAAGATACAGATGCAGGCCATAGTGACAGCAGCTTTAGAGATAGTGACTCCAGAACTGACAGTAACAAAGAAGTTGACGCTGGCAATCGCATGGAAGAGGATCATAAAACCAAGGTTAGGACAGAAATGAAGAAATCCGACAAAAGCAAGTCGTTGAAGGGGCACCGTCAAGCAAAACGGCGCAAAACCTCACAGACCCAAGCAGAGACCGAGACCCAAGCGGATAGTGCTACAAAGACAGACCGTTAGTATACGATCCACAAATAAGCAAGGCCACAAAAGCTTACCTGTTTCCAGGTGAAAAACTCCTCGAATTGGCGGCGTCGCAGACGACCATAGGTGCGAATGAAGTTGATGTGCCAAATGCTCTGCCCTAATTACATGACAGTGAATGCGCATCAGGAAGTGAACAAATTCCTGACAACCGCAGAGTACAAGATTTGCACAAAGGTCCGAAGGATGATGTGCGAGATTGGGACCTTCCTTCCCGAAACTGGTAGCATTTGCGAGGAATTGACAATTCACATTCTCACTGCTGATGGTAAGGGACCTGACAAGAACTGGACTCGGTGTCTCTTTCACTGGTCCAATCGACAAAAGGAAACACAGAACAATCAGGACGGGACCATTCGAGAATGGACATTTACTGGTACTCCTTACACTCCCACTCGAGCTGGTGAAGAGCAGCCAAATGCTTTGAATTGCGGGTGTCTGAAAGAGAAGGCTATTCTCGAGTATTATTTGTACAAAGTAGGGAGAATCTCTTCTCCCAACTTCGAGTCAGATACATCCGAAGACTGGATGCATCAGCGACTTCATCCATGTCTGCGGGAGCTGGTGCTAGGTCCAGTGCTGCAACACAGTGGATGGAGCATGGATGATGTCTGGACTAGGGAAACGGATGAAGATGGGTTCTACACCAAGGAACGTTCGGCAGTCAACTGACTCGAAGCCCGTATTCAATGTCTCCAGCTTTGTCTGGCCAAAGAGAAGTCGAAGAGCATTGAAACTGCACAGAATGCCAAGAAAGCTGAAGAGGAGGAAATTAGACGGTCTGAAAATATCATCTATGCTGAATACCTGAAGAGCCAACAAAAAGACGTTGAGGATGGGGCAAGAAAAGGAGCGGCGTAAGGGGTTATAACACTTGTTGTGGTACATAAATTCTATCTCTGTACATGGACTGGATCTAAGATACGTATGTATGAACCGGAGTCGTAACATATGCCACTGGGGTTTTACCCAGATGGATGTGAAGGAGGAAAGGCCATCGTGGGAACAAATTTGATCACATGAGATTTGAAATGAAAAATTTAATCTTTGTCTACCTTATCGTTATCTAATCGATTTACAGGTTATGTTTGCCTTGGTACAGGTAAGACCAGACACTAGGACAATCCCAATGAGTACACAGTTCAATCATAATATCCCTGAACACAGGAAGGTCCCTCCCCCCACCCACCTGAGTGACCGCCTTATGGTGAGTCTTGATATGCTGGAATTTGACCGGTGTTTGAACTCGCGGTAAGCGAAATTTGAGAAATCGTAGCTTTTGCTTTTCATAGAAGATCATTCGATATATAAAGCTCAGTCGCTAAGTTCCAAAAGTTAGCATGAGACAAAAGGGAACAGTTAAAAAACTGAGAATACATACTTTCTCCGATGTGTTGTTGAGAATGCACTCAAAATGCTCAAGTTTGGGACAAGTGAAGACAACAGTCTTGAGGAGGCTTTTGTTCCAATCAGTCAGTGGATGACGGGGGTGATCAATAGATAGTTTGACCAGGTTTGGAATGGATTGGAGAGCCTCTTCTAATTGTCGAAGCACCGAGTCCAGTGGGAATGTCTCTCCCAATGAATGCAAAGAGAGAGTTTGAAGAGAAGTAGTGTAACTGCAGCAAACGGACACGACTGGGAGGAGCGATGAATGGAAATGATGAAGCTGGGGTATTTTGGGAGAGTTGTATAGTGCATCCACAAGACTATTGTCATCTTGTACCTTAAACGCCAATTCCTGGAGTCCAGGGTGATGCCCAATGAATGTGGTGAGCAAAAACAAAATTCCACTGCAGATGACAGAGAACTCTTTCAACAGGGGAAAGACGAATGTTTCACAGTCAAAGATCTGCTGCAATTTTAATGCGCTAGTGGAAATATGGCTGGGAAGCCAGAGCTCAAGATGCTCTAGTGTAGGACATCTCAGTGGCAAGTGCCCCAAGATTTGACAAATGAAATCATGGTCCACTAAGTAAGAATTGTCAGCATCCAATAAATCGAGGAAGCAGATGAACGAACCTGGTTGTTGAACTTCAACAAAAGCGAATCGTAGGCTACGCAAAGATGGCAGAAAAAGTTGGTTCTGAAAAAGAAATATTGAGCAATTTTTTTTCTTTTTTTGGAGCAGCAATAGTCTTACTAATATCTGAAACGAAGATTCACAGATGGTACTTGGGAAAGGACTAAAGATTTTGAGACCAGTGATAGAGCTTACGGTGCTCAGCCTAAGTCCCGCGTGCATTTCCCCAAGTGTCAAAGTATGTCCAATACTAAGCCTGGAATTCCTGCTGTCCCAGACCATACTCTCAAGAGTCCCGGGAGTATATTTTTCAATATTCTCTAGCGCCTTAGCAATGGAGACAGCAAAATCGCGGACACCTGAATGTGTGAACCCAATGGACAGATTTCTGACATATTGAGCAGGATGAGGGTCGACGAGAGGTACCCTGTCCTCTGGCATGAACGCCAAGGTATTCAGTGCTTTGGATGTTGGGCTTCGGTATAGCTGAGGCTCAAAGAAGTCAAAAAATCTTTTGCAAACTCTCGTGAGGACAGCAAGATCAGAGTTGCTGAGGAGTTTCCTGATTTCTAGCAGTAGTTCGTCGGGGATGGACAACAGAATTGGGGGTGTAGTGCTCATGACGGATAGAAGTGCTGGAAAATTTTGGCACATACAGTTGATGTCAGGTGATGACAACTTGGCTTGCGCTGTTCATATTTGGGCAGCTCGAATATCCTGTTATCATCGTGTACAAGATCATATGGATTATTTGAAAGCGACTCTGGTCGCCGAAACAGTTGCTGTAGAACGGGCCATTGTAAGTTCCCCGACAGATTGATTAAGAAAGGCTGCAGCTTAAAACCTCCTCAAAGCGCTCAAAAATTTTAGTCAAATGTCAGAAGTGTGGTTGCTGCTGCAGCAAATCACATGGTGTAAGATCAAGATAAATGAGAAGTACACAGCTAATGACTTTCATAGAGTGAAGAGTGCCAGAGACTCGACTGGCCCAACCACAAGGATGTCTCCAGATGTTTCGCCCAAGAGACAGGACGAATGGTTGGCTCCAATTCTACGAGGAGCAGAGAAGTTCGCGATGAAGTATCAACATGAGACCACCGCAGCGACACTGAAGGGATGCCAGATTATCAAGAGGTGGGAAGGCCTGAATCTCTTGAACATTTCAGGATGCGATTTCAGGCAGCCTCCCACACGTTTGCATGGGAAATAACGATCTTCGCCACTTAGACTTTGCATATGTGCCAGGAAGTGGAAGGCTGGTAGATGCGCGAGACTATGGTTCACTGGAGGATAGAGAAGCCATTCTGCAATGGTATGAGACTCGTGGAAAGGTCGGGTTGGTGACATTGTTTCAGGTCGAACTCGCCGAAGGAATCAACCCTTTGTACTTCACTAGGCTTCTTTCCACGGAGCTTGAAGGATTGGTATTCCCGTATGCAGGAGACACCAAAATGACCCTAGTGCAATAGCAAATAGCAATTACCATTATTGTTAGATTTTAAGTGAAACGAGCTGTTTACCATTTACACTGAAGTATACAAAGTCTATGAATTACGAAATTAATGTCTAGGAAATTTGAGGCAGAGGAAACTTTGGGTTTCAGATAGAGATCTATTGGCACCAAGGGTGTGAGCAAAGCGACAAGGCGACAAGAAGATCCATAGTCAACTTACGCAGCTAACACTGGAGTCCTTGTCCATTACCTGGTGTGATTTCGAAGATTACATCAGAACAGAAACTGATTGTAGATGCGTTAGGCTCATAGCCTCAATGTCTGCAGTCAGGAATGGACCTGAACTTGCTCTTCAGAGGTTTTGAGGATCGCAACAGCAGTGGTGAGTATCAACTGTCAACCGGCGCTTATTTTTGTTGCCTGCGCTTACTCAGCGCTTCAATCTTCAGCTTCTTTTGTATATTCTACTTGCTGTTCTTTCTCAACATTATTTTGCCGAGTTTTGTTCCACAGTTTCACATTAGATATTATATTGCTGAGTTTTTTTGCCTCAGCATCAATCTGCTCAGATCAAACTCTGACAGAAGTTCACTGAATTCAATTGGAATTCAATTGCAGTGTACTATATTTGCCTCTATACCATTCTGGAAAGCTATGGTGCGCTGCTATCCCTTGTTTTTTTTATCCCTCTCACTGTCTCTGCAGTCTGAAAAAGAGTTGACATATGATAATGCTCAGGAGGATTCTGGGCTCATTACTCGCTATGCCGCAGAAGGGAAGAAGAGAAAATCATACGATGGTAGAGTTGGCAATATCCTACCTGGCAATATCCTGGTCTCTAGTCCCAATGTAAATTATCTCTATAAGCCCCAGATGAAGTGCCTAGTGCATTGGCATCAGGGATTACACTTTGGTCCTAACGATCCTCTATACCTACCTCAGCCGTTCAACAAAGCCATTCCACACCTTGCCCTGATCATGCCTCCATGTTACGACCCACAGGATAAGTACTACTATGCCTGGGCTCAACTTACTGAGGCAGACTTCGTACCGGAAGATGTCTGTCCAGGTACAGTTGGTTTAGGTAGACTGGTTCCTCAATTTGATAAGGGTCTGAAATCTCTTGCAAAACATGTATTGAAACTAGTCCCAGAGAATACTAAAGACTCATTTGTCATTGAAGGTGCCGCCAACCTCCTCCGACTAGTTGACCGCCTTCAAATTTTATCATCTCGCAAAGAACTCTTCTTGCGGGTAGCCTGTGCACAACGCCAGCTCATAGAACTTCAAGCTCGAATTCATTACCTGAACGAGAAGTGGGAAATACGGTTTCGCAAGGCTAAGCTTCACAAAAAGGCTCCGGACATTGTCGATGTGGTCGGAGCTTTCACGGAAGATCTGGACATTTTGGATGCGCTTTACTATGCTGGCATTCCAGTCTGGTTCGTTCGCTCCACATCTTTCATCCCAAATCCTCGTATAGATTGGGTGGAAGATTTTATATGTGAGGATGACTTTCAGAGAATCAAACTTCATAGGGGAGAAGTGCTGGACTGCACTGATGCCCTGCCCGCCCACAAAATTCTCTTCACTGGTATGGTGAATGATCCTGACCGATACATCAGCATGGGACGCTTCCTTCAAGCTCAATTCCAATTGCCTTTGTTGCTAGGTTCTGGAGAGCTTCGGACCGCATCGACACTGAATCCCACTTCCAGTATGACCACCGAGTCTAAAGGAAATCATTTACGACGATTTGAGCCTTGTGAGTATCAGTTTGTGTTCAATTCCACTCCCAAGCATGCTTAAGACCTTTAGATCCAAAAAAGCCTCCTGGCAACAAACAGGGTATCAATACCTTCCTGCCTCCCACTCATCCTCTAATGCCAATCCCAGTCTCAGCTTGGAAAATTGCTCTTGAGCGGTTGTCAGATTACAACCAGGCACTTCGCACTCTGAACAATGTTAACTCGGGTTTCTGGCTCCCTCCAGTGTGTCTGATTGTGTCAGCCACCAGGCAGGACACCGTCAAAAGGCTGCTGAATGGCTGGCTGAAAATTCGCGATATAACTCTTTATCAGCTGGAGAACCCTTCTTGCACGCCGTTCCAGCTAACAGCCAAGCAGTGGCGAAGCTTGCTTGAGTGGTGTGACAGAGAGGTCAAACTTTCACTTAACCCAAAGACCAAAACGGGCCGGCGAAATATCGAAGTGCAACAGATCTTGGAGAAAAGTCTGGCATCAAGTTCATTGTCTTTAGACATGGGTTATATTGCCACCAAAATGACCCGTTGGAGATCCCAGGAGCTCGTTTTACCGATGTCGGACAGAGTGGTTACAGAGATTCTCTGGGAGATTTGTGAGATCAATTTCCGCCTGGAGCTCATCTGCCTGGATTCGTACCTCGACGTTAGCAAAATGGATAAGCTGGATAGGCAAAAATTGTTGGAGAACTGTTGGGTAGGAACATTGACTGCTGTTGATTTCCAACAGCCCAACGCAGGACTCGCCACTTCCTCTGCCCCGGACCGTCTTCGCTATGTCTACGCGTTACATTGCGTAATGCAAACATGGAAAGGGGATAAACCTCCCGAGCTGTTTGAGGAGCTTCCCAACACTACTTCTCATAATTTTGAACGCGCGTTGGAGCGCTTCAAAGTTGCTCTGGCAACTTTCTATGTCTCTTCCTTTTTGGACCTTTTTGGGTGGGCAGCCTCTATACCCTTCTCGCTCTAACTCTTTGCCGATTTGTCTGCCCTGCTCATTGCATAGTGTATCTGTCCTTTGCATCTGTACTTTAGCCTCTCTAATCAGCCATCATGCTTACTCCATATTCATGCATGTCCACCAATGTATTCTTGTTCAACTTTTGATAACTCTTATAACATATGTTTTGGACTCTTTCGATTAATCACTGTTATTGCGCGATATGCTGCAATCTCAATACTAAAAGCCATTATGGGTCACTTGACTATGGATTATGTTTATGCCTATGCTATCGACTGTCTTGTTCTATGAATACATGCAACCAGCTGTTGACTACAGTTTTGCAAATGCTCTAAGTGTGTCTTATTCATATGGCCAAAATCAGAGGGATAATCTCAGAAACATATTGTCTATAGCAAGTCTATAGTGAATATTGCACTCTATTTCCAGTTTGAAAAGGAGTACAGTAAGGGTATGATTACTCCCCTAGACATCAACTGTGACTATGGTGAATAAGTACTTACATACTAGCATTCATCCCTCGTTGATTTGAATATACAGTGGATCCACTGTTCAGTGAGCGCCTGTGAAAATCCACCTCAGACTAAATGGCCTTACTCAGGTGCGGTACACAATGGGTATTCGATAGTATGTATTTTCTAGATTCTCAATTGAGTAACAGTGAATGCAGACTGTTAAGAATTTTCATAATGGGGTGACACATAGTAATCACTGACTGTGTGACTGTGGTGAATGCTTACCACAGTACTCTCAATCCCCACAGTGAACACTTACTGTATGGAGTGCTTCCCAATGGTGAGCCTTCACTATTCAAAAAGGATTGATTGAAGAACATAGAGTTAACATTTACCGTGCTCAATTGAGGTTACAGTTGAAACTTACGATGGTAAAGATTCACCTCAGCTGTAGGCTACAGTGAACACCAACTGTGGTGGATGTCGAAAGACCGCAACAGTGAGCATTAATGCTATCCTTACAATTGAGGTGGTGTCAGTGAATGCTTGCTATAATGAAGGTTCACTCACTCTCACTCAAGCTATGGTGGGCCCCTGATGGTCTACTGACCGAGAAGAGATAAGAAAGTTATAGTGAATGTTTACCGTGTGCCTAATTAAGGCTTGTTATAGTGAAGATTCACCTCAACCCAATCGGGCTACGGTAAACACCCACCATGGAGATTATCTGATGGTGAAATTTCACTGTTGTAAAAAGACCAGGGAATACAGTGAGAAAACTATGGTATAAATTCACCTTGGCCCCAACTGAGGCTATGGTGAACGCCTACTATCATCTATGGTGCAATTTGGCCCCGAGAAATACTTACGATGGTGGGTGTTCACCTCAGCCCAAGAGTCGAGGTATGGTGAACACCAACCATGGGGAGTTCTCTGAGGGTGAAGATTCACTATTGTAATAAGTATACATTGAAGTCACAGTGCATGCTCACTGACAACTGCAATAACTACTGGACTAGTGAATATCCCCCCACCCTCCTTGAAGCAAATGTATGAGATGGATGTTCACTGAGAACTGCCCTAGTAGTGAGCATTCACCTCAGCATCAATCAAACTACAGCCTCGAATACTCACTGACAACTGTTCCAGTGAATATTCCCTGCACCCTTGGCAATGAAGCCATAGTGAATGTTCACTGACAATTGGCCTGGTGAATATGATGTTGTTCACTGACCATTGTACTATAGTGAATATCTACTCCAGCTTTGATAAAGCTCCAGTGAATATCTACCTCAGCTCCAATGAAGGTACAGTAAATATATACTGTAGCCTCATAGAGACTGAGGTGAAAATTCACTATGGCCTCATTGCATCTATGGTAGATATTTACTGTAGCCTCATTGCGGCTGAGGTGAAAATTCACTATGGCTTGAGTTATAGTAAATATTTACTGTGGCCTTATAGAGATTGAGGTGAAAATTCACTATGGCCTCATTGAGTCCATGGTAGGTACTGTAGCCTGTTCATAGTGAAAATTCACTGTTAGAAATACCACTAAGCCATACAACCGGTTGTATGGCTTAGTGGTATTTCTAACATTCACTATTGTCTTGGTTATAGTAAATATACACTGTAGCCTCATAGAGGCTGAGGTGAAAATTCACTATGGCCTCATTGAATCTATGGTAGACATTTACTGTAGCCTCATAGCGGCTGAGGTGAAAATTCAATATGGCCTCATTGAGTCTATGGTAGATATTTACTGTAGCTTGTTCATAGTGAAAACTCACTAATGCCTCAGTGATAGTAAATATTTACTGCAGCCTCATACAAGCTGAGGTGAAAATTCACTATGGCCTCATTGAGTCCATGGTAGATACTGTAGCCTGTTCATAGTGAAAATTCACTAGTGTCTCAGTAAATATTTACTGTAGCCTCTTAGAGGCTGAGGTGAAAAGTCACTATGGCCTCATTAAATCTATGGTAGATATTTACTGTAGCCTCATAGCAGCTGAGGTGAAAATTCACTATAGCCTCATTGGGTCTATGGTAGATATTTACTGCAGCTTGTTCATAGTGAAAATTCACTATGGCTTGGGTTATAGTAAATATTTACTGCATAGCAGCTGAGGTGAAAATTCACTATGCCTCATTGAGTCTACGGTAGATATTTACTGTAGCCTGTTCATAGTGAAAATTCACTATGGCCTCATTGAATCTAGTATGATAGATATTTACTGCAGCCTCATAGCAGCTGAGGCAAAAATTCACTATGGCCTCATTGAGTCTATGGTAGATATTTACTGCAGCTTGTTCATAGTGAAAATTCACTATGGCTTGGGTTATAGTAAAGATTTACTGTAGCCTCATAGCGGCCGAGGTGAAAATTCACCATGCCTCATTGAGTCTATGGTAGATACTGTAGCTTGTTCATAGTGAAAACTCACTAATGCCTCAGTGATAGTAAATATTTACTGCAGCCTCATACAAACTGAGGTGAAAATTTACTGTAGCCTCATAGAGGCTGAGGTGTAAATTTACTATGACCTCGATAATTATATACTGCAGACTCATTGATTTCATGGTGAAAATTCACTGTATCATTATTAAGTGATTATTCACTTTTGCCTCATTGATTTCTTAGTGAAAATTCACCATGACTCATACACTCAATTGTAAATATTCACTGTAGCCTCGCTGAAGCTGAGATGAAAATTAACTGTAGCCTCATTGAGCCTGAGGTGATTGCTCACCATGCTAATGTTTAATAATGATGCTCAGTGAATGTTTACTATCGTATTTCTACTGTCAGCCTACTGAGCCCGGATTATTAAATACATTGTTATTTGATACAGATTATCTCATCTCATTGAAGTTCAGCCGGCAGACCCGTTTTCATCCGCCCGCTGGCCTCGTTTACGGTGCGGGCTGTGTTACTTTGATCAATATACCGTCAGTGACATATCTGAGATCTTGGTGTGATCGATGTCAACATTGGGCTTCCCGCAAACCATTTGTACTCGTTTAAATTATCCGAAAACAAAATAAATCATTTTGCCCGCTTTCAAGTTCGAAGCTCAAGGAAGTACTCGTGCATATTAGTACTATTCTCGCTCGCAGTGCTCAAACATCTCATCGTTCAATCTGTTTATTTCATTCTCGGTATAGCCAACTTGATCATATTGTTTTACCATAAAACAGTTCACAATATTCCCTGCAAATGTAAGTCGTCGAGATATAAGAAATATTCAAGCAGATTCCTTTTCATCAATGCTCTTCTCCTCGCTGGACTTTTCGGCATGCGCTAAATGGCTAAAGCTGATCTGTTCAAACTCGACCACGCCAATCTTACGGATCACTATCCAAGCGAAAGGCAGCGAAAAAACGACTGGCAAGATGAAAAGAAAGAGCAGATCAGCGACCACTGAGGTTCGAATATTCGACACTCACTTAATCCTACATTCAACCCAATCGATATCCAATCTGTAGTGTTGCTGGACTTGATTCCTATATGCGTCAAGTTATAAGATTTCATAAGTCCAACTAAGCTGTGAGTATTACCGTATGCTACGGCCTGGCCTGCACACTCGACTCCACGAAGAGTTCCAGTCATGTACGATAGGGCGATGAAGTCGTCGGACACTGACATATCAAGAATTAAGAACTCTCATAGAAATATTTGAGGCAACACAAACTCTGGCCAATGATCCAGTACAAACTTGTCTGCGTCGCCATAGTCGCAAGATCGAAAAGCACAAAGAGAATGAAAGTCTTTCCGAACAATGACCCAGAGGTCCAGTCGATGACAGGCTGTTCATCTTCGAGCTGCTTCGTTACGACAGCCGTCCAAATCCTGATCGGGAAACGAATCTTGTAGCACACGAGGGATCGGTTTGGGAAAAGGGAAAACTCACCAGAGCGCCAAATTGAGCACCATCAAGCCGACCCAACTCCATCTCGCACGCTGCTTGATGGACATCCGCTGGTTATCAAGGAAGTGCCCAATCAAGAAACCTCCAGCAATGTCTCCCCAAGGAATCATGAAAGCACAAAGTGCACGCGTGCGGACATTCATGTACTGAGTCTGGAGCGTACCTGCATTCATAATCGTCAGACTTTGACCTCGATGGCCTATAGTATATGCTGACCGGTGTACGACCCGTAGAACCATGAAGTAAAAAACAAAGGGCAAAGAAGCAGGATCTAGCCGCGAACACCATGTTGGGTACAATTCAGCAATAATTTTCTTTGGACGAAACATACATCAGGAGAGCAGATGACTCGATACCATTCACTGAAAGTCTGTCTCCAGCCGGCCTTGCGCATTTGGATTCTGACGCCGTCTTTACGTTGTACCTTTTCCGGCGAAGAGAGTAGCAAGGCGATAAAGGGACCCGCACACATAATGCCAATAATAACGAGATAGGTCTTCAGGGATACACCGCCGGATGAGTCCAATGACGAATTGAGACCAAATATGATAGCCCCGCCAATAACCGGAGCCGCATTTCGCATGAAAACCCATAATCCAAGCATACGTCCACGGCGATGTGGTTCAGGATACGCTGGAATTTGACATAAGTAGAGATAGACATCGGAGAAGGTTCAGTCCTACATGTAATTATGGGTCCCTCGACCGTGTACATTAATCCGTCGGTGCACCCTGACAGGATAGATCCTGCAAAGAGCATCGGATGAACAAAGCAGCCCTTCGCATATTCAGAGGCAATTACCCAACATTAAGAACCACTGTGTTCCGTTCTTGGAGTTTAGATACAAACTTCCAGCGTAGCTAGTAAAATTAGTTCATCATTATCAAGGACTGGCTGCACGGCTATTGAACCCACATGATATCCCCTGTGCTGGAAATCTGCTTCTACCTTCAGAAAATTGTTCGGATGATAACCGGAAAATTTGCGCACAAGTAGAGCGGCTCTGACCCCAATCTTGCTCACAATTATTCCACCGATGAGACAGAAGAAAGCCATGAAGACTAGACACACGGGAGCTCAAAATTCAGCTCTGGGCAACAGTCGGGTTTCTTACCATATCCAGCAGCAGAAGTAGCGTTGGCATACCAAGGAGTAGCTAGACCACCCGCCCCAAGAGACGTTAGAGCGTTATACATCCCCTAGTAGTAACAACCAGTCAGCAATATGTATTCGTTAGTACCTGAGAGTAACTAAGTAACACTGGACATACAGGTGCCTAGAATTCAAGCTGTGATTAAAATGCGGTGGAAAGTATAGGAGAAACGTACGCAGAAGAAGACGCCTCCCACAACGAGGATCTGGAAGATCGTGCTTCTGAACCAATGTACAGGGTACGACATTACCTCTTGTTTGTCGGAGATGTCACGATTTAACTCTGGGATGGTAGTGATTGCACTGTCCGCCATGGTCATGGTAAAGGCGCAATTGACAGAGACGACCAGAAAATTTCTGCACAATTAGATAGGTCACTGAGGCAGATACATAGATAAGGCCACTAATTAAATGCATAATGCTATCCGCCGCATCTGCCGCAAGTACCATCCGCGAAATATGAGCATGTGGCTCTTATCTTGGCCATTCTTGCGGCAGCTGACTTTATCCAAGGTGCCCATCTTTTCAGTCTTTGCATTCATCGGCGAAAATGGGATACTTGGGATATCTAGTAAACAGTACGGTAGAGCAGAGTAGAGCGTGAAGCGCTTATCACATGAAAATCAGCACGTGGGCGTTAAACAAACAAATTTCCCACGGATCAATATAATCTCAACTTCTACGCGTTACCGACGCGTTCTCCATGAAACGCAAAATATCAGAGGGACACGGAAGGCGTCAGAAAGACTTATACGACTTTGCTGGCGTCGAGCTATTTGACTTTCCTGAGCGCCAACGATATGTCTCTTCAATTATCCGAGACCAGCTAGATGGAAGGCCTGGATACATTGTTGGCACCATCGATGCTATAGAAGATGACGAGGACAAGGCAATCAGTATCCTGATTACTATGGGATACTCGGAGAACAGCAAAACAATGGAGCGAGTAAAGGTTATCTTTGGGAAAAACTGTGCGAGGAGGCTGCGACTTCGAAATTTCGAGTTTGTATCTCAAAATGAGATTTTTATCTCATTGCGAGATTGCACTTTGCTTGGTGGTTCCTCCTCCAATGTACCTGTCACGACTCTCAAGTTTTCGGACAGAGTTTTGGTGAAGATGCTGTCCCCGAAGACTCAAATTGTGGTGGATCTTTGGAATTGTGAGTACTCGCTTCTCGTTATGTCTCACGTACCAAAACATTCCTTCTGCAGCGACGTTGGTCCAACAATCCGCAAACACTGACGTTGAGGGGTTGCAAGTCCCGCCAGATCGCTCCCCAGTCTTAGTACCGCATACGAGCCCTTCATGCCCACCTCCAAAACTCAGCAAAAAAGAACGGAAGCTTCTGAGAGCCAAGGCGTATTTTGAGAACAAGGAAGCTTCTTCCTGTCAGCCACCCCAGCAACGCGGGCCCCCGATTGAAACCAAATCTAAATCTAACGTTACTGGAGCCAGTACATCGCACAGTCATGGTCCTGCTTCGCGGTCATCAGTCTCCTCGAAGAAAGTTCAACTGGCAAGTAATATTCCAAAGGATCCGAACAAGGAAGCTTCTTCCTGCCCGCCACCCCAGCAACGCGGGCCCTCGATTGAAAACAAGTCTAAATCTAACATTACTGCGGCCAGTACATCGCACTATCATGGTCCTGCTTCGCGGTCATCAGTCTCCTCGACGAGAGCTCAACTGTCAAGTAATATTCCAAAGGATCCTCTTCGTATGCAGGCAGGTCGCCAATGGGAGACTGTGAGTTTTCCTTCTAATATTATGGTCTTTTTTTGCTGAACAAGTACATAGATGACAATTACGCCGCTAACTAAGGTCACACAAAAGAATCATTTATACAATGTTGTGGCGATAGCTTTATCTGGCTCGGAGATTGTACAAAATGCGAGCGGTGGTAAACTTCCCTACAAGTTCTGTTTCTATGAGCGATTACTGAGTGTCAATAGATTTCAACTGTACTCTCCAGCTGGTGGATCCCAGCAATAGGATGCTTTCGGACAATTCCCATCTCATGTCCTACTCTGTAAAAGCCAATTGCTTCTCCAAAGTAAGCCGTCACTGGTTGCCTAAAGTCAAAGCCGGTGATATTGTTGTCCTCAAAGACGCCAAAGTAATCTGATCTTGACATCAGCTTGAATCGGTTCTAATTTCATGAACAGGGTGGTGGTTATAACGGGAACCCAAATCTCGTCGGCTATTACGATAAACTCAGATGGGCGTTATACAGGTCGGACGGCCGACTTCATCACGGGGAATTACCGTCGGATGTTCCCAAAGACATTGTTACAGACAGAGGCAATCGCCATAACCCGTTTTTCAACAGTGTCGATCCTAAACTGCTCGAGTACTGTTCGGAGCTACGGGAGTGGTGGAATGCAATCGAATTGGAGCGAAAGAAAGCCTTGGGGCAAACACACCAAATCGGGAACCTTGTGACTCCTCCTCCAGAGCGTAGCGCGCGTCCTCATCTTCTTATCAAGGATGCAAATCCAAATCTTGTCTCAAACGGATACTTCAATTGCACTGCCGAAGTAAGCTCATATCTTTTTTCAGTATGTCCTCGTTTTCATCTTCCTTGATAGGTCATCCACAAACACCGCGGAGACGCTTGTTATGATATTTATATCACTGATTATACTTCCAATTCATCCTGTCCTAACTACGAAACTAACTGGTGTCCCCGTGGGCTTTCTAACTCCATACTCAAGGTTGAATTATGGGACAGATCTGCTGAATACGGGCCGAATATGGAGATTGGCGATATTTACAGTTTCCGAAACATCAGAATTCGTCTGGCAAATAACGGTACCTATGAAGCAAAGATACAGGAGCCAAAGTTCGCTAAGCTTGATCCCGAAGATGCTACACCTCCGTTAACTCTGAAATCTATGTTAGAGTAAGTTTTCATTTCTAAAATAGATCTTCGACTTTGGCGATGACGAGCCATTTCCAGGCGAAAAGCCAAGTGGGCCGCGAAACATAAGACAGACGAGCCTTTGGATAAATTAGACTACACCACGATCGAAGATGTAAGGATGTGGAACCGGTTCAATTGCGTCGTCGAGGTATAATGTTTGAGTTCAGCATCATTTACTCTCGTCATTGAACAACGCATGATTCGCAGGTTCTTTTCGTTCAATATACTGATTCATCAAGTAGCGTGAAGGTTTACGTAACTGACTATACGGAGAATGATATGCTCGCCGACATCGACCTCAAGCACGCCAAACTCGATCATCTTCCGAAACGGGTCTTTAAGATGATCCTGCGCGACTCTCAGGCCGAGAAAGGGAAGAAATTAGAACCAGGGGACGTCTGTGTATTTTTGAAAGTGATCATGAAGTTAATCAACAGAGAAAATGTCGGGGATCTGGGTGGCGAGCAACGACTCATCAAGCGACTCAATGGGGGCTTGGAGAGCCACCAAAAGTTGATGGAAGGCTTGCAAAAGTATGCTGACATGTCACTTATGTGACCCTATACTCATCTCGTTTCCAGGCGCAAAAGGAGTTTTCTGGCTAAACAGGCAATCGCTGCTGATACAGACTCAGCGCGCTCCATAGAACCCTCATTGACAGGCATACCCGCTGGTCGCGCGGAATCCAGCGCGCCCGAGTCTTCTAGGTCATTTGAGAACCCTGTCGTCTGCACCTCCATCGAAGAGCTCCGCAACCATGCTGAGTCCGAGGTTTTGTTCGAAATTCCGGCACGAATCACTTTGGCCCATCCTCGCAAACTTCAGGACTTCATTCACCGCTGGTGCAAGAAATGTGGCAACGCGTAGGTCCTATCACCTACTTCGCGCAGCAGATCTGAAACAGACACATTCCTCCAGAATTTCTGCAAAGTATCAAGCCTGTATATCGTGCAATGACACCGACCATGAATTCGTTGGATTCAGGTACCATTTCAACCTTTGGATTGAAGAAGACGCGGACGACAGACATGATGAATTACCCATTGTGGTCGGGGACGACGTTAGTGCATCCTCTCTCAACCATTGTTCCTTCTACTCAATAATTTTTTCCTGCAACATAGGCCCTTTTTCTGCAGGAAATGCCGCGCGTTGACCTCGGACGAAATAGGGAAGCATTTGACGTCTTTCAACGTTGGTTCGAAACGTTCGCGGGAAACATACTTCAATACCAGGAAGACCATTTTGAAGGCAAAGAGACCGAGCTAAAGACTCCGCTTCTTTGTTTTAACGGATGCCGCTATGAAGAGAATGGAAAGAAGAAGTTTCACTTGTATTCTTATTCGCACCTCGGTACCTGAATAATATTCCCAACTCGACACATCTGTACTCTAAATGCATCTGTACTCTAAATGCATCTCCATTTGGATGAAAAGCCTGTGCGGAAATTCTTTTTGCCAAGGCGAATGTATTCAAGGCGTAGAGGCGTCTAATTCAACCGCTCCGTGTATCCGTCTGTTTACAGCAAAAGCACTATCGAGGTCATAAATAGAATTAGGAAAACCGGAAGGCGTACGCTCATGGGGTGGGCAGTGGCATACAGGACTTCAATAACATCTTCGAACACATTTTTTTTTGCAAAAAATACACAAGTGCTATGCAGCTCTACGATACAAGATTACAGGGTCGGGATGCAGAATTTGTCGGTAATAAATACGGTACAGATGGATGTATAGATGCAGGGGTTGGCTTGTAGTACAAATTTCAGAAGGCATAATAAATGTCGTGAGGGCGTCGTAAAAGGGAATGACAAAATCGTTAGAAAATAAGTTATCAGAATACAATATTACCTGCAAATCATTGGTGGCCCGGAACCTACACCCTACAAGCTTTTCAGCTTCAACTCCAATTCAACGACTCTCCAACCCGGCTCATCGAGCTTCGTGCACCCATGACAGAGCCTATACCTCACATCAAGTCCGCCAAAGACGGACCACAGCGCCAATACATCTACCCTCTTTGGGGGCTTATCCCACTCTGTTCGACCCACCCTCTGACCTTCCACAACAACCCTCCTTGCTCGCGCATGCGCGATCCGTTGTCTGGATTCGACCGGTAGCTCGATTATTGCTTGGCTAGAAAGTCTTTGCTGGAAATACGTGTAGAGAGATTTGAGAACCTCGAACACAGTAATGTCCGTTGTGAAAGTCGTGTCTGACGAATAGACTTCAATAGCACCCCAATGCTGCATCCATAATGCTAAAGCTGGAATGTTGGTCGCGGGGACAATGGTAATCTTTGCAGAACCGGGACAAGCCGGGGAGCGGAGGAGTTCTTTCGTGGCCGAAGATGGAAAATCCAGAGAGGCATTAAAAGCGCTTAGAGCCGTCTGTGGAGGCAGCATCATATTCCATCGAAGCGTATGTCCAGCATTGGATAACAGCTCTGAATGAATGTGAACACGTCCAGATAACGGAGAAGCTAGGAATGAATGTGATGGTGTCCAAGGATCGGATTCGGGCAGAGATGACCAATGGAGCGAAGACTCTGTGAAACTGTTGTGAGGTGGCGATGGTGCCATAGGAGTCATAGAATGGGCAGTAGGTAATGCATATCCCAAGTCCTGAAGATTAAACGAAGGAACGGGAGGACTGGGAAATGGAGATGGATGGCCTCGGTTGACAGAGTTGCTGGATTCAAGAGGTGTAGAGCGGTCACGTGGGTAAACATTAGCAGGCGATTGAACCACCACGAAAGACGAGCCAACACTTGAGCTCCTTCGGTGGGCCAGCATACGAGGACTAGACACAGACTTGGAAGGCTGTACATGCGAGTCCGATCCAAGCAAAGCTTTGAAAGTTTCGGACAGGGATCGCCTGTGACCGCCTTGTTGTGGTTGAGATAGCACAGACGCGCTGCGACCAGGACGCCTAGACGCGCTACTAGAGCTGTTTCCAGAAGATGAATGACGCTTCTGGTGTGAGGGAGATCGAGGCCGTGGCGCTGATAATGGCGCAACAGAAAGAACACTTGAAGAGTGGCCTAAGGACAGTTGAAAGCGGCGTCTTTCAAGAAATGAGAACGAAGCACTCACCATGCCTGCGTGCCCCCACATAGTGTTGTGCCGGACTGCTTGGTCGCATTGGGCGGTAAGAGCGACGTCTCCGAGTATCTGCGCCAGGTCATGGTTAACGACAGAATGGAAAGAGATGAAGTGAAATCCATTCACTTGAGATATCTTTGGGGGCAAGGTTAGTAGTGAAGGAAAGATCTAAGGCGTTTATAAGGTTATAGGACAGATCGAGTTTGAAACAAGAATAACGAACCGAGTGAATGACGGGCATATACCTTTGGGGTGCGCATAATCGAGCGTGCAGGGATCGAGTTCCGATGGTGTGGCGCGTATCGTCTTGAAGAGTCGGACATAGCGCCAAAACTGACACGGGGGTTAGTCTCAGATGTTGAGAATGACACTCTTCGATCCATTGTGAGAGAAGGCGGTAGTTAGATGGAATCAAGTCCAGTCCTTGCTTTTATCGCCAAAAACATGAGGCAACAATGCCAATTCCAATTCCAGTCCACAATGATAGCCTCAAAAGATACGGGTGGTCACTTCACGTGCTCAAATTACATTCGTGACCACATGTGGCGGGGCGCGCACCATAGTGGCATTTAGTCTACTAGCTCGTACACAGCTTCATGAATCTTACAGCTCCGACGCTCGAGAATTGTACCAAATTCTTCTCACCCACCTTCTTCTTCGTGTTACAGCTCCAGAATATGCATGGTCGGCAGGAACCAGCCATACGTCGTTTGTGTAGACCCAGCCATCTAGAGAAAGAGATGAGTTTCGAGTGAAAAAATGATTAGCTCAACCGAAACCTACTCTCGTCTGCGCCGAGTACAGAACGGACCATCCCTTCATCATCATCGTCTCCCTTCTCTTTTACCCAAAATCCTACTAAATCTGCTCTCCACCCCTCGGTGGGCACAAATTCCCAGTTTGGAGCAAGGGAGAAGGTCAGATTACTGCTATTCGTTGAACGGCGGAACGGAATGCGCGGTCAGGAAGGGTAAATGAGGAGATAGAATCAGTACAGACGAACCTTACTGTCCCATCACCATCGTTCCCCAATCCAACGACCCCACTCCAACCGTCTCGCCCTCTAGTCCATGCTACTCTTTCGTTCGACTTGAGATGCGATTTACTCCATCCACTAGTAGAAGATGACCCGAAAAACGAGCTCCGGGAACGCTGGTGTTGTTGAGGTAACGGTGGCCTGGCAGGTGTTTGATTCATCTTCCTCTCCTCTTTAGAATCGGTCAGAGCGGGCAATGCGATCCTGGCTGCCGTTGGCGAAGTAGTGATACCCGTAGAAGGTGGTGTGGGATTGACGCCAGGATTCAGCCTTTCGTTCTCCCAAAGCTCAACTTCCCGCATCTCGCTATTCCAAACTTCGTCCGATAGGTTGTTATCATCGATAGACCTTTGTAACCACATTTTAAAGCGCTTCCGCAGAAGAGCGATTGAATAAGCGTCGATGACTATCTGTAACGAGAGGGAGATGTGGAACAGGCGAGAGGAAACTTTCCGTATTATAGGAGGAATAGGGAGTTGAATGGAAGGATAAAGGACGTCCGGACGAAGATATGTGAATAGAGTGAGGATCTCCGAGAGCCATCTACGGACCTCTGGATTCAGCGAAAAAACCGGACCTGCACCACATAAGAAGCAGACAAGTCTGGTTGGGAAGAATGTTGACGTAACAAGAAGAATGGATAGCGGTAGGGTCAGGGTGAGAATGGTTAGGAGCGGGAGCGTGTATGGCGACTTGGGTTTGAATAGTTGGGGATTATTTGGCGAAAGTGAGAGGTGGGCAAGGTAAGGAACGAGAGCCGTGTGAAGGTCCGCACTTGAAGGGGGTTAAATATGGGCAAGGTAACAACATAGCGACGCACTAGAATCCCATTAAATTCTGAATAGCCTGAATGTTTGCTTGCCAATCTACACTCTCTTCCGCGACAGATGCAGGTAATGGTGACTCTGCAGCAGATAAAGGTTCTTTGGCTGAAGCGGGTTCCGAAAAGGTCAACGGTGAAGGAATTGGTTTGTGGATTGGGTAATGTACACTTGCGAGGATTATTGCAATGAGGATACATTGGGGTAATACAAATACAAGTCTTGGAAAATAGCCTAGTTAAAAGCTGAGTAAAGAAAGTTTTGAAGGTGAAATGGATATGCACATAACAAGCCATAGGCAGCCAACCATGCAACAGTTAGTTTCGGTCCTCGTTTCCAAAACACAATCTCTTCTATGCGGTCTTGTAGCCAAAAGACTGGACCCACACGTTCAATGAAGCGCTTAAAATTTACGGTGGTTATTTGGATAGAGAGGGGGTCCCTGTTGGACAGCAAGACCACGGGCTGATGAAGGTGATTCTTGAGCCGTTTCCTAGCTGCGTTTGATTTGGAGTCGTTCGAGGAGACTGGATCAGAGCTCGAAGAAGAAACGGAGGGCACAGAGGACGAAAGGAGGATCTGAGGGAGGAGGTTGAAAGCAGAACTGGAAGAAAAACTTTTGAGGGGAGAGGTAGGACCCTCCGAGGTTGATTCTGAAGGTGGTCTGGGAAGACTGGTCCTAATTTTTGGTGCAGACCTGATAGAGTTGGACTGGGAATTATTTGAAGACTGTGATTGATTGTGAAGACGAGTGGCTGCATGGGGAACAGAGAGGTAATCGAGAGTGGACATGGGAGTAGTTGGAGGAGAGTCAGTCGGATTCACAGCGGCCCGGTCTTCTACGTCACTGACGGGTAACTTCGGACGACCCGCGGTTCAATATTTTCCTTTTCCCTTTTCACAATCATGGCTTCTCGAGCTCCAAGGCAGCTTTTCGCTGCTTCCTTACGCGCCTCTGCGCGATCCTCGAGGTCCAACACCTTCTCAGCTTCCCGTCGTACAATGAGTTCCACCACTGAGTCGGCCAAGAAAAGCTCTGACCTGCCATGGATGGTTCGTGGCCTTCGTATCCTCTCATTTTTCGCTAACTGGTCAATTAGATTGGCTCAGCTGTTGTTTTCGGTCCTGCCGTACGTATTCCTAATCCCCAACAAGCTCGCAGGTCATTTCAGCTCACCGCTGAACCAGTTCCTCTACCTCTTATCCCCTGCGTCCAGGAAGAGCGCCCCTCATGACTCCCACCACGAAAAACACGACAAGAGTCATGCAGACGACTCAAAGGCTCAGGAGCCCATTAAAATGAAGGACGATGAAGGAACAGAGGCTAACGTCACAGAATCTGTGCACAAGGCTGAGGTATGTAAAGCGCCTCTCCATTTGTTATTGCGCTCATCATTACCAGGCTGAAGACGTTCCCAAAGCTGATTCGGTAAGTCAAACGCACTAGCCGTTTGTTCCTCTCGTTTTTCATGCACTACCTTCCAGGCCGCCAAGGAAAGCGAGCCTGAAGAAAAAACTCAAGCTCCAGCTACTGTACGTCCGTGTCTTTCGAGTAGCGAAATTTTATTCACCTTCTCTCCAGCCTCCCGAAGAAGCCAAGAAGGATACTGAGCCCGTTCCCAAGGAACCCGCAGGTACCAAGGACGAGCCTGGCCCAACCGAACAAGGGCAAGTTCGAGGTAAAGCTACTGTAAGTGCTAAACCATCTTTCCATATCCGAGTTGTTCGATTTTCAACTTGTTCTGGTAGGAACCTGACCCGGAGTCTCCTAAGAGCACCGACGAAAAGGTCAAGGAAGAAAAGAAGAGTAATGAGAGTTCATAATTCTCTGGACTGTGTATACATTTTACATGGCTGTCTAGAGGAACACTTTCAATGCAACTTTGAATTTTTGCTTTTCTTGAGGCTTTTGAACGCGCACTGCTTTAATTACGCTTTTTTAATTATTTCGAAATGTAAGCGGTAAGTTCATAACTTACTTTGAGTGAAAGCGAGTGAGCTGCCTGGTTGCGCACCAGCAAAGCCATTCGCGATAAAAAGTTTCTTCGTATATGTACTATTACTAGCGCTCATCAGCGCGCTTATTTGTAGCGAGCCATCAGTTTTTTTGTTGACTTTGCAGCTTTTCCATCTCCAGCCATGTCCGCGATCTCATCCGACGGCAAAATCTTCTCTGTAGCTGGCAGAGGGTCAAAGTTCGAGAGCCGAGAAGACATTACTTCGTTGCTAGATGGAATCGATCCGACAAAGATAGAGGAAGTACATTTCGGTGGCAATACCATCGGTGTCGACGCGTCTTTAGCTCTCGCAGATTGGCTTCAAAAAGCTTCAAGTATTAAAGTATATTTCCTTCGATTTCTGTCTAATTTGGTAATCCTAAATACTGGATCGCTATAGGTCGCCGACTTTGCAGACATCTTCACCGGACGATTGATCACAGAGATTCCCCAAGCCTTGACTGCGATCTGCGATGCTCTTATAGACAAAACATCTCTCATCGAAATAAATCTCAGCGATAATGCCTTTGGAGGACGCTCTGTCGACCCTATGGTTCCGTTCCTCACCAAAAATCGCAGTTTCCAAGTCTTGAAACTCAACAATAACGGTCTCGGTCCCGCGGGTGGCCAGGTACTCGCTAAAGCTCTCTTAGAGTCTGCGAAACTCAGCAAAGAGGAGGGAAAGCCATCCAATCTGCGCGTCTTCATCTGCGGACGCAATCGCCTCGAAGACGGCTCTGCCGCTGCATGGGCAGAAGCATTCGCAGCTCACGGAGGTCTAGTCGAGGTTCGCATGCCCCAGAACGGTATTCGGATGGACGGGATCACGTCCCTCGCGGGCGGACTAGCCAAGAATCCCAATTTGCAGTATATCGATATGCAAGATAATACATTCACGTTCGAAGGTGGACTCACGGGCGTAAAGGCTTGGGCAAACTCGTTGAGGGCTTGGCCCAATCTAACAACTCTGAATCTCTCCGATTGCTTCCTTTCTGCTAAGGGAGAGGTTCCAGAGCTGATCAGTACCCTCGCCGAAGGATCGAATCCCAAGCTGCAGTCCCTCCAACTGCAGAACAATAACTTGGAAGCGGAGACATCGCAGTTGCTCGCAGAAAACATTATGGATAATCTGCACAGCCTGAAATCCTTGGAGCTGCAGTGGAATGAGTTTGAGGACGACGACGAGAATTTGAGCGCTTTGAGAATTAGCATGAAGCAGAGGGGCGGGAAATTGTTTGTCATTGACGAAGATGAAGAAGAGGAGGAGGAGGAGGTGGAGGAGGAGGAGAAGGAGGCAGAGGCAGAGAAGCAAGCAGAGCTTGAGATAGATCTAGAGGATAAGGCTCTCAAAGGAAAGACCGACAAGGATGAGGCAGACGAGCTTGTTGATCTCATGTCAAACGTCAAAATTCGATGAGGGGTTTGGTCCGTAATTCTATTTCTTGATTTCTTTCCCGTATAATCTTGCATTTATAAAACCTGTAGTTGGGGTATTGGCTTTCGCGGAATCATTTCGTTTTTATATTTCATTCAACTCGTACTTAGAAACATTCAAGGTTTCTTATTTTCACCATCTCTATTCCATGACCCCTACGACGACACCCTGCATATAATCCATCGTCCTTCTACACCCTCCTTGGGTCGTACATGTCCAACTAACCTCTTCTCCTCTAACCAGCTGTCGAGAGCGGGACTAGTATCAGACATATTTTCGGAATGATCCACCGTCAGAGCAAGCGATCGAACCAGCCAATTCCTTGTTCCAGAGTTGGCATGGCAGGCCAGTTCCCTGTACGAAGAACGTAAGACGGCCCAAGTAGAATCGCGGACCTTGGCTCGCAATACATCGACAGCATGGCAAAGGGCCTTTCGTGCAAGGTCTCCGTTGAGGGTCAGATTATTCGAAGAGTCAGAGATCGATAACCTGTTCAAGTCAGTTGACAGAGAAGTATCATTCAAATATGACAGGAAATAGGATTGTCGAGTCAACTTTTCGAATCTATGGAAATTGCGTGACCAAAGAGACGAGGAGACGCTCGAAATCCAGCTTCGTGACTCTGAAGACCTTGGTAAGACAGAATTGGGCATGGTATAAAAGGATCGTCGGTAAGCGCTCTGCGAGGGATAGCCGAGAATCAGTTGGTTGATGAGAGCGATCAGGGTTGTGTACATGCTTTGAGGACGAAGCAAAAACGGTTCAGATGAGGATGAGTCCACCGGATGGGGAATAAAATATGGTAATACAGAGCCAAGTTGTCTGGGATTGTCAAAGAGGGTGGCAAGGTATAACGAAGTTTCGTACACTGCAGATGCGAGTTAGAGTCGGAGTTGAACAGTGAAAAGAACTGAATACCCTCGTTCGAGAAACTATCGTTTCTCTTGGAACTGACTATCCCTTCTCTTAGTTTACCTGCAATCTAGTGAGTTTTGGCACGATATCTAGTTATGAAAGCCGGACTCACGGAATAGAATCAATATGTTCTCCTGCACTTCTCGAGACTGTCGGTCACTTTGTTCACTCGAATGCACAGAACGCGCCCAGAATGAATTCAACTTCAAGTGCAGGGGTCAGATTGTTATCAAGAGCGCGACGCTACATGCCGCATACTTTGTCCTGAATAAATTGGCGATATTCTTCTTGCGTATTGGGATCTTTCAATCTGCAGAGCTAACTTATGTATTCACGAACGCGTGTCTGTTGAGGCTGGTCTATCAACTTACGCGTCGCCATCCTTCTCGAGCCCCCCAGACCTACTGACCGAGGCGATATTTTCCAGACGTTGTAAGTTTGTTACTGCAGCCGAGTTACCTCTACCTCGCCTTGACCAAGAACCTCTTGCTCTGGAACCTCGAAGACTCTGAGTGCGCCCCCGGCCAGTGGAATTGTCTGTATTTCTCCAAGAAGACATGATTGTTGGAATCAGAGGACAATTTGCCTCGGCCCGCTGGCTGCTCTCTCACCATGACTATAGAATTCAGTTCTTCTGTACCTCTTCGCGCTGGGCCACCGACAAAAGAAGAATTGCTCGCGCACTATCCAGCTCAATTCACTTGGAAGCAGCTCAAAACCTTTGTCAATTCTGGGCAAGTTCGCCTTCTTCAAAGCAAACCGTGACTGGTCAATTGAAACAAAGTTGAACAGCGATTTGGGCCTTCTAAAGCGACATAGAAAGCTGCAGCAGAGATATGACGCTTGGGCTGCTGGAATTAGACAGGAATATGGTTCTATGGGTCGGTCTCGCCTTCATTAATTGTGCCTTGTAATTCAATACTCCTGTTGACAGTCAATTACTTACTGACTCGCCGTCTGCAATGGGGCAAGCCGGACACGTTATCACTTCTCCCTTCATCATTGAACGATGATATTGCTGTCGTAGAAGATAATGTGGACCATGAGAACGATACTCCGCCGCCGTATTTCACTGCCGACACCCCCAGCAGGTACATTAGCATTATTCAAAATGATTGGCCTTACTCAGGTGAGCTGGAGTTATTATACCGGTTTCCTGATATGCACACCGTCTTCTAGTCCCTCCCGAGGTCGAGCATACTCTCGTCTGGACCAAAATACCCATTTTTCACCCAGATATCATCTCTCCGTCTGTTGCCTCTAGAATAGAACAAGACGGGTTGTGGGGATTCACGGGAGACTCGTCAGCCCCCCCGTCGCCTTCAAATCTGCTTTCCTGCCTTCCTGCGCTTGCAGAGTGGGGAACTACTAGGGAAAAAATGATCATCTCTCAAAGGGCTACTAAAGAAGAAGCAGCCTTGATACGCCAAGCAGGAAGATATGTGCACGAATATGTCGAAAAGCGGTGGAAAGAAGACAGATGGGAGACTGCTTGGTTTGTGAATCCTCCGGTAAGTTTGAAACTGAGGAGTTCCGCGTGGTTCAATAACGATTTTGGTCTTCAGCGTTTACAGAGTGTACCGGGCCTGGCTCACTTTCACGTATTTGCGAGACCAAAGAATCTCCCATAGACGCACAAGAATGAAGGGAGGGAGCACTTGTTGGAAATGTCGTTGATAGTATTTTATGTAGAGTACATACTGAAAGGTATTGTACAAGTTGGAGTAGAGCAAGAGTAGAGCAAGAGTAGAGAACTTGATGCTTGCGTGACATTAGCGCTCAAGTCACATCTTATCAGTCACCCACATTAGTAAGCCAGAGCTGACTTGAACAGCTACGCCCATCTTCATCGCCAGTTCAATTCGGGCGACTATACTTCTTTTCTTTTTATCGTGCGGTTCTCCGTAAAACCATAATATCTACTTGTGAATGGCTAACATGTCTTCAGGATCAAAGCGAAGTTGGGATGCTGCAGGTGAAAGTCGGGACCGCAAAAGACCAAGAGATGAGACAAGAGATTGGAGAGATGTTCATTTGAGGTCAAACTCATCCAGAGCTTCTCCAAGCAGTAAAAATTTTGATAGAGATAGAAGAAGTCGCCACGATTCGGAACGCAGAAGGAGAAGTAGAGAGCATGGCAGGTCCCGAAGAGAACGAGAAGGCAGTCGTGATAGAAAGCCAGAACTATCCTCTCATAGCCGTCATCATACTCCTGGATTTGATGAAGATGAAAGGGAAGAAGGCGAGTGAGTGTTATCGGTTCTTTTGTAATGACCTTCACCATTTCTTGCTTACGGGCCTTCAGGATATCCCCCAGACCGCCCAGTCCTTCTGTGCAAACTGCCTCATCAGCAGTCCCAAATGTGCCTCCAAATGTGCCCACAAGGACAGAACCGGAGCCGCTTCCTGAAATGGAACTCGAAATCCCCCCGTCTCCACCACTCGTAGAAGAAACACTTGCTGCCAGACGTGCAAAGCGCCAAGCCATTTTAGCAAAATACGCCGGGATAGCCAGTGCTGGTGTTAGTGTTAGTCCTAGTCCTGTCACCCCCGGGCTCAGTAGTGCGGTCTCAGCGCTTGAACCACCTTCTGCAGTTTCTGACCATGTTTCGCGCGATAATAGCCCACCTCAAGAAAATGGTGCGAATGGCTCATCAGGTAAATAACTTGATGTCATTCAGACGCTTTGACTCATTATTCTCACAGGCAAACAAGGCTCCGCATCCCCTTCACTTTCTCCCGGACCAGACTTTGACCTTGCTAAAGCCGATGATGAAGATTCATCCGGACTGAAGAACACCAATGGGGATGCCAGAGAACAAATTTCAGCTGCCGATTACGATCCGAGTTTAGATAGACGGGAGGACGAAGGGAAACGAGTGCAGCCCCTTGTCAAAATTGAGGAAAACGAGGAAATGGTGGAAATTGAGGAGGAAGAGGACGATGATGTTGACGACATGTTCGCCATGGTCACAACTGAAAAGCCGAAAAAGGCCAAGAAGGTCAAGAAAGTCGTCGTAGGTATCGCAGTTTTTTCCGTATGTTCTTGTGCTAACATTTGTCTCACAGAAACCTGTTGCTCCAGCACTCATCGCATCCACTCTAGATTCTGCTGCCGACCCGGAAGGGTATTATGCAGTGATTTTGGGTGAGCAACTTGACGGCGGACGTTATCAAGTTTTCTCTTCTCTTGGTAAAGGGATGTTTGCCAATGTTGTCAGAGCTCGCGTACTCGTCCCCGAACCAAATGAATCTAGTGGGAGGGAGGTTGCGATCAAGATTATTCGGTGCCAGGAATCTATGTAGGAACAATCCAAGGTCCGTTTGAAATGAGTACTCATTGTCGCATTGCAGGTACAAGGCTGGTCTCAAAGAAGTGCAGATACTTAACAAACTCAAACAAGCCGACCCGGAGGACAAAAAGCATATAGTCAGGATTGAGAGGACCTTTGAGCATCGTGGTCACCTCTGCATCGTTTTTGAAAGCCTAAGGTATGATGATTCGCAACAATGTCAAAGTGTTTTTCTCATTCAACAAAAGCATGAATCTACGCGACGTGGTGAAAAGATTTGGTAAAGACGTGGGTCTTAACATTCGGGCTGTGCGAGCGTACGCGCACCAGCTCTTCCTTGCGCTAAGTCTGCTCAAGAAGCTTGGCATAATGCACGCAGATATCAAGCCAGATAATATCCTCGTATGTTTCTTCTTTCCCTTTTTCTTTCATGAAGCTCAAACTACCAAGGTTAATGAACACAAGAGTCTGCTCAAACTTTGCGATCTTGGTTCTGCCTCGGATGCGTCGGAAAACGAGATTACTCCATATCTTGTTAGTCGGTTCTACCGTGCTCCTGAAATAAGTGAGTTCTTTCTAGTCTTGTTTTTCATCTTCTAACTCGATTTTTATACAGTTATGGGTGTTCCATATGATCCTGCCATTGACATTTGGTCAATAGGTTGCACATTGTATGAGCTGTACACGGGCAAGATACTTTTCCCAGGACGTTCCAATAACCAGATGCTCTTGCTCATGATGGAGTTAAAGGGTCGGTTCAATAGCAAGATGATAAAAAAGGCAAAATTCGGGGAAAATTTTTTTGACGAAATGGGCGGGTTTAACAGCATCGAAAAAGACCGTGTTTTAGGTACCGTGAGTTCTTTCATCTATCTGTTCGAATGAACGTTATCGATATGTATCTCCCTTAGGATGTTGTGAAAAAGGTGCACCTCTCGAAACCTATACGCGATCTGCGTTCACGCTTGATGCCATCGGCGTCGACGAAAATGAAGGATGACGAGACCAAGTTACTGACATCTTTCATTGACCTTCTGGACAAATGCCTTGCTCTTGATCCTGCAAGGCGAATCACCCCGCGGGAGGCATTGGTACATCCGTTTATCAGAGGATAGGTTGCGTACGTAGGCGCGATGAATAAATTAGTGAACAAATAAATAGTTTTATAAGAAAAACGAGACGGGGGATTCTACTTTACATAATGATTGTTGTATATTCGCGCCTTGCGTCAATCCTATTAACTCTTTGGACCAATAAAATGAATGAAACTTGGATACAGTTGAAGCAGCTGCGCAATGATTCACCCAACAAAGTGAAAGAGTCAGCGAGTCCATCAAGGATGTTGCAAGCAATGACAAGCTTGCCCGTTCAGAGCATCGCATTGTACGCTGTAGTGAAAGCTTTGCGCCATTACAAGCTTTCTGACGATCCCCAATTGACTGCCAGGGCAAGCAGCTTTGAGGCACCGGTTCATCTGCCTCGAGTCTACTGCTTCTGCAACAGCCAAGGGCGCTCCTGGTAGAAGTACATTTGCCACCCTTGCTACCCCAATAGAGGCTGCCTACCATTTTTGGTCAACTCTGCATCATTTTTACCTTGTCGGAGTCTCTGAATTTCAATTCACGCGCCTTTGCGGTCCGCAGTATCATCCAACCACGGGTAATTATGAGGAATTGCTTTTAACATACAAACTAAGATTCTTCTAGTTTCTACTGCCCATCTGGCTTCAACGAACTTCGTCCAGCTCGTAAAATTTCATCGGTGGATAAGAGATTGACCGCGATGACCGAACTAGGAGGAAATTAGTCAGCACTGATTACTATCTAGCGAAGAAATCAAAATACCAAGAGTGAAGCATCTGCCTTTTGACGCGATAATTGTCCCAGATTCCTTCCACCGTAGGGTCGAATGGCTCGCCTGATTGCAAATCAATGCCAACGGTGTTTCCTTCGGCACATTCGTCCTGAAAGTAAACAATTGAAGCGCGATGGATATGTCGTTGATTCAAAGACGGACCTGTAGGGCAACAACTACATCCTGCACATCAAAGCCGCCATTTGCTGCAAGCGTCTTTGGAATAATGAGCATTGCATCTGCGAACGCCTGCACGCCCATTTTGACCCGACCCCTGGCAGCCTGTTTAACCGGTCCGCTCAAATGTGCCGAACACGAAACTTCGAATGCTCCAGCGCCAGGAATGAGGGCTTCATCTTCCAAGGCATTCTTAACGGCCCTCAGACCATCGCGCAGGGCGTCCTGAATTTGTTGGATGGTGTGTGCGTTAGGACCTTTGATGAGAAGTGTGACCGATTTGGGGTCTTTGACGTCTTCAACGAATGTGAACTTTTCTTCTCCAAGGGTATGTTCATAAACGAGTCCAGCCCTTCCCAGGACCTCTGGAGTCAGATCGTCGACAGAGTTTTGGGCACTTCCGCCGCAAACAAGCTGGAGGCTAGAATGGCATTTCAACTCCAAGAGATTTTATCCACATTATCGCAGATAACTGACCGTTCCATGTTCCGTCTTTTTGCCCTTCGTAGCGCCAATATTCCGCTCTTCGCAAACATATCAAGACTCATTGGGTCGATTCCTTTTTGGTTTATGATCACAAAGTTCTTTTTCTTCTCCTTACTATCAACTGCCTGGTCGCACACGAGATTTTTGAGTTCAATTATTTTCTTTACTTTGGCGTCAGTAAAAGCCCGTTCAGATTCGACAAGCTTTTCTCTTTGCTCCGCGGAAGAGTAGAAGAAACCAGAGTTGACTTCACTGTTTCACAGCGTTAACAGTCAACGCGTGCGCTTCAAATTGTCACGTACGTTTTTTCATATTCCAAGCTGACATTCAGAGTAAGAATGTAAACGTTCTCGAGACGCTTGGGCATGTCTGGATGCCGTGCGCCGTGATCCAAAACAAGTCCACGAACAAGTTGCGTTTCTGAAGCTGTCCGATGTTGCATCTTCATGATTTCCACCATATGAAGATCGATGGGTTCTCTCCATTGATCTTGAGAGTCTGTTGAAGAATGAAGTCCACGCGTATATGAAGGAATATTGGATTCGACTGACCGTTTGACGGTGCAGGTGCACGAATCGCGAGGACAGCATCTACAACATCAGCAGCTAGCTGCTTGGCCATAACGGCATTCAGTTTTGTTGAGAGAGAGGTGTGAGCTACATTGATCAAAGTCGCTCGATCTACTCTTGAGGGCTGCTTGAAGGAATCTAAAAACTGAAGATGTCTTGATTTTCAATGGAAAAAATTGGAGCAGAAGCAAACAGAACACACGGATAATGCCTCCTTCTTTGCCAGGTCAAAGCCCTCCCCGATTACCGTAGGATGAACCCCTTCGCTAATATACCGATCTGCCTGTTTCAGAAGTTCACCGACAAGAAGGACAACACTTGTTGTGCCATCGCCCACTTGATCGTCTTGGGCAACAGCAGTCCGAGCGATCATGGCTGCAGTCGGATTTTGTATTTGCATCTCAGACAAAAGGACTTTTCCATCCTTTGTCATTTTTATTTGGCCTGCACCATCCACAAGCATTTTTTGTGTTCCACGGGGCCCTGGAGCGAATCTGAGTAAATCGATGTCGACACTCAGGGAACATTAGAAACAAACCGAGATTGGACGAGACGACCTTCGCAAGTCCCATTGCTCCATTGATGTTGACCTGAAGAGCAGCAGCTCGTCTGACACTCTCCGCCTTTGGATTAAGAAGTTCGATGGAGGACATGGCAGTTCGAAAAAGGTTCAAGAGTCGAGACGCGTCCAATGAATCAGGTTCACGGTAGACTTAGGGTTAGGGTTACACAAAATTCTATTTTTTTCAAATCCACTGAAAACCACTATTCAAAAGAAAATTCCACTCAAGCATCACCAAGGCTCTTCTCAAGCTTGCCAGATGCCTTCCACCTTTCCCAAAGAAGTCCAACGCCTACTGGCGCATTTGAATCACCTTTTATATCTTTCTCTTCCAATAATTGATACTCTCGGCCAAAAGCAAGGAAATGGGCAAAGAGTGAGTTGAAATGGGGTTCCGCCCGAAGATGCAGTATCTGTTGAAAATGCGCGTGGTATATGTGCGCAAATATACGCAAGAATTGTCGATAGACGTGCTTGATTGTGACGGGGAAAGATTCCTTGTGGAATTCTTGACCTATGCGATTGCTGAGTTGCGCATATTAACATGATCAGATAATGATACCTACCTGACTTGGTAGGGAAGACGTTCTCATCCTCTATAAGGTTCTGCACAGAGCTCATAACCGAGTCGATGTATGTCGGCGCCGCAAGAGAGACCTGTTTCCGTTCAGGAGTTGTCCAAAGATAATTCAAACTAGGAGACGATCAGTTCCAAACTACAGAAGATAAGCATTAACACGGACTTTGGACCAGCAGACATGGTGGGACACGTCTGTTGGGTGCAGCATTCTGTGATGCATCCATAGAATTCGTTCAGATTGGTGTAAAAATCGTAAACTGGTTCGAATTGGTCAGTGAAGTGGGCCACAGTATCTGAGGTTACATACTGTTGACAGCGACCCATTCCATAACATCGACATATCTGCAAGGCCATGATTAGAGAGCAGCGGTGAAGAGGAAAAAATTGGGATACGTGCTTCGGTAGCATGATAATTGTCCTGAAATTACCATTGACCAGCGCGGCATCTGCGAAGGGGCTGCAAAGATACAAGGGTTTTGCGTTGGAGCCATCTCCTTCTGTCAATGAATTTTGCCTGGACAACGACCCAGTCGGAGTAGGAGACCTTTTTGGCCTACGACTATGGTACAAAATTCAGTAAGCGTCCAGCAAAGGCGGTCACCAAGGGCTCGTCTCTTACCCAAAGAACGACATGTCGTGCTAGAAGGACCTAGGAAACGGTGCAGATAACCCTTAAACGACAGGCAGACCTGAGAAATATTAGGAGAGATGCAACCGCGTAGTAAAATGCATGGTCGCTTAGCGCCTAGCGATCGTTGCGGCAGGTCTCGATTCTCTGCTAAATTGACAGAATTCGCCTTTACGACACATGAACTAGTTTACAGCATGAAAGAACCCAGTGTACCAGACACCAACATGACAATGAAATAAATGCTGCTCATTAACCCTCTAATATCCCCATGTCTTTCCAGCGAGCCCATAACTCGCCTATTCCAACGGGAGCAGATGGAGATCCCTTAACATCCTTCATCTCCAAAAGTTCGTACTCGCGTCCGAAGGCAAGAAAATGTGCAAAAAGACTGTTAAAGTGCGGTTCAGAGCGAAGATGTAAAATTTGATGATAATGGGCGTGGTATAAATGGGCAAACACTCTAAGAAGCTGACGGTAAACGTGCTTGACTGTAGAAGGGAAGGAAGGGGCAAATTCTTGACCTAGGAGGTGCAAAAAAGGTTGATCGATGTGCGAAAAAAACAAAGGAATATTACGCACCAGACTTGGTCGGAAACACGCTCTCGTCATCCAAAAGATTCTGGACCCATGTCATAACATAGTCGATATATGTCGGCGCAGGGAGGTTGACGCTTTTTCGATCTTGATTGATCCAAGTAAAGTTTAATCTGAAACGGAAGAGCTGGAGAACATGATGCTGGATTAGATAAAGGAACGCATACGTCGATCCAGCAGACATTGTTGGACATGACTGTTGAGTGCAGCATTCCGTTAGAACGCCATAGAATTCGTTGAGGTTGGTGTAGAAATCATAAACTAAAGGGGTTCGAACAAAGCTATGTTTTCTAATGTAATGGTAACTCACTGTTCACGGCAACCCATTCCATTATATCGACGTATCTTGGAATACGGTCAGGCAATGATGAAGAACCGAAAATACGCATTTACTTGGGCAGCATAACTATCGTTTTAAAGTTGCCCTTGACGAGAGCGGCCTCGACAAACGGACTACATAGATAAAGTGGCTTGGTAGGCGAAGCCACGACTGGAGATGAGGGATTGGAATTGTTGTTGTAAGTGGAATCTGTTGGAGAGAAAGTGGCAGAAGTTGGAGTTGTAGACCGTTTGCCAGACCTGGGAGCTCTCGCCATAGAGCGACTATTTCAGGACTCATTAGGCCAATCTCCACGACTTGAATAGATTAGCGACAAACCCAATAGAATTGAAGAAAGACATATTTTTTTCTGTATACCCAGGAAGAGCGAACTCAGAAGTCAGAGAGAGGATGAGGCACGTGACTCCAGTTCAGCCCTATTCTGGTTCGGTCGCAGCTCATTAAGCCTGGAAAAACATCTTTGCGTTTATTCTGGAGTCGCTGTTATCTTTTCAAAGTTTTCACCTGGAGTGAAGGAATATTTCATTTGACTGATGAAACCTTAGGCCTTAGTTCTGGCGACAGGATGAAAAGAATCTGAATGCTCGATCTACCTCTCAGTACTATCAAGAAGCTGTTGAGTGTCATCACAGGGGAATCCGCTCTTTTGTCAGGTATGTCAGGCTACACTGCTCTGGTCCAAATATCCAGGTACTCTTCAATTGATTTCCGCCACTACGTGATCGTCCCCGCTCCTATGGCTTTAATCCCTCTCTTCGTTACTAGTATGAGTTAAATTTGCTATAGCGTACTGTAGTTTGTCATACAACAGCGCATCAGACTCTAAAGAGATAAGGAAAGCGCTGTATCTGTATAAATGTATAAATTATGGTGGCTTTGTGCATATATTCTATCCACTAGTGCCTCGATGTCGAATCCCTCCCTCCTCGAAAATGGTGCCTCCCAGAAGCGAACGGCACTCAAGGCACACGGTGCTGCGCTAGCTGCTCTGAGTTTTCAGAGTCTCGGTACGGTGGCTTCGTCGACCTTTACATCATGCTCACTATCGCTTCAGGAATAATCTACTCCGATATAGGTCCGTTCATTTTACTTTGGCGTGCTGCTTTCGTGAAATAGACGTTGCTTGTTTTCAGGAACGTCCCCTTTATATGTGCTCAACGGCATATGGCCTTCCACGAGCCCTGCTCCGTCAAAGGAAGATGTCATTGGGGGAATCAGTGCAATTATCTGGAGTTTTACTCTGCTTCCACTGCTAAAATATGTGCGCTGGGAAGACCTGTTGCCTCCTCTCCACATCTGACAGCTCCTTGTAGGTATTTATCTCCCTGCAATTTGGCACCACCGAAGGTTGGTTTCTGAGTCCTTTTTATCTGTGTTCTTACTGACCGAGGCCCTCTAGGCGAAGGAGGATCGTTCGCGCTATATCAAGGCTTATACCCACCGGAAGGGAAGGACAACGATGTCGACAGAACCCTGACTGGGGAGAGCTTCATCAAGTCGACACATAGCACTAGCTCACGTCTCAAGCGAGCGATTCGTAAACCTCTTCTGGTCTGGGTAAGTTGGATCGCTTCCAATTCCATTTGATAGAAGTACTTACGTTCAGTCAACTAGTCTTTGTTCGGTACCGCGTTCGTTTTCTTTTCTTGTTGAGGTTTTGCTTGTCATTGAAACATGCTATAAGTTTAACGATGGCAGATGGCGTATTTACCCCCGCCGTCAGTGTGACGTCTGCTGTTGGGGGTATCGCGGTTGCAAAGGAATCGGTAGAGCAGCAGATTATTCCCATATCCATTGTCAGTGCGACCTCTCTGAAAAGGGGTTGAGACGATGTAATCTTGTATCTTCAGGCTTTTCTTGTTGTTCTTTTCCTGGCTCAACAATTCGGTACTACAAAGCTGGCATTCGCATTTGCTCCCAGTCAGTAATTTTAAAGGATCTCTACGCTCATCTTGAATTAACCGCATTTACAGTTGCGTGCGTCTGGTTTCTTCTTCTCATCGCGACTGGGATATACAATATTACCACTTATCCTGGTATCTTCCGGGCATTGGATCCCTCCCGCGCTGTCCTTTGTTTGTTGCGCTTTCACTTCACCTACGACTTATTTGTTGACACTGCCGATAGTGTTCGTGCGCACCCGAGACTATGATCTACTTGCCGGTATTCTTCTCGCTGTAACCGGATGCGAGGCGGTATTTGCAAACCTTGGCCAATTTAATGTTGCTTCCATTCGTGTATGACTGTCCCTTCATTTGACTCTGATCATTTTCTTGACGCTTAATATGCTAGATATCATTTTGTTGCTTCGTGTATCCCGCATTGATTCTCGCCTACCTTGGACAAGGGGCTCGTCTTATCGTTGACGGAGAGAACGTTGTCCAGAATGTGTTCTACAGGTCGATTCCTGGTGCTGACAATGGTCCACTTTTTTGGTGAGTTCTACCAGCTCCTCTAAGGGTCTTTTGGCATTAAACATCGTTCGTAGGATCATGTTCGTGGTTGCGATTTTAGCCACGGTACGTCAATACATTGATTCAATTGAACCAGTCACCTTGACGCTTTAATCGACGCAGCTGGTCGCTTCCCAGGCTTTGATTACAGCCACTTTCAGCTTGGTGCAACAAGTCGTCAACATGAAGAGCTTCCCTCCCCTGCGCATGCTCTATACTTCTGAGACGATTCAAGGACAAGTCTACATACCAGCTGTGAACTGGACATTGATGATAATCACTGTCATCATCGTCGCCGTCTTTTCCGACTTGACCAAGCTTACCAACGCGTATGGCTTTGCAGTCGCTACCGTGATGCTCTCGACCAGTGGCCTACTTGCAGTCCAAATGCGCTACGTCAAGCACTGGCCGGTTGCAATTTCTTTGGCATACTTCCTCGTGTTTGGTTTCTTCGATGGGCTCTTTTGGGGGGCCGCGTTGAAAAAAGTACCCCAAGGTGCTTGGGTTCCACTAATGATCGGTGTTATACTGTAAGTGGATGGTGCAATTGGTATTTAATATGACGGTAACATCATGCTCACTATCAGGATGCTCGTCATGGTATTTTGGACGTGGGCCAAAGGTCTGGAAGATGAGTACGATGGTGTCAATCGTCAAAATCTCCGCCATTTTATCTGGCGGGAAGACAAAAAGGTCAACAAGAATGAAGCCAACGACGAAGATATTCAGGAAGAAGAGGAACCTGATTCAGCGTACTATTATCTCCCTACCCAGACATTTTCCAGCAGAGACGAAGGCCTGAGTATCGAAAAGCGTGAGCTCACCAGAATACCAACGATGGCTGTCTTCCATAAGCTTACCGTCGGCCGAGGAGTACCGCACACGTTTGTTGGTAAGAAGCGTTGCAGTGGTGCTCTGAACTTTAATCTTATCCATACTGTTCTTAGGCTTCATTCGACAGTGGCCTGCACTACCCCAACTCTTGGTCTTCCTCTCAGTACAGATGCTCCCTATTGCTCGTGTTGCGCCCAAAGATAGATTCGTCATTGTGAAAACAAGGTCTTTGGAAGGTAGAATGATTTCCCGCAACCCTCAAAGTAACTTTATCTGATAGATTTTCTCTTCGCAGGTTGCTACGGAGTCACTTATAATATCGGTTTTCGGGAACATTTCGATGTCAATGTGAGATTCTGGTTATTCCATTTGCCTGAGCAAAATGCTCAAGAATTTGGGATTTAGATTGACGAACTTGTGGAAAGCCTTTGCGAGTTGGAGATGCAGTACGACCCGAAGAATTGCGAAAAAATTGTCGCCAACATCAAAGCCGTATCGACTAGTGCAACGCACATGTTGGTGTACTCAAATTTCTCTGCCCTTCCTCTAATACTCACCCTGCGATACAGCGTCCCACATTATCATGTTATGAGCAAAAAGGTTGATGCTGGATATTTATCATTTGCTATTAACTATGTTCGCAAATATCTGATTGAAGAGATATACCGACGGTTAGGTGTGTTCTCGATCGGCATTCCTTCATTCCGCTCTCGCTCAATGTCATCTTAGCCACCATGTTCCCCGAGACGGCCAATTGGCTGACGTCCGCTGATGAGTAAGTCCTCCACCATGTTAAACTGTGAATATATGAAACTAATGGATATGTGATTCCAGAATCATTCATGTTGGAATTAATGCTACAATTTAGACGATACAGAACTAAACGATATATCTACCGAAGGAAAACATATAATGTAGATACAAAGTTAACATACAGTATGTGGCATCGGGTATTTTCAATACAAGTCTGTGTGCGATGGCTTTCAATTGGCGCGGAGACTGTGTCGACGTTTGCCAGAAAAGTGGGGTTTAATGCCGTTAAAAGAGACGTATAAAACGCTGGATTATAATGAGTACTCTCAAAATCCTTCTCGACTGGACAGCGTACCGAGGAATAATAGTATGTCTCTTGTGGTCTAACGAAGGTCACACATCATGTCGAAGGATACTGAATTCAAAGATGATGTACTTACGGACAACTCTTGGTCCTTTGAACCTAGAGAAACAAGTCAGTTATCTTTGGAATGATTTATTGAAGAACCAACTCACTGCAAGGGCATATTGTTATGTAGATGTTACGCTAGTAGATACTCGTAGTTTGCAGAGGGTGAAGTTGTAGGTACTGGTTCAAGTTTGATTTAGACTTGTCCTCAATCTGATGTCACTTTTAAAGGCTCAGTCCCACTCCATCACAAAGCTCACTCCATGTCCAAACAAAGCGTTCATTACACAAACTTGGAGCCAGGTAGTATACATTTCTATTTGCGCGATGGTCATAGGGTCCTACAGCCGGAGCCTCATACCTCTCAATGCCCACGCGACAACACATATTGCGTAGCTGTATCCGCACAAGATGACCATTGCCCAAAAGTCAGAGATGTACATAGTTGGTATCATCAAGTTAATGACGCCTGTGGCGACATTGGCCTACACAGTAGTTATTCCTCAACATACCGCGGATCAATGCAAGAACACGTACCAAAAGAAATACGACTAGGCCATTTTTATTGATAGCATGCAAAAGTGGATGCGGGATGGCGCTTGGAGCTGGAAGAGAAGGGAGTGGAGACGCCGGGGGTTGTTCACGTGTTTTCTTCTTGGGCGAGGGTGTAGAGAAGAAGACCATATCAAGTATCAGGTACCCGAGGATGAAGCTAACATTGTACGCGCAAATCCAAAAAACATAGGAAATGTTGACCTGCATGATCTTCAGTTAGTGGCCTATAACAAAAGTCAGGAACACGCACCATCCTTCTCGAAACCCCATTTGCTCCGTCCAAACTTAGAAGCCGACATAATCCCATCAACGACCACCACAATACAGCATATCCAGAAAGCTCAGTCGCGGTCTTATCATTTTGGCGCGCAGCATATCGTTCAGCCAGTTCTCTATCGTTCAACGTGTGTGTTCGGAGGGATTTTTGGATGCGACGGAAGTACGAGGGGGAAGGAGGTAAGAAGAGCAAGCCAGTGGTTAGTCCAAGAAGATGGACAGCAAAGTAGCCTGTATCCCCAGTCAGTCGATAGCAGTAGGCCGAGGATGGGTACCCACCTGTCAAGGATACAAGGCCTTCCTTGTTCGCACTGATGATATTGACTCGAGGGGCGTTCAGGACATAGTCAGATAGACCGTATTTAGAAAGAAGGAGCTGCTGGACTAGGATTAACAGGTTGGAGATTGTTCAACAGTAAGAGAACGGAGAAGAACGCGTACATACGGCGACTGCGATACCTATCGCAGTCACAGACACGCGTATCATAAGCGGATGCAGGAGAACTTCCATGATTGGGAGCAGAGCGAGAGTAATGAAAAAGTTCCAATGCACGCCGTATTCGGAAACGTGTTCCTGTAAGAGGTCGTCGGTGATTTACGTTCCTATAGTGAAGATGAACACGAACGGGATACTCAGTGCCTTTGACGAGCAGGACGCGGATGAGGCCTAGGAGAATGATGGGTAACGACTTGCGTATGGCGCGGAAGACTTTTGGAAGCATCGGAGCGGCAAGCTGAGCAGGATTCTTGATTAGAGGAATGGCAGACACAATTCCTCCAGCGAAAACAAAGGATCCTACGCCAATGTCCATCTGCGTTGATCATGAGCACTTGGTAAAGACAAGAAATTTCATTTAGCGGACCAAAGAGACACCAAAAGATTCACATTTGACCAAAGAACGTGGAAAGACAGGAAAATCGACCGCGAGAATTGCAAGGCAAGTCATAAGCAACATATGTGCTCTATACGTGGTCAATGATGGTACCTGCTCTATTTTAGGAGAGGATGCAGTGGGAGTAGTGGGGCCCTTTAAATTGGACGGTAGAGGAGTACCCATTTCGTTTCTTTGCAAAAGCAACAAGAGACCTCCGAGAGTAGATATCAAGACTGCTAGGGTTCCAGGCCAGTTAGCAAACAGAGTCATTGAAAGGAGCAATGGAAGGATGAGAATTAGCCATGAGATAGGTAAGCCGGTTAGTGAAGACTTTAATCTGGACTGGGCGCAGTAAAGAAGGAATATGGAAGCCTTGTGAGGGTCAGTTTTACGCGTTTTTGGTTGATTTCGAGTACGAACCAAAGCAACAGAAGATAATAGGTTGATATGAGTGACTGTAGAGCCAGTCATTCCAGTAACAAAGGCTTCTTTCTCGGACTTGTAATTGTTTTCTGACATTGGTATGAAGGCAAGTCCAAATTTGGTAATTTGCCGGTTCTTCCGCTACTTCCATGTTCTGGACACGGACAGCGTGCAGCGTCAAAGCACAAATCACCTCTCAACCATTTAAAAGATCACAATTCGGTCTCTTTCAAGGAAAGACCAAATTATACGGTAATAACGTACCGCACTCGAAACATAAAACACGCAGAACATGGCTTCCCAATGTTCATCGAAAACGGCTCTTTTCAGAAGCACTGGGTAACAATGTACGGGTAAAGGCGACGACGAGGGCATTAAAGACAATTAAAAAGGTACGGAACTGTGCAGGTATTACAGAGTGTTTGTATGTGAATATATCCTCGCAGCACAAAGGCGTGGATAATTATGTGCTCAATATGCCGAGCGAAACTCTTGGATGGGAGGGGATGCGTATACGACAGATGGTCAGAGATGCGTTAAAAAGTCCACGTACAGCAGTCAGTGAGGAGGAAGACTTGTCGACGCGAGTAATGAAGGAATTTGAGAAGCTCAAGGTTAACGAGGCTGCAGAGGCTAGGGGGAAAGAAATTTCCCGGATAGTACGAAACGATCTGCCAGATCTGGGTACTGCGCGTCGGACGACTGAAAAGGCGTTGGAGGTACTAGGGCCTTCAGCCAGGCAAGTGTTTATTGTTTGAGTGATGTTTCTGGCTAATGCTTTGTTTCAAGTCCGCGAAGGGTGTTGAAATACATGAAGGAGCAGCAGAAGGAATACAAGGAATTGCTGGGAGTAGAACGTTACACTAATTTTATATAAACTTTAATGTAGTAATGAATTAAGCGCCCAGAACTTCTTTTTTTTGAACGATGCCATCCGATGCACGAGGTGATATCCAAATCCAGTCTTTCTTGTCCTTCTACCATCTCTGCCACCGAACATGGCTACCATCTATCGTTAGTTCTCAATTCCTGCTCAGTATCTCAACTCCTCACTACTTCTTTTAGCTTTTCCCGGGAGCCCTCTGATAATCGAGCCCCCTGTCGTCCCACATGTACAAGGTAGTCACCCAAACGGGAAAACTTTAGTTCTTCTTCTAACCTCGGCCAGATTTGTCAAGCAGCAGCAGTCGTGCATCTTCTCGCTCAAGGTCTGCTTCTCCCTCTTCTCGCAGCGGTAAGATTACCTTTTCTTTTACATCCTTCCGATCAGCACATAATATTACATCTTCTAGCTCGACTGAACGCTTCCTCTCCGGTATATCCACCTCATTCTCCCTTGCTGTCCCCTCCACCAGTAGTTCCCCCTTCTCCTCACCCGTCACAAGACTTTTCTTCCCAACCAGTGTTTGGCATGTCCTCTACAAGCAGTTCGCGAACTGCCACTCCAGAGATATTTATTCCTCCCCCGCTAGGCCAAGAGAACACAAATCCACCTACCACCGATCCAGTCCCAGTGCAAGAGCTCCCAGCAGCTGCACCCATTCCATGGGCTCGCGCTTTCGATCATCTATCTTACCCCCAATTCAACTATTATCCCCCCCAACCTTATTCGTATCCTAATCCGTATACGCCGTACATTCCCCAAGGCCCAGATTTGTGGCCTCCTCCCCTCCTTAGTACCCCATACCTTACGCCCCAGTTTCCCCCGCCTGGTTATGGCTATCCAACGCCGTTTAACATCTCGACAGCGCATAATATGCCATTCCCCCAGACACCGATAGCTATGGGACCTCCGACCCCTTGGGTCCCTACGACGCCGTGGGTGGCTGGATCTCCTGCCGTCCGTATCAACCCCCGATTGGCCCCGGGGCAACTTCGCTGGGACCTTTTGCATCCTCCTGACCATGCTCGTTATATCAACGATTGGGGTGCTCTCAAGGCACCCAAGTTTTCCGACGACGGTTTGACCATGGCTCCTCCCACCAGCGGGACCCCTGTAAAGGTCACCCAAATTCAGATATCATCTTCCCCCCATCCAGTGCTGAGCTACTGGATGTCGATATGGGGTCCCATTCCTTTACCACATCATAAAGTATTTGACATTCTGTCGGCGATTTACAACTACTTTTGTCTTCCACTAACCGCACAGGAGACCAGACTGCTTCTGGAAACTCCACAGAACATAAGCTATGCCCGGAGGACGAAGGAGTCGAGAGCCAGAGATGGTATGGCGTTGGAATGTGTAGTTCTTGGGGAGGAAGGATACAGGAGGATAGATGTCATTGGCATTCACAGAGGTTTTGGAGGAATTTCAATAGATAAAATCACGCCGGTATTGGCTGCACCTCCCTTTGAAGGAGATAATTTGGCGGAACAGGAATCGCAAGTTGAGGTGGAGCTTTCGATGGTCATCGGCCAAGTTCCGAATGCTACAGATGAAAATCTTTTCTAGGTATATAGAATTTGATAGAGATTATTAGGGTTATTCAATTGTTTGCCGTTTGGGACAATGATGGATGCCGGCGCCGATGTGAAACTGAAACTGGATTCTTCAGCTGTTGACGCTTTCCCCTTCGATGCTGTATCTGCTTCCTCCATCTTCCTATACTACTGACCCTTTTTGTCGAATAATTAAACATTTCCCAAGTCAAATTCACAGAAACTGCCTGTAGCGCTCACACATCACTTATGTTCAGATATGCATACCCCAATGGGAGGCAGAAATCATTCCCCTGTTCGACCGGAAAACAAATACACTAACAGCGATTCCTCGAGCACAACCCATGGGCTACGGGCGCAGCTTCAGAATCTCCTGCCACGTCATGCCCTTTTCCATGCCCATGTCCAAATTCACAAAATATCCAGTGTTCCCCTCGTTCACGGCCAATTTGCAGCTAGATGGAAGTTCAAAAATGTCCAGTCTCAGACTGGCTTGCTAAAGCGCGTTAGAGGTCGACGAGGCAACCAAAAAGACAAGGACGATAAGGGGAAGGGCAAGGAGAAGGAGAAGGAAAAGGAAGTTGAAGAGGCAGACAGTTTACGCGACACAGATGCCCCGTCTTCATCGTCAAATTCTGCCTCTGATGAGCAGAATCCCAATATCCCTTCTGTGGTTGTCTCTGGGTACACTTCACCTACTTCACTTCACCCCCCACCCCTAGAATTTTCTCGAACTAGCTCCTCAGCGCCCTCTTTCTCATCCACTTCCAACTCTCAGACCAGTTCTTCTCCTAATCTTTTAACCAATCTCAATCTCACGTCTTCGCCGAGTAACATATCTTCCCCTTCCGCCTCCACCCCTGCTGTAGGGCAGTACTCTACAGCTCGAGGTATGACACCTTTTTACAAGCTCAAAGACCATGCTGTCGCCTGGGACCATCATCTCGATGTGGTGATCAAAATGGATATCGATCGAGAGACGTCCGAAATTTTGCCAAACGAGTTCAAGCTCGTTATCATGCAACGTGTCATTCCCGGTGATCCCGATGCGCCCAAAAATCCGCGACTCGGGGCTTTGTATTTGGATCTCAGCGAGTATACGGGCGTAGGGAAAGAGGTGACGAGGAGCTATCTTTTGAGAGATACCAAAATGAATGCCACAGTAAAGGTACCGTGTTCATCATGTTTTCATTTTCGGTACCTTTATTGACTCTGCTTAGCTCACAATTTATCTCGAGCATGTCGGTGGCGACACAAACTACATCGCTCCTCCTCTACCGAAAGGCGAAATCTTCAATGGACTCACTGACCTGTTAGAAGAAGATGTCTACCTCACTCGTCCTCGCGCTCTTGACCTCTGGGGACCATATCACAGTCAGCAAGAACTGGAAATGGATCTACTGGGAGGAATGAGTATCCCAGAACTTCAAAGTGCCGCTGCTGGAAAATCGAGATCTAAATCCCGCACGAGAAATAGGTCGAAATCCCGTCAGCGACCGGGACATGGTCGGATACCAAGTAATGGCAAAAACTCTATGATCTCCGCTGAGGACATGGAGAGTGACGCCGATGGGTATGTCGATGCAGAGGATGACTCTGATCTGGAGGAGCCGAGATATGAGGTTCCGTTTGATGTTTCGAGGCTTCCGCTGGCATATGGGCCCAAGACGACGGAGATGCTCATTGAGGCTATCTTTAACCCTGTGAGGGTCACAGATCTCGATTCCAGTGGTAATCCGTTCACGTACTATATGTCGCCTGAAGAGGCGGAGAAGGAGGAGCAGGTGAGAAGGGAGAGATTAAGAGAGAGGGAAAGAGATAGGACACTGAAGGGGCCTTATCCGGGCCAGCAAACTCCGTCCTTGCATAGTACAGAGGAGACGAGTAGCAATGGGCATGCTGGCTCGCAGGATGGGAATGCAGATGGCAGAGGGAGAGCCAAAGGGACGGGTGTGAAGGGGTGGTGGTCGAGGAAGAAACCAACAGGGTCGTCGAGGCCTGGGACGCCTGTTGCTGTGCGATGACCTCCAGTGGCCTCCAGTCTCTTTTCGTGCTAATGAACTATCTTTATAAACTTTTTATCGCTTGCTTAACCTTGATTGATTGAAGTATATAGTCTCTCGGATAGTATATATATGACCTTAAGTACTGCTCATTACCTTATTCTTCGGTTCCTCTTCTGTTCCATATTCACTTGCTCTGGAGTATCTGCCAATGGCTTGTTCAACTACTGGGTCTGTCTCTTCGACTTTCCTTTTCGTATCATATAGCAAAGTTTTAATATTACTGATTTATTCCAATCCAGGTTGCTTTGAGTGATTTCTGGAAGGTCTATTTCTTCGAAACTATCGTATACTCATAGACAGAACCACATATATTGCAGGACAGCGATGACATGGGCATATAAATCTACCGAAAAGGCTCTTAAGCAGAAATGGTGACTTCGACCTCTACACCAGGCTCCAGGCTGATAGAGGTCTGCACACAAGGTGTGAAATCAGTATCAAGGAGTAAAAACATCACAGGGTACTTACAATCTGCTTGACGATTTCGGAGGACGAGTGGAGGTCAATGAGACGCTTGTGTACCTTGAGTTCGTAACGATCCCAAGTCTTAGAGCCTTCACCGCAAGGCTGATACGGATTGCATCAGCATTCTGAATAGATAAGATCATGAGGATGGGGCTTACAGTCTTACGGGTAGTGATTTTGAGGACTTTGGTGGGGAGACGAACTGGTCCCTTGACACGAAGCTGCTTGTCCTTGGCTCTGTTGATGAGGTCGGCCGAGACTACCAGAACCAGAAAGAAAAATTGAAAACTTTTCGACATGCAAAGGACCATAATCGCTCACACTTTTCAAGGTTCTTGACGTTGCTCGAGGTCAGGGTGATCCTGATCTTGTGGATTTTGGCGGCGGGCACTGGGGCACCGGTAGCATCGTATTCTTTTTCTCCTTTCGCGACGTAACTCATTGCTGTAGAGTCAGAAGGTGACTAGAGGAGAGTTGAATGTATATCTGAATTATAACCGTCCATACGCACCGAAAGATAATTTTCAAAGGCAAGCTGGAAAGTTGTGTGGACTGAAGAAAAGTTTAAGGTTCACTGAAACTCCCAGGATCACGTGCGTCAGCCCAATTTGGCACTCAATGATCCATCAATTCTAATTCTTTGTTTCTTGTCTTCGACCACGAGTCCTATAGCCTATAGGTGTAATGGTTGGGACTCGCAGAACAAGCAAACTACCAGGGAGCTCAGATGACGGCGACGCAGACGGTGGCGCCAGCTCCTCCCAAAACCCGAACCCTTTCCATGTACCCATTCCAGAGGACTTTGACATTGATGCTTTCACCAATCTTGTCCCCGACATTGACATTCATTCACCTTCTCCCAACTCTCTACTCACCCTTTACCAATTTTTGCTCGAGCAGGCCGACCGACTTGATACCGCGCAGCGTGAAGTCGATGAATTCCGGGCCGAGACAGAGAAGAAGGATGTAGAGTTGGATCAGGCCCTTCAGGATCGAGAGCAGTTTTCAAAGGATGTGGAAGAGCAGACGGAACGCCTCCAAGACGAGTTGACTCAAGTCAAGCAGGAGAGAGACCAGCTATGTTCGTATGGATTGTCATTGGCCTCTTTTTGGGAACAATAGCTTATTTCTCTATTGTGCAGTGGCTTCTCAAACCGAGCTACAGACCCGGATAAATTCACTCTCTACGTCCCAAGCTTCCTCTTCAAGTGAACTTGATGAACTTAAGCGCCGAGTGGATGACGTCGAACGTGAAAAGCGAGACCTCATCAACGTCATAAGCCGACTTAAACAGGACGCGACCGAACGTGAAGGTGAGCTGGTTCCCCTGTCTGTGGTTTAGTGTACTGATCGTGCATGCAGATGAAATCAACGCCTTGCGCTCCAATCTAAAAGAGGCTCGTCAAGAGCATCAAACGTTGGAAGGACAAGTTCGGGAGATTCGTGCAACTGAGACATCTACCAAAGTGCGTGGCCTGTCCGGTTCTCGTCCATACTCATATGAACCTTTTCCTAGTTCAAACTTGAATCCCTGACTCAACAACTACAATTGGCTCAATCCGAAGTCCAGCGAGTTAACGGTGAACTCGCTTCCAAATTGGAAGAATATGGCAATTACCGTCGGACGAAACAAGCAGAACTTGTGACTTTGCAGGCCAACTTGAACGATGTGACACAAACCCTCAGCTCTGTTCAGGCAACACACAAGGCTCTTCAGTCTTCCTATAATTCTCAATCACACCAGTTGACGCAGGCGCTAACGAAAAACCAAGATCTCCAAGGCCAACTTGCCGAACAGGAAGCGACCTATTCTACTGAGGCAAATTCCCTGCGTCGACTGATTGAAATGCTAGAGAGTCGCGAGAAGCAAGCTAGAGAATTTGTGGATAGTATTGAGCGGGAGTATGCTGGAATGAATGAAAAGACGGAGTCGCAGGAAACTGGTCTTCGAGTAGAAATTGAGAAAGAGAAGAAGGCTCGAGAAGTGGCAGAAAATAAAGTGGAGCAGCTCGAAAAAGTATTGGACAGGATGGGACGAGGTGAACTACCTGTCCCCAGTCGCGGGACACCTTCGCGAAGGGCATCGGGCGTGTTTGACGAAATCAACGAAGGCTTACTAGGTCTCAGTCCCACTATCGCGATGGCCAGCAAAGTCCAAAAGAGCGGCAAGAGCTTTACCGAGGTCTATGCAGACTATGTGCGACTGGAGGATGAGCTCGAAACGAAGACTGTCGAGTGTGAAAGGTTGGAGGGGACTATGAAGCGTATTCTGGCTCAAGTTGAGGAGAGGGTGAGTGTATGTTATCTTTCTTTCTCCGCGCAGGAGATCCACATTGTTGTAGGCTCCCATCCTTGCCCAACAAAGATTAGAGTATGAGCGACTCCAATCAGAGGCTTCACAACTTGCTTCCCAATTAGCTCAGGCGATTTCGGATCGCGATGTGCAGTTCAATGTTGCTCAGGACAACGCACAGAAATTGGACAAGTCCTCTCGTGAAAACGATCTACTTCAACAGCAACTTGAGGATCTCGGTCTTCAGGTCCGGACTCTTCTCAAAGAGATTGGACGCCGTAATGATCCTAACCTTCCCTCGGAAGAAGAACTCGAAAATGTCACTCCCGCAGACAATGTCAACGACGTTATCACCAATAGCCTAGTTCTTTTCCGTTCCATCGACGGACTGCAGGAACAAAACCAGAAGCTTCTCAAGATTGTCCGTGAGCTTGGTCAGAAGATGGAGCAGGAGGAGAAGGAATACCAGGTCAAGATGGAGAAGGAGCAGGAGGAGGCCATTAGGGAGGCCCACGAAGCGATGGAGGAACTCGCTGCGCAACTCGATCGACAGAAGAAGCACAGCGATGGTGTTATTCAGGCATATGTGAAGGAGAGAGATGCTTTGAAAGCTATGCTTGCACGTTCAAATCAGGCAGGTGGTCCAAACGGTGCAGTGAATGGTTCAAGCGAGTTGGATATTACTGCTGCGCCCTCCTCCCTTTCTAAGGAGCTGGCTGACATTCAGAGTCAATTCGATACCTATCGGACGGAAATGGGTGTAGATGTGGTCAGACTTCGGGAAGATAATCTCAATGCGCAGAGGGAGATCGGGCAACTGCAGGCTGCTCTTGCCAAAGCCAGTGCCAAGAGCGAAAATCAAGTCGGTGTGTCTACGGTTCTACTTATCTGACAGTCAATATGCTGATTAGATGTTTGCAGAGCGTCAACGCATGCTACAGGAGCAGCTTAATCTTCAGACTCAAGAACTGAATGACCTCAGCAAACGAAATCAGCAACTATCTGATCAATGGACTCGCGTTGATATCGAGTGTAACCGGGTCACGGAGGACCTCCGCGTTGCGAACGGCCGTGTAGAGCAACTTCGTAGCGAGTGTGCCAATCTTCGCGCCGAGAAGAGCATCTGGGAGGTATGGTTGGCCTTTCTCGAATTAACCGTGTTCTGAACAACAGTACATAGGGTGTTCAAAGTCGTCTGGTTGAGGAGAACAAGAGCCTCTCTATGGAACGTTCCCATCTGTCTGACCTCATGACTAATGTACAGAGGATGCATAGCGAGCTTGAGAGATCGGGAGAGAACGATCGCCGTCGTTTAGAGAGTCAACTTCAACTGCTCGAGAACCAAACGTAAGTTCCCAATCATGGGTACGTCTGCAGCTGGTCCTGAGTCTATCCACAGGCAGGATTTAAGGAGCCAGGTTGCTCAGGAACGCGAAAGTGTTCGGACACTTTCGTTGCAGAAGGACGTAGAAGTGAGGGATTTGCAGAATCGGCTTAATAAATCGGTACGATCTTATCCTTTTTTGGGTGGGCAAGGGGAATGTAATCTCATTGCTCCACGATAGGCTCAAGAGTTGGCCAAGACACGAGAGTCTCTGGTCATTGCGGAAACCAGCAAAATCCATCTTGAAGAGCGCGTCGGCGATCTCACCAAGCATCTGACAGGCAACGAGGAGAAACTCGCGGTTTACGAGCGTCGTGGCGGTACCCAATCTACATCCCTGGAACGTAGTAGCAACATGAGTCAAGAGCAGCAGCTGGAGACTGAAGTTGCAGAGCTACGGTCGGCCCTCAAAGTCGCCGAATTTGACCTTTCACAGGCCAAGTCACATGTACGGCAATTCCAAAGTATCAGTGAGGCCAACGAAAGCGCCCTGCGTGAATTCCAAACCACTTATGACGAGTACAAGTCTTCCACAGACGCTCAGATCGCGAGGCTTGAGGTGATTTGCGTCTGCTTTATAGCGACATTCACGATCTAATATTTTATCTAGTCTGACCGGCAGACCCTCGAGGAAAGACTGCAGACTGCTCAGTCTGAACTTGCCGAGCTACGCACGAAACAGAGCGAGGTGCAAAAGCAATTTGAAGAAGAACGCGTGGTTTGGGCGAACGATAAAAAGATTCTTGAAGACTCAATTGTAGATCTTACTACTTCTGAAAAGGTTTCCGAAAGTGACCGCTCAAGCCGCGAGAATGAAGTAAGACAACAAGAAGAACGTGCAAAGGTGAACGACGAGCAGATATTCGAGTGAATCAAGTTACTCATATTTTTCATTTCTAGGCCGCCGAGGAGCGGTATGCACATGAAATTGTCGCTCACGCAGAAACAATCAGGACGCTAGATAGTCTCAAGAAACAACTTGCTTCTGTGCAAGCCACTGTTCGGGATCACCAAACTGCCGCCGAGACAGCAATGGCTAAACTCGCTAGTGCAGAAGGCAGCTGGCAGCAGCAGAGACAGACATTGGACAACGAGGTTAAAGAACTGCAGAAACGGTATACCGAAATAATATTTTGCTTCCTACAATTTCTCAACGGTCTTTCAGGTGCAATGATCTTGTAGAGCAGAACAACTTGCTCCATAAGCATCTTGAGTCGGTCAGCTCTCAAGCAGCTCGCATTCGCTCAGCCGTCGATTCTACAGATTCGGCGGCCGAGATCGAGCCGGTGCCGGACGAGAACGCTGACGCGAAACTCTCGGAGTTGCGCAGTGTGGTTGCCTATTTACGCAAGGAAAAGGAGATTGTAGACCTTCAGCTTGAACTCAGCAAGCAAGAGAATACTCGATTCAAATCTCAGATCGACCACTTGCAGCAAACTTTAAATGAGACTCGGCGAACCTTATCAGAGGTTTGCTTCCCACTTATTTCGATAGTCAAAACTTGGCTCACAATTCCACTACCAGGAGCGTGAAAAGGCCGTCGAAGCTGCTGCTTCAAATGCCAAACACGAAGAATTAATTGAGCGAATCAACCAGTTGAACATTCTACGCGAAAGCAATGCCACTTTACGCGCAGATTGTGAAGTTCACGCAAAACGTGTCAAGGATTTGGAAGAAAAGCTCGCGGCTCTCGGGAAGCAGCTGGATCCGGCCAAAGAGGAGGCCCGCATTGCTAATGCGGAGTTACAAGCTCGCGATGCCCAAATCAAGCGACTGGAAGAGGAGAATCGTAGATGGCAGAGTCGTAATCAGCAATTATTGACCAAGGTGAGTAGTACATTACCTACTTTGAACTGGACCCATAAGATTGCAGTACGATCGCATCGACCCATCCGAACTACAAGTTCTCAAAGATGAAATCGAGCGTCTCAAGGTAGAGAAAAGAGATTCAGATGAGACTATCAAAAAGCGAGATGATGAAGTGGTTCAACACAAGGCTCGGGTGAGTGTTTCTCCCCTCTTTTTCAATTTATGACTCAATTTCTCGAAGGTCGAGGCGGTTGAAAAGGCTCTCGCCACTTTCAAAGAGACTTACAACAAGAACATGGCCCAGTTCAAAACCAAGTTAGGCGAGCTGAATCAGACGAAATCTACTCTCACGGGGGAAAACAAAGCCCTCGAGGCTAAAGTGGCCGCTTTAGAAGGACAAACTCGCGATTTGCAGGCGGCCAATGATTCATTAGAGGCGGCAAAAGGCGCTCTCGAGGTATCGAGTACTGCTGTGGCTCAACCAGACGGTGCTGTTGACGCCGAACTTGTGCGTGCTTTTCACGAATAATTTGAGCGGCTATTAATTCAATTATTCAGTCTTCTTTGCGTGCGGAACGCGACCAATTACTGGCCGAAAAGGCTAATTGGGTGAACTCAGCACCTCCTGCTACTGGGACTTCCGAGGCTCCACTCTCTTGGGAGACCGAGAAGGCTACTCTGACTGCCGCGCGAGAACAAGCTGAAGCACAGCTTAAAGTATGTATTAACTGGCGCAGTACTTTTATCTTCTTACCTTTCGTTAGATCGTCACAGAAAAGGCTGAGAACGCTTCTAACGTCATCAAGGGTAATAGGGCTGCATTTGTAAGTAGCAATTCATATTTCGCTTGGTTCGCTTATGTCTGGCTCGTGTATACTAATAATTGCTTCAGGAGAGACTCAAGGAAAGGCTACAGGTAGTTACCGCAGCCCGTGAAGAAGACGCTCAAAAAGCCGCCACTGCTCAAGAGGCTGCCGTATCAGCTGCTGTTGAGAAGGTCAAAAACGAGGTGCAAGCTATCTCACTCCCAGATGACTTGACAAAAAAGCATCAAGAAGAGCTCAAAGCGCTCGAGGAGCGTTTGGTTGCTGAACATCGCGCTGAAGTCGCAAAGATCACAGCGAGCGCCCAGGCAAACACATCGACTTCCGGACCAGATACCGACGTTCAAGCGGCTGTCGCTACCGCGATCGCAGCACATGACCAAGAACGGGATGCCAAATTAGCAGAGGATATATCGGCGGCTGTGGAAAGAGGGAGGATGGAAGCCGCATCAAAGATGAAGCTCAAAGATTCGCAGGTGATCAGGTTCCAGAACAAGGTGAAGGAGTTGGAGGCCCAGATAGCGAAGTGGAAGGAAGAGGGTATCCTTCCCAAAGACGCAAAAGTTTCTCCTCTTCCCAAACCCCCACCACCCCCAAGTCCTTCCATGTCCTCAAATCCTTCCACGTCCTCAGCTCCTCCTAATACTGCTGCCCCAGCAAACAGTTCTGCGACCATCACCGTTCCTCGAAAACCTTCAGTTTCATTAACTACTTCTGGTCCGACTAGTGCTACCCCTGCCAGCCCTTCTACTCCTGCCCATTTACCTACTACAGCTGCTCTTGGGGCCAGTCGTGGTCGAGGAAGTCCTGCTGGCGTTGTTCGTGGCGCTATTCGAGGCACACGGGGTGGAGTTGCCGCTGGTCGAGGCGGCCAGCCTAAGCAGCCTTCTCAACCGCTGAGTGGTGGGATAACGATTCAAGGTGCTGCGAAGCGACCTGCTCCCGAGTCCAATGCAGATGATTCCTTGGCGAAACGGCTAAAACCAGCAGCGGGAGGACCCGTTCCGCTTAGGCGACCGGCTCCATCTTAAGCTGAATTTTCACTCTTCTAGTCGGCCCATATTTTCAATTTGTTACAAGTACTGACAATTCTGTATTCTTAACATCCTCTATCATTGTAAAACAGCACGCTACTGAACTATATGATGTATTTAAGTCAATGCCTTTTCTGATCAAAACTGGCTGAGGAGCAAGTTTAATACATGATTTCCCCGAAAGCGCAGTATGACAATTTGAACCTAGAGGTTCATTTCTAAGTAATTAATTCGAATTAAGGATGTAGAAGGTATGTACTCTGCAGCCTTACTGTATTTTATTATAAACATTCTTTCGTCTAACAACGTTTTAAATGAATGATATCCGGCTTTGGCTGTGCACATGTTTTCCAGCTCTTTCCCAGGGCTGTCTTTTTCATGTGAGCTTTTTAGTAACCTTTGTCCTGAACTGTACAAAACTGCAGCCAGCTGTCAATTGTAACCACTCAACTTCCCTTCCCTACACCATCATCCTTTCTCTCTCTTCATAACTATTATTATGCCAACTTCTGACTCAGAGCTCTCTGATCTTTGGGATGAGCTTGAAGGTTCAGACTCGGAATTCAAGCTAACTTCTGCGAGATCTCCACGGAAGAAAGTCGCCGAAGAGCAAGAGTACAGACTTCAAAAAGCATTGAAACCGCCAAGGGCCACAACATATACAGCTAGGGCTTTGTTTGCGACCTTTTTTTTTTTTGTGGAATGACTTGTACTCAACAAACTAACCCCAGGTATGATCAGATCCACAACTCTGATATTGATCTTTCGCCAGAATATCAACGCGGTAGGGTGTTTCTTTTGAAATTATCTTCCACTGAAAATTTAAGTTTTGGAACATTCTAGATGTTGTTTGGACCAAAGAAAAACAAACAAATCTGATAGACTCGATTTACCGCAATTTTTATATTCCACCCATCATTTTTGGTATCATCTGTTTCAAGAGTTTATGTACATCAGTTCAAGCTCTCATGGTCTTATTTATTAGCCGTGACCGTAGAAGATGATGGCTCAGAGCGAAGGACATGCATCGATGGCAAGCAGAGACTGACGAGTATTCAACTGTACATATGGCATATTCTATCTGATGGCGCATCACAGCTGACTATTTGTTCCGAACAGGTTCATGGATGGCTTGGTAAGGCTCAATGTTTTTGTATGCTTTATCAGCTTTTCTTATTCTTGTTTCAGATTCCTCGTCAGTACCCATGTCTACTCCGCTTTCGTTCACTAATTTTCTGTATGCGAAATGTAGATCGTGATCCGTAGGTTGCGCTGATTGCAGTTACCATATTGGGAAGTTGATCTATTCTTCAGTTTAACTGGGCAAAAGTATTGGTTCAAGAATGTTGACTCGAAAGATACAAGACGACAGTTACTACCGGAAAAACTGCGCACAATGTTCTCCAACAAACAGATCGTTTGTGTAGAATACTCAGAATTGACGGATTTAGATGAACGAGATATATTCAAGGTAGGTATTTTGGAACAAAGACATTCGAGTATCTTTTACTGTGCTTTAGTCAAGTTCATTCTTCCTGACAACGATTTCAGAGAGTCCAACAGGGCATGGCTCTGACACCTTCGGAGAAACTAAGTGCGCTTAGCACTGCTCGTACTGTCTTCATACGTAGTCTGCTAAAAATTTATGTATCCGACGCGGCTCTCGGGAAGCTCCCATGGGATACTGCGCGAGGCGCAGACTTTCGGGTCTTTTCGCACGCTGTGTATTGTATGGAGATGTGGTCTTCTAATCCAGATGAGGTGAAGACTCACGGAACGCTACAACAAGTTGAAAAATGGCTGGCAGGTATGTCCATAAGTGACTTTCAAACGACATGACATTTATCATACTGGCTGATCATTGAACCTGCTCAGGAGCCGATGACTTGGCTGAGGATCTCAAAGCTCAAATTCGAGAAACTTTCGATATATTTGTGAAAATGGTCACGTCTCCGAAATATTCTGAGCCATTGTTTAAGTACAAAAAGGTTAGGCGCCTCCACTTGTCGATGTTATATCAAAACCAAAACTTTCCGTGGCAGGTTTCTCCAACCGAAATGATCTTCATTCCGCTCCTCATCTTCATTCATGGCGTTTTTCCCTCGTCAGAATCACAGCTGACTCGACGAGAGCTTTGTGTTCAAATCTCAGATCTACGTTCATTTGTTCGCGAGAACAATACCGATGTTCGCATGAATGCCCGTATCGGAAAGAGTCTCATGGAGTTTATTAAACGCATAGAGCCTGAAGCAACTCCCAAAGTTCCAGCAGTAAAGGGAAAAAGGAAGCGAGAGGAAGCTGACGTGGAGCAATCGAGAGCTCCTCTTCAATCTAATTCGTCGGCCCGGCGGACGCTTTTAACACCAGAGACGCCTACACTTTCTTCAGCTTCTTCAACCGCACATCCCTCGGATGATACTAGTTCTGCAGTGGTCGGACCCAAGAGGAAGAAGAAAGTATCAAGCGGTGGATCTACTGTTTCTCATCCGGCTCAGCCAACATCATCTCTACAGAAGGTAAACACATTGAAGATGTCGCCAACCGAATCCTTCCAAGCTCATATTCCTCTCTCCCCGTCTTCCAGTAACGGTAATCAATCTACGGATCGCGATGCGGGAGTGAATGAGCTGAATAGAACTAGTTTGGGTCCATTGAATCGCCTGGTGACTATGAATCCAGATGTTCACGATGTCTATATGCTGGATGGTACAGGCGCTAGGTAAACGCCTATGGAAGGTTTTATTTTGACCTCCACTGTGCCCGCACGGCCGTGGTCGCATATCTGCACACATTCATCACCATCCAGTCTTTATTAGCTGCCCAACCTGGGTCTAGTACCTTATTTTAACTAATCATTCTTTGTTAGTACTCCTTCATTTGTTTAATAGCAGTGTTATACCTATGATAATAGTTGTGGATCCTATTTATATGATAGGTATCACGATGAGCGTCTGAATACGCGCCCAAAACTGAAGTTCAACTCCCACCTCCCTCAGCTCTAATCCTTGCGCAATGCTCAGTCTGCTGGTGATGACTGCTCTGCTTGGAGCGGCCTCGTTTGGATGCGGATTGATCCCCTTATCCTTTGGTTTCTCAAGTTCAGAATTTCAATTTCGGTTGTGGATTTGTTCTAATTTCACTCTCATTACTAGAGAGCCATCTTTCTCAACTGACGACTTTGGGATCTGGGCTTTTGCTTGGGACGGCTCTAGGTGTCATTATACCGGAGTAAGCATGTGCAACATTCTAATTACCTGGATGTTGAATAGTTTCTCCAGAGGAATTGAAGCTCTTGACGAAGCCTATCCAGCATCCGAAATCTCTGGTTCCCAAATCGCCGTATCCCTTCTCTGTGGTTTTACTTTCATGCTACTAATTGAACGATTATTGACTCCTCATTCACATTCTACTACCTCAATACCGTTGTCAAATGTCGTCAAGCCGTCTCGTCTCTCTGAAGTTGAATTCGATGCTGGACTAGCAGGCGAGCAAGAGGGATACCCAGGAAATCGTTCAAATGTCAAAACTTCGCCCACGGAGTCATCGACAAACGGAGAAATGGGAGCAATACCATTAACTCTAGGACTAGTCATTCACAGTCTTGCAGATGGTTTTGCCCTCGGGGTTTCCTTCTTCTCGGCGTCGACTGAATCCGAAGACACGAGTCTTTCTGTCATTGTGTTCCTGGCAATTATCATACATAAATGTATATGCTGCGGTCTCCGTCAACCTTTTTGATATCTGACTGGATATTTGCAGTGCCCACCTCCCTAGCACTCACTTCTTCACTTCTTGCTACATCCTTGTCGCGTTCCCAGTGCAAAAGGCATCTAATTGCTTTCAGTGTATCGACGCCCATTTCTGCCATTATTACCTACATCGTTTTAGATTTTTTCGGCGGAAGTGACCAACACGCTGACTGGCCAGGCATTGCTCTGCTATTATCGGTACGTAAAATCATTGGTACACGGTTGTTTTCTCGCGCTCGAAAAACGTTCCTCACAGGGTGGAACATTTCTCAACGTTGCGACACTGGTTTCTCATCATTCGGATGCGAAGTCCTCCGAGGAGATGAGCCATAAAGCCCACATGTTCCTCACGGTACTAGGCATCTTCATCCCCTTCACTTTGAGCAGTATTCTTGGCCATGGACATTAGCGTTAGATTTTGATGTATCAATCAATACCAGATCCTGCAGTTTTTGCATAATCACATCGAATGAATTAATGACATTATCTGTACAAAATGTGATCATCGACAGAGAGCTCAATGATTATTGCTTCATCAGATCTTCTCCCTTATTCGAAAACTTCTGCAATTCTGCTTTCCAAGGTTCCCAATCTTCACCATACTTTCGTAGTAGCCGCGACAACTCCTCCCTTTGCTCTTTAATATTCCATGGCTCCTCGCCTCCATACACATCTGTGAACAGCTCACCCAATTCACAGCGACTCTGGGCTTCGGCATGCTTGAAAGCTCGTAACACATCTGCTCTCAGGCGTGTCTTGAGCTCCTCCTCGGCCTGAGCATCCCACCACCCTCGTCCTTCCATGAATAGCCGGAATCGGACAAGAGGATTGTCTATACGCTTTCGGTCTTCAACTTCAGATCGAGCTCGGTATGCAAATGAATCATCCGAGGTAGAATGGTGGCCCACTCTGACAAGACCACTTGGGATTCGGCATACAAAAAGGCAATGATGGGAGAGCTCACCGATACGACATGCATTCAACAAGCACCGCTCGGCCTTGCTCTAAGCTTCGTCTACGTGCCTCGCGGACTGCTACTAGGACAGCGAGAATGTCATTTCCATCGACCCGGATCTATAAAGATCATGTCACATATTCAACACGGGAATTTCGTAAGAGCCTTACGGTGTCGATACCATATCCCGGTCCACGGCTTGCAATGCCATCCTACGACAAAATGGTTAAGGAAGAATTGAAGAATGATTGCAGAAAAACCTTACACCATGGAACTGCTCCGAACTAGGCGTGCTGATTGCGAAGCCGTTATTTCGGGCAATGAATACAACTGGGGAGGGAATGGTAGACGCTAACAATAATCCGGCATGGAAGTCTACGGAGATTGTTCAAATTGTGCACGAGAAATACAATTAACAGACGTACCACCCTCGGAAGCAGCTCCATCTCCAAAATAGCATGCAGCGACAGAATTTGACCGTTCCGGATTGCGACGGAGGGCGTAGCCAACGCCGGCGGCTTGAGGTATTTGCGTGGCGAGAGTGGATGATATTGTATGGAAATGGTGTTTGGGTGAGCCTGCATGCTGGAAAACAATTAATGAAACAATGATACAATTTCTGTGACGGGAAATACCTACCACAGGCATCTGTCTTCCCTTACCGGACGTGTCTTCGTGGTTCCCGAAGCATTGTGCCATTACATTGTTAAGAGTAAAGCCCCGCCATAGAAGAACACCCATTTCCCTGTACTGTCCTAAGGAAACTTTATGGGATCATAGTATAGCTTTAGAGAAAGAGTCCAAACCTAAGACTCTGTATCGGAATATTAGATCCGGCAAAAGTTGGAACGAGTTACGATGCTCACTCGTCGTCATCGGAAAGGGCGGCGGCAGAACCTATTATAGTCGCTTCTTCTCCATACTTTGAAAAGGAGTGTTAGACTTCGCATAGCGGCCGTATTTTGAGTATGAGCTCACAGCAGTCATCTGAACTGGGGATTAGTGGTGAACATTGCGTTTGTTTCTTCTGAAACATACATAGAACGATATCTTCCCCTGTCTTTGCACATTGTATAGAACATTGTCCAAGTTTGGAAGAAGTTGCATATGTTCGTAGCTGGATGAATTCGTAAGATACCTAACGGAATAACATTAAAGATCTGGACTGTACAGTCTTCTGGCGAATGCCTCATCTACCTGCGGTGAAGGTGAGCTTGGAATAACAAGAATAGGCTGCGGTTGGTTACCTGTGGTAGTTCAGCGCCATCTAAAGGTATCCCGGTCCCATCTAGGAGGCGAAGCGCAGGAATTTGTTCATTACCGTCTCCGTTTACGGAATTGAAGAAGTGAGGCTTTGCAACGATTGGTGATTGAGAATTTGGGAGACGTCCAAAAGAGCGAGTAGCAAAAGAAGCACTTTTAAAGAAAAATGAAGACCTGAGCAGTGGACTGGTGCGTAGAAACATGGATGAAGGTGAGGGTAAGATCCGAACAGTCACCCCGCATTATGTTGCAATTAGACGCTCATTTAAGCGCCCTAATAGACGCTATAGGTTTTCCATGTTCCATGGCAAAAATCTGATTGCTACCAATGATATACATACCGCGACCCTTGTTGCCTAGTCTTCGTGTGCTGGGAAATTTACTGTTATATGTGCTACACTACATAGTTGCACTCATCTTTGAAAACAACTTCCATCTTCTTTCCCTTTCTTTGCGGCTAGCCCGTGTCCCCCAATCGGGACTTTGTATGGTTTACTAGCTCTTTCCTTTCCTTTAGTTCAATGTTTCTTCTCTTCGTTCTACTCAGCGTTCTTCTTTTGGGGCCTCAGCTCGTTCTTGCCGCACTCAAACTCGACATCGGTCAAGTCACTGAATGCGAGCCGGTTTTTGTATCCTTCCGTGGTCAGCTTAATTCTTCATTTCACCAGGTCCCTTTGACTCTGCAGATACTCCCATTCAATTCAACCCCCGCTTTTATCCCTCTTCCTTCCTATGCTGCCAACTCCTCCGGTGTAAACGTTACCTTTTTGCCTGTACCAGCAAATACGCAGTTCATGGCTGCCTTGAGCTCTCCTTCTGGCTTGATTCTGTCATTCGTGTCCGATATTTTCCAGGTTGATGCGGGAACTAGTAAAGCATGTTTACCGCCTCTGGCTCGTACTCCGACATTCCAAATCCAAAACATGGCCAACCTTTCTCAGTGTGAAGATTTTAGCATTAGCATTCCTCCTGGGTCCAAGCCGCCGCTTGTCGAATTGTATAATCCTCGAGGATTCGGATACCCGCTTGAACTTACCAGACATACAAACACCACTGCTACATATAAGATGGTTGCGGTTCGACAAACTGAAGTCATGCTTTCTCTCGCACCGAACAATAGAGCGCGAAGTCAAACGACCCCTCTGTTATCTGGTGAAAATTTTGCTTTTGATGCAGGCTCAGTCACTGATCCGACCAACAGTGCAAGGTACACAATCGAGTCCGACCAATTGCTTCCCGAGGTTCAACACTAATGCGAAAGGTTCCAACTCCACTTCCACTGCCAAGCCTTCCCAATCTTCCAAGTGAGTCTCCCTTTCGAAATTGCTTTACCGTAGTATTTATCTCCTTTCCAGAGGGGCAATCATTGGATTAAGTGTTGGCCTCGGAGTAACATTCGTCTTGTCGCTTCCCTTGGTTTGGCTTGTAATTCGCGAAAGGCGCCGACGGAAACAGGTTTCTAATCGGATAAACTTCGATGCCAGTCATATGGAAAGACAGCCTTCCCAATCTTGTATCGCATACGTTCCTCCAGTCGAAGAAAAAAGAATGCATTTACCTCCTCCATTCTTTGGATACCCTGCATACACAGAAGGCGCAATTGTCTTGGACCCCTCTTATGTGTCAGAAAAGTACTCACCCACCATCAGCGACTACCCTCGTACAAGTATTTCTTGGGAATATATCCGTCGAAACTCATCGGATAGAAAGGAACACCACGTCAACGCTGATACTAGGGCTAGCATTCAAACGAGCAATCTGCTGTCCTCGAGCAATATTGAAAAGATGTTGAACATGGCGCGTAACAGGGCCTCAGAGGATGCTCTTGGCAACGGAATTTCACCCAGCACTCGCTCACATGAGAGCTATGGATTTGGGCCTTCTCCTGCTCCTCCCCCACCCGTTCTCCATCATATCATGAGCCTCAGAGATCGTCAAGCACCCGACGTTCCACATAACCCGTCCTTCTTTGCGGGGACTTCGTTTATTGTGGATTCGTCCGTACCAATGACCGAATCCCCAGAGTCATTGGGATCGCTTCTGCGTCTTGATTCTGGTGTCAATTCGGTTTCTATTTCGTCTACAAGACAAACGGATGGGTCCTACATTATGCAGCCTGCGAGAGCGATATTGGCTGGGGAGCCGATAAAGCGTATCGCCAGTCCTAGGACTATTTCGAGGGAGGATTCATTGGCGAAGCTAGAAAAGGGCTCGCGAAGGACGAACAGTAACGTCAGTCGGTTCAGTTTGGATAGCGCGGATGCTGGAGGTTTGAGCGACAGCAGGATTTAGAGAAGATGTTTGTGGTCGAAGTATACAATGTTTTGTATTTTTAGTATTCCCCGCGACTAGCAGTCCTTTTGAAGAGGATACTCTGGAATCTGATCAAGAGAGTACCTTCTCAAATTGACAAACAAGTTTTACTGTACTTTGGGACTGAATATGTAAATTCGGTGTATGCTTTCCAAGCAACCCGCACAATCAAAGAGGCGAGAGAAGCGAGAACTGGATGTGATGTATACTACAGTAATCACCTCTGCCTGGCTGCATATCATTCGAAATATTTCGAGTATCAACTTAGAGGCGCAACTCACTGAATCATAAGCAATCTCTAGTCTCCTCGGGGCAGCTTAACCGCCTCTTCTCTGGCCTTTTTTCTCCCGCCCATCAGCAACGTAACATAATCCGCGCCCGCAAGGACATGTTCTCCTTCCTTACGAGGAGCCCCAGAGGGATGTCTAGTCTTTTCCTTGAGTGAGGCCTTCCTTTTCGAAAATTGCATTTGGTTAGCCTGTTCTTTCTGTGTTGGCTGATGTGCAGGGACGCTTGAACTGCTGTTCAGTTTTTTGGGCTGCCGTTAGTGAGAAGGGATATGGATCGATCACAAGTCGTCACTGACCACTCGCTTGTGGACCTTGGCGCTGCGACCCATAACAGTCAATGAACCCCCCAAGATTAACAAGTACAGTGGAGAAGGATGGTTCGAAGCTGCACTTTCCCATAAGCGCTCATTATGTGTTCAAGATAACTCATTGAATTCTATGCGACAATGCGAATTAAAATACAGCTCATGGATGCAACATCACTCTTTTATTCTACGATGGCATGTGTGCCTCAAGTGTACCTAGGACCACTAAAACAAGGAAGGAAACGATTTAGAGCAAGCCATCCTCTCCATCGCTATACGCTGAGCTGCTCCCGGGTGAAAGCAATTCAGTATATCTTGCAATCTTAAGCCTTTGTGAAGGAGGGATCGCGTGCTTCTCGTCTAGACCGTGCGGAGATCCACCGTTTAGAACACCGACACGTTTCATGGCCAAAAGCTAGACAGATACCCGATGAGTTAGGAAGAGCAGAGAGAAACGAGAGAAAGACTTACATTGTGAGCGGCATTGGAATGATCGTAAACACCTCCGAAGAAAGCCGTCGTAGCATCCTTACCAATGTAATGACGGATGAAATGTGCACCACCTGGATGCTCCTCGATGAAATCGGAAACGTCATGAATGAAACCAGAAATGAGAATAAGAGGTCTCTTCTCGGACTGGCTGGTGACTGAAATTGGGATGAGAATACAGAAATCAGGAATACACGAAGATACTTACAGCTCTCCCAAGAAATAACAGGTAGGTCATTACTGTCACTGGGCCAAGCAAGCTTTTCCTGCGTTCGGCGGAGCTTCTTCAATTCCATCGTGAGCTGCCCCTTGCGGACTTCATTATCGGGAAAGACCTGAGTAGATATGACGTTATTACGAGCAGCTTGGAGAAATGAGAACACGGACCTTGAGGTGAGAGGCCAACCCGAATTGAGAAAGCACCCAGATGAACCATTTAGTTGGATCATATTGGTACCACTTGATGGCATTCCTGTAATCCATCGGGAACTGGCAAAAAATTGGAACCCGGGGTCAGCGACGCCAAGTAACTTAAAGACATCAAAACATATTCACTTGATGATGGAAGTTGTGGTAGCCTTCGCCGATGGTAACGAATGCGGTGATCATGTGGTCTCGGGGAGTGTGCTTATCGTCGAAGGGAGTCTCTCCAAGCCAATGAGCGAGCGAGTTAACACAGAAAGTGGACTGAAGATTAGATTAGATTCATAAGGAAATGAAGAAAAAGAATTCCAGTTGCTTACATGATGAACGAAAACCAGACGAATAACTGCAGCATAAACAAATCCACCCTTTGCATCTCCCCATCCAAGGTACGCGACTAGCGTAGGCAGGACAAAGCCCATGATCAAAATCAAGGAGAGGTAGTGCTTGTGCTGCCATCTCACGACCGGGTTGTGTCTCAAGTCACTGACATCAGCAACACCGGGCTTGCGACGAGGCTTGACAAGCATCCAGCCAAGGTGCGCGTACCAGAAACCTTTGTGAGCGTTATAAGGGTCAAGTTCGGTGTCGGTGTACCGATGGTGAGCCCGGTGACCTCGAGACCACCATTTAATGGAACCTTGGAGGGAACCAGCACCCAAGACAGCGAGAACATATTGCAAAGGAAGCGAGGCATTATATGCACGGTGAGCCCACAGGCGATGATAACCAGCTGTGATGCCTGCAAAATGTCATCAGATTTAGAAGGGGAAAAACTGGCTTTCTGAAAATTTACCTAGACCAGTCATAAAGTAGTATACAACAGACCAGATGGCGGTTTGCCATTGGAGTTTGACATAATACGCGCCGATTAAGCCAACCAAGGGAGGAACAGTCAAGATGTAGACCGAAAGCCAGTTAAGTTCGCTGAGGAGATTGGACCAGGTAATTGGTGGCAAAGCCTTGGTATTTTTAATGGTGTAGGCGACGTAGTTGTCAACGTCAGGGATTGGGACTGGAGAATCCATCGCCTGCGACGTCTTGGTAGGTTCGTCAATGCTAACGCTGTCGTTCTTTACAACGTCGGACATTGTGGGGGAAAGAAGAGGAACAAGGTAAACGTCGTGATTTTTTTCTGCGCCAATTAAAACCAGAAATTCGTTGGGGTTGTGTGGGAAATACTTGCCAAAATCCCTCCCCAAATTCACGAACCGGCAACAACCGGGTCCAAGCTGTGCAATCACTGTTACTCTGAGCCGTTCGTTTCCCAAACCCAATCTGCCCATGTAAAGCCCAGAACAAGTCTCGCTCAGTGACCCAGCGAAGTCCACGTCTCGATTCGAATGGAGTCAGCGCAGAATCGATATTTTCGACTATGTTCCATCCTAAATTCAAATTTGAGTGATGCATTTTTGTTCTGCCAGTGTGTATCTCTACATGGCGTTAAGATGACTGCTCAAGCGCTCAGACTCCAGAGCTCAGGCCTAAGGCTGTATCATGTATGATGTAATCGCTTCATACAATTCCCACGCCACTTCTCATCGCGACTCACGTGGTTCTCACGCAAACAGTCTCTTTAACTTAGACCAGAACCACCACCAGCAATGGCTAAGCGTCGTGTCAATCCTAGCAGCGATGACGAGAGCGCTCAAGAAAACTCTCACGTCTATAAACGCGCTCGTACTGTGGACAGTGATGATGAACCGATTCCCGCAACTCAGCGGCGAAAGGGCAAAGGCAAAGCGCGCGTAGATGAAAGAGAATCGTCTGACGATGAAGACCAAGAAATGCAAAGTCTCGAAGACAATATTGACGACGAACAGTTCGAAGAGCAGTATCATAGGAGGGTTGAGAAAGCTGTTGACGCGAAGAGAGGTGTCGTTGGTGTGGGTGTCTTTCACAATCAAAATCTCATCATTTTTGCCTACTAGATTTTATCTTGCAGGGTATTGCTGAACATGGTATCATCGAGAGTATCGAAATGCATCAGTTCATGTGTCACAAATACTTGAGCTTCCAATTTGGCCCTCAGATCAACTTTATTATTGGTGAGCTTTACAGACCTGCCTTTCTCCTCCCGTGATCCAGCGCTTACCTCCGCCCTCATCACAGGCCACAACGGAAGTAGGTGCAACCTGTACACCTACCGTCTTTGGACGCGTTTGAACCTTCTCTCCTTTGTCTTATAGGTGGCAAAAGTGCTGTTTTGTCAGCTATAACCATTGCTCTCGGAGGGAAAAGCAACTCTACTGGGCGAGGAAGTGGACTTAAATCCTTCATTCGGGAAGGACAATCGTCAGTGTCGATCACGAAATCCTGGTATCTTCTGACCCCCATCATATCTAGAGCTTCCGAGGTCACAATCTCTCTCAAAAATCAGGGCGATGAAGCCTACAAACCTCACGAATACGGAAAGTCTATTCTCATCACACGTCGTTTCACGAAAGAAGGTAGCTCGACCTGGAAAATCAGAGGAGTAAAAAGCAATCAAATCATTAGTACCAAGAGAGAAGAATTGTCTGCCATTTGCGACCACATGAATATCCAGGTCGATAATCCTATGAATGTTCTCACTCAAGGTTTGTAGTTTTCTTGAGGTGGCGGAGCAAGCTTCTGACTTTGAGCGGTTAAGATGCCGCTAGACAATTCTTGAGTGCGTCGGCTCCAGCAGACAAGTACAAGGTATCTTTGATGACCGATGACTCCGCCTTCGTTAACGTGCTTTCTCTAGTTCTTTTTGCGCGGGACCCAGCTATCTCAGCTTGCTACAGAGTACGAAACCTGCCTCGAGAACATCACCAACACGACGAATATTCTCAAGAATAAGAAAGACGCTATCCCTGACCTCAAGCAGGCTTACCGCGAAGCTAAAGCCAAGTATCAAGAAGCTGCTCAAGCCCTGAAGCAAAAGGAAAAGGCGAGAGAGCTGAAGATCGAGCTAGCCTGGGCTCATGTACGGGTGAAGGAGAAGGATTTGCAACAGAAAATGGTCGATGTGGAGCAAGCGAAAAGGCATCTGGAGAAAGTCCAAGAAAACCTAGAAACGGGGAAAGTTCGTATGAAATTACAACGTGAAGATATCCTTCTCTAACGTTGTTACTACAGGAGCAATTAGAACAGGCCGGCGAGGATGTCAAGAAATACGAAGATGAAATCAATGCCGTAGGCCAGATAGATGACCTTATTAACAGCAAAAGTACTATCAAGGACCAGATCAAACTGCATAGGAATCATGTCGCGACGTGTGTCGTGAGTTCGAGTATCTTGGCTTCACATTCGCTTTCATCTGACATTCACCCGCAGAACGAGATCAAAGAGATTAACACAACTATAGCGGCGCTCAATACTTCTATCGCCGAGTTTGACAAAAAAATTGCCGCGGAAATGGCTCGACTGGCTGCAGATACCCAAGAAAAGCGCGAGGCGTTTCAACGGAAGTTGGAGGACGCACAAGCCAATGTCGCTAGGCAGGAAGAAACCATCAGTCGACTCGCCACTCGTAAAGCCGATGCTTCCCGCCGCAAAGACATTGCTGAAAAGGAAGCTGGCGAGAAGCAGGCGGAGATGACGGAATTACAAAAGAACATTGAAAACATTAACGGTCAGATCCAGCAGGTTCAGCGGTCCGAACAAAATAAGTGGTCTGCGTACGGAGGTGGGATGGCTCAGGTCATTAGCCAAATTGAGCAAATGAAATGGTTTGGAGATGCTCCATTGGGTCCACTGGGCAGATACGTCAAAGTTCGAGAGCCAAATGATTGGGCAGATTTGCTTGCGCACCAGCTGGGGGGAATCTTGACTGCGTTTGCCGTCACCGACTCAAGAGATAGGGACAACCTTATGAAAATACTTCGTCAAGCTCGCGTGTAAGCATTTATCCCTTCTGAAAATTGGTCGCCTAATGTTGATGACGTTATAGAAACAACACCAATATCATCATTTTCGAGAAGGACCTTTTTGACTACAGCGGTGGTGAGCCCCATCCGGATGTTCTGACGGTTTTGAGGGCAATGGAGGTTCGTCTTGCTGCCATTTCTCACCTGATTATTTTGTGAGCTGTCTTGGCAGTTCGAAAATCCATACGTCGAGCGTCTTTTGATTAACTTCCATCGGATTGAATCCCTGGTACTTACTCGTAGCCGGAAGGAAGCTGAACAAGTATTGCGTCGGATTGGTGGCGGTTTAGCATGGACACAAGATCTTTTCATTGTGCGAAGTTTCTCGTAAGGTTCTTGATTGATTAGATGAGGGCGATTCCTAACTTTTACTAAAGCGAGGGCGGTGGATCGACGAATCCTCTCAATAGACCTGAGCGAAGTCAGTTGCTCCGGAACGAGGATACTGCCACACGTCTACAGTTCGGTTTTTTCAGTCTCTCCCTTACAGATCCTGCTTTAACACGCTTGCAGGTACCTCGAAAAAGAAAAAGAAGCTCTAGAAGTGCAATATGGACCTTTGGGTCAGGAGATTCAACGATTAAAGCGTCTTCATGTCACAGCGAAGCAAGAGGAAGCACAGCTTGGGGTTAGGGAACACTTTAAGCTTCCGATTTCTGTTCTGACATTTTTCACATCATTAGCAAGATGACCGTAGAGCTCACAAAGCTCTGTCCAATGCTAAACAGGAAGTCACAAACCTGCAGGCAGAGGCCCAGGAAGACGAGCCGGTTAATGTTCAAGGTCTACAGCAGGCTAAAAAGGTGTGTCCCTCGTCTTGGTCGTTTTTTCTTAGCGAACCTGTGTGTGTATTACAGGAATGTGAGCTAGAGAAGGAAGACTTGATGAGACAGTTCGAAGATATCATGCGTAAGAAGGAGCAACATGGTCAAACCGTCAGCAAGCTTCTCAATGAGGTAAACGAACTCACGGCGCAAATCAATAGCTTCAACGAGAGGCAAAACGAGATCAGAGTAGGTTCTATCGAATATCAAATATTCACTTGATTTGATTGTCTATCTTTTATAGCTTCGCGTTGAAAGGGCTGCTGAAGCTCGAATGAAGGCCCAGGGGGCAGTGAAGCATTTCGAAAAGAAAGCGCAGGAGGCTCAGACAGATGTTGAGGCGAAAGAAACCATTCTTAGAACGACAGAAGAGGAATTTGAGGTTTGCTTGCAATTCAACGATACATAGTTATGTCTCTTACAAAACTCCCTTTTACAGAGCTGGACGACGAGTGCGTCTGAGATCGGCGATCGAGTCCAGACGAACAAGAAGCCTGAGGACATTCAGCGGCAAATGGACAACGTTAAACAAGCGTTGCAAGAAAGAGAGAGGAGGTTAATGTTCCGATTATTCTTTCTTGTTCGTAAATCCTGATCTTCTGCAGGCAAGGAGCAAGCGTCGATGAGATTGTTAAGGAACTCAACACCGCTCAAGAAAAGCTCGATAGGGCTCAACGGGATTACAAACAAATGGTCCAGCTCAATAAGGTACGGCGATATATTCTGTATTGCATTTTCCATCTTAAAAATTACTTAGATCTTGCGAGCCTCCCTATACACTCGTCTATCAAGATGGCAGGAATTCCGTCGCCACATCGCTCTTCGTTGCAAGATGGTTTTCCGCTACAATCTTTCTCAGCGAGGATACTTCGGGAATATCCTCTTTAACCACTCTGAGGGAACATTATCACTCAAGGCATGATCTCTTCCTTCTCTATGTGGCTGTGATTAACCTACGACTGAAGGTGCAAACGGATGATCAGCTCAGTACCCAGAACGGGTCGAAAGAGAAAGATCCGCGTTCTCTCAGCGGCGGTGAAAAGTCTTTCTCTACTATCTGTCTTTTGCTCTCGCTTTGGGAGTCTATCGGGTGTCCGTTGAGATGCCTTGGTGCGTTGAAATGTCCATGCAGTACCTATGCAATGACTGACTTTGAGAGTAACCTAGACGAGTTTGATGTCTTCATGGATGCTGTCAACCGGCGTATTAGTATGAAGATGATGGTTTGTACTATTGTGCTTTTTGTATCTGCTTTCTCGATGCTCATAGGGACTCCCGAACATCAACCAGATCGATACTGCGAATCAATCCGACAAGAAGCAGTACATTCTTATCACACCGCAAGATATGAACAACATCAAGATAGGTCCCTCGGTTCGTGTCCACCGTATGACCGATCCGGAGCGTGGACAGGGCATTCTTGCCATGAGCTAGAATCTAAACCGGACAGACACGAGCTTGTACTATTCTCGTTAAGTTATGGTAGTTACTATATAGTATTTCGCTAGTCATTCTAGTCAAGGCTCGAAGTAATGAAATCCATTATTGGGATACTCTTCATTTGCAGATCAATTGCAGACCATGACAAGGTGGCAAGACGACAATCAAGCGCCCAGGTTCCAAACCATTGACTTGGGCGCTTACAGCGCTACCTCTTGCTTTAGTCCTTTAAGCTTTTTTCACAATTTTATCCAATATCTCACTTCTATCCGGCTTCTCGATATTCTTTCTGAGTTTCTCACTACCTTGATCATAATTCTAGCATGTACAAATCGACCGTGCGACTTGTGTACATATATTAGCTGCGCTTATACAGAACGTTATTCCATGGCCTCTACAACTAGAGGTGGGTTCAGCTCCAGCCGGTCGCGAAAGAGAGCAGTTCAGGCATGTCAAACTTGTCGAAAAAGCAAAGGTAAATTATCTACTATATGTATATTCTTCCGTACTGAACCTACATATTTCCCAACAGCGCGCTGTGAGCTGCTGGATGATCTTCAAACAGCAGAAATTCTTCGCTGTCACCGATGTAAGGCGCTAGGCCTCTCGTGCTCTTATCAAGATGCAAACCGCGAAATCCTTGGGCGTAAGACTGGTGTTTCAACCTGGGAACAACTGGTAGATTTCGCAGATGTGCAGCCTCTTGCGCAAAATAGTCATCCTTCGACCAACCCCACGTTAGATACTATGGCTGCAAATTCTGTTTTATCCGGAGCAAAATTATCTTCCATACCTGCCCAAGCTCATCCCACTGCTCTAGAGTTCAAAGTGCTGCCCCAGTCCATTTGGAAATATCGAGTCTCTGAAGGACAATGGAGATATTTTGGCTCTGGTACCGACAATGATGGCTACGACTGGTCGACTCCCATGTCAGCTGTACGCCAGATTTCGTCGAGGTGTCACTTCCAGACCTACGGTTCGCCTCGTAGTGTGCCATCCTCAACAAGGGGAAGTGCAGTCGAGGCGCTGGAGGATATTCTCGAACGGAATCAGATTGACGAGCTTCTGCGAATGTGCGTATACCACGTTTCATTCATTACTCTCAGTGCATAACTATGTCCTCTTCCAGATTCCAGCGAAATTATCTACCATGGCTAGGGTTTTCCCTGATTCATTCCGAAGGATTTCCTATGCTTGATCTTGTTTGCTGTACTATAGCCTCTCGATCCCTACCCACGCCAGTGCTTTCACTAGTTTCTGACCGACTTCTTCGTGTCACTGAACATGCCATATCCCAAATCATTCTCTATCCGTCCCCGGCCTATGTTTTAGAGTCTATTCAAATGTTGATCATGGTTGCTCTTTGGGCCCCGATATCAACTGCGCACTCGAACCAGCCAGAGGACGGAGGGAGGGACCCACACTTGCTGCTGAGTAGTGCAATCAGTTTGGCAACCAGAGTAAGATTAAACGATGCACCAGAAAGATATTCTATGCTGCGGAAATCAAGAGAGCAAGGAGTAGAGGTGGACGAGAGCGTTTTTGAACACGCGGCAGACTTAGCGAAACTTGTGTGCTTCACCTTTTTCTTTCTGAATCGCATCATGATTCGTTTACTTTCGCTTTTGATAGTGGATTTTTCTATCAACCGTTGAATCGCTGTGAGATCTGAATACATGCTCCTCATCCAACTTCAACTAACTTCAATTTTCACATAGATACTGCATTGGGACAGCTCGAACAGCATTCTCCCAGCGCAGACAAGCGCATCTCAAGTGCTTTCCGCGGTCTACCAGTAGATCCGACACGTCTCAACTGAGTAACAAATCCGAAGCCAGGGATGTTCGACTCCGCCTTTTGGCTGAAACACTCAATGCAGCTGAGATGGGACTCGCAACACGCTTGACATCGGTTGATGGATTCGAACCCTGGCATCGTACGATGATGGAGTCGTTGCAGAAGATCGATGGATGTGTAAGGATCTTGCTACCTTTGGGAGGTTAGTCCACTCTCGTTTTCTCTTTCGCATGAGATGCTCAATTTGTCACTTAGTTGTGCTGGATTTTGACCAAATGTATTTCCGTGCCCAAACAGTTATATCGCGATGCTGTCGCCTTCTTGTCCTCTACCATGCTTTTCACACCGCACGTCTCCTCACAGTTCATGACAAAGGGAAAACAAGGTCTCAATCCCATTCGAATATCTACACCGAAGTGTTTACACCCTGGGGGAAGGATGCTCTGCTTCTTTCAGAGGAGATCTTTGTTGCCTTCTTGGAACTTCTAGAACTCCTCGATCGCAACCGCAATGTCAATCCTTCTGCATCTACTCCTTCACTCTCAAGTGCCCCGGACTATCTCTTTCAGCTGATCGAGTTTGTTGGCATTTTTCTCGTCTCTTTCAAATTTATGGTGTTTAACGCACAAAAACATGAGTTACCCGGATCCAGCGATGCTTTGCTCGAAAGAGTCGTTCAGCATCTACGACGACTTGATGTATCTCAGGAGCACCCGGCCAAAAAGTGCGCGGGTCTATTGAGCGGTCTGTTAGAATTATGGTCGAATCGTGAGCAGGTGCTCTCTTCGCCGCTCACTCAGCAGCAGCCTCGGTCAGAGCTTCATCAGGATGGTAAACTTGGACCCATCAGCGGCGGTAGTTTCGGTCAAGAAGTCGAACATGGGCATGGGCAAAGTTCTCGAGAGAAGGGTGATACAGGGTTGACTCCAACGAGTCATTCCCCAGTGACTATCTCCACCACTGAATTTGTGCAGGGGCCGCGACTTCAATCAAATCTCGGTTCGAGCGAAAGTTCATCTAGCTCTGTGGATTTGTCGACCCTTTCGGGCGTGGGTGTGGATATCTCAATGGATTATGGTACTTTCAATCCGGTCGCAAATGATATCACGTTGTCGACGCCAATTTCCGGGATGTCGATGTACATCAATAGGATGGAAGGTAGTATATCTAGGCAAGAAGTGCCCATTACTTCTGACCCGGCAATGAACATGCACGTTGATAGTAGCGCTGACACTGCCAGTGACAGCGATATCGACGGATGGTCGAATAGCGCATCCTTTCAAGACGTCGAGTTTTGGCGCAATATCTTTTCGTCGCATTCGGGATCGCAGATAGAATAATAGTGACTACCTACAACCTCTATTTGTTCTCCTTGGAGCTGCTGGTTCCGCAGAAAAATCACGTTGCGCAGCAACCTTATATCAGACTTAATTCAAAGGTTGTAATATTTGTTCTAGTTCGTTTAAGAAACGACAAACGAAGGAAGAGAACTGTCCTTCTTGCTCTTTCGGAGGCCTTCGTGTCTCCTGCGTGCTGTGGACGGTCTGAGGTTTCGGTTCACTGCTAATATATTATCGATGAACGCAGGATCGTGGAAAGCGGGCTGAAAATAGTCTGCAGTAAGAAATCGTTACATCAGTCCTCTATCTGCAAATCGCCATACGGCTCTGTTTTGAAGTAGGATTCGTCAAAATGATGCACGCGCACAAAACCATCCTCTCCCCCAGATGCATAAGAAAGACCTTTCGGGTGAATAGCAATACTGATAAAAATGAGTATTTCCGAATGTGTGCTAGCTCAAAATTGAAAAAGCTCACGTATTGATAGGACCAAAGTGCCCTTTGACACGACCAACCTCCTCTTCAAACACCTTATGCCAGAATCGCGTTTCGAATTTACCCTGTCGCAGAGACGTTGTGGTGACTTTCATGGCTTCTTGACCTCCTCCTAGAAGGACATAGGGTTTATTCGGGGAAATAGCGGCACTATTCAATGGAGTTTCTGTCGTAAAAGTTTTTATCACGTCTAGAGTTTTAGTATCATGTATCTAGCAAGCTCCTGGTCAACTAGCTTAGATCCGAGATGGAAGAAAGTGCGTACTCTAGCGGATTTATCTTTGCTGCTGGTGATACAGTACGTCTTGTCGGGGCTCATTTGGAGGTCTGTGACAACATCCCCATGTGCTCGCTCGTTGTTGTCTACTTCTTCGCCTGTTTTGTAGTTGAACAATGCTACTTTACCAGACTCATGACCGGTTATAATTATGCCTGGCTGTGGAGTGAACGCGCAGACAGTGGCTTTTGATCCAATAGGATTGAACATATGGGCTGGTTCTTTCGATTCTATATGTATAGTAAGAAAGGGCAAGCTTGACTAGAAAAGAAACCAAATAGAGCGTACGTTTGGTCCCATCACCACTGCGATTGATGTTAAACACCCGAATTGCGCATTGGTGTCCCATTCGTTGTTCAGTAATGCACACGACCTGCTTGTCATCTTCGCTGAATGCTACTCGTTTTACGGCGGTAGGAAATTCCCAAGTGTATAAACACTTTCCATTCGCAACATTCCATAGACGAAGCTGATTATCAGCTGAGCCGGATATCATGAATCTCGATTCTGCTAAGAAATGGCATTGGTTATTAATTTTTTTGGACAAGTAAAAATAATTTTTAAAAAAACTTACAATCGACATCAACCGTCCATACAGTTCCATTGTGACCGTCGTATGTCCCTAACCGTTCACCATTATGAGTATACCAGACATTGATAACAAGGTCTTTTGAGCATGAAAACAAAAGGTCCCCGTCGCGATTATACTTGATTTGAGTCAAGGATCGTTCATGACCTTTTATCCGAGTCAACCATCATCGTAGACACGATAACGAATAATTATGAACCTTGTAGCAATATTGGTCGCTGAGATATCGATTAGAATGGATTTGTATACAGAAAAAAAACGAAGACCAATACCATTTTGTGATTGAGGTTTTGTGAAAAAGGCCAAGTCAAGGCACGTGCTGAGCGCTCAGCTTGGGGCGTCGCAAGGTTGAAGTGCCTCTTGCTGTCCCAGTCCTTCATGGTCTCCCATCATCGCATTATTTCACTTCCTATCTCTCGTATACGAACCTCCTCCATCATCACTCCACATTCTCATAAAAATGCAAGGAAAGCGTTAACATATTATCAATTCCAGTTACACCTAAAATCGCCCAAGTTGGAGTCAAACCAGTCGAGATGGAAACCCGAGGGCGGATGGATTCATTGGGCGCAGGCCAAGGTAGCCAATACCTGGGCTTCTTTTGGCAAGGCCCCGGAGAATAATTGGAAGGTGAAATATAGACCCACCTATGCATGCTTTCCGTCTCCGTCCTAAATTGCGCCCAGCTGAGGGTCTTCCGAGCCGGAGAACGCATTGTAGACCGAATAGATTACGAAGAGCTCGCCTTGAAAGGAATAGATCCTTCCTTGGGACCTACCATCCAAAATCTAGATATTCAAGGGAAGGGAACTCAGGAAACTGATGAGAAGCAAAAACTCGTTGTGCGTGTATCCAGAGATTGATATATGTAGGCCTACGTTGACTCTCGTTTAGATCTCTTTATTATATCCACCATCGTTACAAAGTGGAGAAGTCTCGTTAGAGCAACTTCGAGAGCTTGTGCAAGCTAGAGAACCTAAACATAGGAAAGGCTTCTGGATGTGGATGATTGTTGCTCCATTTACTGCTCCATTCATGATCATACGTTCGTTCAGCAAATTGCTATAGAAGTATTCTGTCTGACCCTTGCATCTACAGCCGTCATACCTAATCTTCCATTCTTCTTCTGCGCATGGCGGTCATGGTCGCATTATAAAGGTAAGTTCCTGCTTCGCAACCCCCATCCAAGCTCAAACAGTCTTTTTCCCCTCGCCCAGCATATAGAGCTTCTCAATATCTTGCGGCTCTCATTCAACACGGGCATGTCATTTCTGTACCCAGTACAGAACTTGACACGATATATACAAGATTTCTGAACCAACCAGTACCTCCACCCCAGGATTCGCCGCCGCTCGAAATGTTGCTCGTTCGTGAAGCTGTCCCTACGATCATATCTACATTTTCGCTGGAGGATAGCTCTGCCTCCGACATGTATCGCGCAATCGAGCAGGCTCGAGTTCGCTCAAAACCTTCGACATGACATCTTCACCTACATCATACTGCTGGGCTACGGACGATCAGTACAAAAATATATTATCGTCTGCACCTTATCAACGTAAAGCTTATCAATGTAATATTCCCCACTTCACTGATCTGTGTACACGCAGCTTTCATGCAACGCTACTTAAACCGAAGTCCACGCTTTGTGCTGTCTACCAGTGCTTGCTCCCTCGACTTCTTGGGCCCTTCGAATGTACGATTTACGGAAGCCATTCATATTGAAAGAAAGGGGAATTAATACAACCGATCATTGTTCATACCGCTGTTTTCCGTCTAGCGACTGTCTAATAACCGACGCCTATGAGGTAGTCCGCGAGGCCCTCGACTATGGGAGTTGTTTCGCCAGCTTGTAGAGGAGGCTTGTAAACAGCTACGAGTACTGCTTGCTTAGTTTTAACCAGGACGGCACCGTCAGCCTAGACGACATAGTTTGTATCAATAGTGAAAAACCAAAATAGCTACGACACGTACACCCTTCTTCAGATAGATACTCCTGTCAGTGTCTCGTAGAAAGAGATACTTGACACCTGCGATCTTCAATCCTGACGCTTGAACGGCTGATACATTTTTGAACCCGTCCACAATCGCCTTCTGTTCTTCTGCGCTAACCTGTCAAGACTTGTGAGTGTGTGCACAGATCGTCACTGGTTGAGAAATGGATCCTGACTTCGAAACCTGCGGATGTAGCCCATACTCCTCCCTGAAGACCGATGATAGCAGCTTGGCTCACTCTGCCACTGCCCACCAGGTTGGTGTCAACGTATGCTGAAACCAGAGTGAGATTACAAAAGATTAATGAGCGCGATGAACGCCATACCTTGCCAGGACATGGCTAGAAAGATGTAGTGAGAAAATGAGAATAAAGAAAACGCCGAAGGAGGTCAAGATGGCAGTGAGGAAGCTTACCCAGAACTGACCAAAGCTAATTAGGAGCGACCGGCGATGGCCGGCAGATATCGGTCTGGGTCCGAAATTGGTCCGGAATGAGCCGTGTAACGAGAGGTATTAAAACTACAGCCACAGTACATTCTATTTACTCATACATTCGAGAAATTATACAGAACCGGAACCTGCACCAATAACAAGAGGTTCACCATCCTTACTCGTCTCCTTCATCTGCAGAATCACTCCCTGATTCCTCATCTGTAAAACCATAACCATCCTCTTCTTCGGAAGGATCTGATTCTTCGCCGTTGATCATTTCCGACTGAACGACCACCTTAGTCCAGCCATTAACATCACAGGTGCACTGTGAATCCAACCCCGCCCTCTTCGTCGGTGACGGCCTTCTGTACGACTCCAATTCAGGTTCAAATCGCCTAAGAACTGCCGATGGCCTATCCTCCGACTGATACTCTGAGGATTCGAACCGTGCATCCCAGCCATTCTCGACAGAATGCGTTCGAAAGTAACAATATCCAGAAGCGATAAGTTTGGCCAGTACCCGATCCTCCTCCACCATGTCTTTAGTATACTTTACAACGTACGTACATTTTTGTCGAGCAGGAATAACATCTGGATCAAACGCTCTGAAAGGCGGAGTATATGAGCTGGAAGACGCCGATTCCTCGCAGGGAGGATTGAGGTCGAGGCATTCTCTCTTCCTGATGATAGCCTCTACTTGACGTCCTCCAAGACGCTGTATTTTGAAAACTCGAAGTTTCGGGAGTAACGCGAGAGATGGTTGTGGATGTGAGAGTGTCTGGCGGCTACTCGACGAAATCGCACCACCAGGAAGGCTGTTTAGCACATCTCTCATTATTGGGGCATCATCAGCAAAGATACGCCACGTTAGCGACGATTCCAGATAAGTTTCGCTGTCGCCGACACAAACTCGTGAAAAATCAACCTCCAGCTCCCTGAGCATAGGTAGGCAGGCTAGAAAGGATTGCAATGTGGAGAGCTTGCAGTCAAGAGCTGAAAGAGTCAGGGATGATAATGTGGAAAGGAAAGGGAAGAGAGGAGGGGTCATCTTATCCACCGCCAGTATGTCCGATGTTGGGGGGATAGAAAGGTCCGAACTTTGGGAGAGCCGAACCGAGGTACTTCCAGCGATGCTCATGCCGGCACCGATGCATTTTTCGAGAAAGTTGCTATAATCAGACTCGTCCTCCTCTGATGAAAGCTCCAACACAAGAGTCTGAACGTTGGGAAGATGAATATGTTCCAGGATTCTGGAAAGGTAAGGGGCATCCATATCCGTCAAACTCAGATGCACCAGCTGTTCCAAGACTATTCTGTCAGCCGGTAGGTCAGAGTTCAAGCGCCACAGATCATCCCCCTGCCATGCATACGTGGGAGCATGAGAATCGTCCTCGTCCCACCGCTCTCTTGGTCCAGAATAATGTAAGATAAGTTTCTTCAAATCGGGTGAGAGGCGCAGCATTTTGTCCCAATACTGATATTGTGGACGGATTTTGTCTGGGTGTAGAGCGAGCTCCAATGTTTCCAAGCCTTCCAGATATGGAGTGTCCGCCCAGGGAAGGTTCACACCTATGAGACTGAGATGCCGGAGTTTAGGCACGCTGTTGGCGAAACATATTACTGGAAACCGGATCGTAGCCTCGATAAGGTCGTCCACATTATTGTAATCTTCAAAATGATAGAGCTGCAGTGTTTCCAGGTTTGGAGCCCGACCGCAATCACGCCCTAAAGCGTCCCGTGCGGCCTGTTTGCAAGTACTATCTCGAACACGCAGATAGAAAGACCGCCATCTGACTGTCACTGGGGTCAGTAAATTGAATATTTTCTGCAATTCTTCTTGGGATATTGAGCAGTTATCGCTCTGTGCTTTTTTCCGTTTAAAAGAAACGGTAGCAATGACAATATCCAATAAAAAGCCGGAGCAAAACTCGGGTGAACCAGGGGTCCGGGGAGAACAGCGTTCCAAGAAGACACGGCCCCGTTCGAGATGGGACGGATGCTCAAAGTAGAGCGTCGACCAGAGAGCTGGGGCGTTGAGAGCGATTTCACGCCATCTCCGAGAAACATGAGAGACCGTGATAGGAAAACGTGGGATATAGTCGTAATTGTTGGAATTGCGAGAAGAGTCGAAGACGAAAGGTGTCTCGTCAGGATTATGCTGAATTTTCCCTCGCTCAGAAAAGGTTCCGAGCTCGAAAATGATGGCGACGAGTTCACTGGGGAAGGAGTCGAAGCGCGAAGACAGCCAGGACATGGTGGACGTAGGGGAACAAGAGGTTCATTGAAGCGAAAGCTAACTCAATATATATAAAGAAGAGCTCTCGAGCAACAGATTATCGAATCACCAGCGCCTGTGCCTTCCGCTGTGTACGTAAATGCCTTTTCCCTTAATTCCCTCATGTCGAACGTCAATCTCATGCCTTTACAATATGCAAGTCCGTAGGTGCATATCCTTTCGACAATCTGGGATGCATACAATCGACCCAAATATGTCGTTAGCTTTGTTGATGGTATCGATCCCAAGGTTGAAGGTTGAGCTGCTCCTCCGCGTTTCTATCGGAAACTGCCTGTATGCCGGCAAACACCAGTCTTGAGTCTGGCTTGGGGGTTCTTGATTGATAGGAGAGCTCGTCGAGAGCAGCATTATTGAGAAGAAATGACGTCGATGTACATTGATTGTGCGACAACTTTGCTAGAAACTAGCGATTCCAGGAGATCATCAGTACCGTAAGTGCTTGAAGAGGGTTCGTTTTCTGCGTCTCAAATCAACTGCCGCGGCTCTGTTAGCGGTTGACCTATACATATGACTGTAAAAGGTATAGTTGATCGTAGGCGGTCTCAATCTCATCATTCGATGTACTTCCTGGCAAACCTATTGAAGGAGCGTCAGAGCATATTTTCTTTTTTTGTTTGCCTCGAGTACATATAACAGTACCCGCATATCTTCTCTCTCTCGTTGACGTTCTCGCTTTGGGTAAACGAAGACCGAGCATCGGTAGAAGCAACGGAAAGTTCTTTGATTCAAAATTCAGTATTGAATACATGGTGTCTAGTTATCTGTGATTTGAGGTGTACGACATATTACATGAACTAGTCTCTTTTTCCTTTTGGTTGGTGTTGGAGCCAATCGGCAACTTTTTCGGCAAAGGATCCAATTTGTCACTGTGACAACTCATTGTGTGTTGGGATCAAACTTGCTCCTTCCTCACCTCCACCACACAAATTCACCTAAATCGTTCCCTTCTGCCTTGCCTTTGCGAGGCTTCCATTCTCTTATCTGCACCTTCCTTTTCAACATTTAAATCGCTATATTTCACTTATGGCTCCCCCAAATGAACCGGAATCCATTTACGAGACTCCCAACCACCCCCAACGACGAATTCGTCAACCAGCACTTCCGAACCCTCACTCCAGAACTTCCGCTTTCAACGTGTTAGTTACTCCCCTGGCAAACAATTTCCAATCTTCTGACATAAGTTTCCCTTTTCTGCAGCTATGACAATGAAGATACCAACCGGCTGTCTGGCGTCGGTGCCCTTGGTGCAGGTTTCATGAATAGCTCTTTGGATGACGATGATGACGAACCGGAAGAAAAGTATAATCCCTTTATTTCGGCAAAGGAAAAGGAAGCATCCAAACATGACATGTTGGCCGCAAAAACTCGCAGTCAGACTCCTACTCCTCCCCCCCAGTACATTGCTTCTCCTCGACCCGGCTACGCTGCTCCTATTGAGGCTCTTTCACGGCCAGAGCCTGTCGCTGTTCCTGCTACTCGTCAACCTCCCAACGGACTGACCATCAATACTTCCAACAACCCTTTTGCTTCCTCTATGGATCGGGGCATGCCTCTCCCTCCTCAGCCCATCGCTGTACCTAGTACCCCTCATCCGCTGCAGCCCCCAATTACCCCCATTACCCCCATCTTTGCTCGTCCCAAAAAGCAGGAAATTCATTTCGATGAAAAACCTATCATGCGAGGGGCTGGGGAGGGTACATCTATTCCCAGTAGAGGTGAAAAGGGTGATGATTTTTGGAGGCGTTTTAGTATGGTTGTGAAGGAAGAGAACAAAAAACCCTCTTCGCTCAAAACGAGGTCTGTTGCTCACACATAACTTGACACTCCTATCTAACCTTTTCCATGTAGTGCCTGGTTAAAAACCACCCAAGGACGTACCAAGTCCATGTTCCGCTGGGTCTTTGTTACTGGCTTGATTTTTACCATCGTGAGTCTCGTCTCGACTACTGCTCCCAGCATCTCATTATGCTTCCAGTGTGCTGTCGGCGCTATCGGTCTTTGGTGGTATGCCGCTCACAACTCTACTTCCCATGAACAACCATCCGCTATCGGTGGTTCGGCCAAGGAGGGGGGTGCTGAGACCGGCGTCGTTTTGTCAACAGTCGGGCATGCTACAAGTACCGCATCCCTCGGAACTAGCTTACATGTTTCGCCAACAAACACAGTCGCCCGCCGGAAGGCTGAGCCGGAGCCCACAGGTGCTGTTTTTCACAAGAAGCATCTACATCTGAATCGATATCAGCTCGACTAGTGTCAGGGTCATCCGAAATCTCATCTTCGTTGAGCAAGTCCTGACAATCTGTTCATGTTGACTTCTGCTTGCTGTGGAACAGTCCTCTGTTCTGTCCGCTCTTTGAACCCCTCCCAAATATCCATCATGTCGCCCTATTCGGCATCATCATCATCATCAGTTACTCCCGCATATTCATATGTATTTATTTTGCTCTCATTTATCTTTCTCGGATACCCTCATTGAGGCAGCACCCGCACCTATATTCACCATGTCGATCTACGTTCCCACTTGTTCGCCCTTTCGTGACTAACGCTCCATATCTACCCTAATCCCCCCCGTGCTTTCTTCTTTTTTTTTCAAGCGTTGATTATCATCCCTGCACTTGGCCATCTTTTAATCGCTTTCATATTTCGACGTCTTGGCGTGTTTGCTTGCTTTCCTCCGGGCATGGACCATATTTTGTCCAGGAATCATCTTGCATATTTCCAGCTATCTGGAGCTCATTTGTATACTTCTTCAGGCCTCAGTAGTGGTATTTTCCAACTTGAATTTTTTTGACTACGTATTTCATGTACAGTAAGACTTAAATCTAAGCACGGCTTTCGCGAAATGAGTCAATTGCACGTGAGGACTGCAACGCCGATTGTGGTGAAAATATTGAAGCGATGCCTTCTTTACCAGCCCTTTCTTTGTCTATCCTAGGCGTAGAGCCCCTCGATGAGTTTATCAAGGAGATCGCAGACTTCATTCACCACATGATAATCTCCAAACCTGATCTTCCTGGAAAGGTTGAAGTCGAAGCAAAAATCGGTCTTTTGAGGGAGAGAGGCGGGGGACGGCTGTTACTTCCTGTTCTCGTTGAGACGAGTATGTGTGTGCCAGTGCCAATACTTGACTATTTCATCAGCATTGATCTTCATCTGTTTGTTGCAGTTCTCCGACCAGAAACGGTTGACTGTCGGTTTGAATCCAATATGACCGCTGTACGCCACAAATATTCTCAAAAAGAATTCTTGATGTGTCTGACGCGTTTTATCCTCCAGTCTCAACATAAACACTTCAACACGCTTCTGAACAATCTCAAGACCAGGAGCTCGCAGCCAGGATACGAGTCTGGTTCATCGCTGAACTATAGTCATCTGTATCTTGTGGATTCTTTCCATCCTTCGGGGACAAACGAGCGAGAGAAGATTCGCGTCACTCGGGATGAAAAAACAGATAGTGTCGTCGAAGTCATGAAAAAAATCCGGCTGGGTGACTTGAACATTTACAGTCCTAAGCGTTGCGCTGACTGGAGAGTATCTGTCAATCTGGAAGTACCAGGTAAAGCCCCGTCCAAAGGAAAAAAAGACCCCATCTTATGGTATCTTTGACAGTGGGATATCCTACTGAGGCTGCTACACACACACGGAGAAAAGACAGAATGAAATACATGCACGAAGAGTTCAGCATAGATCTCACCCAGGTCACAGCAACAAATCCTAACGGCGGTTCCGTATGTGTATTTCTCGTTTTATCTTGGATCTGCATTCATTTTGTTTCCAGCCTGAAATCTTTCATGAGCTCGAGGTGGAAATTTCACGGTCAGAGCTGCTCCTGGCGGCTGCTGCTAAACGAGGGGATATGAATGCACCTGAACACGAACGGAACGCGTTCGATGAGCTTATTCGGGCGTTTGTGAATAATGCTCGGATACTAGTGAGGAACGCTAACGATAGCTGGCATTGAGTTGTCTCTGTATTATATATATAGAATGTATAATTTTGGGTTATCATAAAAGTAGGATACAATCTTGACTAAGAGTGTTGTTCAGCGTATGATATCCGACAGCGGAACGAACCACACGCAAGTGGCATTAGACTGCATGGGTCATGTTGCTTCGAGATCATTATTGCGAACATGAAAATGTCGACAGAGTGGAGAGAAGGCTCTGTCGACTTGAGGTCGTTTTAGACGAGTCATCAACTGCTCGCTCCCGTTCGTCGAAGGTACTGACACACCGAATAAAGCTTACCTTCAGGAAAAGATTGAATCGTACACACGACAATATGGCGAGCTATATTGAAGCTAATATACCTTAAGCATAGACCGCACCGGGAGAATTTGGGTACGCAACGAGGATGGAGGCAGCCATACCATACTCAAGCTATCGCTAGTCGTGATTTGATCCCATCCACAGGCAGATCTTTGGGAAGCAGAGTAGCAACCTAAAGACAAATCAATGAATAAACAAGAGTGATGTTGTAGGAAGCCTTACTTTCTTGATGGTTTCCTCGCCCCCAACATCCCACCCGCCGTCGGCAACGTCTAACATTAATCCCTCAACTACTCTTGCAATCAATTGCCCGACCCCAAACAGTTCGCCCGTACATTTCCTCCATTTCATCAAATTCGCGACGAGTTTTAGTTGTGTTGCGAGGAACCGATTGCGAGCAGGGATGGCCTCCGGATCGAACGCGGCACCATGACGAGTCGTCGATGTATATTTCCCAAGCAAGGACTCATTTTCTGACACTGCTTTCGTGAAACATGTAATTACCGCCTTGTAGAACATCTGCAAAGAAAGTAAGTGTACGTTCAATCTGTTGTGCAGTATTCACCTGAAGCTTCTGGGAACCCTTGTCGACTTCAGAAACACTTGCTTCAAGCTCTTCTGCTAGATCCACGGCCCGTCGAACATGAGCAGAAGAATACACGTCAAGTGCTCCAGACTCAACGACTTTAGCTAACCTTGGAATTATGGCTGTCGACACCATAGACGACACGAGGTCACCTTCGGGACCCAATTCGCGCACATCATCATTGGGATTCCCGGACCGGCAAAAGTCGTATAAGCTGTGATACCATCGGAAGCTGTCGAGGCTTTTCGGTTCCTAAAGTAAAAGGAAATGCATGAGTCCTATACACGAGGTAGAGAGAAAACGATGCATGCCTGGATGCAATCCCACCCAACACACTCTAACCTTGCCCAGAACTCCCAAGCACTAACAACACCCAATCCGCCAAACGCAGCAACAAAGCTTTCTTCATATAGACTTTTCCACGTTCCCCATCTTCCCTTCGCCGGGTCCAAAAACTCCTTCGACTTTACGTCCGCAAGGATATCGTGCGTCCGTGTAGCGACAGATGATATTGCATCTTGATACGCTGCTTCATCGGGTAGAGCAAGATTTGAGTCGGACCAGTATCCCTCCTCCACTTCCAGCTTACTGGCCTTGCTTTCCTGGAAATTTTGATACCTGGTTCTGCGTTGAGTTTGACGTTCCCGGCGAGCAACAATAGATTCCTCCTTTCGAATTGATCGGCCAAAATCGTCCGTGGTTACTTTGCTGGCAGGTTCCTCCGATGCGCTCTGTAAAGGACCCAGGAAAGTAGAAAGATCATCCTCCATATCCTGTAATCGGCGTTTGGTGATAATATCATGGCGTTCTTGAACGAGGGACGTGTGTTCGTTTTCCAATTTTTCAAGCAGGGGATACTAGAATGGCAATGAGTAAGAGGAACAGCCATTTCAGATGTAGTACAAACCTTTTCATCTAGAAAAGCTGCAACACTCTCGACCCATTCACTAAAAGAGCTAAACCAAGCCCTTTTTTCTTCCGCTTTTTGAACCAATTCCCTAAGCTCCTTCTCTCTAGCATCGACCTGCTCACGCTCTTGCGCAAGAGTATTCAGGCTAGCCGTATTCGAAGCATGAGATGTGGTTAACTGAGCTAGCTGCTGGGTCAGGCGCGCAAGTGCAGGCCCCAAGGTTGGCAAGGGAGTAGCAGGAGGTACTAAAATGGCGTAAAAAGCGTGTAGGATAAGCAAAGGGAAGAATTTGCCTACTTGGAGCGGGCATGTAAATCTGCTTGGCCTTTCCCTTGGAAGACGACGAGTCTGATTTGCGACTTCCACCTCGTCGAAGCTGCTCTTGTTCCCATTCGGCAGATTCCTCGTCCTCTTCTGCACTACGAAAATATATAAGAAGAGTCGGGTGCACGGCTTTGAAAAGAAGACTTGCGCTTCAGAAATCATTTCCTGCATCATCTCACGCCGTTTACTGGCTTCGACCTTACGAGACTTCTTCCCGAGCGCGATCCGCTCCTGTGCACTAGTGTATTCGGCGTATTCTGCACGAACGAGAGAGTCAAATACACTCAAGCAAGCAAGCAATAGGTCTTACCATCATCACCTTCGCCCAACTCATCCTCCTCTCTAACAAGTCTACTCTCTGGGTGAGGTCCCTGGTCTTCCGATCTTCGCGTCACAGACAAGGATATGTAGTCTTCAGATGAGGATACACCTGTTTTTCGCAGACGTTCCCGTCGTTCCTTGGCTTGCTTGATCGTGGATTCTGTGTGAATAAACGTTTCTGAGTCGGCTGAAATGAAGGAGATTGAGCCTCAATTTTGTAAGACAAGTTGGTTAATTACCAGTGATGTCGACTACATCGACCGTAGAAATGTCTCCCACATCTCCCAAATCCATTGATACATCCATCGACATATCTGCATCATAAGGGTCCGAAGTTGGGGGAGGGGGCGCTCTAGCAGATGGAGTACTCCTCTTGAGTTCATTAAGATACGCTTCATCATACGTTGGTCCGCTCTGACGGTTTGGTGAAATTGTTGCTTGGTCGAGGTTGTCGGGAATGTTTCTATGAAAACAGAAGGGTCAATTACAACGTCAGTGTTTTGGACAAAGAATCGTACGCGGGATGTTTCTTGAGGCTGAGGTTCCTACTGAGCCTTGATTTCTTTATTTCAAACGCTTCACCTCCCAATTCCTACAACGAACCCCCGCCAGACCAGGACCACCGACACCTTTAGTATATTATTCTATGCAGCAGTAGAAACGCTCACCTCATCGTCTTCAGCCCCGAAACTCAATCTTGACTTCGGCCGCGACTTTTTCGTCCGATCTTTAAATTTCTTTACTGCAGATAGCGGCGATTCTGGAGCGGTAATTTCGGTACCCGTCGCAGTAGAATTAGGAGTGGTGGCCGCGGATTCACTGTCTGCGTCATCTTCAGGCGATATAGCCCGCGTTCGCTGTGTAGTTTTAGATTTGGAGCGTTTGAACATGGGAGTAGAGGTCAGGGACGATGGCGTGACCTTTGACTATGAACGCGTCGCGCTCAGTCTGGCCAGCCTTCTTTTGAGTATCTAATTCCCGGAGACAGAGTCGTAATAAATAAGCCATAAATATGTATTCAACCGCAAAACCAACAAACGCAATCGAGAAAACGTTCAGAACGAAATTACAAATCAACCACTTCTACCATATCCCCATCCTCCAAACCGTACTCTCCAATTTCCGTCTCATTGCCTGCCTTGTCACCGTCAATACTTAACTTAGGTATCTTAATATCAGCAACAGCACTTTTCCTCGCTTTGGTTTTCTTCTGCGGAGCCATTGCCGCTTCAGGCTCAAACACAGTGGTATACTTATCTGCCAACCCAGCCTTCTTCAGAAAAGCCTTGATAATAGCACCGCACTTGGTCGTAGAGCGCACGTTCAGGGATATAGTATTGGATGTTAACCCGGATCGAAGGACGAGTTTGAACTTGTCCTGGTCATCCTCGTCTTCTCCTGCGCCTCTACCTCCTTCACTCGGACCTAGGACAGGCATTGCTTCAGTTTCCGATTCTTCTTCATTACCTCTGTTGTTTTGGGCTGATGGTCCGACCGCAGACTGGTCGTCAGAATCAGAATCAATCTCGACAACGTTTGAGGTGTCCTTGGGTTTCGCAAGGTGGGTCAGTGGTTGTGCTTGAGAGCTTAACTGTTCTTCGGCCACTCTTCGCTTGTATTCGAACGTCGGTAGGTCGCATGCAACTGCAGTGGCCATCAACAAAAAAATAGAAGTTATTCGAGAAGGGCTACTAACTGAATTCTGCATCGGACCATATGTTGAGAGTGTGCGGGGAAATTGAAGAAAAGAACCGCTTCCCTCGGTAAGTCATCACAAGTTTGTCTAGCATTATGCTAGCTTCTTCCGCAACAGACTCGAAAAGCTCCGAAAAGTTTTCGTTCTGAAGAAGAGTGAGATGAGAATACCGATCGAACACAAAAGGCGCACCACATCCAACTTGAATCCCCAGACGTCGCGGGTTCCGTGCCCATTCAAAGGATGTGGCTCCCATCGAACTGTGATATTCACAACATCATTGCTAGTGGGTTCAGTGGAAGACCGTGTGTGACCTGCAAGACTTGACTGAGATTTAATATTTTGTGCAATCTTGGCGAGCTGCGGATCGAGCACGAAGGTTTCTTCTTCTTCGAAGGTGTCTTCGACGTCGGGCGAGGAATCACGATGGGTGCCAAGGGTTTTCCTGCCAATGAAAGTCAGGAATGTAGATGCGCACCGATTACGTGCAGACAAACCGAATTATCTCTCTTGCATTTTCTAACTGGTACTGGGGAATAGCTGGGGGAGGTGTAATGGATTTTGAGCGAGCGCGTTTGGCGGGCTCGCGCTTGCGTTTAGGATTGTTACCGTGGTCGTTTTGGACGTCTTGTATTGTGATAGAATCATCACTATCATCGGATAATTCCTCGGATAAAAGACTGTACTGGAATTAGGGACTTGTGCAGTGAAAGATTGAAAGACTGACCGGGTAACGTATTTCTTATCTGTTTGCCACCGGGGACGAACCAAAGGGCTCGTTTCGCCCTTCCGTTTCAACGGACGGGTAGTTGAATCGTCGCTGTCGCTGTCTTTGTCTTTGTCTACAGTGGGCTTTTTTTGATTCTGTTCAGTTTCTGAGTAGGTGGTTAGAGACTTTGAGGGGACGGTGTGGAAATTTGAACGGACCTTTGTTCAATTTGCGCAGCTTTGCCCAACCGCCACGGTTGCGCATAAACATCTCATCGTCGTCCTTGACATTGTCGTAGCTAATATTGTGTGAGGGGCCTGCGGCGGCAGCAGGTTTGGGAATGGCAGGTCTGGGACGTGGCCGAGGCATAGTACTGGTTACCAACTGGCTACAGTTATTATTATCTATATCTATTTATTCCTTCCTCCCCCCATGTCTGAGTCTGGCCGCTCTTCACCTGTTCTCGCTGCCCTCGATTCTTCTTCGTCTTTGATCCTTGTACACAATGATGACGAGGAAGATTTCACTCCAACCGCTTTCGATTTTCCACCAGATTCGACCCAAGACCTCCAAGAAAATGACGACTCCATCTTTTTGCGCCCATACGTTCAGCCATTGGGACCCATGACCGTTTTCCTATATCTCTTCAGTCCATATCTCAAACTTGGTGCAATCCTGTTGCCCAATGCTGATATGCCACTGAAGCTAAGCCTTCCTGCAATGTTGCTTTTTGTTACGCTGGCAGCATTTGCTAGGCAAATCTGGTACATGCTATCCCGCTATCTACGTAAAGCAGATCTGCAGGACATCTTGGTCGACACATTTTCCAAGTCGAGAGGAAGCAGAAAGGTTCGCGAACGGATGCGACAACTTGTGAGGACAATTGTCCGAGTAAGCACCGGAATATTCAGGTTATTCCTAGCTACCACATATCTACGTGGTACGTATACTATTCTTGTCTTTCTTCTTAAACTAACATCTGATACAGAGGGTACCCATGCACTACTTCCATCTCTTCCCCAGGATATCTACATCTCAGGTTGGGCTTTTACACTCGTTCTGGCCGTCATTATCTACCCTTTTGCCATTGCTCAATCACTTGGCAGCAAGCGGGTGATTTACACTACTTGGGCTTCCGTCGTAACCTATCTGCTGTGGTTCTTTTGCGTCGTATATGCATATACACATGACTCCCTCACTGTCAATCCTGGCTGGCTACGCATGGGCACTCTTTGGCAGGGCATCAGTGCGTGTCTTCATTTCTACTCCATCTAGACTAACACTTGATTCTTTCAGCAACTATTGCCTTCACCTTCACTTCATCTTCCACGCTTTCTCTGTATGCCTCATTGAAAGCAGGCATACATACCGCCAACTCTGCAGCTTCCAAGAGTCCGCTATCACGGTCTTTCCGATTTATTTCCTTCATCTCTGTAGCCCTAGCTATCTGTTTCACTTTTCCCTTATTGATATTTGCTGCTTTTCCCAACAAACCACAAGTTGTGAGCTCGGGCCTTTGAACATCCCCAGTGTATTCTGCTGACCTTTTAATCTAGCAGGACACACCTAGTCATCGTTTAGGCCCATTCATTCTATCTTTGAGCGCTCTTACCCTCCTTTTGGGCATACCTTCTACGGTCATCACAACACCATCTCTACCCATCCCGGAACGTCTTCGACGCAGCACAACGATCCAGCTATCCAAGACCTTTTCCTTCATTATTGTCGTCGTGTTGTCTCTGGTGCCCGCCAGGGTATCCCGTGTGCACAGTGACATCCTCATTGTTTGCGCCCTAGCGGCAACGTACTTCCTACCTGCCCTTGTTCACATAACTACGCATTTTTTCAAACATCCCCTTTCCATCATCATGCCTACCCTCCCGACGTCATCCCAAAATACTCCCAACAACCCCCTCTCCACAAATTTTCCTTCGGGTCTTCCTCCGTTACCCGATTCCTCCTTTGGGCCGTTGTCATCGACAACGACGTCCGCCAACTCGGCCAACGACCCGCTCTTGCAGAGAAAAGAGTTCATGCTACAAAGGAAGCAATTTGGAAAACGAATTTTATGGGACGTGGGTGTTTGGGTGTTGTTGCTGCCGGTTGGAGGTGGTGGATTTGTTTGGGCTGTGGGCAGGATTGCAGGAAAGTGGTAGCGGAACGAGGTGTAAAAACATATCTACCTGTTTCAACGCTGGCCGTGTGGATCCAAGGAAAATTGACAAGTGTACTATTTTGGGCGCCTTTTTTGCGAGAGTCGAGGTGTGCAGTCTACGGATCATGACAGGTGCATTCTTCTTATATTCTCCTTTTTCACTTGGGGTATTGGTTGTGTATCCGTTTGGACTTGTCTATAGTTATCATTCCCTGTCGTACCCACTTGTTTTTTGTACTATATCTGTTATGTTGAACTTGAAGTTCAAAGAACATCAAGTGGCAACCCCTAGGAACGTGCACGCAGCTTACAGCTTAAGTTCCGGTTTCACACGAAGTTGACGCGACTAGCCGAATTTGTGACGATTGCATAGTTTACCTCCTTCCACCAATACCATCATCATCATGTCTTTGCCCCAGCCTGTTCCTCCATCATGGAAAGTCTGTATTGCTCTACACCAACTTCTACCAATTCCCATCTCACGCGCTTTTACAGGACCTCGGAAAGTCTTCCAACGACCTTCTTGGCAAGGACTACCCCTTCAACACCACTTCCTTGGAAATTAAAACCAAGGCCAACGATGTCACCTTCAAAGTTGCCGGAAACAACACTGGAGGCACCATTGTCGGTGACCTCGAGGCCAAGTATGGCAACAAAAAACACGGCTTTACCCTCACCAACACTTGGACCACCGGCAATGTTTTGAAGAGCCAAATTGAGCTCGAGAACCAGATTGCCAAAGGCCTCAAGGTGGACATCTTGTCTTCTCTCGCTCCTGAAAAAGGTACCAAGACCGCTGCTATCAACACTGCATTCAAGCAGTCTGGTCTTCACACCCGTGCTTCTCTTGACGTGTTCAAGGTGAGTCTCTTTTGCTGAAAAAATAAAATACTATAATATAAAACGTGGTTTTCTTAACTCTCATCTCTGTTTAGGGCCCCACGTTCGTTGCTGATGCTGTTGTTGGACGTGACGGATTTTTGCTCGGTGGTGAGACTGCATACAACGTGACTGAGGGCAACATTACTCGCTATGCTGCTGCCATTGGTTACAACGCCCCCGAATACGCCGTCACCATCCACGGCCTGAATAACTTCCGTACCTTTGCCGCTAGTTACTACCACCGAGTCAGTGCCGACGTCGAAGCTGGAGCTAAAGCTGTATACGATTCCAAGGCCACCACTGGCGGAGTTGCTCTTGAAGTGGGTACTAAAGTGTAAGTTATCTACTTCTTCTGTTCGATCAGTGTTTGTTGAAAAAATCTGCAACCGTCCCAGTTACCTTGACCCCGCTGCTTTCGTCAAAGCCAAAATCAACAATGTCGGTGTCATTGCTCTCGGTAAGTTCCGTCCAATCTCATGTCCGGCATATTTTGACCTAACTCGTTGCAGGCTATACCCAAGCTCTTCGTCCTGGCGTGAAACTTGGCCTCGGTCTTGCTGTTGATACCCAAAAGCTCAACCACGTTTCCCCTAGTGGACCTGTTCACAAGGTTAGTGATGATTTCTAGGAGGATATTTTGATGGTATTAAGTGCTGTTCACAGGTTGGCGCTAGTTTCACCTTCGACTCATAGATTAGGGAATTACTGGGGAATTGTAAATAGTTACATGAACTACTGAGCTGCTAGGACGATTAATCCTCTATATATTCCATACTAGACCTGCTCGCTCAACCCATTACTTTTCTCACTTCTGACCGAAGGCTAATCAATGGCAAAGTTCAAACAAGGAGTATATAAAAGTACGAATGAGCTACAGCTACTTGATACAGCAGAGTAACAACGAGAGTCAAAGGGGTGGATACATGCAAGCAGGTAGGTATATGGTAGGTTTATGTAAAAGTTTTCTTGTCCGCGTCGTGAAGAGTTCGTGTCAGTCCAAAGAGCAATGTTAGATCAAAGTTTTCAGAATAAAGAACACTGTGAGCACAAGTGGTACAGTTCCACTCCATATAGTATTTTGAATGGTTCCACTGGAAGAACTTCCACCGGAAGAACTACCACTGTCAGAGCCAGAGCCAGAGCCATTGTTGGAAGAATCGACCGTCTGATTGGCCGCTGGATCTTGCGACGAGCCGTCCGAGGCAGTAAAGCTGGAATAGGCGATAATTTTCTTGTTCGAGTTAAAAGCAGCCACCTGATAATACTTGAAGTTGTTACTCGAATTCGTGACAGCCATAGTAGTCTCAAATCCACTCCGAGAATAGTTGGATATAGGGATTGCGAGTTGCGGAGAATCAGCCGTCGATCCGGACAATTGCCATGAGGCAACCTCTGTAGCTCCATTCCAGGATGCGTAGATCGTTGTGTTCGAATCGTCCGTTTCGACGAAGACAGAGGGACGGGTTGTTGGATTTCCTGTCCAATTGAACGTGTATGCGCGGTCTTGACAAAATAGTCAGTGTTTGGAACCAAGCAGTAAGAATAAAGCAATCACAGCTCTGAACATCGCCAACTCCAAACTGGACAACGTACAAAAACTGGCCGTTAGCGTCGTACTCGGAGAAATATGGGATTTGACCCCAGCTATCGGCGAATATATCAGAACTCAATTTGGAAAAACTGCAAAAAAAAATATACCCAATGATTGTGTTTCCTGAATCCAGAATGCCGACATTGCCTTGAGATTCAGAAACAGTAATGTTGTATGGAATCCACTCCTTGTTGAGGGTCACGGAGTTTCCCGCCTGGTCATAGTCTAGTAAGATACCACGAGAATTTGTGCTGTCCAACTCCCAAGCTGTACCCGCGTTATCGAAGAGGCTAGACATGCAGATTTCATTGACTCGACTTATTTAGACTGTAGAAAGCACCGTACCTAATTTGAGTGCCACCGTTACGCCAACGGGCGTCGTGCTGCCAGGCAAAGCCCGTATTGGTATTCATGATGACTGAAGAGTTTTTCCCTAAAAGAAACCAATTTGTCAGTGCGCCGCGACAGCGAATGATACCAGCTGGTTTGTACCTCCAATAGTCCATATGATATTCCCGTCGGGTCCAACATAATAGAGAGTATGACAGTGCCTACTTGAGATGAGATAGTTGCCGGAATTATCCTTGTCGATCGCGTTGATATGCTGTTGTGGTGGAGGCTAGGCATTCATGAAACACAGGCAGGGCATGTAAACTTACGAAGAAATCCCAGGGATTGCTTTCGGACGTGCCGGATGAACCTGGGTCTGCGTAACAGCTGGTAACATCGACGTGATCACTTGCTACCCATGTAAAGAGCGCTTTTCCTGTCGATGGATCGACCTCTGAAAGTTCACATAATATAGCAGACCGTCGAAAAAGCACGATTACATTGGAGATACGTACCTTGAGCGACACTATCCAACAACCAGCCATCCGATATGTTGAAACTTGAAAGGTCCCATGTCTTCGGCTGGTAAGCAGTTATCAAGGCAGTGTCGTTTGACGTTATGACGATCTAGAAGACACCCATTAACTTGCCTTGTAGCAGGAATCCTTGATCGAAACTCACATCGTGGAAGTCGGCAAGGCCGCCATCGAAATCAGCGGTGCTATTCTGAGTTGGCCTGTCTGCAAGTTGAATGGAACTAGAACAAACTCACAAATTAGCAATAACCTCATATTTGTTGTTTATTATCAGGTCGTAACCAAACCCGACTCCCGAGGCTTGAATTTGACCCGTCCATAACAGCTAGCTCAAATTTAGAAAGAAGTCGCGAAAGGGAATATTTGAACGCGTACAATGACCGATTCGTTCTTATACGTTGACATTCTAAATGCCAGAGTTTGACCATACCTTAAAGAGAGGGAGTATATATGTGTGTAGTTGACGTCCATTTGGTTGATTACTCACTGAGTCCCATCCCATATCAAATCGCCGCTTTTATCAAAAATCAGCGGGCCTGCAGCTAACCTTAGCCTTCCTCGAGCTATCCGAGACACAAAGCATACCGGGAGATTTGACGTCCGTGCCTTGCGATGAGTGATCAGGACGACACAGTGGAAGAAAAAACATTAACACTGACCTCGAGGAGCCAAGAAGATAAGTCCTGGCTCAATTTGTCCAGCGGTGCTGTCATTGTATGGGACTACAAAATTCCATATTGCCCTGGTTGATAGACATGAACTTTTTTATAAATCGAAGGATGTATAAATGACAGACGGGGTTGAAGAACTTGACTTGAAGGTTTGAAAAGGACCGTTTCCAAGAACTCCGCTTGAATAATCCGTGCTTTGAAACAAGGTGGTATCCGCCGAGGCACGCCACGACGAGGTTATAATGGACAGAAGAAAGAATGGTCGCCGTAGCTGCATGATGGACAACCAGCAAATAGAAGGGGTTGGAGTTGGGGTAAAAGACGGGTAGACTTAAAAGAGTGGATCCAAAGGTTACGTGGAGTCGTGGACGTTCTTCCAACCAATCAGGGTAAAATAAACCTGGAAAATATCCTTTGGAGTGCTATACTTATGACCGCCGCAGCATTCATGCTTACGGCACAACCCTTGAACAGTTCCTAGTCCGACCTAACGCAAATGACCTTTTTTTGAAGTTTCCTTCTCAGCTGACATTCTATCTATACTTATACGCATATATGGAGAGACGTTAAGTTAGAGACTGGGTACGCGTCGTAAAAATAGGCATTCCTATGTGCTATTTCTAGCGGAAGGGTTTGGTGCCTCGCTGTAACTATCATCACTGCGGTGGCACTGCATGCTGAGTATACGGGAAGATTGAGGATGGACTGACCTCTGCCAAAGATTACAGTTCAGCTGTACATCAAGCTTCAAGCTCCCAATCGGCAATGTCAATGGGCGCTGGTTAAACACGAAAAAAATGCGGCCGCGCAGGAGCTTCACGTGCGCGTTCTTTTCGGAGTATTCGGGATCGTTAGTAGCCCAGACACCAAATGTGATGAGTATCAAAAGACAGGGCCCCTAGCTACGGTCGTTCCTCGTTCCTTGAATACTTCCAGACTTCCACAACTACTTATTTTTTTTTAACTGATGGGAATTATGCTCAAGCAGCATACACGTGTACCTGCTTTTGAGAATTTCATCGCTTCCCATGTATGACGCACAAGGTGCCAAACCTGAGAAAATAAACCCGGCGAGGCAGGAAGAGGTACCACACCGCGGTGTTTCTGTCATAATAGAACATAGATCATTCGAGGGCTCTTGTGTTGGTCGACGGGAAGTATGGGATCTCGCTCCCAGTGACAATAATTCAAAGGTCTTGCAAAAATGACAGTGGCGTCTTGAATATACATATTTGTATCTTGCTATTTTAGTCGACTACCGATTCCCGAAAGCGAACAAATCTCCGGGATGCCAGGCTCTAGGAAACCCGATGTTTGGCAATTAGTTAGCCGTTCCATTGAGAGCTCGAGGCGTGCAAACTTTCAAGAGTTTCCGATTACATACCTCAAAAATTGCGGCGCTCTTGATTGTGGCCGAGGTGAAGGCTCGTTGCGACTTGGTCTACGTAAGTAGATTCATGGGCATAAACTCGTCCATAAGGAGGCTGTGATGATAGCGTAGGCCGTAGTTCTTTTGCAGTGATTGACTGTATCTATCTATCTTGGTATCTAGATTGATATCTATTAGTATTTGTTTGCTCACTTGTTCTCTATGCTACTCTTTGCAACTGAGTTGACGAAACTCGACTTCCGTTCGTTATAAGGGTTCGTCGTATTGGCAATAAACTAGGACATAATACCGTGAAAAGGAATTCGTTTCGTGGAACTAAACTGTGAACAACAAGGAATACCATAAACGTGATCAATGCGTCAAGACTCGTAACAAAACTCTGAAGTATCCGTCTGGGTTAGATATAGTCAAGAATAGCAATCGATAGCAAGGCGACAATAATAAAAATAGCACAGCGAGTAACAGAAAATGGTGAGTATATAAACAAGTTGCAAGAAGATTTGGAAGAAAATGCAATGTAAATGAGGAGAAACTGAAAAGCTGAGATAAACGATGGCCAATGGAGATGACCGTAATAATACACAGGACGACCAACCTAGTTGATGCGTGACAATCTGCGGTTAATGGTCTTGCTCCCAGGAACGATAGCTTTAATCGCTTTTCTCACAAAAGCAACTGTCCCATTGCTCTCGTCCTTAAGCATGGTTGTGCCTGCAGTTTCTTCCGGAGCTGCAGAAACAAAGCCCATAACACCCATTTCATCTACTGCTACCGTTTGCATTTGATCATCACTGGCAACAGGTGGTGGCATCTGAAGGGGTTTCCGAACAGAGTAAAAGGCTCTATGGCTATGTTTAGTATGCCCCCCGTTTGTATGACTGATGGTGTTGTGAACTGGGCCAACGTTATCTGCAGCGTACCCCTTACCCAAGCGCTTGACGCCAGAGGTAGCCATGAGGAAACGATCATAAACGCCTTCTAAGCGCTTTTGAGTTGGTGTATCAGGGACTGGCTGAGAGGTGGATGAGGGGCGGGGTGCATAGGGTTCCACTCGAAGCGGCGATGCCGTCAATTCATCGAATGATTTGTCGTTAGGAGGGAACGAAGATGCATAAGAAACGTTCTCACTGCTCCTGACCGGAGGAGCAATAAATACTTCCCTATCCACAATGGCGGATAATCGTAATGATGTAGGCATTTCAAGAGACGGGGATGACACTGAAGCACCTAGAAAATTTCTTAATCATCAATGACACGCTGGAAACGACTTTTGAAGACTCACGCTTATCAAGTGCGGCGACCAACGCAGCAGCAGGAGCAATGTGCAATTGGAAGAGATTACCATGAGACTTGCTCTTCTCTTTTCTTTTGGATGGTGAAGCATTCTCTATTTCGAACGAACCAGATATCACGGGTTCCGGGGAGCGAGTCGAGACCGTCGCTCGCCGCTGCCTTGAAGGAGTCTGCAACTGAGGTATAGACAGGTCGGGCGAAGCACCAAGATCGCTCAGATTCTTCGGTGCCAGGCTCGTACTCGGCGAAGCATAAACAGACGTCACAAAAGACGACATCTCGGCGCCCTGATCTCCTGAGTCCGAAAATATCTCGTTCGCAGCCAGCATGCGACGAGGCAAGCGGGAGGAACGGTTGCTTCGGGTCTGAGATGAAGAAAGGTTGGGGCGGGATGCAGGAGGAAGCGGGAGAGGAGGCAATGGATTTTCCTTTCCAGAAGAAAACGTTTGCCGGGCGTCCTCTACGACCTCTTTAAAGAAAGTTAGCAACAAGTATGTAAAAAAAAACTGCGCTGGTACTGACGTTCTACATTTCTCATCCAAAGTGTCAATCTATCAACTCTGTTATCAGCAGCCACTTGTTCGTTATGTGCTGCATGCTTCACCACAGGAAGAGACGATTTGACTCGAGTTTTACATTAGTATCAGCACTTTACAAAGTACAGGGGAAAGCCACTCACCAGCCCTTACACACTCTTCATCTTCCCAGGATTCTCGTTCGCTGCGACTATCCCTTGATTCGGCATCTGTGTGTTGATCTACAGACAGAGTTCTTGAGTGGTAATTTCTCCCGCCCAGACTGGATGTCATTCGGAATGTCTTGTCTAAGATATCGTATTAGAGTTCTGAGTACCACGTCCGAAAACATTATGACAGTGTCGTACCAATCGATCGCTTGATGGCATGCCTGAATGTCGCGCGTCCTCCCGAGCCGTGGTTGCGGGGTTGCGAGGGCTCTGCTTGCATGTGAGAAAGTCGCGGTGGGGTGGGATCGGAGGTAGGTGATACTACCACTTCTATAATGGGTATTTCAGGAAAGCAAGCTGGAAAGGGAAAAGAGTGGACCTACCGGGTAAAAATGTCGTATTCATCGTAGCAGCAGGCGTGGATGGCTCCGTGAAAATAGGTACGCTTCTATTCGCATTTGTGTTCACCCCCAGCTCCGAAGGGGATGACCAAAAATGACTAGGTCCAGGGATAGAGGGGATCCTGCTCTCCTCCGCCTTGTTCGCCACTTTTGGTTTCTCAATAACCACTCGTGGGCGCTCCTTGATCTGTGCAAGTTCGGGAGTGATATCTACCACCTGGGGCGTGTCCGAGTCGCTTGAATCAGACAGCTCGCCGTCCTTATTACGTTCAATCTCTTCTAAACGACTCATCTCCCTCAGTCGTTCCCGTTCCCTCTCCCAGTCTCGAACTCGCTGACTGACATGATTTTCCTTCCCCTTTCCTCCCTTGCCGTGGGCCCTACGAGCACCTGGTGGCCCATTTACCAGCTCATCGAGCATGCCAACTTTACTCTGCCTCTTGGTCAAATTTTTGTTGGAAGGTTTAACAGCCAGACGGTGAGGAGAAGCTACGTTGTTCACGTTACGAGAATTAATGTTACCCAGTGGGACTCGTTGTTGTTGGTTTCTGGTACTGTTCGAGGTCGCGTCCTTGCGTGCTTGCGCTTGTGGCGATGTCGGAGGTGAAGCCTTTATGGGTGAAAGGTCAACATGGGCAGGAATACGTCGGCGCGGAACATCTGAGGACCAGAGTCAGTAAGGAAGAGCAATTAATCGATTGATCAAAGCCTACTTCTCGATGTCTCAGAGGTACTAGCAGCCACACGCCCCTGCGACTTTGACTTGGCCAACGTACGGTGAGTATGATCCTTGGGAGACTCGAGTCCCGGCGGCGTTGAGATCTCCCTTTCTAGCCCATCTCTATTCTTTGTATTCTTTGCGCTATTAGAGCTGGCGAGAGGAGAAGGTGTTTGTGTCTTTGGCTTAACTTCGGCCAATTTGACCCAGTCTTTTTCGAACACAATGGAGGATGTATAACTTGCCGAACGACCTGGAATAGAATGACTTAGCACGAAATTCAATTCAATGAGCAGGACTTACGATGTTCATTGACGGGGCGAGTTTGGTCTTTCTGCTGCACTTCTGCCCAGTAGATATCTTTCATAGCCTCATCCGCGGTACACCTCAAGTCAGCGTTGGGAGATAGCAACCGCTTGAGGAGGCGTTCCATGCCTTTAGACATCTTCCAAGTACCCACCCACTTCCCCCGTAGAGTCCTTCCCCAGTACTTGTGAAGATCTTCTTCCGTAACACATTGGTCTTGATCTGATTCTTCGAAAGGCGTTCGTCCAATCAAAATCTCGAAGAATGTAACGCCCAAAGACCAGACATCGGATTTGCGAGTATCGTGAGGGATTCCTCTAGCTCGTTCTGGGGCGAGGTACTACGGGGATAAAACATAAAGATCTTGCGACGCGAAGATACGGTGTAAACGGTACCTCTGGTGTCCCATACGCAAATTTGCTGTGGAACGCCGTAGGAGAGCTGACATCATAAGCCTCAGCAAAGCCAAAGTCACAGAGCACTGGAATGCCTTTCGCCGACAAGAGTATGTTTGCGGGCCTGAGAAGTATTAACGACGTGCCGCGGCGAATTTAAACCCAGGTCTAGGATACGTACTTGATATCGTTATGCGCAACACCCCTCCTATGAAGAAACTGGACAGCTGACAAAAGATATCTGAACCACACTCGGGCATGAGATTCGCTAACTTGAACAGTGATCAAGTCAGGGTGGTAGGCCCTGGGAAATGTATCAACAGGCTTGAAACGGTAGTATTTAGCCGTGGAAGAGCTCACATGGTGACAATAGCGTATGAAGGTGTGAGTAGGAACGAATAAAATGGAATAATGGAGGGATGGGGGTCCAACTTGAACTTGCGAACAATTTTCATTTCACTACTAAGGGTTAGAGGCACGCATTTGTACCGAAACCGAAGAAACTTACTTCCAGAGACTTTTGACGCGCGCAGCACTTGTCTTGGACTCTTTGTCGCGGTGGACGAGCTTGACAGCAAACTGGGGCTTGAGCGTTCTATCGAACGGGTCGGTTGAGTGCAAAAGTTCAGCACTTCTTGGTTCGCAGAGCCAGACACTCCCCCAGTTACCACAACCATTCTAGACGCGGATTTAAGTGAGAGAAGAAGGCAGGTAGGATGCAGAGCTTACTTCCTTGATAAAATGTAGTCGATGCGTGAGTTCTACATCGTCTTCGAACGAGAAGACATCGGGTGAGCTCTCTTGATAAGTGAAAGGCTCCATTATAAAAGTACAAAAGAAAAAATGAACGAAAATGAAGGGAGTCGAGAGATTAGAGGAGGAGGATGGGAAGCAGCCTGGGAAGAGTAAACGATCCTCTGGCCACGAGGCTCGTGATGGAAGTACGTTCCAACTTGCAAGGCGTGATCGTGAAACTGGTTTAAAGAGCTGCCGAATCCGGCTCCGAGCCTTCACACTCAGTCAATGTCCGCCAAGAACAGAATCAGGGCCACCAAAGAACAGCGTAAAGTGTTGATCAAGCTCTTTGACTCTACCACCGATGGTCGTCCTTCGCTGGAAGAGTATGCCCAAGTAGAGCAGGCAACTGGATTGTGAGTACATCAGGCAACTTATGTAGAGTTTTCCAACTTTCTTGAACAGGGAACATAAATGGGTATCAGCTTGGTTTTCACGCTACTGCCGCCAAAGAAAGAAACAATCACAAGCTGACAATGCAACGAGCTCAACTCAACAAGCGCCAGTCAAGATTGAACCTGAACAATGTGTCCTGCCATTGCCGGCGGAGTGTAAACTAGAAAATCGCAACGACAATTTGCGGTCCGCAAAAACTGAGATTGAAGAAGTAAGCATACCTTCCAACAACAATATCTTGGCTGTAAAGGTCGAAATTGCGGAAGCTACTATACTGCCGTCGTCTCGAGTTCCGAGCCCGCATATATCCACTTTGTCCGATCGTACTTCTATCAAAGGCACCACAACAACTCCGAATTTTCGTCCTGAAATTCCTACAACTCTTCAAAGAGAGCATAGTTATATCGTAGGCCCAGAGGACTTGTTTTTCACATCGCAATCAATTCGCCCCAATTCTTCCAAATTGGATTTCAAAGGCAACGTTGATCAACCACAATCCCAATGGGAGCATCCCACCAATGCATCGTCGTTCGCCCCGTTTTCCCAGTATCCTAAGATCCCTCCCTCCCCTCAACAGCAGTATAGCACTACAAATTACATTCCGCATGTTATGTCTCAGCTTCAGCCTCGAACCTCCTACCAGCCCCTTCCGCAATATCCGAATTTTCCGAACGCTCTTAATCAATCTCGGCTTTATGCTTCACCTTCACATCAGCCCCTCATTCCTCTTGCTGTAAGTGACAACGCAGATGACCTGTTGAAGAAGCTTATTCATTTGAATATTCGCAGCACGACGAAATCGCCTCATTTCAAGCAAGACATGCCTTGAATGCTCGCTATCAGAACTCCACCCCGGCGCCGTATCAGCCTGGTTTCACGGATGTGATCAGTTACGCTCCTTCCTCGTATACTCGACCTCTTGAAGAGCTTCCTATGTTGCCACCAGTTTCTGTCGATTATAACGTCCCGTTGATTGAAAGCACAAATATCGTCCCAGACGGTGTTCTCTCAGATCCATTCAACTCGCGCATGACGCCCCTTCAGCATCTTCATGTTCTCGAGCCTCTGCTCAGTGTAAACAATGGTCTGGATCCCTTTACCTCAATGAACACGATCAAAACTTTTGACGAAACTGACGTTCGAAACCTGTTGATGCCAGAGAATCGAGATCAAGTTATGGACTATTTGCTGAACGAGAAACTTGCGGAAGACGACGCTTTCCAGGCCGCTATGGGTTTGGTGTGGTTGCAAAGAGTTGGGATGATATGATGAAACACTCGGTCTGACAAGTTGGCTAGTGACCTCTGTATGGATTTGGACTTGCTCAGAGTTAGACGGTGATTCTCGGTCTTCAAATAGTTTAATGCTGGTCGGTACCTTGCTGAACGACTACACGTAATGCTTGTAAACTGTACATTTGACACGAAATGCTAACGAAAAGTGTAGCTTGAGCCGAACTTTACATAAATTCGCGGTCATTGTGTTACATCCAAGATATCCTCTCAAGCAGAAGTGAGTGTCAATACACTGACGCTGAAGCCTGGTGCATCGTAAGTGAAGCTTTGACCGACGTTGACGGTACTCGTTTTGGGCGTAATCAAATTTGGAGTTGTCGGGCTATTACTGTCACTTTGGCCCCCAACGAGCATCTGATTTGTCGCGGTTCTCGCGACAGCGAAAGGCAAGTTGAAGGTGACATTTGAAGAAGATCCCACGGTGTTTACAACCTAGAACGGATGGAATTTGCTTGCAGAATAAAGAAATGCTAGAAATCTTACCTTGATGATGACTTCGTTGGGGGTGACCGATGTCTTCCTCACGACGCTCCAGAATAGCGTGCCCGTGGTGGGCGGGACAGTACTTGGAAGATACTCGTCGCCTCTATTAAGGCTGAATAGCTGAAAAGATTACACAGATTAGCAAAAGTGTGGTAAGGCTCTTGAATCACTCACTTGCTGAACGTAGAAACTCGTCGATGGATATACATTGCCTGAGCTGTGGAATATGCTGAGTTTTTACATCAACCATTCGTGCTTGAAGCGAAACGTACTCGAAGCTGACGAGATTCGGAGTCTAGACAGATGCCTTCTTAGGCCATAATAACTCAAGCCATAGATAAGCCAACTTACCCACTGTGAATCGACGACGTGCTACGAAGAAAGCATCAATTCACAGTTCATGCTCCTCTGCGTCAAAGATAAATCGCTCACATTCAGGAGAGGTGCATATGAAGCTGCGAAAACAATGTCGCTATTCCCTGAAGCAAAGCTAGAGTACGTGCCCGGGAAATCAGAACAAAAACCTACGTTCAAGGCCAGTCATGAAAGCCGCTTCTCCAGTTGAACTCGCCATCGTCGGGAATGTGAAGCGACCATCGGCCGGAGTTCCAAAGATATCATTGGCATTAGTTGATATCGCTGCGTATTCTCCCTAATCGGTCTCAGCAATCTGGGCGAAAGAGTGTGAAAAGAAGTGGATCTTGCCTCAAAGAAGTGCGTTCCGTCGCGCTTCATCGTTCATTAAGAATGAGCCAAAGACTAGCTGTGCAACAACCGACCCACCGCGAATGAATCGTAAAACTGCGAGTTCTGAGCAAACCAGGCTGATCGAAGGATTTGTTGGTAATAGCCGAAACATGATAGAATAATTTACATACTTGGAGTTTGATAAACGTGAATATCCCATTCTTGTGGTGTCGGTGAAAGGACTGGGCTGTCAAAATCGGAAGTGGCAAGGAAGACTAGATGTCAAAGTCGATATATTTTCTTGTTCTGTCGAAAAATTTGAACATACGAAGGTCGGGGAATTCAGCCTGAAGTGTAGTACGGAATTGATTCCAGCGGTAGGTGTAACTAAAAGAGGCTATCAGCATCGTAGTAGTGTCAGGAAGAGAATCAGATACTGACGTATTGGAGGCAAAGAAATCTTCGTTTCCAATTTCGACGTGAGCCAATGGGAAGGGATCTGGATGGCCCAAGGACGCCCGAAGAGCAGCTGCAGAAGGGAGATTTGTCAAAGCCTAGCACGAACCCCCATAAATGCGGTCCTCTTTACCAGGTTCGCTTTCCCTTGGATCACCGATGACAAAGTTGATCTACCCAACGAAAGATTGTATGAGTGCGCACTCGTGCAGGCAAGTCGACAAACACACCTGGTCAATCGCTTGTTGAATGTAAGGTCCCAAAGCATTTTCAGCTATGCTCGTTCCTCCAAGAGCAAATCCTGTTTGGATTTTGGGTGAGCGTTTGAGAAGTGAAGAACATTTAGCGAGGGAGCTCACCGGACCAAACGGCCATAATAGCTTGCATGTTGAGATCTTCACACCAAGTAAGGTATTCGAAGAGACCTAGACCGCTGAATAGATTACGAACGCCGGATGAGAAGGCGGTCTGCCTTGGAGATATATACGAGAAACTCACTCGGTGTTTATATAGCCTGAATGATTTACAATGATTCAGAAAACAGCTCGGTTTGAGAGACGGGTCTGGAACTTGCCCCAATCCCCAACACGACCTGGCAAGACGTCGGTGAGCTTTTCTCGCGGAATGAAGACCCTTCGTACCTGGTCGGTCAACAAGCGGACCAACGGTATTGTTCCATTGCCACCGTTGAGCGACAGTTTGTCCCTCCTGCGAACCGGAATATCAGGTTGATCTAACCTAGTTGAACTCACATTCACGCACGAGATTGTTCCCTCCGGGAAGCCGGAAAAACGAAGGTGCCATTGAGGCAAGGGTCAGTAGAAATACGCGTGTAAGCCCTACTAGAACGCAAAGTAGCAAGACAGCCTTACTTACCTCGGCAATGTCAACCCTCATACCGTTAGGCCTATTTTTGAACGTAGGCGGGAACAGGGAAAACATGGCAAAATGGATCGTTTCGCCAGCCAGAGCTGCTCCGTTTACAGTAACAACAAAATTATTCGTCAGACCGCTTGCAGAAGTGGTTGGCTTGATGGTGGTGTTTATATGTTTCCAGCTAGTCTGTGAGCCACTTAGCGTCACATTTGTAGCACCCAGGATTTGTCCGGTGGAAGTCTGCAGGGAAAGAGTTGCGGGTCCACTGAAACGAGATGCTGTAGGGAAGCGATAGAAGAAGGATGCAGTGTAGGTGTTGCTTGCGTTCACTTTGATACCTGAAATTTATCACAAGTCAACATTATATTTTAACGGAGAACTGGTCATTCACCAAAGTATCCTTCATTTGCAAATCCAATCTGACCAGAGGTACCCGTAGGGATAACTACACTCAAGGCATTGGGTAAGGCTGCCGAAACGGGAACAGTTTCCGCTACGACTGTGAGATGTGCTCCATTCACAGCTGACCAAGAGTTTAGAGCTGCTGCTTGATCTATGTATATTTTCTAGTAAGATCAAGCCCAGATGAGCGCACGCGATCTCGTACCGGACAGATTGACCATTTGGAAGGCTCGGTTCTGTAACACTGTAATTCGGGCAGGGTGAGCTCCCGGCGATACATGAATCTTGGTTGTGTCAACTGACATTCTGCATATAGTCCTCCATCGCCACTCTGCGTAGGTCAATGGTCAATGTCCTGGTCATACCGAAAATCGCTGCCCTTACATGCTAGATACAGCATGTGGTAAGTCAAGGCATCGATTGTCTTATACTTCAACTTCAGCGCTCACACTTATATCCTATAGAAGCAACGTAGAAAAATCAACTGTTTATATCAGTCTGTAATTGCTTACTTCAAACATCTGACCCCCTTTCAGAACATAATCAGCAATTTTCGACCCTGGAAGCAGTATAATACGACTTGCATAGCGTAGATGGTATGGTATGGCTCGCGGTTCCATTAACCGTCACTGTGACTTGAGCATTCACAGTGACGCAAAGAAGCACTAGAGGAGTAAGAAGAGCGGAAAACATAGCCGTGAATGTTCTTCTATCCTCCTTCAACGCACACTTTTAAAGGCTCGCATGAACCGCGGCCTGCTGACTTACTGACGAGAGTGTGAGCATCGCAGCGAGTGTTGAACTGGGTTCCTCTCATGTGATGTTCCAAGAGTGAGGGGCAGGGAAGTGAGGGAGCCGGAAACACGCGGAATACGCGCGCGTGTGCGCGATTTGGCCCTTCACGGGCAGATATGAGAATTTTCGGTGGCTAATACTCCCGCTCTTTTCGAGTTGGGGGCTTGCTTTGCCTCAACTACCGTTTGACCGTCAAGATTAAAAGAAAACGAGAAAGCGAGAACATTACAAGGAGATTTCTGGACCATCGTTGCCCATGAGTACTTTCATCGATAGATAGTCATATGTCGTGGATCAGCTGAACGTGAAAAAGCTCACGAAGAAAAATAGTGCAATACAGATTGAATTAGAAATACATGCGTAAGGATCCAAACAAAAAAGGCGGCAGAGATTGTAGAACAAATGACTTGCTATGAAGGGTCATGCAACACAGCGAGAAGATAGCGACCATCTGAAGGTACAACACTTCAAGCAACACTCGACGGAGAAAAGGGGTTCAAGTACCTGGCGATATCATAAGCTCGTGTCGTTTGGTTCGGACTCGGAGGAACTTGACATCGTCCTGGAGAAATATTGTCAATATAGTATGAAAGGCAAAGGAATGCTGCCAACTCACGCCTTCATTTTCACCGCCGCTAATTTCTTCCAATCCCGACTGTATTGTCTCAACAATACGAGCAATCACGCCAGCATATTTCTTGCCCTGGTCGCCATCAAAGATAACGCCGGAATGTCTTATGATACTGACGGGGTGACCCCTTGAAAGCAGCATGTAACCGAGTACGGAACGATGAGAAGAAAGAAGAGCGAGAGTCTGTTCTAATTCGAGAGATATTCCAACTGCAGACGTTGATGAGGTAGCATTTGGCTGTGGACTGAAAGCAGGAGTCTGTGAAACGACCGACTAGAAAGTAAAATAAAACATAAAGAAACATAAAATAATTTTTCAGAATCCGTACCATGGCTGTGAAGAGAAGAACAAGTTGGGATATAATAACGTAATCGGATGTTATCTACTCTTCGCTCAGTCTATCGTTCAAGTCCATTATCATCCATGGCCCGCTTCATTTCAGCAGACGTACGGCTTCCTCAGTCAACTGTTTCACCAATCCTGACATCTCAGCCAGGAACTCGCTCAGATTATTCGCAGCGGCAAGGAACCAAAGAAGGATTTTCTCGTAGTCGACGTTCGCGATGACGACTATGCCGGAGGAAACATTGTCGGAGGTGTAAATATGCCCTCAAATGATTTTCTCAATAGCGTGGATCAACTAGTGAAAGAGACAAAGGATATACCGCAGGTCATATTTCACTGTGCTCTTTCGCAGGTCAGGTGCGGTTGCAACGCATTAGTTTTACAGAACAACAGCTGAGTATATATCCAGGGGTCCAAAGGCTGCGAGGGTAACGCAAATATAGGATATCGGCGACACGAATTCGACTGACGAAAACCCTTACAAAGATATACAAGGAAACCCGTCAGAATGTACTCTCCGAGACCGACTCTACATCTCCAACTGAGGTCCTTGTTCTCCGCGACGGCTTCACAGGATTCCAGGCCAAGTTCAAGGTGAAAAGATCTCTATTCTTTCAAGACCTTAGCCACGACACTAACGACGCGAGAAGGATGACCCCAAACTTGTTGAGAAATGGGACAAGGATATCTGGGCTTCTGATTGGAGTTGAACTTAATGAGAGTCATTTTCTTCTTTTTTCAATGTCCTTTTCGGAGCATTTTCAAGGATCTGCATGACTTGCTTGCGTTCTGCTTCTACCTGTCGCATACAGACTTGACTGTATGGTCATCAGCATGAAACTTAAATCTTAACGGTCCCAAGATACGTACTGAGATATCGCTGCTACTGCCACAAAAGTAAATGTGAACCAATGCCCGGCAACGATGGGTGCTTCAGAGTCAAGTTTTTAGATTGAGTGCGCATACCAGACTAAACGCAATCACCTGCAGAAACACCGCGAATGAAAGCGACACCGGTTCCAGCCGCTAGACCGGTCAGAAGACTATTTCGCGCACAGGGAAGTTTCTCGACATTTTTCGCTGCCTGGAAAACAATCAATGATGGTCCCAGGTAGTGCCCAAAGCACCGCAGACCTGGATACTGTCATGAAATAAATTTCCTGTGCTTGGAACTGACCCAGGGGGCGAAGAAGGTTTGGAAGCGTCGGAAGACATGAAGCAAGAGGTTTCTCACGAATTACCCTAACAAATTACTGTACAGTATGATATCCTAACAAAATACTATATGAAACGTACTATCAATACGCTATACTGACACATTTGTTTGCATATTCATCCCAACGGTGTAGTAAAGCATCCGCTACGAAATGGGCTACGTCCTTCCTCGAAACAGTATATCCCCCGACTTCTCCCTCAACCACCACCCTATACCCATCTTTGCCTTTTTTACGATCTGCCTTACATTCACCATCCGTTAACAACGCTGGTCTCACGATTAGCACATTCTTCAGCGTCCCCTCCTTCGGTAATCCCTCCTTCTCCATCCATCCTTCACCCATGATCTCCTCCGAAGGCTCTCCGTCATGCTCACTATCCCATTCCAAACCTGCGCAATACCTTATAAGCCGTTCCGAACCAAGTTTATCCTTGTGCGGGACATCGAGTGCATAGGAATAGAGAGGCTTGAGCAAAATAGGTAATGCCTGGTGAGAGGATTTCGTGAGACCGGTAGAGGAGATGGTAACAATCTTAAGAGGAGAGGGTTGTTGGACAGGTGTAGGCATTGTACACAGGACGTTGAGCAGGCACTGCGTGACGAGGTTGGGCGGAGAAATCACGAAGCCTTGTGACAGTTTGAAAGATGGTGTTCCTCCTAAAGGGAGCTATCAACCAACATATAATCTCAATGAGCTTGAAGTATACGTACCAACAGTGAAAAGCAGCGCATCGACTGCTCCATGAGATAAAGCTGCATCCCAGGCACGCTTCACGTCAAACTGGACGAGCGCATCTCCCTTTAAAAGATGGGCCTTGCCAGATCGTACGTGGGATTGAATTATCTCGTCAGAATCGAAAACGGATGGCGAACGAAGCATGAAGGTGACTGTACTGCCCGCATCTGAACCATATCAAGAATCAGCAATTCATCATCAATATTTTGACAATGTCGATCTACCTAGCAATCGAAGTGAGGTGTAGTATCCGATATTTTTCGAAGCTCCAATAGCCAAGACGTTCATGGTTATTTGACAAAGGTAAGTAGTAGACGACACAGAAAGTGGCTGAATGTTTCAGATTCGGTTTAGGAGTGCAGGCTTTATACCCAGCCTCTCAACCGAGACCTATACAATCAGGGCACATCATTCATAGCACAGCGTATAGAATCATAGACAAGACTGGAAATGACGTGAGCGGACTGGCCGAGATTCAGTCTCAGCTGCCGAAAGTTTGTCGTGCCGCTCACGCAGGATATTTCGGCATAGCGCGTTCCAGCCGAAGTTCTCGTGGCAACAATTCATGCTGACACAGTGACAGCAATTCATTACGAGCTCGGTCGTTCGTGGCTGTGGCGCAGTACCCGCAAAGGTACCCGCAGCGGGCTTATATTTCCGCAGCGAGTCCCAGAAATTCAAGTTTTGAACGAAAGCTGTCCAAGAAAGTACCGATACAATGTTTGCTGACAACCAACCCAAAGACATAAATTGTCACCTTCCTCCGTAATCTGCATTGTCGAAACAGGGGCAGGAAATCTCGCTTTAAAAGGATTGCGAAGGCGCTCAAAATCACCCCAGTCGTCTGAACGAGTTACCGAATCAAACGTTGATTCGGCAGCAGCATCACTTTCGCTGTGCAGAGCCTTTCCTGTTCGGATGGACCACCCGCGGATACAGCAATCCTCTCCTGCGGCCAAAAGAAAATCTTGCCAGGGGTCAACACATATACCCTATTGAAGCGTGGGTAAGAATTACGCTAACAGGATGGTATACATAGAAAAAAACGAACGAGCTTTGGCGAGACCGAGTTGCGGTGGCCTTTGAAAGTCATGATAGGGACGTCTTGGAGAGGAAATCTTGTATCGTACATGCAGAGCTGCAAAGTGTGTATAACTCCATCGAGATAAGGGGAAATGCAGACACCAACCTTGCCATTCATCTGACTGACTAACAACTGCGAGTCCCTGATGAGCTTGAGATATAATACTGAACTAGGCATTGGAGGAGTACTCTTTCCAGTCGCATTGAACCGTGACGGGAAGAGCCACCGGCCAGTGGATTTGTTTGGTGTGGCACGTAAGTCATACCGCGACAGTGAACCATTACGAGCGCCCGTGTATACTAAAAACTGAGAAAGTCAAAGTAAGACTTTGAGCATTCTGCAGAAAGAATGCCAGTTACGGACCTCGTCTCGGTCTAGTGCAAAGATATCACTGTTCTGGCGGTCATTGAGGTGCTGGACAGACCCAGAGATGTCGATATCAGGTATATATACAGCTTTGCCTTTCGCTCCTGGGTAGAACCGTGGTATCATTTGTATCCTGACCTGGTATCAACTTACCTAGTATGAGCTCTCTATCCTGCAAATGGCTCGTCCGAACGTCATAAATTTGATTCAATGTAATGAGCGTCATTAGTCTGGAGACACGCGTTATGCCGGAATGTCAAAAGATGCAAAAACAAAAACAGAATGATTCGTGGATTTACCCAGATACATTGATATCCTGAACAGCAATTTTGGTGACAGGACCGAAACATGTTGTTCTGTATGAAAATAAGAGTATTCCGCCGCCAGTTCTCTTACAATAATTCAAATAAGCAGGCGTACACGCATTTCTGGCCAGAGATTCTTATCGACGACACGTGGGAATTTGAATGTAAGTTTATCTCTGGAGGCCACATATACATCTGAGCACTTGGGACGTCTGGGTCGGTTGTGTATTGATTGTGTAGATTATCCTCATTGTACAAAGAACAAGTGTAAAGCCATCCTCTGTTATCCCCGAGGTATCGTCGGGTTAAACCTTGGCTAGAGGTGGAGGACTTGTACAAGTGCCGATCATGGAGGAGTCAGGTTTGCAGTATCTGAATGTCAGCCTTGAAAACTTACGCAAAACTCTGTAATATCTCCAAAGGTCGATGCTGGCGAAAGATCGAAGCGAGACGTAGATGCAACACGCGCGCAGAGGATATCACTAGGCAAAACGAATGCAAACGTCAGCAATGATCATTAAACACCAGGATTTGAAATGTAAACTTGACTCACTGAATGTCCAGGGACCTACGTTGAGTGAAAATGGAAGGCGGAAAGCTCGTAAACTTCTGTTTGAGAATTCTCAAAGACGGCGGGTTTCCAGCGGGACGAGCGATCGCAGACGTCGTCTGTTCAGAGTCGTCCTGACATGGGCGCTTTCGACGCAACCCATGGCCTGAATTAAGCTGTGATGAGCTGCTGGCTGAGGAAAGCGGAAAATATCTGTTTCTTTCAGGGTCAAAGAAGAAACCAGGGAGATCTTTTGGCATGAGGTTTGGGTTGACGTTGAGGGTAAAAGCAGAGCGCTTTCTATCCCGATTTGGAAGCTTCTGTCGATCTCAAGAGAGCATGGTTATTGAATCGGTTGCCTTCCGAGATTCTCACTTTTTTTTCTTTTCTTTTCTTTTCTTTTCTTTTCTATTTATTTCTCTTTTCCTTTCATCCACAACATCGAATGACACTGTGAGGACACACTTGGGAAAGCAGCTGAGCTGGCAGATGGTGATAGTGATGAATTGAATGATAGATTGTCAGTACAGGTGCTAGCGCAGCGCTAACAACTGCCGCAATCGGTTTCCGTGTATAAATTTGCAATGTTCCGCTTAAACTTTTTCAAATACCCTCAATAAACATCGACCATATCTATATGGCTGCCCTCGTTTTTTCTCCATCCTTTACTCAAAATCTTCCAGGTCAATGCCCATTGCAGGAAGAGAAGGACGCTAGCCCGGAGTTGCGCAAAATTTCTATAGCTTTTCCTCAGCAACACGATTTTGAATACCTCGTTCCCGAAACCCTGGTCAGTATCCCTTTTTTTTTCTTCTTTGATTCCGAAATGGTTTACCGATTCTATTACTTTAGATATCTCATATTCAATATAACGTTAAAGACTACACGATGACAATTAAACATCGCCGTTCGTTAAACATTCTTGCCTCTGTATTTCACTACTCTTCTCAGTCTGAAGAGGACGAGTCTGAAAACTCGCCTGTTCCTTCGCCCATGAAACGAGAACGCGCACATTCAACCACTTCTGTCTTTTATGATGACCTAGAGTCCTCAAATATCGATGCCCTCTCAGTCTTCGCTGTCCAGGCAGATGACACCAGTTTATTAGATAATGATCCTTTTGCGGACCTCTCTGCTCCTCCAGTCATTACTTCTTCTCCCCCTCCTTCCCCTTTGTCCGCTTCATTTGCGTCTTGTTCACCCTCATCCTCCTCTTTATCCCCCTCATTCGGTTCTCGTCCCCGTCCCGCGACCCTCATTCCTCCAGTCCGACCTGCAATTCAGAGACGTCCATTCACTAATTCCCCTTCCATGCCGTCCCTTTCAACATTGGCCAAGATGAACGTTGCGATTCCCCGGAAGGTGCGTTAAAAATTCCCAGGTTCAGTTCGAGAACTCAAGGTATCGTACAGGTTCGCAAAGGCAATGTTGGTGCAGGACTTCCGTACGAACCGTGGGATATGTTCCCCCTCGGTACTAAGGACTCTACTAGTGCGCCAGAGTCCGAAATTCCCTCTCCATCGTCGCAGCATTTTCTTTCAGACTCTTCACAAACAACTCTATATTCCTCGGAAGAAGAAGACTACGGTGAACCTGTGAGCTTGAAGGAAAGGTTAGCCCATAGGCTATCAGACGAGTTTGACCTTCCTGGCGATCACCGTGTTTTTTCTCCAGAACGCTCTCGTCCCCCCTCATCCGCCTATATTCAGGACTATGACACTGGACAACGTTCAAGGTCATCGTCGTTCTCGTCAGGCTATAGTAACCAACTTGACTTGGGGTCCGCGGATTTTGGCAGCTTCGTTTTTTCAAATCTGGATTCTTCCTCTTCGTCAGACGACTCTCATCATTCTCTTGAGCCGCTTCCCGACAATTCCCACACTCTTCTCAGCTTCAACGAATACTCCCACTCCACCGAAACAGAAGATTCTTATACACCTAATAGTTTAATTTCGGACCGTTTGACTGCCTTCTCTCCAAATTTAACTCATGAAAACGAGTTTAATTATGACCCTTCAGCCTTCGACGCGGCGAATTTTGAGCCGTTCAGTGCCGCTAGCACGGTTCGAGCTTCCCGCTCTCACCGTTCTAGTTTTCTTTCACGCAACCGTCGAAAGTCTGCAGTAACCGCAGAAATGTGGATTAGAGGAGGCAATATTATCGACAGTTTTGAAAAACCAGCTATTGACGGCGGAGAATACCAGAGGGGGCGCAGTTCAAATGCTGCTGGTTGGTCTGGCGGTTCCAGTAGTGGAAATAGTGGAAGGGCTCGCAGCACTGGTGGCTATAGTGGGTATAGCAACAACAACGGTAGTGGTTTGGGAGGTAGCGGAGGTGATGATGGAGACGGCGGTAGACGTAATCCTAGGGTTCCCTTTTCTAACTCTGCGTTTGACAGCGAAGAGGACGAGGATGAAGACGAGGACGCAGAGTCCGAAGATGATTACGGTCCGCCTACTGCCATGCACCCTCCAGCACAGTCTCATTCTGACGACGATGACGTTCCGCTTGCGCGAAGTATACCCACTGCCCTCAAGGCACAGCAAAGCATTCGGATGAAAGATCGAGAGGCCCGTGAAAGAAGGAGAAAAGAACGAGAAGCTCGTGCTGCGGCTCGTAAAAACCAGCAGGCGGGAATTCAATCTCCACCTGTCTCTAGCTCCCAGGAAGCAGCCCTGCATGCCTCCAAATCTATTCGCCGACCCCTCCAGGCTGCCACTTATTCTGCACCCCTTCCGTTTGGCATTGATGATTTGACAAAGCAGCTGGAAAATGTGCATTTTACGAATCACGCGAACGCACGCTCAGCGCCGGTCTCTGCCAATGGCGCCACATGGATTGATAAACCAATCGTCGTTTCGCCCAAGGATATATCACCTATCGCTTCCCATAACTCCCGTTCTATCCGCCCTATGCGATCCTTCCACAAACCGGAAACCAAAAAGTCGAAAGATGACTGGGACCCTCCTCCCCTCCCTTCTAGTCTCGAGTCTAGAGTCGCTCAACCCCCTGCAACACGTAGTCGGGCTCGAAGTACAACGTCGCGGGAAGACCCTTCGGGTCGTGCCCGTTCTCCGCCTTTGCCTACGTCATCCGTGGGTGAGATTGGCCCCCAACAGAAACTTGAAAGGAAGCGGACCGTGAAAACGACTGCGGAGGGTGCCGGTGTTAAAGCGGGAACACCGCGAACTTCTATTGAGCCTGTGCGCGTTACACCTCTCCCAGCTCCTGCAGAGATCATTTCCCGCCAGAACAACGCCAAGACTTCTCTTACGCAGCAGCGAATTTTCATTGGCGATAGGCAACGATTCGTCATCGTTGAGATCAATGCATCAGCTTCTGCAGGCGAAGTCATTCATATGGTCGAAGCTCAGGGAGCGTTGAAGGAGTGGAGAGGAAGTGGTGGATGGATGCTGTTCGAAATTGCTCAGGACTTTGGAATGGGTAAGTGTTCTTTTGGTTGCCGACTGAGCGTTTCGAATCAATCCTGTTTTCAGAGCGACCTATCAGAAGTTTCGAGCTACTATCCGATATCGAAGCTTCTTGGAACAAAGACAAGCTCGTCAACGTCTTCCTTTTGAAACTCACACCTTTGGCCCCCATTCTCAGTCGCTCCGCCCTCCCTTCTAGTTCTCCGACTCATTCGGGTTATGTCGAGTGGGAGAGTAAGCGGGGCAAGTGGAATAAGCGATACCTGATGCTGAAAGAACACTCCCTCTGGCTATCCAAGCGCGACAATGTCAGCTTTATTTATCTATTTTGGCTGAATGGCGTCTAACTCATGGTGTTTACAGGGAAGAGACGAAGTCATGCTGTGTTCTTTGTCCAACTTTGATGCGTACCAAATCACTCGTCTTGTCAAAGCTCCTAAAGACTTTACTTTCGCTGTGAAATCCACTGATAATTTATCATTTTTCGAAAATACCGCCGACTACCTTCACGTGTTCTCCTGTAGAACGGACGTAGGGGAGAAATGGATAGAAAAAATTCTCCTTGCACGTGTAAGTAACACCGCAGACTAGCTATATCTTCAGTAGTACTGACACGCACGTTTAATAGTCGTATGTGCTTCATCAGGAGCGAAACATTTTGGTTAAATCTCCCAAATCTCCTCCTGCTGTTAAATCTCCTCCTGCCGTTAAATCTCTTCCCGCTGCTAAATCTCCTGCTGCAGTTTCTCAGAGCGGAGCTACAGGTGTAACACGCTCGGCTACCAAAAGAGTGCCTCAACAACCTTTGATCAATTACAATCCAGACAGCATTTTCGAGCCAGGGTCTCTATTACGTTCATAATTTGACTGGTCTCATCATACTTCCTGCTAGTCATTCGAACTCGCTTCATTATCTTGTTTTGAGACAGCATTTCCATTCCTTTGACCATTCTTCTTCCTACTTTACTTTACATAAGAACTTGGTTATGTTTGATATGTAATTTCTCCTACAACATATATCTTCGTATTTGATGTCACCATCTGTATCCCTACACACTATGTCGATTTGTGCCGGATCTGTAGATCTTTGTTGTAATCCATGATCTTATCAGTATATTGTAATGTAAGGAAGAGTCGAAGATACAATAACGCCGAACATGTACAAAATCAATCCGCAGTCTTTTGCTTCTTTTTGGGAGGTTCTGCCTCTGCCTCGCTAGATTTCTTAGGCTTCGGCTTCGGCTTCGGTCTATTTTCATCCACGTCCATTGCGTCGTTGTCCTTGGACTTGGCTTTTGCTTTCTTTGGCTTGGGTTTGGGGTCGACATCCATCTCATCGCCACTACCCTTCTTTTTAGGTTTGGAGGCGGCTTTTTTCTTTGGCTTGCCATTATCACTACCGTCTTCGTCCGCATCACTGTCTCCTCCTTTCGATTTCTTCGTAGACGAACCCTTCTCTTTCTCTTTACCCTTCGATTTCTTCTTCTTCTTTAACTTTTGAGCGAAATCGCGATCACCGCTAGCATCCGACGCCGTATCAGCGCCGCCTTCAGAAGAGTCACTTTCGCTGGGCGAACCCTCGTCGGACGATGACGCTTGGAAGTCTTCTGTAGAAATTACTTATCATCAGCAACCCCGATACGAATGTACGTGACCAATGACTTGCCATCGTCTTCGCTGTCATCGTCGTCGAGACCAGCGGCAGGCTTCCTTCGAGGTGCACTATCATCAGATACCACGCTGGCCATGTCTTCGTCATCATCATCGTCTCCGACAGCTGCTGCCATCAAGAGGTCCGCATCCGGTACCATCTCGTTCTTAATTCGAATTTTCTTGTCCTTTAGGTAGGACTCAGTAGGTTCGTGCTCTTCCTTATTGATGGAGCTGAACGTGTATTCCGGACCGCTCTTCGTGACAATTTTAAGATCGAAGGTACGAGCAGCGGCAGCACCCATACTAGAGCCGACCCGAGAGAAGACGGCTTGATGAATGTCAGAAAGCTCTATGAGAGTAGGTTGCTTGGAGACAAAGAAGATGTATTTTTCGAGCATGAAGAGATCGCCCTGGATAGCCTTGAGGTTTGCTTTAATACCAGGATGTCCGTTACGACTTGTCGGTCTAGTTAGCGCAACGCGAACGCACAGGTGGAATAAACTTGTTACCTTTGGAACGAACCCGATCCAATGATCTTCTTCTGAGCTAGTGCTCGAAAAAGACTCGATACAACTTCATATGTAGGACTTTCATAGTTTTTGTGCAGCTTATCGTATTTTGCTATTTCCTCGCTGTCGTTGGCAGTGAGTGACCAAGAAACTTGAGGGAGAAGTATTACACACTCTGTCATGTTAAGCTCGGCCGTTGTTTCCTCCTCACGATTGAACTGCATGACCAGATATTGGTATCCCGTCTGGCCTTGTCGAAGGGGCTCAGTCAGACCGAACTGGAATTCATTAGTATAATCATTATCGCAGGCCGAGGAAATTTGCAACTTACAATGAACAGTACGTGCTGATCATCCTTCGGCAGTAAGAATAGCCTCGCAATTTTGGAAAACATAATCTTGTAGTCGTAGGTCTTGCCTCGTAGCCGCAGAAAGTCTTTGAACATCACCACATCATAACGACCTCGAGGTGTTAATACCAGCACTTCCTCGAACATTAAAATGATATCGTCGGAGACCTGATCTAAAGAGGCCTTTTCCTTGACCATGTCATGGAACACCTGAGCAGCACTGACTTCGTCGTCATCATTATCTTCTTCCCCAGAGCCCGCATCAGCTCCCTTGAGTTTAGACTGTGTTCCAGGAACATAGAATCGAATTTCAACCATTTCGTCCACTGCCCCTTTGGATTTGGTTGTCGAGGCTGGATTCGAGAACTCCAAAGACACCTCGGTTTTACCAGTGATATTGGAGTTAGCGACATATTGCAAGGGTAATTCAAAGGCAGTTCGATCTGCAGTTGTGAAGGCAAGATCCTGGCCTAGAGCGAGATGAGAGTTTCAGATTCAGCAGGATTCGTAAAACACGCACCCTGGAAATCAGTAACACCCCAATTCCACCCTCTTAGCGAGATCTCTCTGCTCTCAAGGGTGACTGCAAAATGATTTTTTAACAGGGATGCCACTCTATCGTGATCCTAGAGCAAACTCAGATTTAGAAAAAAAAAACGCGTTCAGCCATGAAAACCGTACATACCTCGCGCTGGAAACCGTCAAAGCTTTCCTTGCGAAAGTCCCCTTTTTCTTCCTTGATGCCAACCCGGAGCTGAAAGTTCCGGGCAACACGAAGCCATTGGGCCCATTTTATAGAGCTTGCACTCATTGCTACAACCCCTTCGGTATCGACACCTTTCCAAGCCATTCCACTTGCTGCGACACGAAATTCTACGAAGAAAGCTCAGAATGAAAGAGGGCAGATAAATGAATGGCACTGACTGCCAATTTCACGCGAAAGACCATGGTAGATACCGTCAAACTGAGTGGTCATGGTGGTCAGAGACAAGGACGCGTTTCCGATGGGCGCTTAATACCGACCTGCCTCTTTATCTTTCCTCCAATAATTTGATTCTAAATGGACTCACTGGAGACTCGGTCGCGCGATGTGCAAGAAAGGACATTCTGCAAATGGTGATCATCTAACCCCAATGTCTATTCTCCAGCTCATTCTGTAGGCTTAATACAAAATTAGAGTCCAACGGATATCCAGCCATGACTTCTCTAGTCAAGGATCTATCTGATGGTGTCCGACTGATACAGCTCATGGTGCGCTATTCTCCAGTCTCTCGTAGAGTCAGGGCTCACCCTTTCTCAGGAAATCATGGGTGCTTCTCATTGCCCTTTTCTCAATACTGAATTTAATGATGGGCAGGTGATGTTTCGCTGGGTCGTTACAACAAAACTCCAAAAATGCGAATTCAAAAGGCAGAAAACGTTAATAAGGCTCTGGAATTCATCACTTCCAGAGGCGTCAAGCTCACTAATATTGGACCTGAAGGCATGTTAATCGCGATTCATGACATCGTCTACTCATCAAGGTTTTAGATATCATCGACGGCAATTTGAAGCTCATTCTTGGAATGATCTGGACCCTAATTCTTCGATTCACCATCGCAGATATCAGGTCTGCCCTATTTATTCTCCTTGAAAAGCGACCGGTGGCACTGAGAACCGTAACACGAAAGCGAAGAAGGTCTCTCCGCCAAGGAAGGTCTCCTCTTATGGTGTCAACGCAAGACGGAACCATACAAAGAAGTTAACGTTCAAGACTTTTCTACGAGTTGGTCGGATGGCTTAGCCCTGTATGTCTCAACTTGTTCTTTTGCCAAAAATGCGATGTTTACGAGGCACACAAGGTGTGCACTGATACACTGTCACCGACCTGAGCTTTTGGACTATGACAAGTTAGAAAAGGTGTGTTTAACGTGCAGGTTCAGTTCAGTGCGCTAGTTATTCATGCACGTCAGTCCGATCGCCACGGAAATACAAGGCTTGCGTTTCAGATAGCAGCGGAGCATCTCAATATTCCCGTTTGTCAAAGGTTGTCGTTTCCACCTGCCCGCAATAATGTCCTTTCTTTGCACAGCAACTATTAGAAGTGGAAGATTTATGTGATTCGAGCCATCCTGATGAGCGTAGTGTAATGACTTACGTTGCAAGCTTCTTCCATGCCTTCTCTTCGATGGGTAAGATCTGCTGTTTTGTTTAGAGGCTCTGTTTTAATTCAGAAAACTTTCAGACCAGGCGGAGACTGTTTCTCGACGCGTTGAAAAGTTTGCAGAACTAATGCAATCTGTGTGGATATCTAAAAATGACTACGAACGGCGCGTACGACTTGTGAGGTCCTTTTCCTTTATCAACTGTCTTTGTTCTGATAGCTAGTTCAGCTTTTGTCAGCTTGGACCGAAATGCAAACTGGCTGGAAAGCGGCTCTATTCACCGGTACATATACGGAAGCCCGGGAACGTTCTGCGGACTTTACTACGTATAAGCAGACCACAAAGAGAACGTGGGTTACTGAGAAACAGGATATTGCGACTCTCTTCGGCAATGTACAGACGAAACTCAAAACATATGGCTTGAGAGAATACGTGCCACCGCCCGGACTCTCCTTGCTGGACGTAGATGAAGCCTGGAAAGGACTTTTAGCGTCCGAGGCTCAAAGGTCGCGTGCAATCAATGCAGAAATCCGACAGTCAGTCGTTTTATACCAGTTTTCACTTCGACTGAAGGTTTTGCTCCCAGGATCAAGGAAACGCTTCGAAAAAAATTCGCTGATGTTGCGAACGATTTCGAGCAGCGTCTGCACGCCATTTCATCTGAATTAACTTCTATTGATGGCCCGCTAGAGGTCGGTCCGTTGCCAATTTTGTTCCATTTTTCTCTTACACGGGCAAGTAGGTTCAGCAACAGCTGGTCGGGCAGATCCAAACTCGACTACCTCAATTGTCTGAAGCATTGGACAATGTGGCAGAAGTTGAAGCGGAATGCAATGCAGCTAACATCGAAGAAAACGATTACACAGTATTTACGTGTCAAGACCTTGAATTTGAGTGGGAGCTTTTGGTGCAAAGCATATCCAAGAAGATCGCTTTTATCGACAATCAAGTGCGTAACATGAACATTTCATTCCTTGATGGAATCATAATGGATTGGGTTTTATAGATCGTTTCAAAGAACATGACAAACTTGACGCCCGCTCAATTGGAACAGTTCGAGAGCACGTTCCGATATTTCGACAAGGACGAGTCAAATACATTAAACCAGTCTGAAATGACGGCTGCCCTTGCCAGTCTTGGAATAGTATATTCGGTAGGTCACTGTAGTAATCCATGTCCCATCGATGCTGACATCGCCGGTTGCGTACAGGATGAAGATATGGACTACATCTATGACCAACTACTGCATGACTACGGCGCAGTCAACTTCGAGGCTTTTATCAATCTACTGGTAAATTAATTTCTAGGACAGCGATGACTCACAGAGATGATCCTCACTTTGAATTCCTAGGTGGAAATCACCGAAGATCAAACAACTCCCGAGCAGCTCAGAGAGGCCTTCCGTGGTATTGCATCTGATAAGGTCTGTATAAATGCTGGATATGAATGGCTGATATACTCAAAGTGTTCTTTTTCAGCCGTATGTGACGGAACTAGATCTTCGAATCGCGCACTTGCCGGCGCCAGCGATCGAGTTTCTGCGAGAGGCAATGCCAAATACGCAGAATGGAGTTGGAGAACCAGAGTATGATTATGAGCGATGGTTGGACGACGTATTTGCATGATAATTTAGATGTCATGACATGTTTTCCTTGAATAGATTACAGTCGAAGTCTTAATTTCCTTTTCAGTCGAGCGATTTACTGCTTTGACAGTTGGTGCTCTGGCTTGGTTTGATGTACCATAAACAATAAGCAATCATTTTGACTCATTCAATAGCACCGTTTTTTTAAAAGACGGATTGAGCGAAATTCCTGCCAGTTCTGAGAGATAAAGCGGTCTATGGAGAGCGCAAAAAAGCCATTCTGGCTAAGCCACTCGGAACTAACTCAGAACCGCTATGGAATGGCTCCGGCTTGAAGTCAAACCCAAGTGTAGTTTATGTATGCCGCAAGAGCCGGCAGGTAATTCATACCATCGAATAGCTCCATTACTGGTAAATGTACGCTGCAGGTATATAATATGAATAATAAGTATTATGGATATAGTATGCATCTGAGACGGGAAATGCGAAAAACACAACTGAATTTTAACCTCGAAACCGTGATGGTCTACTTTTGCCTTTTCGACCTTGAGTGGGGGCTGGTACCGTCTCTACAATGTCAACGTCGCTGTCCGACAATTCATGTACAACAGGATCTGCTCGGCTTTCTTTCGAATTATCGTCCTCTTTATTATGCTCCGATTGTTCTGGGCGTTGAGCTTTCCAGTTTTTCGATAGAGCGAGGACCTTCTCTCGAAGCTCTTCCCGAAAACCTCCAAGCCGTTCGCCATCCCAGTCTTCGTTACGCTGAGTCGATGAGCGAGTAGCACCCTTGCCCTGCTGCACATGCAGGTGAGCCAGCGCAAAGTTTAGGTGAAAAATCTAACTTACAGGAATACGTGATAGAAATTCAGCTTTCTCGACGAATATCCGGGCGAAATGTATGAGATATACTCCGCAATCACAGAAGTTGGGCTGCGTGGGGACCTAACAGTGCTATCAATTAGGTATATTTGACGAATATTATCAAAATAAAACTGACCGGTAGAGGTCTTCCCCCTGCTTTGCTAGGATTGTCACACCTCTTTTTATCCTTTGCTTCGTATTGAAGGTATCTGGTTAATGCTGATACGGCTCTAGGGTGTCTATTACCCAGAGAGTCCAGGGTGAAGATCATGGTTCTGCATTGGACAATTAAACAAAAAGACCGATAGCAATGAAAGACAACGAACGTAGGGTGGCCATCGTTCTCCAGACTGGCTAGGTCGCCCGTAACAAAATCGCCGTCGGGCATGTCCATGGGTGGGTCCCTGGCCTTTTCCTTGCCTTTTCGCGACGCAATGGGGGCGTAGAAACTATTGGGTGGGACTGAGGCGGCTTTTGAGGCTCCAGATTTCGCTTCATCATCACTGTCACTGCTGTCATCGATACCTTTGCGTTTCATTGAGCTCTCCGCCTGCCGAGGAGAATTCATATCTACGTCCGATCGCCAAAATTCTTCTCTCGGGTTTGTTGGAGAAGCGATAATTGCAGAGAAAGATAGGGGAGACTTTGAAGTTTTGTCCACTCTAACGTCGACATCCATCGCATCATCATCAGATGTTGCGGAGGTGGCGAGTCTGTGTACGTCGCGACTTTCGACAGATATTTCTATATTGGTCAATCTGCGAGCCGCCTCTTCTGCGTCTGCTTCGCTAGAGGGTTCGTGGGCTGTCTCCGAAGTAGGAGATCCAGATCGAGAGACAGCACCGCTAGCTGTGGGAGTACTTCGCTCAGATACAGTGGAGCCTGCTTCTGCCTGGACAGTTGTAGAAGTTTCGCCAGAAGGGGAAAGAGGTAGGTCGGAGGGAGGCATATCGTCAGGCGTTATTAACTCAAGAGCATCGGAAACCACGTCCTCGAGTACTAGTTTCTCGTGGACGTTTGAGGAACGGGTATGCTGTCGGGTATTGGGCACTTCACGCTCAGGAGGAGGTAGCAAGACGAGTTCAGGACGGTATATGATGGCAAGATACCAATGTAGGCTTATCAGGGGGATCGAAGATCAGTATGATAGCCATGCGGGAAATCGAAAACCGTACTTTTCATTTATTGGAACGATGACGAATTTCTTTTCAAAAATATCAAACTTCGAAGTCCAACGTCGGACACTCTCATACCCTTCATCGAAACTGATAAAACTTTGAGATCATTCTTGGAAGTAGACATATCAACTTACTTCCTCTTGTTAAGCTTTTTGTAGAAAAAGGAACTAAAGACGTGAATCTGGTCTGCTAAGCCAGGGTTTTCATTCTTCAATTCGTTATGCCAAAGCCTACACATGTGAAGTTAGAATGACAAGAAAAACAGTCACGAAACCATGACAAACTTCAAACCGAATTCGATCAGAGTGTCGTTAAGAAACTCATTAGGAAGTAGTCTGTTCAGGTCGGCATTGGTAATATTCAGAGCCCCAGTGGTAGCAGGAGGGTAGCTTAGAATTCTGCATCAGGTGTATAGGTCTGTCAGTTCTAGGCTACGAATGATAAACGACGTACATCTCATCCGGGTCGACGGAGGGTTGTTTCGGAACTTGATCCCTTCGTTGACGTGTAGACCGACGCCCCTCGGAAGCGGAAGGAGGTTCTTCAGTGGAACTATAGGACACGGGTAAGTAACAGTTCGAGTTCAAATATAGGGGGACGCACGAAGACGCTTTACGAGCACTAGATGCTCTGGTCGCCCGGCGAGAAGGCTGTTGATGATGTTCGTCACTTTGACTTCGTTCATTGGAAACAGGTGGCTGATCGAGCATATTCAGATCAGGAACGTCCTCGGCTCTAATATTGAGACTGTCGTCTTCAACGACATCTACGTCGTCATTGTAGACCGTACCGGAGGCTTGAACAGCTGCAGCCCAGAGTGAATCTTGACCAGAGCCTACGACATGTGAATACTCCGGAATATTGCGTTTACAAATGTCTCGAAATGAAATGAAAGCCCCAGGTGACCAGCGACTATCTGTCTTATCGAATTTGAAGGTTACTTCGCCTTTACCTCGCTCTCCTGCAAGACGGTCATATTATTTTCGGACAACAGCAAGAGTTCGTTACCTGGTACGAAATCATTCCCCCACTTTCCCCCAATACCGGTATGTCTACGTTCGGGGGGTAACGGTTTGGCAACAAATTTGATACAGGGTGCCTCTGCAGCGGGATCACCAACCTGCATACAAACAAAACCAAGTCATCAGCCGAAGACATACGGGTATTATCACAATGAAGCTAACTTCAATAGACTTCACATCGTTGGCAAAAGTGACGGATTCTTTGTAATCATCCGGTCCTCTGATGGTGAAACCCACAGGAGCGCCGGATTTAAAGACCAAGTGATAACCTCGTCCGAGGCATTTCAACCCAAAATACATCTCCGAGAGAGGCAAAATTTCGAAATCCGATTTCGCTGTTGTTCTCGAAGAACGTGAGGATGATGTGAACAACGTATGAGATGTAGCGACTGGGTCCGCATGAGTCGGAGGAGGGGGAGAACGCTCCACGACTTTCATCTACTCAGATAAGAGAGACCCTCGCATGTAAAACAGTACTATAACGGACCTTAAGAGTTGGCGTTCTCGTTCTCATTCCATTCTTGATGTTCAATTTCTTGAAATCGACGCGTCCAGATGAAGGTGGCTTTGTCTGTTGTTCTATCCTAGTGACTTCAGCCTTGACAAAACCATGCTTTTCAGTCAATGTCTCTGGCTCTGAGAACTGGCCGATGTCCTCAACCTCGTCCGTGCGGGAAGAATGGTTTGGAGATGAGACCTTTGACTTTGAAACGAGTTCCTTGGTTTTCTTTAGCCAAGTGAAGTTTTTTCCATCTGGAGCAGCAGACGCAGAACCCAAATCCTCGTTGCTTTCTTCGTCTTCGTCACTACTGATGACAACGGGTTGATCTTCATCTGCATCTCTCTGAGCTTTCATATCGGCAGGAAGTCGATTCCACTGGGATGAGGAGCCCAGATTAGTACCGGCAGAGCGTGAATTTATATCTATCTGAGGTTCGTTCGCAAGCAGTAACCCTTTGATCCGTTGAGCTGAAAATAACCAAAAAAGACAATCGTCGTGCGCACCGTCGTGACTAGTTTTCTGACGCTTTACCGGACGGTGACTTGTAACAGTATGGCTCTTCTGCTTATTCATGTATGATTGACGTTCAGGCTTGGGTCCGCTCAAGGTATCCTTGGTTCTTCCACCACCGAACGGATTTGGCACACCATTCTAGATTCTTGATCTTCAGAAAAGCATACCTCTTGGAGATAGGAATGTTCATACACTACTGGGTTTACTCGGGACTGGGACTAGGACTGGCGTAGGAGCGTGACGCCATCTATTAATCACAATAAATATCTTGCAAATGTTACCAACTGAAGCTCAAAATACGCACTCTTCCCGAGACTTTTTCGAAGATGTTGACGCGTCTCGGTGATTTTTTGGAGGATTACTCGATGAAGGATGGCCGGAAGATGGATTGTAAAGGGTTATGATGTTGCGTCTGTCCTCGGGAGGTGGGACACCAGCCATTGGATCAACTTGTGGTAATCGAAGAAGTCAGCAACATGAGTGTGGCAGACAAGACCGGCCGGCGCCTAATGTCATTATGAACTCAATTGAGCTCCAATTAACTATGTACAGTAGTATTTGACCGTCTAAGAACCCTATAAAAATCTGCAACTAGATATAGACTACCTGCTACTATTACAAGTTGTGGTTCCGCAAATTCAGCTGCCCAATGTAGCGCTGCTGGTAACTGATCAGTCTTGTCGTTGTCTCCCAGGCCTTCCCAGAACTCAGCTTTGGGACAAAGACCTCGAACGACGGAATGAAGCGTAGAAGGAGGTACTGGCTTGACCCAGGGCATTCCTTCGGGCGGAGTAAATCGCAGTAACGCCACACGGACGTTGAAATAGATGTCTGGTGGAAATGACGGAGGTAAAAGCGGCGACAGGGTCTGCAGTGGAGTTTTTGGAGGAGAATGAGAAAGAGACAAGATGAACGTCAGAGTGAATTTTGAGATTGCAGACGAAATACAGTATTCGGTGAGATAACGGCTCAGTGTTGCTGAGGACGCGGGGTTATGAGCACCGTCGACAAGTGTGAGCATTTTCGGGCTCTGTGGGCTATTCAGATTTCGTGGAACCGAATGAAACGACAGTCTTCCCGGCCAGTCTACGGAAGAGATCCCCCCAGCCAGAGCCTCTGGAGTTATGCAATCGCGTAAGCCAAGTTGGGCGCATGACGGATGTGAAATAGCCACCGAAATGATAGATGTAGCTAGACCCACATTATCGAGCTGATGTTCTCCATGTAGGGGTAGCAGGGCATGAATGCGAGCTGAAAAGCAGGCCATATTCAGCTCGATCGAATGCGGCGGAGGTGAATGAAATGTGTCATGCTGAATTAGGCCTCTCTCTGTTAATCTAGCAAGAGCTGGAGAAGCACAGATCAAGTCTGCTCCAATGTCTTCGCAGACTTTTCTAGCTACTTCTGCCGTTTCCACGTGCTTTTGTGGCCCCAGGACAAATGGCTTTCCCGGACGAGCGATAGCAGCCTTTTCTTTCGTGATGGCCGCGATAGTATCTCCCAGGAAAGCCTGGTGGTCCAGATCAACGGCAGTTAGCACAGAAACGAGAATGACTTGATCTGGGATAACATTCGTTGCATCTAGCCGGCCTCCCATACCAACTTCGAGTACTACAACATCTACTTTGGCGCGTTCGAACACGGTCAAAGCTGAGAGTACAAGGATCTCGAAGTTACTGATTTCTATTACATTGTCCCGTGCGATTTTTTCTACTTCATCCCTGGTGGTTTGATACACTTGATGGGATACGTCTTGACCATTCACGTTTATGCAGTCGTAGATGGATACAAGATGAGGACTATTGAAGCGGCCAACTGAAAGGCCAGCAGAAGTTAAAATGGATGCGGTCAGAGCTGATACACTGCCCTTTCCATTAGTACCAGCTATATGGATGGTGGGTCGAGTATAGGGCTGGATAAAGCCATAAAGGCGGTTAATACGGTGCAGTGAGAGATCAATTGACATGAGTGGATGAATAAGCGCCCGGCGCTAATTTTCCCAAGGTAGATAAGCGCTGTCATTAATGAAAGCCTTTAAGCCGAATTAGTGGTCCTCAGGTCGGGTGCTGTCACCAAGGACAATGAGAAGCCACATCGCCGGGTCTTTATTGCCATGTTTTTTTGTGTTCGGCGACCGACATTCCTTCCTATTGTCTCGATGCCAGACTTCCGAGCTCATGTATGGAGTTTTCATTCCCTCAAGCACCGGGTGAATCCGATATAACAGGTCCAATATCGCGACCTTCATCTAGAAAGCACCATGCCAGCCACGTTGAGAAGAAGGAATCGTCAGGAACTGACACTGCGCAAGTCATTCGTAGAAGCAATGCGAGACAAACTGTCTTCTTCAATGTAGGCTCTACCCTGCTCTATTTCCATACTGCACAGTCTTGATCTTGACCGAGAAAAACCCCAGCTTCCGTCGTCCAAGCGACAAGTCTTCGCCTCGTCCGCCCGAGAGTCGAAGAAGGGAGTACAGCCCTTCTTACAACCCTGACCATCGTGCCCGATCCATTCAGCGTTCCGCTGTTGCTCTTTATTCTTCCCCACACAGCATCCGGTATCTTCCACCCGAACTGCTAGCATACATCTTCATCCTAGGTTCAGAGGACGATCCCCTACTTCCAGTTTCAGTATCTCACGTATGCCGCTTCTGGCGGGAACTAGCCATTCATACAGCTAGTTTATGGCGCAGAGTTGTTCTTGGCTGCTACTACAACATGTGGAGGGAAACAATTCATCGTGCGAGGGCGTGCACACTTGACATTGAACTCTCATCGCGAATTCGGCCTGGAATTCCGGCGTTTTACGAAGTGCAGAGGTACATGCATCTGGTTATGCCTCACATCAAGCGATGGAGGTCGTTGCGTATCGTTTTCACAGGGTACCAGCCCTATCTATGGAATGCTGCTCTATCTGAATGTTGCATGAGATCAAGCCAGACTCAAGTCCCCGGTGCGTCCAGATAATTCGTGTCCGGGCTCGAACTCATACTATAGCTTGAAGAGCTTGAAGAGCTGTGCCTTGTATATCGTCACAACGACGACACCAAAGAATTCTGCCTCTTCTCTGGTAGAGCACCTCGACTACGTCGTCTTGTCATAGATGGTATCCGGCTTACATGGCTTCCGTCACTGTTCGAGAACCTGACACATTTAGATTACACTCACCATGGTTTAACCAGTGGATGCCATGCCATTCAAGAGCTTTCTAACCTTTTACGGGTTTCTTCGAGATTGGTGAAACTTGGAATTCTTTTCCCATACAAGAAACATCGTTCTCGCCCGGCAAGCCTCGATAGTTACTGTGCTTCTCCTACGACATTGTACCTTCCTTGGGTAAAGACCCTTCTTCTGCGAGTCGAGACCAGGGATATTCCGGAAGAACTGATTGTCCTTGCTTCCCTCTTCAATACACCCCGTCTTGCCAAGCTGCAACTGGTCGATACTAGGGGCCAGCAATTTCCTTTCCGAAATATACACCACTTTTGGAAGCATTATCCTATTCCACCTTCGGTACGAGCACTTTATCTGCATGATGGATGGTATCAAAAGGAAGCTGTGACGTTCATTACCCAATTGGGGACCTTGCAATGGCTGGTGTTTGGTTATGGTCAAACTGAAACTGCACACCGGCTTCACTGAGTCAAGGGTGACAACCTGATATTACAGCTATCTAGGGACACTGCACTGTGTGTCCACGTCGGCTCGATCCGAGGGGGGTGCAGCTACAATAGGTTAAAGAAGGGAAAGAACTGACCAAGGGAATCAGTAGTAGATTATTTGAAAACAATTGATAATTATCAAAAATTGTAATGTTGGAGCTGCAGGCACCGTGAGAAACCAACGCCATCGTGAACTTGAGAGAGTCCCGGCATTTTTTTTCCTTTTAGCCTTCGTTATGTCTAATCCTCCAAGTTCTCGTCGGGCGCCACAGCAACAAGGCCCATCTCAATACGCTGCCGTTCCTCAAAGTCCTCGTTCTTCTGCTCTTCCTTACAATCCTCAGCGCCCTGCGCCTCCCGGCTCTCGCAGTAGTCACCAGGGAACGGCTATTGCTCAAGGCGTAGCAAGCGGTGCTATAGGTGGAGGTTATGGTCCATATTCAGTGCGTATCGTACTGGTTTTTCTACTTCAATTTCTCATGCACATTTCCAGTACAACCCCAATCCAGCAAGAGATGCAGCCCTATACAGCAACTCACGATTTAGCGCTGCTCCTTCAGAACATTCAGCTTCTTCCATATCAGCAGGTGCTGAAAAAGCAGCCGTCCTAGCAAATACTGCAACAGTCCCTCAGTATCTTTGGGACAAAGATCCTGAGCTTGACGACGCTCTTCATAACCCTGATCCCGTCAGGGATGCCAAACTAGACCGCTCTTTCACTGTCTTTTCAGCCAGGGGTTGGCTAAATGCCGGCGCCCTCGTCCTTCTTATTCTTGCCCTTCTCACCCTTTTCGCTGGATATCCTATCATCAATAATTTTGCCCATCCTCAAGCCGCCATTACCGGTTTCAACCTGGGTGGTATAAACGGCACTGGCCAGATTCCTGACTTGCCCAGTGTACCATCTCTTATAGATGCGGACACCCCTTCTTCTGCCCGTACGCGAACAGGAACTGACGGAAAATCGTACAACCTTGTATTCAGCGACGAGTTCAACAAGGAAGGCCGCACTTTTTATCCCGGCGATGACCCGTACTGGGAGGGCGTAGATTTACACTACTGGTAAGCTCATTTGAGAACGCGACGCATCGCGCTAAAGCCAATGTGCGTAGGCCCACTGGTGACTTGGAATGGTACGATCCTGGTGTAAGTTGTGTCTTATTCTGTCCTTGTCGTTGCTCATCTTTTTTTTGTCCAGGCCATCACGACGAAGGGTGGCCAGCTAGTCATTACCCTGACTGAAGAAAATAACCATGACCTCAACTTTAAGAGTGGTAAGCCTCTCAATCATATTCCAGATCCCTCTGGTTTTGAGATCTTTCCAGGCATGCTGCAATCGTGGAACAAACTCTGTTTCATGACCGGTTACATTGAAGTTTCCATCAGTCTTCCCGGAACACATCAGTCTCCCGGTTTTTGGCCTGGTGCGTGGACAATGGGAAATTTGGTTCGTCTAGAAGTATTTTTGCAAAATTCGACCTAATTGCTTCTGTAGGGACGTGCGGGATATGGTGCCACCACGGAAGGGACATGGCCGTACAGCTACGACTCGTGTGACCTCGGCACTTACCCTAACCAGACAAACAAGGCTGGGACCGGTCCTGAGGGTGCTCTTCAAGGAACCAAGGATGGAAATCCTATCAGCTACCTACCTGGCCAGCGCTGGTCTGCCTGCACATGTCCTGGCGGTGATCATCCAGGTCCAGACGTCGGCACGGGGCGCGGTGTACCCGAGATCGATATCATTGAAGCTCAGATTGACGTGAGCAACGATTTCAAAGGACAAGTGTCGCAGAGTTACCAGATCGCACCGTTCAACTATCACTATCAAATTGATAACAGCTCAACCACGCTATACGATACTACTCTGACCGAATTCAACTCTTATCAAGGTGGTACGTACCAGCAAGCTGCTTCAGCCCTCACATACATTCCCGACACCGGCTACTCCAATCAAAGTTTCATAAAATATGGATTTGAATGGTGGTCAAATCCTAGCAACAGGGACGAAGGTTATATCACTTGGTTCAGCAATGGCAAGGAGTCTTGGACTTTACCCGCTGCCGCTATCGGCGCCGATTCCACGACGGAAATTAGTGCCCGTTTGATTCCCGAAGAGCCTATGGTAAATCTTATTTATTCCTGGAATGTGTCCGTCGTTAACGCCCTTCTTTCTCCTAGTACATGATTCTGAATTTGGGCATGTCACCGAATTTCCAGGCTCAGGACTACGAGCACATGCAGTTCCCAGCACAGATGCTTGTTGATTATGTTCGCGTGTACCAACGAGCGGGAACTAAGGATGTTCTAACTTGTGACCCGTCAACAAGACCTACAGCATCGTATATCAACGAGTGTGTTCTATTTTTATGACAACACGGATCAGGATACTGATATGAATCTTTTGCAGCCATATTACAGCGTACAGCGACGCAAATTTAACCACTTGGGGACAGGCAGGATACACATTCCCCCGGAACTCACAGTACGATGGATGCTAGACGACTCGGTGGTTCACTCTCCTTTACCCAGTATTTAATTTACCGTATGCTTCGTTGCATGATAATGCTCTACCGCATCTTTACCATCCTCCGCTCCCTTCCTGTCTCAAGTTGACATTCACCTATAAATCATTTGCCTCGCTCATCCATCTATCTATGCGGCTACCTTTTACTCTGGCTGCTGTATCATGCATTATGGACCATTAATGATTTTTATCACCGGACTTGTTCAATCTTCTGTGTGGATACTTGTATGACTGTTAGCTAAATTATTTCCAAAGCACGTTTATACACTAGGTACATAACGTCTAAACAACTGCGGGATTTACGGCGCAATATCCACCGTCTATAATGATTTCCTGTCCATTTGTATAGCATCCCGCCTTTGACGCAAGGTAGACAACTGTTCCTGCCATTTCTTCTGCACTGCAAGGGAATGAATGGAGGAAATGTGTGTCGAGACGTGCAACCTACCTGCCATCGCGTTTTGCCGGAACAGGCGATATACCTTTCCCAATTTGGTCCACCATCTCCGGTGGAATAGTGTCCACTGTCATTTCCGATGCATAAACACCAGGAGCAATGGCGTTGACGCGAACTGGCACTTTCTTCAGTGCAAACTCTGTCGACAGCATTTTCGTTAAATGCGATGCTGCTGCCTTTGCGCTGTTGTAACAAAACTGAAAGAAGTGTCAAGCATTCTGAGATAAGACGCGATGGCAATATCGTCGCGTACATGGTCTTGGGCCAGCTTGATAATTCCGCTAATGCTGGTGATGTTAATGACAGTAGACGTGTATCCGGGAATCCTGCACTCTTTCGTTCCCTTCTCGAGCAATCCCAGAAATGCGGTTGTCGTGAAAAAGATGGAGAAGACGTTAATAGAGTAAAGATCGGACCATCCTTGGAGGTCCTCCTTGAAAAGAGCCGATCCGAAGCTTTCTCCATCCTTGAGCTCAGGAGAGGTAGGATCTTGCAAAAATGGGGAAGTTGGGCCAACCTGTCCTGCACTTGGCGTACGTAAGTTAATACTAACGCGGAGGCATTATATGCGCGAGCGTGCGCTTACTTGTTAACAAGGATGTGTAATTTCCCTTCTCTTGTTTCGATCTCTTTCTTTGCATTCAGAATACTTTCCTTGGAGGTTACATCCATTTGAAGCCTTTGCGGAGTATGAAAGATGAATCTTATCGATGGCAGTAAGCAGACAAAACATACGCGATTATCTCTCCTTCGTCTTTGGGAGTTGTGTCAACGATTTTCTGTAAAACATTCGCGCGACGTCCAGTAATGTAGACCTTGGCACCGTTGGCTGCCAAACCTGGATGCGCATGAGAACGTTATTAGCGCATGGTTGATCTATTTTACGAGGACAAGGTTAAAACCTCTCGCTATCATGTACCCAATTCCAGTTCCACCGCCCGTGACCATCGCGACCAAGCCAGTGAGATCGTACAAGGCTTTTGCGTTATATGCTGAGCTAGTCATTGTAGTCGATGGAAGAGATTCGTCAAATGGGAGGGAATAAGAAGTAATAGGGAAAGGAAAGGACTTGAACTTGAAAGTTGAAGGCGGTCCGGATAGTCGGGCCGGGAGTCAAATGACTTGGGCAAAGTTGTATACTATTTTTACGTACGTACATACTGTATCAAGTATGCCAAGGACTCCAATCACCTTGCTTGGGAATCAAATCGGTCCGAAAGTCACGATTCATCAACGTAATCGACAAACTAGGTACTATACCGTCACCAGTAATGCAGTTGAAAATGTCAGTACAGTGTACGTACAGAAAAACTTCTTCAATTCTTGCTGCAGTCTTCCTATTTGCCACTAAGCAATTTCCGAAAATCATCCTGCCCCTTTCCCGCTGTATTGGTAGACGAGTTGGACGGTATTGAAGATCCCGATGATGAGCCAATAGGTGCTGCAAGCTTTTGCTTGTGGCCGAGGCCCGCCCTAGGTTTTGATACTGTTTTTCTGGGTACGAACATCCCGGCTTGGACCGGGTTTCGAGGGGCGCCAATCTCTTCAGATAATTCCAGAGATGTCTGGTGGAACATTATGGGCTCCGGTCTCAGGAGAAGCTTGCCCGCATCCTATGATTAGTAGCATGAGAATCACCGCGTACTGTGCAACTTGGAACTTACTGCTTGGTTTTGCACCTCTACAACTGCTTCGTTAAGATCCTCGAAAATCTCCACACGTTTGACAGGAACAAGTTTTTCGAATAACTGGTGCAGAAGACCTTCTTGCGTATCTGCTGGCAGGTTTTTCACGCGGATGGAGCGGCTTGCTATTTCCGCGTTGCGTCCTAGTCCACGGTCCGCGTCGAAGGGCCTACAAATCCTTGTTAAGAGCTACTGCATAGACGAACCAAGTGATGATTCCTACCGTAGCTTCGGTTTGGCGCGAGAATCCGCGATCGTGACTGCCATCCGGCGACCTTTCAGCTCTTGGTTATTGGCGTCAAGGGCTGTGCGAGCATCACTCTGCAATAGTATGTTCAGAGAAGTCAATTTCGTCAAAGGCATTTATCTACCTCGTTTTCAAACTCCACGAATGCAAAACCCCTGAATTTGCCATCGTTATCCGTCGCCATTCGGACGTCCTTCAATGGTCCAAACTTTTCAAAATTGGTTAGGTCGGTTCGGAGGCGTCACCTCAGTACTCTTTACCTTTGAGAAGAGCTTTACAAGATCATTCTTCGTCATCTGCTTGTGAAGACCAGCAACGTGCAGCTCCCTGTCGTTGGCGTCTTGATCTGTTCTTTCCTTCTTGCGTTCAGGATTTGAAATGAAGACATTGATAGCCCGCTCCGGCTCCAATTCACGGCCATGTAGCTCCAAAGAAGCCTGAGCTGAGTTCTACAAAACCGAAATCCAAATGAACGAATAACCCAGAAAAATTTGAATGGAAAAATTACAGGAGACGTGTATTGAACATAGCAAAATCGCCTGGTACTTTTGAATTTTTTACTAGGCCAGCGAACGTCGAAGATAGTACCATACTGCAAGGAAAAGATGAGTCGTTACGAATTATTGGCGTAAATGAACCTGATGACCTTTCCAAACAGATCTCGAATGTATGAATCATCTGCACTTTCCGGAAAGTTGGTTACATAGAGCGTGGATTGCCACGCTAAGTGAACCGCTATCTCTTGACCTTGTATTCTCTTCTTGTCTTTGGTAAGGGCTGCGGGAATAGACATCTTATAACCCATAATTGAATTTACAAAAAGCTCGGAAAAAAAGGCCGAAACTTACTCGATCCATAAATTCGACTGTGGCAACTGTCGCAGAAGGTAATTGCGTGAACTTCACTTCTCGGACGAGTCCGCACTAGGAAAGCTCGGCGGTCAAAGTTCGTCGAAATTGCATTCGACGAAAAACTCACGTCCGCGAATAAAGTAGATAGTTCTTCTTCGGAGGTGTTGTTGGGTATATCAGCCACAAAGACAGTGGAGTTTTCGCGATCTCTGTAAGCATTATCGTTATCACGATATTATAGCCGTACAATACTGGAAATCGTACCTTTTCAAAGGTGCCGAGGTAGGTTCTAGACCACTCTTTCAGTAAATGGCTCCGGCAAGGAAACACTGTGAGCATACCTAGCTTGATTTTTTTCTGAAGATCATCAGTCAGCGGGTCCTCTGCGCCCCGTTTTGTACCCCTGGATCCTTGCGGTTGGTCGACACCCATGGGCTCACCCGCAGCGGGGCTTGGGATTGGAACCTCGGACACAGGGATTGTACTTGCTTGAGATTCAGCGGCCACTTGAATTGTTTGATAATTCACTTTTTCAGCTTCCTGGAAAATCTCAGCGTAAAAATCTTGTCATTGAACTTGCGCGATGTACCTTGGCGCGCCGCATGTTGACTTGATACTGCGCTTTCTCAATCTTGTCCAAGCAAGCTTCAACCTGTTCCACTGATCCATAAAGGTGCTCAAATAAAACCCACGCTTCCCAGATCGCTTCTGGCCAATCAATATGTTTGGCTACAATGTCAGAGAAAACTTTCCGAGCCTCATCGTGCTGATCTGCTTTGCTTATGATTTCATCTTGGTTGTTATTCTTGAAAAACAGAAATTCATGAACGCACATCAAAGAATCTGTGTAAGAAGTCCATGCAAGGTAGCTGTTCTTGTAATGTTTTGCAGTCAATTGCCATACAGCAGCAGAGCTTTCCGCAACTCCCGCGAAGCGATACTAATGATTACTGGCTGAAAAAAGCGTGTTAGCGGGAACAAAAATAGAAGCTTACGAATTCGGTAAGATATTTTTCCAATCGCAATCTTGAGTCGCCAGTAGCTAAGAGAGCGGTCAACATAATTATCAAATCCAAGATAGGAGAAACATACTCTTTCGTACCATCTCAATTCCGCTCTCTAGAATACCAATCAAGGTAGGCACGGTTTCATCATCTGCTGGAATTAGATTCTAGTTCAGAAAAGATTGCATGCCACGAACCCGACACCCCAAGATCGATGAGACGCTTTTCGAATCCCGCGCGCGCTAGAACGAGAGGGATTAATTGTTCAACATCCTGAACAAGCTGAGGTACAGAGCATGCTTGAGTAAAGAGACCTAGTAGGTTTCAGGATGTGTTCTGTGGTTAACATCAAGACCAGAAGCACTACCTGAAACAATGTCTCTTCCCCCTTGAATATGTTCTGGATCTGTATAACGTTCCTAGAGCATGGATTCAGAACGTCTATCGACGACTGTGAAAAACATACACGCACGATCAAACGAATATATCGAGCCCATACTTCTCCAGATCCAGGTACGCTGCGGACGGCTCGCTTGAACAGATTTATCTGTGACTCTTGACTGGCGTTCAGCAATCTCTGGAAGGGGAGCATTACAGCGAGAACGGTAGCGCAGATTAAGAACATACCAAAGCATCGCTGTAGTTAGCCCAAAATGATCTGAGTGCTTCTTCAGCTCCATATTCTCCTTGAAACCTCCGCTTAGCAGCTTCACAGATGGCCCTTTCGTATACGGCAGACGTCGTAAAGAGATCTGGATACTTTGCTCTCCGCTCGTACCCAGTATACTGTGCGAAAGCTTCCAGAGAGTTTTGATTTTGATTCTAAAGATCAAGCATGAGCTGTATGAAAGTTTTCCAACGAAAGCATCTTGACCAGAGCATTTTCGTATTGGTCTCGACGCTCGACTGCTTTGAGCGTCCGAGCTTTGACTTTGGATGCAGCAATGAGTAGTGATTCATATTGGTCGGGGGGCTTATAGTTTGTTGTGAATGAGGAGTACGCCTGGAATGTATCCTCTACACCTATATCTAACATTTCACAAAATGAACTACAAATTTTCCAACAAAACTCACGAGCGTGGGGTTGGCCTAGTCTTTCAAGGATAAGTGCACCACAACGTTCCACAAGCAGCGGCCTGGGCAGACTTTTAGCGCCTACAATCTAACTTGCTTCGAAATCTCACCTGTCAGATGCGGACGAAGCTTCAAGAATCTCTAACTCCCAGTCTTTCAACTGATCCCACAAAAGATGGCTCTGAAAATGAAAATGTACATAGATACCCTTGGTTCCGACCGAACACACGTACCTCAGTTATATGCCCAATGCCCTTGTTGACTATGTCCGTTATGGCCAACCTTGTCCATTCTGTGGAGAACAATTCTCCAAGTTCGTCAGGCTTGGCCGCCCCAGATGCGTAATGCTCGTATCGCCCGAGGATGAATTCTATATGCCGCTTCAGAACAGAAATAGCTGAAAATCACTTGTCAGCTATGGTTGTCTATGAAAGGTAATTATATGCTCACAAAGATAGTCTTCCTCAGCGCGCTGGAAGAGAGATAAAAGCTCCTCTGCACCATTGACAGAATCGATATTTAATGAACGTTCTTTAATATCGAGTAATTCCAGCCAAGCTTCGTCTCCGGCTGCAAAGCAGTTGGTATACATTTCTAGCGCCGAAGTGACCTCTGCTTCCATCCCCTCCAAAGATTTTGCGAGTTTGATATGTTGAACATGAATGGAAAAGTCGCGGGGATTCTCCGCCAGCTGCTCAACAAGCCTAGCAAGGGCATCAAGAGAAGATGATTCGTCCATAATGTAAAACGAAGAAACCTATAAGCGCCCTAGCGCTTAATATTGTTCAACCAGCGTCTAGTTACAATGAGCGGTGGACGCGCTCGGAACGCGTCAAACTACCTCATTCATGGACCTTAAGGACATACCTGAAAAACGTGACATCCGAGAGACAGGCTGGCGGGGTATTGCTCTGGAACGAATGGCACTTGTTCGTTACTCTTGCTTAACAGTACATGTCGAAGATATAGCGTCCTCTCAAAGTCGGAGAAAGCTCATCGGTCGTCAAAAATCCAAGTCGAGTGATCCTCTTACGGTTGAAAGGTGACCGGCTTGATTTTCAGGAGTCATCGGACCTTGGCTCGTTTCGACGCAACCGTGTCTACCAATTGGGATTCAAGGCATGCAGCAAACATCTCCAGGACCAATCCATGATCATCCTACGCTACACCAGTCAGAGACAGTTGGGAAGAAGACTATTCAATCAACACTAGTTAAGCTCCCACTCTCATGCGAAACATCTGTATCTGCAACACTCGTCCGTTCTCCGTGATCACTGCCATCTTCGCTATCCGGCCTCCCTCCTGTGTGCCGTGAAAACAGCGAAGGTTCATGATCACTTGATGGAAACAAACTCTTTGTTGGACCTTTGCGTCACGAAACGTTGAGAAATGATAGCACGATGACAAACTGATGATCAATCACCATTCATGAATGGGCTGCTACCGAGGGAGCTGGCAGTGGCACGCTTAAATCCTGGAGGAGATACACGGGTCAATGGTGACGCCCTCCGAGGGGTTTCTTGTGACGGCGATATAGATTCTTCTCCATCTCCTTCACCAGCATGATAGCGATCCGCGGTATCAGGTCCAGGGACAGCAGTTTCCGGGCCTGAAAGTTCCGAAATGGACCTGCGCTCCCCGTGGAAGGAACGTAAAGCAGGATGTTCTCTGTTCCAGTTTTCATGTCGCCATTCCGCGATTTTTGAGTCTGCATGCACGTCTGCAGGAACAAAGAGTTGTTCCTCGTGGTAATCATCTTCCTCTGCCAATTCTGGTGGCGTCGAGCCTGGTACATGATCAAAATTTTGTGGGGGAATTCGGTGAAGAAGGCCAAACCTAATGGATGTTAAAACAGAGATTTTCCCCGCGGTAAAACTTACCCAAACACGCAGCCCAATAAACCTTCCCCGCCCCAGTGCCGATTTGGAACGAGGACTACCTCGCGAAGGGCACTGTTTCGACATAAGACATTGTCATAAATCACTAACACCATGCTCACTCAAAGTCGTGAGAGTAGACATATACCCGCAGCGGTTTGTCGACGTGCTGAATTGGTTGAGAAAAGAACATAGCAGCAATCTGAGAATGCTCACCGCCTCAACCAAATCATAAAAATCATTCTCAGCACTAAGGACACCCCCAGACCATCCGGTAATGTAATCTCCATAAGGAACAAGGCCAGCACTTTCAGCGGGGCTCCCTTCCATGACATCAAGAACATGCCAGACATTGTCTAGCGCGAATTCTGGAGTACACATTCGCATACTGAGTCCCAATAGGGATGGTTGAGCATTCGAATCACTTTGTTCTTCAGAAGAAAACTGGGACCATCTTCTAGAGGGAATTATAGGCACCACTAACGTTCGATTAGTACAGGATGCGGCTGTATAGACCAAGTGCGTGCCTCGAGTATTATTCTCTTTGCTGTTCCAAACAATTAGATTCAAGACGCGTCCTTCGTGGCTTTCGACTATTCTCTCCAGCTCGTTAACATCGATGTTGCCATGAGATTCTAAAGAATCTCCTTCAAAGCCTGCGATAAAGTCGAAAAATGGCTCAATATTCGTTTGAGAAGCTGGAGAAGAGGGCGTCACGCGTAGAACATGAAGTGCTTGTGAAGGAATTTGGGCTTCGGAGGTTGACTGGCCAGCGCCCATCTGTACGAACTTTTAGAGCTGAAGCCTCACCGAAGGCAAGTGCCAAGCACCCACCTGAGGTCACGTGATAAGCGCTCATTCAATAGGGGCTAAATGAAGCAACGCAGATATCGGTTTGAAAATTCTCAATCCTTTTTTTTCTCCGCCTAGCAAAAGTGAATTTTTTCGACTGGAGACTCTCTTGGATCTCTTGGACCAGTTTTCTCTGATCTCTTCAACCAATAGCTTATAGTTCAAGGATAAGTATCCCAGCCACCGAGTCACTTCGCAAATTCTCTTACGGCACTGTTCAGAGCAACCCAAACACACCTTCTAGTAGCTATGAAGTATATTTCGCTTGTAAGCACCTTCTTTCCCCTTACATCTAGACCAGATAACTTTACAGCTGTTGAAAGATATACAAAATTACGGAACCCAGCTCTCTGCCACTATCTACTTTCGCCAGCAAGTAACGGGGCTTTGAAGGTCCTAGTCCCTCCTTGATCTCCTCCCTGGGAATAGTCTTTCATTCTGCCAAGTATAGAATTAGTATCGAAGATCGACATATTCTCAGAGTTTGCACACATGTCAAAGAAACACCGATCGACCTTTATTGACAAAAATTTACGCCGACTTGGTAGAAAAGACCGCGTGTCTGTGGCCTCTAGCAGTATAATGAAAACATTAGTCAACAAAGAGCAGTGTAAAGCTGTTTCAGATTCAAATTTGTACGTGCATTTTTTGCTGCATCTCTTACGGCCATTATCGTAGGGCCCTTGCTCAAAAATTGGCCATTGATCGCTAGCAACAAGGATCGCACAAAAGTTGAACTGACATTAAAACTTTGGAGCTGATGAGACGGAGTGATCACTAACTACGGAGTTATCGCAAGCTATCCCTCGAAAAGATTGCATTCTTCCGATATTCATTCCTTCCGTACATGGAATTCGAATAGAACTTGATGACAATGACTTGTTTCCTATCTCACCTCCTAGTAGCAGTTGATCATCCTCTCGGAGCTCGGATATACAGACCCATGTGAGCGCCTCGAGAGTCGCCTTAAAGCTCGAAAGCAGTTGAATAGCTTGTGAGGCAAATGGCAGCGAGATCTTCGAGTATTCAGTGACCCAAATAAATAGATTTGTATTGGAGTATACTTTCGACGAAGCATAATGAAAGTCAGATGTTCGGTACCACAGAAGAGGCGCATATAAGAGGCACCCACGAATTCAAAGAGAATGGAAATATCAAAGGTTCGTTTTAACATCGTTAGTTCCGCTCTCGTTCAAAGAAGATCGCATCTCGTTGGAGAACCAAGCGGGGTAAGTAAATTGCTCTTACCCCGCAGACAATCCACGGTCCCGCCGAAGAAAAACCGTTTGCTTTTCGACGAAGAGCGGTATCGATCATCGGCCGATTGTTAATCTTGAACTCGAGCATTAATCATGTAAAGATGCCGACGCTGACATACAGAGTATAGTGGAGGAAATCGAGGCAAATCCTCCCAGGGTAAATCTGTAACCCACCGGTCCCAACGAAGTATCGGCATTCAGTAAGTGAGTTGTTGAAAATAGGATTCGGAATTCGGAAGCGGAGGCGATTGGTGGAACACTGGAAGGTCCAACAGCGTCAGTGTTGCTAGCGATGCAGCGGAAGGAGGAAGCAATATAGCAAGAGTTTGCGCGCTTTTTCTGTGACCAGTACAGGCTGATTTTATTTTATGCAATATAAGATATTTATTCCCAATGCTTCAGTACCCATGCAGTATAGCCGAAAGAAAACAAAAGTGAAATATCAGAACCCATCTAAAATTCATAATTCTTCTAATAAGTACAGGCGTTCCAGCAGCCAGAAAAAGTCTGGCCCAAGCTGATATACTTACGTCGAAGTTAGATGTTGTTGTGAATTTTAATGAGCAATTTGATGAGCAATACAAGTCACGTTTCTGCGCGCATTTTTTCCCGACTTGACCTGGACCATTGACCACGCCAGCTACCTGGACATTATTGGGGGTAGCATACTAATTGACGGGCAATTTCATTACAGCCCAAGAAAATTGCTTTGTTTGCGGCATGTGGTGAGTATATCCTTTACACCAGGGTCTGCAGTTAATCTCATGAATCCTGGCGCGTCCTAGCTAACTTATGTTTCTGTGTCGCCGCCCTTTGCTTCATCGACTGTGCATCCTTCATCCAAGTTTATCCTTCATTAATCTCAATAAAATATCTCCCCTCACTGTCCAAAGACTTTTCATCTCTACAAAACCTTCAAGTTCTTCAGTTTTCTCCAGCTTGGTAAAGGATGTCAACATTGTCCCGTCGGATGATACAACTTTGCGCCGGTACATGGAGTTTCATTCTAATGGAGACCAGAAATTATCCCCCGCTTCCTTGGTTCGTCTCATGAACGAAGCAGTCGAAGCAGGGGATAAATTAGCTTTGGTATCAATTACCAATGATTTACTGAACCTTCCCAACGCTCCGACCCGGAATGCTGCTCTACGCCAGTTACTTATCCACACCGACCATAGACTGCTTCTGCCCAACATCATACACAAGATTTTACAGGCATTCGCATGGGGCGGCAAACTTGACAAAGTTTCCTCTTACCATCTAAAGTTGCTCACTTACCGAATTGCCGTTGAATACGCCAGAACCCCGTTCGGTAGAGACTTTAGTGAGGTGCTGTATACCACGATCATGGGTCGAATAAAGTTCCTCGGTCGCGTTCCAGCCGGAGCAGAGTCCGTAACTCAAGAATTGCCCTACATTGTTGACGCTGCTTTCGAACTCTTATACTACCTTCTGCTATTGAAGAACGAGAAACTTGCTTTAGAGCTTTTCCAGATTCTCACAGAGAAACTTTACATCCCCCCCGAAGCTGTACAACAAGCACCCACGAGTTCCAACGACTTCAACTATATCATATCTGTGACCCTTGCGCGAAGTTGCTTGTACTGGTACAAGCACGACCTTCTTCTTCGCTTGTTACTCCAATACCTTCCGCCAGAAAAAGAGTTGGAAGCAGCGATACGACAAAAGCATCATGCCTTGGATCCCAACTCAAATGCTGAATCACCGGTGTCGCCCCCTACTCATATTCACCAGTCCCTTGATCCCTCCCTCCTCGACCTTATGACGGAAACCCTATACGCAAGCTTCCGCAATCCCCATCTTGACGAGATGCATCGATGTATCGACGTGATCACCCGCATTCATCTCTTAGCCCCAGTTCAGAACAGTATCATTCGTCTGGCATATACCGCCGCGGCAGAAAATCGTTTGGGTGCCGTTGCTCGAAGGCTTTATGCATTTACCCGAGAACCTGCCATCGAAGCCGAGCATCGCTATGCAGCCCCCCAAGGGCAAGCATTGCTTTTCTTGATGACCTTTCTTACTGAAGAAAAGGGTAACTCGCACTTGGCCCGAACACTTGCAGACGAAGTTGCGCAAAACAAAGCGTTCCTTCCCGTTCAAGATAGAGCCAAATTTTTGGTTCTTGTTGTCGGTCAGGGATTTGGCACGTCTGCAAGAGTACTTTGGGAACGATACTCTGTTGGGAAAGACAAAATTTTGGTGACCGGCAATAGTGCGCTGTTGACGAAGATGGTTAGGCTTTTCACGCGTATAGCCAAGTTATTGGAAGCAAGTCTTCGGACTCCAGATAGTGGGAAAGTGGCTGCGCCGGAGGGGGGTGCGGAAGAAGGCGAGGGCCTTTCCATTGACGCCGAGCGAGCGCAAGACATCGAGACGCGCCTTCAAGACATCAGGCAATTTGTTCAGAGGGTTATTGGGGCTTTTGTTGAGTCTCATGAGCCGCTGGACCAGGCCCAGCATGCCAATCTGTCTTCTCTTGCACGAGCATATTTTGTCTCGGGAGACTTCGAGGAGGGCTTTCGTGTTTTCAGGGCTCTCATCCGTCGCCGCGAAGTTCCCGATCTTCATGACATTAACATCGGTCTATCTGCGCTTGCTGAGCACAGGCCCGTAACCGCCGCCAAAATGATTCAAGTAATGATAGAGCGAGGGATTCAGCCCGACTCTGTAACGTTCGGGACTGTCATCCATCACGCACTTGCTCACGGGGATATGGAGCTGGTTGGGAACCTGCTTCAACAAGCCCGTGCTGGCAATATTCAGCTTTCCCCTCAAGGACTCTTTTCACTTACCCGTGCGAGTGTTACCATGGAGGAGGGATTTGGTAAAACGAAGATTCAGCATTTGCAGGATGCCCTGGACCTTTTGCAGGCGATGCCGGAACAGGGACGGCTCTCATCTCCTGATATGGGCAAGTACATGGTATTTGCGGCGCTCAGGGAAGGGGAGGCACAGTTGGCTTTCAAGTTTTGGCAGCTGCTGCTGAAATTTTCCGCAGAATGGGATGACGCAGAGCAGGTTTTCATTCGACGACTGTTACGAAAAAGTCTCCTTCAGACAAGAACCAACTTTGTTATGCTAAGGGAACTCAGGGAGCGACCTCCGTACAATGCCAAAAAGTAGAGACCTGGAAGTAATACAAACACAAGTAGATTCGCATCTAATAAACTCTGACATATGGTAGAAAGACACGTGAGATAGAGTTGAAGGAAGCTTCAGCCTCTAAAGGCCCCGAAACGATGCGGGGTGCGGGAAAAGAGGCTTGGGGAAGGATGAGCCGGACCAACCCCGGAAACGAAAGAGAGGTTGCTGCTTTTGTTCCGTCACATGGACCTAGATTTGTTGCAAACGGGTTGTAGTTTGGTTGAATTGTAAAATAGGCCAGAAGAAGTAAACCGATTTTTGATATAAGAAGGGGACTTGTTGTGTCAACAGAACCGCAAATTGCTTTGTGTACCAATGCCTGCTCGTCCAAGAAAAGATTCTTCTTCCACTCCTCCTTCAGATACCCAGGAACCTCACCCCACAAAACGAAAGTAGGTGATCGCCGACCTTTATCCGCACCGCGTAGAATTACTAGTTCCCGTCCCTTCATCCCCGCATTCTCCCCCCACTTCTCTTTCCTCTCTTCTCCTACTGTCTTTCACCTATCATGTTGTTCATCTTTTACTTTTTACTTTTTCTTTTTGCTGATTCTTTTCCTTTTCATCTAGGCGTCAGTCCCAGAGTACGTCCAAATCCGAAAAATTCCCGCAATTTCTGTTTTTTTGACCCCGACATCTAGGCTGTGATGCCTGCAGAGCTCGTAAAGTTCGATGCGCACGCGAAAACCCAGAAGATGCAAAGCAGTCATGCAAGCACTGTATCACCCTAGGTATTCCTTGCACATACGAGTACCAGCCAAAAAAACGCGGTCCTCCAAACTTGTACGTCGTACGCGAATTTTCTGGTGGCATCCCTATATCGATCAACCTGGCAGGTATCTTCGGCGTCTTCAAGAAGCGGCTGCTGCTGCTGCAAACCCTCCAGAATCTCAGCCCGATCCTGAACACTCTGTTTCCCCGATTTCTACTATCGCAAGTCCCACTCAGTCGGTGGTCTCGCCGACTCTAGGTCCGAAAAGCCCATTCTCGGACACGTCGATCAACTCGGTACCCTCGATTCCTTCGATCCCCTCAATTCCTTCCATGGCCATTTCCCCTTCACGCTATCCCATCGCTGCAGATACATACCATTCGCACTATTCCGGCAACAACGGCGCCCTTCCATCTCCCCCCTTCACCAACGACCTATCTCATTCTCCAAAAGCCGAAGATAATATTTCATACCCAGTTGGTTCTGACTCTCTTAATACATATCCCCTCTACAACTGGTCATACAAGCAACATCATTCACATTCTAGTATCCCTCCTCTTTCGTATTATTATCGCCCTCATCGTCTGGAAGAAATTGCCCCCCGGGACACCATCTATCTTATTATTGCATTGTTCTTTGACTACGTATATCCACTTACTCCATGCGTTCATAAACCCTCCTTCATGGCCGATTTACATGCTCGACGAGAAGAACGCGATCCTCTCTTCTTTGCACTCGTCATGTCCACGGTCGCTTCAACATTGGCGCAAGTTCCTCGCTCATACCTTCCCTTGGAAAGACCAGTAGTTCACAAGCTGGCCCAGGTAAGTCGCCAGCTCATGGCATCCACGTTTTAGCTCAACTAGCCATTTCAGACTTGTCACGAAGCTAGTCGCCACATCTCTGTGGCATCCTATGATCCTCCGACATCTATGCATGTCGTTATACGATATTTGTATGTGTCAGCATAAACCTACGCTCACTGCAAGACTAAAACTGGCATAGTGACTGTGTATATCATTTCTGCGAGGGTCATGATGCGACGCAGCACGCAGCCTTCGGAGAGGCCGCGCATATTGCTGTAACGCTTCGTATGCATGAAGAAGCGTCATACGAAGGCCTTGACCCTATCGAATGTGAAGTCCGCCGGCGAATTTTCTGGCTACTATTCGGAGGTCTGTGCGCCCACGTCGTCCTACGCTTGTTTAGCTTGATGCGTTTCTCTTACAGCCGATAAATCAATGTCCATTCTTCTAGGGAGACCGATCTGTCTCCGAGATGAAGATTGTTCCGTGCATTTTCCCAAAGAGCTCGATGACGAATAGTGAGTACTCGCAGATTCTCTCTTTTTCTCGTGGGACTATGTGATCACTGAACGGCGATATTTCGGTTCTCCAGTATCACGCCCAACGCGTATTTACCACAGCCGCACGGAAAAACTGCCGTGGTTTCTGGGTTGAACTATACGTCTCGGATATTTGCTCTCCTCGGAGAAATTCTCGTACGAATCAGGGTAGACAAGAGATCCCCACCTCAAGGACAATTCGCCACAGCCCGGTTAGAAGAAGTTCAATCTCTTCATCAAAGAATACTAGGCGCACTCAGTCTTGCCCCGGAACCGTTACGCCTAAAGCCGGTTCTCTCCCACTCACATCTTCCACCGGAATACGGAGGAGCAGGCTTTCGAAAAGCAACCTTTGATGAAGTCAAAGATTTCTTCGACAACCCGAACGCCTCTCGGGCCAATGCTCTCAATCCGTTCCTGGTGATGCAGGCCAACCTCTACGTGACCCAGGTACGAACAATTTCATCTTCTATCTGATTGGCTATTAGGAACTGTTCTGACTTTTTCCCTTTTTTTAAGCAACTGGTCCGGTTTGTGATCGAGCAATACCGAGATGAGCTCTTGCTCTCCCTTCAAGGCAGTCTTGACGATCAGAAGGTTGCAGAAGATCGCGAAGCAGTAGCCAGAGAGTTGCTTAACATTCTCCATAGGTGTGTAATAGTTCCCTCTCCACAGCGTGCCTGATCCCTCGGAAAACTGATGCCTGTGTTTAGCATTCCCATTCAATCGATTGCTACCAATGGGCCAAGTTTGGTAAGTACCCACCGTCATCTCACTGCTGTTCCATTCAATCATCTCATCCTCTCAAAGGTTCATAAAGTACGGTTCGTTGCATCCACGCTGCTTGATGCAGTGAAGAAAGTGGAAACTGCACCTGCTTCAGCGGCGCGTGCTCATGCGTATCTATGTATGTTCATATGGCTCTTCAATTCGTGGGATCTCTCGCTTACAATAATTTATGACAAGGGGACTTCCTGAGCATCTTATCCGAAATTGAAAGGAACTATTTGTGCGTGTCTAGAATTACTTTTTTCGCAATATTTTCTGATGATCACTCGCATCTCCAGACTGGATGATGGTGATACCTCCAGTGGGGACGGCATGGGGATGATGGGTTGACTCCATCCACTACCAAATTTTCGCTGAGATTTTTTATTTTCATCATGTTTCCGTCGATCCCCGGGCCTTGGTTATTGTAACTGATTGTATCATTTGCTCCTGTACCACGACGTCTTTACCGATACCACTTATACCCCACAGTGTCAACTTACAAACTTGTATTAAAAAGCAGACAGTCTAGCTCTAACTATCTTATTGCAATAAAATTAAATTTACGCCGTTGCAAAAATTTGAAAAAAGAAACTAGAATGAGGGCTTTTGCGCGCTTAATTGCACGTGTTGACGCGTCGCGTAATTTTCATCTTTCATCCTGCTCCCAAACGACCTGGAACAACTTGGGCTTATCTGTGAACTGGGCTTCAAAACAATGTCATCCATAGAGTTCACAGAAGAAGAGCAAGGCCGCTACGACCGACAGATTCGCTTATGGGGTATCGAGGCGCAGCAGAGGTAAGTACCCAGGCTAGTAAGGACTTTGCCTTTTTCAGAATCTGGTATAGTTTTTCAAGCTGATTGAGACGATTAGGATGCGGAACGCTGCGATTCTCGTGGTCAAGCTTCGGGGCACGGCTACAGAGACCATTAAGAACATTGTTCTGGCGGGAATCGGAAAATTGGTAATTGTAGATGGGGACGATGTAGCGGAGGAAGATCTCGGCGCTGGATTCTTCTTCCGCGATGACGATGTGGGGAAAAAGGTGAGTGTTCTTTCATCTACACACGCACTCGGATATTAAGTGGATAATTCTCGGACTCCCTTACAGAGAGTCGATGCTGCAAAGGCCCGGATTGAAAGTTTAAACCCGCTTGTGACCATTGAAACCGTCCCATCGTTCGATGCTTTGGACAATCAAAACTTTGAATCTACTATAAATGGCGTTGATCTTGTCTGTGTCACGGATTGGGACCGGGATGACCTTGTGAGCAAGTGCGTTCTTGCGGCATGGCGTACTAATGACTGTCGTAGATTCGAATGAATGACATATGTCGTCGGTCGAGAAAGCCATTTTATTCAGGAGGGACATATGGTCTTTTAGGCTACATCTTTTGTGATCTACTAGAACATGATTACATTTCGCCGTAGGTTATGTGCTCTCTGGTACCGCAACCCCCGTCACTCATTGGCACAGAGATCGATCTGCACCGAAAGATGCACAGAAAAGTGTCAAAGTTAGGGCCTCGTATCCCTCGCTAGAGGATGCCCTGCGCCACCGCTGGTCTGCTTTGTCCAAACGTCAAACTAAGGAGCTCAATCCAGCACCTGTCTTCTCAATTATCTGTAAGATTAAGAAAAGTCTCCTGGAAGTTTGGGCAGAAGCTCATATTATTCGCCTAGCGCTTTGGCAATTTCAATCAACCCAGAACCGTCTTCCTAGTGCTCAGGATACTGATCAACTTCAGTCCATAGCAGACTCTTTGGTTTCAGCAGCAGATGTGAACAAACAGGTTTTGACCAAGGTGCCCCGCAGTCTGATTGAGTAAGTCTTTTTCATCTGAATAGACTTGTTGAAATTGATTTCATTTGTTCAAGATCCGTGTCGATGACAGCTGCACATGAGTTTTCGCCGGTATGTGCCATAGTTGGTGGGATGTTAGCTCAGGACATACTCAAGACACTGGCGGCGCGCGAATCACCCATCGCGAATTTTTTCACTTTTGACGGAAATACCGGTGGTGCGACTGTATGTAAGATGTCCATGTCATGAGCCGCAGCCTTCTTGCCCTGTTTCGCTGTGTCTGTAGTCCGTGTGTATTGTTTTGCATTGTTTTTTTAAAACCTTGGCGTCTCTTCTGCAATCCTCCAACAGTCAAAGCGATCCGCTATCGTTGTCTAGTGTGAGTCGGCGGCGCTGTGATCGGTGGTATTCGGTCATTCCAGATCCTTTCATAAAGTTTGGCTGGGCGAAGTACTCGTAGATCCGCAAAGCGCGCGACCCCTGCGCTCACGAATCATAGGCACCGTTGTCTGAGAATAGCCAGTTCTCACCGGTAGCTGTACATGTAGCAATCATTTTCGTTTTGGTATCTTTGAAGGGAAAAAAGCCGCAAGATCTGGCGGGCCGGAATGCTGCTAAGCAATAGGACCTGACAACGGCGAAAGAGGGTACCGTGAAGCCTTGCTCACCAGTGGGCAGAACAAAGCAGCTGATCATACTGCAGTAAGCCGTCCCTACAGCGCAAGCAGTGGTCTAGTGGAATGCAGTTCATAACGGGATCCCATATGGGCAGTCAATTACTTCCAAGACGATATTGGACTGATTCAATGAATATCTATGGATATTTCATCGAGGGGAAAGCTGAAAATATACACAATCGTAAGACTAGCAGGAGAAGCTACCACAAGATCATTTAAGCAGGCAGTAGTGGTTTTGAGAGATTTCGTCGGTCGGTACTTGACGAAAAACAAAAAGAAGCAAAATAAAACAATTTCAACAATATCTCCATGATATGTATTCCTTCAACAACTTAACTGTCAACGCGTCAACTGTTGTATTTTTCTCAGGTTTACCCTCCGCGATCGTTGTTGACTTGTTTCTTCTTGAGGAGACTATTGCTCCATGATGCTGACTTTCCCCAACTCTTTGGCGTCGTGTGAAGAGCCTTTCCACCTTCCATGATTCCAAAGGCTGACAAAAGTACCACTGTAGGGCTATCATAAGATTTTCATCGCAGCTGTGCGTGCGTTTTCCTTCATTTACCGAACGGGTGAAGGGAAACACAGAGAATCCAGACACTGAGATATTCGCAACCAATACTGACATCGGAGTTCAACTAGGTTAAAACGCCCTTCGAAGAGTATTTTGGTGCAAGAAAGCTGATTCACGAAAGCAGTAGAGTGCGCCGGTAACTTGCTCTACTTACAGCCGGTGCAACGCGACTGAAACGTAACGTCATTGATCACGAGGTCGTGAAGCGGAAATCCTTCGAGCCACAATCATTGTGTAGAGCGGGGAGCCGTTTTCCGCTGAAAGTATGTAGAGGTTTGTTCAATGGTCCATAGCGAGGTCATCACGGGATTTCATTTCGTCATATGTTCTCGCTTTCCAACGCTTTCCAACGCTTTTCCCCTATCCACTATGTACGATTGTATAGTGGTAGGCTCCGGCCATGCAGGGAGTTGTGCAGCACTAAGTGCAAAGGAACATGGCTGTCAAAAGGGTATCCATATTCTCTGCTAGCTAGTTTGGTATCTTCATTGACTGTTCTCAGTTCTGATGGTCGATAAATGTCCCTCAGATTGGGTCGGAGGGAACGGGTATTTTACTGCAGGCGCTCACCGAACCGTTCATACCGGCGTGGAAGATCTCTTGAATATAGTGCACAACGTTACACCGGAACAGGCAAAGCTAATTGATATGGACGCCTATACCCGCGAAGGTGTGCATATATCCGATGCATAGATCACCCCTTTACCATAAACTTTGCAACATACGTAGAATTCATTGAGGATGTCATGCGGCTTGGTGGACGCCGTTCTGATCCAACTCTAGTTTCTGCACTCGCAGACAACTCTCGTCAGGCACTCACTTGGCTCGCTGAACAGGTTCAGGTCCCGTTCATTCTGTCATTCCATCGCCAAGCCTATGAAGTCAACGGTAGGCAGAAATTTTGGGGGGGTCTCGTTACTAGCGTCGAAGATGGTGGGAAGGGTCTTATTGCTGCTCACCAGAAAGCGCTTAAAAAGGCCGGTGTGGAGATCTGGTTTGATTGCCCTGTTCTGAACTTGATAAAACGGGACAACCGTATCTGCGGAGTTGTAGTTCGCCGAAATGGTCATGAAGTTCAACTTGAATCTCATGCAGTCGTATTGGCTGCCGGAGGTTTCGAAGCGAATTCCGCACTGCGAGTTACCCATTTGGGACAGGGTTGGGAGAGAGCCAAGGTGTGGATCCGTCGAGTAATTACCACCGAAAGATTGACTTTGAAGTCTCTTAGGTCCGTGGCACTCCATACAATACAGGTACATCCATTAGTTCTAGTCGGAACGCTTGCTTTTAACCTTCAATGCTCCGCAGGAGATTGCTTCGCTATTGCTCGGTCCATCGGGGCCAAATTAGTGGGCGACTGGGCAAGCTGTCATAGCACTTGTTGGGATTGGAATGCACCATCAATGGCGGGCGCAAGAGACCTCACCAACCAATATACCAAGTCTGGTTATCCTCTGGGCATAATGGTCAATGCTCAAGGACTTCGCTTTGTTGATGAAGGCGAGGATTACAGAAACTATACCTACGCCAAGGTAAGGAAAGTATTTTCTACTGCTATGTGTGATTCCGAACGGATCATTAGTTTGGGAAAGCGATATTGCTCCAACCCGAAGGGTTTGCCTTTCAAATCTGGGACTCCAACATGCTGGGTTCTCTTCGCATAGAAGAGTACGGAGACGGGGTTGTTGAGAAAATCTTTGCCGACAGTGTCGAAGAGCTGGCAAACAAGCTTTCATCCGTTGGTCTTCAGAATAGCGCTCAGCTGATTGAAACAGTGCGCGCCTATAATGAAGGCGTGAAGCAACACAGGCAGGAAAACCCAAGCTGTAAATGGGATCCAGCGGTTAAGGATGGACTATCGACACAGTCTTCGCAGCTTTCACTTTCCCCACCCAAGTCGAACTGGGCCCTAACAATTGAGAAGCCTCCGTATATGGCCGTAAAGGTCAGTTTTTGTCCAACATTATTTCCTGTTTAACTTGAGGGAACTCTGCAGGTAACTTGTGGGATAACGTTCACTTTCGGAGGTCTGGCTATCGATCCAGAGACTGCCGCTGTTCTGTCAGAATCAACTGGGGCGCCTATACACGGCCTGTTCTGCACGGGGGAAATGGTTGGCAATTTGTTCTGGACGAATTATCCAGGTAAAAGCTCCTCGTATGCGAGCGGACTAATTAATTTACGCTTTTACAGGAGGTAGTGGGTTAACAGCTGGCGCAGTGTTTGGTAGAAAGGCGGGACTCGGTGCATCGAAATGTATTCCAAATTGATTGATTTTTTATGTAATTTACATAAATTGCGTTGGGGTGGTGGTGATGTCATGACTCCGATTTTCCTTTAACGCATCGAATATAAACAGCGGCGACCGCACTCAGCCTTTCTCTTCTTGCATGGCTACAAGTGCAATCGCAGACCTGGTCTCGCAGGTCAAAGAGAATCAGAATCAAGATAATAACGCTCAACCAACTCACATAGACCTACCAAACAATCATGCCCATTTCAGATCACCCCCAACAACTCCTTCTATGAGGACCGGTCCTCCTCGATCGATTTCTTATGTTTATTCTCTTCCAAACTCACCCGCCGGCTCTCGTGACAACAGTAAGCTTGAAAACGGCGACACAAAGCTAACAAGCCAGCAAGACGATGAACCAGACGGGTTTCCATTTACAGAGGGTGCTAACACTCCGCGCTTCCGTGGAGCTCTCGAAGTTGGTAACGGCTCTTTCTCCAGCGACCGGAAAGGAAAGAAAAGGGAAAGCAGGCTTTTGGACGAGAGCTGGAACCTAATGAAGTGGTTTCAAGAATCTCCCAAAGATGAAAATGCACCAGATTTACCTTTTGGCAGGAAGGACGATGCGACAGAGCCTGAGGATGATAGAATTGGTCCCAGTTTGCGCAGAGTAAACAGCGAAAATCCGCTACCACCTTTAGACCACCAGAAAGGCAGTCGGGCGAAATGGGGACGTCTTCGCTCTCTTATACCACAGCTCGCCAGCCAAAACCCTAGTCCAGGACACGGCCCTTCCGCTGTCACTTCGCAAGCGGTTAATATCACTGATGAACTCATAACTGGAGGTTTGTCTACTCTGATGTTAAAACTCTGGTTCGAACGCGACGAGAAAGGCCATCGAAGAGTTCCTGCACTTCTTCATCGTTTACGAATCCGTGTCAGCGATAGTTTGCATCCATTGCAAGGTCATAAATCTGTCTTTCGAATCGAATGCGACTATGCCAATGGCGCGGTCCGTTGGGTGATTTATAGGCAACTTCGCGATTTCATTTCCTTACACACCCACTACGCATTCAACAATGCTTACAATCGCAATGTGGACAATCTTCCGGAGTTTCCTCGCACAAGTCAGTTCCGTTTTACGTTTGGCCTATGTCGATGTTGACCTAGTTACACATAGGTCTGCCATATTTCAAGTTTCTTTCGAAGGAGGGTCGAGAGAAAGGAACTCAAGTTGGGCATACAGACTTTGCAAGGCTCCAACGAGAAGTCCTAGAGAATTACCTTCTTGATCTCATCCGAGCAGTGGTACATACCCTAATCCTTTGAACTCTTCCACAATACTGATTTCGAATTCGATCAGATGTTTCATCCAGCTTCTAATCGTCTTTGCGGATTTCTTGAATTGAGTGCAATCTCTATAACTCACGCCCAAACAGGTGGCGCCCAGTACAAAGGGGGGTATCTCCAAATAGAAGCTGCTAATGGCAAAACTGGCGGCCTCGGTAGGAAGGGAACCTCTTGGAAAGCCAAAAAGGAGCAACACTGGTGTGTAGTCCGAGAGAGCTATTTGGTAGTGATGTCAGAGCCTGGTGAGGTGTGTATGCTTTGACTTCGTACCTCTCAGGACGGTATCCACATTAACGATATTTTGTCTAGCTGGACGTATGGGATGTCTTCTTGTTAGATCCTGACTTCTCAATCGAGCGCCCTAAACGTTATTACCGTCAAGGCCTCAATTTGTTACACCCGGACTCCCAAGATGAAAAGTCGGAGAACGTTGGCGACGATAGACGTCTATCGGTCAACACTCATGAAGCTGAACATATGTCTCTCATGGGCTCAATAAAGGGTCGATTTTCGCAAGTTCTTCACCTTGGAGGCCATCCGCGGGCTAGAACAACGTCAAATGTCGGTCGTCAGGATCACGTAGATGATGCATCTAGTGCTTCTTCAAATAGTTCTATTTCTTCTCGTCCACCTACGCCTATGGGGGATCCATCAACTAATGTCAATCCACTCAATCCGGCGGACGACACTGAAGAGCACCCTTGGTCGAACAAGAAGAAGAAGAAGGCCAATGTTAACGAAGTGTCCAAGCATACATTCTATATTAGTAACTCGCAAACGCGTTTAAAGCTGTTTGCAAGGAATCAGGTGTGCCGTAAACGTACACTCTCAAGTTCCGCTGGCCCTTATACCGGTTGACAGAGGCAAATGCTACAATGGATAACTGCCCTCGAACGAGCTGCTGCTGCATCTCATTATACTGGAACGAATCGTTTTGACAGTTTTGCTCCGATTCGGATGAATGTCGCTACACAATGGCTGGTGGATGGACGAGACTATTTCTGGAATCTCTCCCGAGCAATTTTGATGGCTAAAGAAACAATCTATATCCATGATTGGTGGCTCTCTCCCGAGCTACAACTTCGACGTCCAAACAAAGAGCGATACAGGCTGGACAAGCTGTTAGAAGCTAAAGCTAGAGAAGGGGTCAAAATTTTTATCATTCTCTAGTCAGTAATTCGAATTTTTTTCTGATATTTGTTGATGTCTTCTGCAGTCAAGAGGTCTCGAGTCGCACTACACCAACCGACAGCAAGTGAGTAACTTAAAGTTTTTATTAATTACATGTTCGAAACTAATTTGCCGAAAGCTACACAAAGTCAAGGCTTACGGCACTACATCCTAACATCATGGTCCAACGTTCTCCTTCTCACTTTCAAACCGGTACCTTCTACTGGGCACATCATGAAAAACTTGCGGTTATAGATCAGGCCATCGCGTTCATGGGTGGACTTGATCTTTGCTTTGGCAGGTGAGTTTTGCAGTACGGCAGCCCAATTCAGGTCTGTAACATCCCTTCAGATGGGATTCGCCTCAGCATGTCTTGATCGACGACCCCGAACCTGACCAACCACCAATTTGGCCTGGAAAGTTGTCTTCTAAAACCTTTTCATTGAATTCTCTGACTTCTAAAATAGGCAAAGATTACAGCAATGCTCGAGTCTCCGACTTTTTCGAACTCAACAAACCAGATGAAGATATGTACGATCGGACAAGAATTCCTCGAATGCCATGGTATGAAGCTTACTGGTCGTTTTGTCCGCACGCTCACATTTGTATCTTCAAGGCATGATGTTGGTATGCAAGTTGTGGGTCAACCTGCTCGGGATTTGGCTCGCCATTTTGTTCAGAGGTGATATAAATCAAGATTGATTTTCAGCCGAGCCATAACTCTTGCTTTAGATGGAATTACCTTCTTCGCATTAAGAATCATAGTCGGGTTATGCCTTTCCTTCTTCCACCTCCCGAATTCAGACCAGGAGAATTAACGCAAATGGGGCTTACTGGTACTTGTGAGATGCAAATTTGCCGTTCAGCGGGCACTTGGTCCCTTGGCACTCCAACTAGGATTGAACATTCAATTCAGAATGCTTATCTGAAAGGTTCGTGTTTCGTCATACCAAGAGCAGTTATTTAATTCAACTTTCATAGCTATTCAAATGTCTGAACACTTTGTCTACTTCGAAAATCAGTTCTTTATTACCTCTACTGTGGCAAACGACGTCAAAATCGAGAACAAGATCGGAGATGCTCTCGTGCATCGGATCCTCCGCGCCCATCGCGATAACATCCCTTGGAAATGTTGCATAGTCATACCATTGTTACCCGGTTTCGAATTCCCTATTGATCATAGTGATGCAAGTGCCGTCCGTATTATCCTTGAGCTCCAGAACAGAACGTTTGCTCGAGGACCACACTCAATCTTCGCTAGGCTGAGAAAGGAAGGCATTGACGTGAGTTTTTCACTTGTTGCCCGAGTTCAAGCTCACCGATAACGTAGCCTGATGATTATATCACGGTTTTCTCACTCCGAAACTGGGGGAAGTTGCGAGGAGATGTTTTGACTACAGAACAGGTAGGAATTGTTCTACCTGGTCATGATTTGTTGATCAGTGAAATTTCTTAGGTCTACATTCATGGTAAAGTTTGCATAGTAGATGACCGTCTAGCAATCATTGGAAGCGCCAACATCAACGAGCGCTCACAGCGGGGCGATCGTGACTCCGAGCTTGCAGCGGTTATTCGAGACACAGATATGATTTCCGGGTTTGTGAAGTTCCGCTATCGTCTACATGGAAAACTCACCATTAAACGTAGGCGAATGGCTGGTCGTCCTTTCCAAGTAGGACGCTTCGCGCATACGCTACGAAAACGTTTGATGCGCGAGCATTTGGGGGTCGATGTCGATGCCATCTCCGAAGAAGATCTGATGACAAACGATTCTGAAAAGGCGGAGCGCGACCAGGAAGTCTGGGATCCAGAATCGCAACAACAATATGGAAAGGAGGAGGGAGTTACAAAACTATCAAAATCTCACCAGAAAACTCCCGTCCGTGCTATGGTTCACGACGCTGTGGATGCGATATCCCAAGGCAAGTTCATTTGATCTTCCAGGTTTTAGTCAGCTAGCTGAGTCATCTTTAGCTGCACACGCAACTGGAGAAGCAGGCAGTCAGGAGAAACATGAACTTCTTCATAAAATAGGTTTGAACCGGGGTGCTCCAGCGAAGGCGACGAATGCTAGTCTTGAAGAGGAACGTCAGATGTTTACACGTGATGGTAAAAAAGTCTCTGGACAGCCTAGCGCAATCGTGCCTACTTTGGAGGAGAAGATAGTCATGGAACATCGCCCGTCAGAATCTGAGGCTGATGATGCACCCATTGCGGACAAAGTTGGGAAGGGAGACCTTGCCAATGATTCTCCAAGTTCAAAAGATACCCGCCTTCCTCAAGATACCCCAAACACCACTCCAGATGACCCTCGTGTGGATGGTGACTTGTATGGTTCGCCCGCAGATGCAAGAACATCTCCGAAAACCGACAATCAACCACCACACGCTCGCGAAGAAGACGCAGACGACGCGGATTCCCAAGAGCGGGCAGCTCCCCGTGCGCGTTCTTTGGTTCGCAAACAATTGGCTAGCAAATTCGGGAACAAGGTCTGGGCGCTTCCGACGCCACGGCCAAAGGTCGATCCACAGGGATTTGACGATCCGGTCTGCGATGACTTTTGGATGAACGTTTGGGTTGCATCTGCGGTTCACAATGTTAGCCGTATGATTGGATTTTACGGAATTGCAGCTGACTTACTCCTGTGCAGACCGAAATATTCCGCAAAGTGTTTCATGCTGTGCCAGACGATTTGGTGACAACCTGGAAACAATACAAGGAATTCGTCATTCACCATGAACGTTTGAACAAACCCGTAAGCCCCGCTGTTCTGCCATATAAGCCACCACATTTCTGATGTTCGCATGGATAACCCAAGGCTCGAGACAGCGCAACTCCTGAGGCCGTGGGACGTGTGCCGTCAGAAACCGGCGACGAGGATGTTCCATTGGAAGGGAAGAGCGCTCAGCTTGATGAGCAAGACGATGGTAAATCTCGCCCGAGTGAGGAAGATATGCACCTAGGTGCATCTGCTTCAGAGAAGGACCCGAAAACTCGAAAACCCACGAGGGGGATTGAAGGTTTTGAAAAGTGGGAAAGAGACGAAATGGAAGCCTTGCTAGGACAGTTGAACGGTCACCTTGGTAAGAATAATGCCAAGCTCATCGATGATTACTTATGGCTCGGTTGTCTGACAGTGTTATATCCTACTCGATTCCTGGAGGGCGAAGATGCTGTAAATAATTTTCTCTTTAATGCCGATCGGTAAGTGCACTCTATCTCGGCAATGTTCTTTGTGGAACTGACTCGGAAAACTTCGGTAGTTTGCTTCCCCTTCCTATCTATGATTAAAGAATGGACATTTCTGCAGTATCCGGGACTGTGTAAAGTTATGATATCTTCGTAGTGTATTAATTGCCAGGATACGATACTCTGATCTGAAACGAACATGGCAGAGATTGAATTCGCAATCTCCTGAGAACCAGACGCGACGTCATCACCGCTGAGTAGCTTGAGGTCATTTTTAAGTCTTATCGGTGAATATTGGATACAACCTTTAACGATACTACGAAACTGAGTACTTTGCGCAGCTTCACAGCGCTCCATGACCGCCAGTAGAACCGAAACCACCAGCTCCGCGAAGAGTTTTGTCGAGATCCTGCTCAGAAAATTAGGAGTACTCAACCGGTTTCGTGACGCGACGTGCGTACCTGGACCTCGAGTATATCCGGTGTATGTATCTTTTCAATTATGAGTTGGGCTATCCGATCGCCCTCCTGGACTAAGAAGCGCGTATTTCAGTCAAGCAAGTCAAGCAAGGGAAGCGGGCCAGGCAAATCGCACCTTCAAAGTCTTTGTCCGACAAATTGAACAGCAGGACAAAGACTATTCCGCGGTAGTCAGCGTCAATGACTCCTGCGCCAGTATCGATCATAAATTTGGAAGCTGTCAGAGGCAATGAGAGATGAGCGTAAGAAGAGACCACAGACACTTACCTAGTCCGCTTCTGGGAGCAACGCGACCATAATGTCCAGCTGGGACCGCGATTGAGATTTGAGTGTCTATTAAGGCTTTCCCATGGGCAGGAACGATTTTTTTTTCGGCACTGAGACGTGTTTCAGTGGTTCATAGGTATATGTGTGAAAAGTCTCGTACCTGTAGAGGTCATACCCAGCACTGAGTGGCGACCCTCTGGAAGGAATCTTGGCTTTTTCCGAGTGTCTCTTGACGAGAAGTTGAGAAATTGGTGCAACCGGAGCTTCCGAGGGTTCAATGGACATTCTACGTTTCTTGACCTGAGGTGAGTCGGTGGTAGACATGAAGGCTGGATTTGGTTTGGATCTGAATATTTGAATAGCGAACAGACACGGTGCACGTGTGGCGAGAGCGTGTCAACTCCGATTTAAAGTCCGCAATACTGTATATACAGATAAACTTGTATTTGTAGCTCGAATACAATCGAATGAAATATAAAATAACATTATTATTGCTATAAAATGCGATCTTTCTTCCCCCCTTCATTTGGGCACCGGAGAATCAATGGAGGGCATGGTATCAGCCACCTCAATGAGCGGCATGGATCGCTGATGCGTAAGCTTATGAGCCGGAGGGAGGTACGCATTTAGACATGGAGTTCGTTTGAGGTTCTCGATGTCAACATGGATGATCTCTTGACAGAACAAATCCAAGTCCAAGTCGTTGTCGTCGTAACCTAAGTAAGATGGTAAGAGGTGTAATATTAATAATCAGTGAGAGTATTTCAGACAGGTCCAGTGACGACATACCGAATGGTTGTTCGATTTCTTCTCCAGCAGCAAGGAATCCTAGATAGATGAATGCTGCTATTGTCGTTCCTAAGGCAAGGGTGGATTCAAATTTATTGTAGGGCTAGGCTTATGAGTGACTTACCGGGAATGGCGTACCAAGTGAACAGATCAATTAGCTGGAAAGGTAGGAAGAAGAGATAAATCCAGACAGTGCTGAAGAGGGAAAGATGAGAAGGGGCAACGTGCAGCCACACTAGATACCAAACTCACTGTCGTATGTGCACAGAATAAACGAAAGGCAACGGAGTTGTCAAAATTCTTTCAAGCGTAACTAGAGAATCTTCCAGTGCTGCGATACAACTAATTAGGCCTCCAAGACTTGTTCCTTTGCGGCCATTTAGCTAGATAATTTGGAATCGGACCGTGGTTGAACAGACCTGGAACAGTATTCCTGTCTTCGAGTACACTACACCACTCGCTTAGACAACGCAAGATCTCCAAGGGAAGATTCTCTCCTCGGGCTTTCGGGTAAGCATGATGTTTTTCCCGGCCGAATCGGGGATGAATCGGTCCGCTCCATTTTCGCTGACTGGCATCGAAGCCGTATGGGTCCCTCCAACCATCTTCGTCCATGGCTGAAGACGAGGAGTAAGTCCCTTTCAGCCATTCCTTGACGTTGCGGAAGACGCCGGAAAAGGGAATGAGGTCTGGTTCGACGTTCCTTATCCTCTTGTGCAGCGCGGGATTCTGCGATGGGTTGAGAGGTTGGTGTTCACTGTGCTCAGAGCCGCCGGAAAGAGAGGACGTTGATGATGCTCGGCGGAGACTATGGGAGTTGGAGCTTCTGAACGTACCATAAGCGTTGATAGGTGGGATGATTGGGTCTCCAAGATGTATGGAAGATTTGCCTTTGTGATCTTCCGGTTGGTGGGGGTGAGTTTGAGCAGATCGAGGTTGGGGGAGAGCTGGGTTAGATGCAATACGGCGAACTTTAGTTGGAACGGGGAGAGTGTTGGTAATGGCAGCATTGTTTTGTTCGATGGTGTGGTCATGCTTGAAAGAGAAATAAATACGCGCGAGATGAAACAGGAGACATAGTTACCTCGTGTAACGGGCGGACCAGATGATATAGATCTTCGAAGTAGATACCAAGTTCACCTGAATCGGAATGAATATAGGCTCGAGGATAAGACAGTTAGAGGAAGCACCTCGAATGTGATGTTTGAGAGCGACAGCGTATCTGAAGGGGAACTCGGTTGGGAGTTCGAAATGAAAAGCGTGGAACGTACCCTATCACAGGCAATGAGTACATATACTGCCGTCTAAGGAATTAACATACCTTCAATGAGATCTAGAGCCAGTCGTTTCTCTGCCATGACTTTCATCAGTTCTTGGGGAGTCCGGTCCATTTTCCCAGTGGCAATCTCTTCTGCAGTTTTGGGGGTTAACCTTGGGGGGACATGGTACCACAGAAGACGTCCCATAGTTCTACAGTTTCTTATGACATCCGACCAGGCCGTTCTGCCCATCCAGTAGCGATCGTAGCCGCTCATTGCACGGTAAGAAATGACAAAACCAATAACTACACCAAGGACAGTCTATATTGGTCAGAGCAATGATCAACGAGGATACCGTAGAGATTTACCAGCATGACGTTGGGAATCGCCAAACTTCGCAGTCCAGCCTTTTCTTCGAGGACGACAATAACTAGATAGATGTAATTCAAGGATAACGCACAGTCTTGAACGCGCAAGGACGTACCTGTAGAGAAGCATGTATAAAAGAGAACTGCTGGCCAGATTCTCCATATCTACAGAGGCGGTTATTGACAATCCGCGTATTGAAACATTAAACTGACCACTGAACCTCTGCCAAAAGTAAAGGCAAAAGTATTTACAACGCGAGCATGAGATTCACTTGGATCAGGAATGGGTTTGATAGCTGGAAGCAGGGTACTTGTTTGACGGAATGTTAGCTAAAATGAAAGAAGTAGGGATAAACTACTAACTGCCTTCCTGTAAGTGAGCGGAGTTGTTTTCCATGGCTCGCTGCCATTGTGAGCGTTTAGGATTGTAAAGGCCACTTGCTTCTCCATTATATTTTTTTTTGTATGGGCGTCGGGCCACAGACGCCTGGCGCTAGATCTACTTAGTCACGAGAATAGACACATGACCCAAATTTCTTCTCCTCGTACTTCCATCTGAGGATGTCGATTCCTCCTCCTCCTCCAGGCTTTATGCCACCGCCGGGAATGGCTCCTCCGTCAAGTGGGGCATCTTCCTCAAAATTAACCCCTGAAGGTCCGTTTCCCTCATTTTTCTCACTCACAACACAACCAAACCAAATTTTACAGTCATCGCCCAAAAGTCGATGAAATGGGTACAGATGCAAAAGAAGCGGTACGGAGAGAAAAGAAGGGGTGGTTACGTTGACATGGGCAAGCAGGTAAGTATTAATGCTCACTGGTGTCTGCCCCTCGAATTCTCAGCTCTTTTTCTTCTTCTAGGACCTACCCCCCGAACATGTTCGCAAAATCATCAAAGACCATGGTGACATGAGCAATCGCAAATTCAGAAACGACAAGCGTGTTCATCTTGGAGCTCTCAAGTATGTTCCTCATGCAGTCATGAAATTGCTCGAGAACATTCCATACCCTTGGGAGCAGGTCCGTGAAGTCCCAGTGCTTTACCATATCACTGGTGCCATTACCTTTGTCAATGAAATTCCCCGCGTCATTGAGCCGGTATATCATGCGCAATGGAGTGCAATGTGGCTCGCTATGCGTCGCGAAAAGCGCGACCGTCGGCATTTCAAACGAATGCGGTTTCCTCCATTCGATGACGAAGAGCCCCCGTTGGACTATGGAGACAACGTACTCGATGTGGAACCTCTGGAGGCGATTCAGCTAGAGCTTGACTCGGAAGAAGACGCAGCTATTATTGATTGGTTATATGACCCCAAACCGCTCATCGACACCCCGGCTGTGAACGGTTCTTCGTACAAATATTGGTCGCTGTCTCTTCCAGTCATGGCAAACCTCTACCGGCTAGGTAGAACTCTTCTTTCCGACCAGCCGGATCGTAACTCGAGCTACCTCTTTGACAAGAAATCCTTCTTCACTGCCAAGGCTTTGAACGTCGCTATTCCAGGTGGTCCCAAATTTGAACCGCTGTATCGTGACATGGACACCTTTGACGAAGACTGGAACGAATTCAATGATATCAACAAAGTCATCATCCGCCAACAGATCAGGACAGAGTACAAGGTTGCCTTTCCCCATCTTTACAACTCCCTTCCTCGTTCTGTTCGCATTTCTCCATATCACACTCCCAAAAATGTCTACATCCGAACCGACGACCCCGATCTCCCTGCGTTCTACTACGACCCTCTCATTAACCCGATATCCACTCGCGGTGCCACGCCGAAGAACATGCCCTTGGTGTCGCATGAGGACAGTATTTTCGGACCAAACGGTGCCGATGATGACGACTTTGAACTTCCCGAGGATATTAATCCTTTCCTTGAAGATAAGGACCTCGAGAACGATCTCACTGCGGATGGTATCGCTCTCTGGTGGGCACCAGAACCCTACAACCGACGATCGGGTCGTATGCGTAGGGCTCAGGACATTCCGTTGGTGAAGAACTGGTATTTGGAACACTGTCCTCCAAATATGCCAGTCAAAGTCCGAGTTTCATACCAGAAGCTCCTCAAGTGCTATGTGCTAAATGAGTTAAGGACACGACCAGAGAAGGCGATGGCGAAGAAGAATTTGTTCCGTCAGCTGAAGGCGACGAAATTTTTCCAGACGACCAAACTTGACTGGGTTGAGGCTGGTCTCCAAGTCTGCCGTCAAGGATACAACATGTTGAATCTGTTGATCCATCGTAAAAACTTGAATTACCTCCATCTCGATTACAACATGAATCTGAAGCCTGTCAAGTGGGTAATCTTCATGTAACCCCTTTTGATATGTTGTTTGACTTGTTTCTAGGACTTTGACCACAAAGGAGCGCAAGAAGTCCCGATTCGGAAACGCTTTCCATCTTTGCCGAGAAATTTTACGTCTCACCAAGCTTGTCGTTGACGCACACGTTCAATTTCGACTTGGGAATGTGGATGCTTTCCAACTCGCGGATGCCCTGCAGTATATCTTTGCTCATATTGGTGCTCTGACTGGGATGTACCGATACAAGTATAAGGTTAGTTATTTTTGTTAACGACTCTATCTACTTTTTCTGACGCAGTTGTGTAGTTGATGCGTCAAGTCCGGATGACCAAGGACTTGAAACATCTGATATACTACCGGTTCAACACTGGACCTGTTGGAAAGGGTCCTGGTAATGGTTTCTGGGCTCCTGGATGGCGTGTTTGGTTGTTCTTCATGCGAGGTATAGTCCCCCTACTGGAGCAATGGTGAGTCGGCTTGCCAACAGAATGCTCGAAGCTCTGGATTGAATATCTTTCGACAGGCTCGGCAATCTGCTCGCTCGTCAATTTGAAGGTAGAAACAGCAAGGGTGTGGCTAAGACGATCACGAAACAACGTGTCGAGTCGTATTATGACCTGGAATTGCGTGCGGCAGTCATGCACGATATTCTCGACATGATGCCGGAATCCATCAAGCAGAACAAGGCCAAGACAATTTTGCAGCATCTATCCGAAGCTTGGCGATGCTGGAAAGCTAATAGTGAGCATGAACACTGACCTTTGTTACGATTCAAACTGACCTTCTTCGATCCAGTCCCATGGAAAGTACCTGGTATGCCTACTGCCATTGAGAATATCATCTTGCGATACATCAAGAGCAAAGCTGACTGGTGGTGCTCGTAAGTCGTTTGCTGTTTTCTGGATCTATCTTTTTCTCAAACGCAACTCAGTGTTGCTCACTATAACCGAGAACGTATCCGTCGCGGCGCTACTGTTGACAAGGCTGTCGTTAAGAAGAACTTGGGACGTTTAACTCGTAAGCTTGCCTGCTCTTTGCACACGTACATTTTATTCAATCGTCCATTCTTCTCTAGGTCTTTATTTGAAGGCTGAGCAGGAGCGTCAACACGCTTATCTTAAAGATGGACCGTACATTAGTGCAGAGGAAGCAGTCGCAATTTATACAGCCACTGTGCACTGGCTTGAAAGTCGTAAATTTGCCCCGATTCCCTTCCCGTAAGATCTATCTCTTCAATCATTTCTTCTTCTAAATTACTGGGTTTAGACCTCTGTCTTATAAGCATGATACTAAGTTATTAGTGCTCGCTCTCGAGAAGCTAAAGGAGGCGTACTCGGTCAAAGGTGAGATCTACACTACCTTTCCTTAAGTGCTTCTTACTCAGATTTGACCAGGACGTCTCAACCAATCTCAGCGTGAAGAGCTGGCGTTGATCGAACAAGCGTACGACAACCCTCACGAATGTAATTGGTTTCCTTTCCGAGCTAAATATCCTCTGATGAACAATTTTGTCATTAGGTTTGTCACGAATCAAGCGTCTCCTTCTCACTCAGCGGGCCTTCAAGGAATCGGGTATCGAGTTTTTCGACACCTACGATAAACTCATTCCCTGTTACGACATTGAGCCCATTGAGAAGATCACTGATGCTGTAAGTTCAATGCTCTCAGTGTCGGAATTCCGCTAATCATTTTTGAAACAGTATCTTGACCAGTTCTTGTTTTTCGAGTACGCATCTCGTTCGATATCACCTTGAATAACAAAACTCATCTTCGTCACAGGGCCGATAAGAGAGGCTTGTTCCCTGCTTGGATCAAGCCTGCTGTGAGTATCAGTCATACCAATACACTTAACCCTCAACCAATCAATGTTTCTAGGACACTGAGCCTCCACCACTCCTTGTATACAAGTGGTGTCAAGGTATCAACAATCTCACGGATATCTGGGAAACTAGCGAAGGAGAGTGCAATGTCATGATGGAGACGGTATTGTCAAAGGTCTACGAGAAGATCGATTTAACACTCTTGAATCGCCTTCTCCGCTTGATTCTCGACCACAATCTCGCGGATTACATTACCGCCAAGAACAACACCGTTCTGACTTATAAGGGTGAGTGGCGTTTCCTATCAATCAGCTTGAGTTGCTGATGGACTTTCCAGACATGGCCCACACCAATGCCTTCGGATTGATTCGTGGACTGCAATTCTCGGCCTTCGTGTTCCAGTACTACGGGCTTGTGCTGGACCTACTCATCTTGGGCTTGCAACGGGCTAGTGAAATGGCTGGTCCGCCCCAGATGCCGAACAACTTTTTGCAATACCGTGACTCCGCTACGGAAACGCGCCATCCCATCCGACTTTACTCTCGCTATGTCGATCGTCTCCATATCCTCTTCCGCTTCACTGCCGACGAGTCTAGGGATCTGATTCAGCGCTACCTTTCCGCTAATCCTGACCCAACTAATAACAATGTCATCGGCTACAACAACAAGCGCTGCTGGCCGAGAGATTGTCGCATGAGACTCATCAAGCATGATGTTAATCTGGGACGAGCCGTCTTCTGGAATGTTAAGCAGAGTCTCCCGCGATCTTTGACCACCATTGAGTGGGAAGACACTTTTGTCAGTGTATACTCCAAGGACAACCCCCAGTTGTTGTTCTCGATGTGCGGTTTCGAAGTTCGTATCCTACCAAAGATACGAACGATGAGTGGAGAGCAGTTCTCTCTCAAAGACGCCGTATGGAACCTCACAAACGAGCAGACCAAGGAGAGAACTGCACAGGCGTTCTTGCGTGTTTCTGATGATGGTATATCTGTCAATGAATATTTGAAGTCTCTGTTTTCACTAACATTATTCCAGGCGTGCAACAGTTCAATAACAGGATTAGACAGGTTCTTATGAGCTCTGGATCCACGACCTTTTCCAAGATTGTCAACAAGTGGAACACTGCTCTCATTGGGTTGATGACGTACTACCGAGAGGCGGTCATCCATACGAATGAACTGTTGGACTCTCTGGTCAAAGCTGAGAACAAGATTCAGACACGTGTAAAGATTGGTCTCAACAGTAAAATGCCTTCCCGTTTCCCCCCTGTCGTCTTTTACACCCCGAAAGAACTCGGTGGTCTCGGTATGTTGTCAATGGGTCACGTCCTCATTCCACAGAGCGACCTCCGATGGTCGAAGCAGACGGATGTCGCTGGTACGTTACTCAGTACTTTGCTGATCTGGTGATTCGCTTACAGTCCGTCCAGTCACCCATTTCCGTGCTGGAATGTCGCATGAGGAAGATCAACTCATTCCCAACTTGTACCGATATCTCCAGCCGTGGGAAGCAGAGTTTTTGGACTCGGCCCGCGTCTGGTCCGAATATTCAATGAAGCGCAAGGAGGCCAACGCACAGAATCGTCGTCTCACTCTCGAAGATCTTGAAGACAGCTGGGATAGAGGTATTCCTCGTATCAACACACTGTTCCAGAAGGACCGTCATACGTAAGTTACTTCGGCTCCATCATCGACAACTGATAATGAAGATTTGGTTAGGCTTGCTTATGATCGTGGCTGGCGTGTCCGTACAGATTGGAAACAGTATCAATTGCTCAAACAGTAAGTAACCTAATATAAAGACAAAAGTGTAGTGCTTACTCGACCCAGCAATCCGTTCTGGTGGACCTCTCAACGCCATGACGGTAAACTTTGGCAGTTGAACAACTATCGAGTGGATGTGATTGCAGCTCTTGGTGGTGTGGAAGGTATTCTGGAACATACTTTGTTCAAGGGAACGTATTTCCCTACATGGGAAGGTAAGAACACTGTTTTCTTTCATTGCCGCGCTAGTTCATTCTTTGCCATAGGGTTGTTTTGGGAGAAGGCGTCAGGGTTCGAAGAGTCAATGCGGTACAAGAAACTTACCAATGCTCAGCGTTCCGGTCTAAATCAAATTCCGAATCGTCGATTCACATTGTGGTGGAGTCCCACAATCAATCGTGCCAATGTTTACGTCGGTTTCCAAGTCCAGTTGGATCTTACTGGAATCTTTATGTCAGCCACCTTTTACTCTCAATGTTAAATCGATTGACCTTTTTTTTTTTTTTGCAGGCACGGCAAGATTCCTACCTTGAAGATCAGTTTGATTCAAATCTTCCGTGCTCACTTGTGGCAGAAGAGTAAGTCGCGGCTATCCTTCTTCCGAGCATTGTTGCTAATGCTTTATCTAGTTCACGAGAGTGTGGTCATGGATCTGGTAGGTAGTTCGCGTTTTCTCTCTTTCTCGATCTTAATTCTCTTTTTTTTACCAAGTGTCAAGTCTTTGACCAAGAAATGGAGCCATTACAAATCGAAACTGTGCAGAAGGAAACTATTCATCCTCGAAAGAGTTACAAGATGAACTCCTCTTGCGCTGATATCCTCTTGTTCTCCGCGTATAAGGTGACTCTTGACCATTTTTCTACTCCTGAACGATGTCTGACTACTCATTCAGTGGAATATTGCAAGACCATCGCTCGTAACCGATGTAAGCCTACTCTAGCTTATTCTCGATCGTAGCCTAATTTCTGTCTCCAGGTCAAGGACGTTCTTGATGGCACGACAAGTAACAAATATTGGATCGATGTGCAACTGCGATGGGGTGACTTCGATACGCATGATATTGAAAGATACACTAGAGCGAAATTCTTGGACTACGTGAGTCGCTTTGGTCTTGGCTTTTCTGAGTGCTAAATGTTTGGCCAGGTCTCTGACTCAATGAGTATTTATCCTTCTCCTACTGGAGTTATGATTGGCATGGATCTTGCGTACAACCTATGGTCTGCCTATGGTAACTGGTTCCCCGGAATGAAGCCTCTGATTCAACAAGCAATGGCCAAAATTATGAAGGCGAACCCGGCTTGCCATGTCCTTCGGGAGCGTATTCGTAAAGGATTGCAGTTGTATTCTTCAGAGCCGACTGAACCCTACTTGAACAGCCAGGTAATGCGGTTGTTCCATTTGCCTGCGCTCAGCTGTTCATTACTAACCATTTTTTTTACCTAGAATTATTCGGAGTTGTTTTCCAATCAGATTATCTGTGAGCCTATCTAATAGCGTAATTCTTTACGCGTGGTCTAATTTCCGATTACATAGGGTTTGTTGACGATACCAACGTCTACCGTGTAACGATGTAAGTGCAACGCATGTCATTTTGAGATTGATGGCCCATTCGCCGTTATAGTCACAAGACGTTCGAAGGAAATCTTACAACCAAGCCCATCAGTGAGTCGAAATTATGTCGATTTAATACTCTGCCTAATGATCGTTCTGCAGATGGAGCGATCTTCATCTTTAACCCTCGGTCCGGCCAGTTATTCTTGAAGATCATCCACACCAGTGTCTGGGCAGGACAGAAACGTCTCGGACAGCTCGCTAAATGGAAGACCGCCGAAGAGGTTGCTGCTTTGGTCCGCTCTCTGCCAGTTGAAGAACAGCCTAAGCAAGTCATTGTCACTCGAAAGGGCATGCTGGGTACGTAACTCTTGACGTCCTGCTCACGATGAGCTCACTCAAATATTGCCACAGATCCTCTCGAAGTTCATCTTCTCGACTTCCCCAATATTGTTATCAAGGGAAGTGAACTGCAACTTCCTTTCCAGGCTTGCATGAAGATGGAGAAATTCGGTGATCTCATTCTGCGTGCTACTCAACCACAAATGGTGCTATTCAGTCTATATGGTATGTAACTGATTCATATCGCTTTGCGTTACATCCAGTTACTGATTGGGTTTACAGATGACTGGCTCAAGTCTATCTCCAGCTACACAGCCTTCTCTCGACTCATCCTTTTGCTACGTGGGCTTCATGTGAATAATGAAAAGGCGAAAATCATCCTTCACCCAGATAAGAACACTATCACTGAGCCGCACTTTGTATGGCCAACCCTCAGTGATGAAGAGTGGATCAAGGTCGAAGTTGCAATGAAGGACCTTATTCTTGCGGACTTTGGCAAAAGGAATAGTGTCAACATTGCTTCCTTGACTGTGAGCGAGATCCGAGATATCATCTTGGGTCAAGAAATCGCTGCACCTTCTGTACAACGTCAGCAAATGGCTGAGTTGGAAAAGAGTTCGGAAGCCCAGGCTCAGGTCACTGCTGTTCAGACGTAAGTTTCAACCTTTTCCTTACTTGCCATACTCATACAGAGACCAGGCAAACTACTAATGTTCACGGTGACGCTATTCAGACTGTTACAAGTACGATTTAGAACTTTCTTTTCTGCACAATATTCTGATCATTCCGAACAGCCACCAATTACGAGCAGCAAGTCTTCAGCAGCAAGTCTGACTGGCGAGTGCGTGCAATCTCCGCCACCCATTTACCATTACGTCTGCAACACATCTACGTGTCCAACGACGATGTCAAAGACGATGCGGCCTCCTACACCTATGTTCTCCCGAAGAACGTGCTACGGGCGTTCATCGCTGCCTCTGATCTCCGTACACAAGTCGCCGCATATCTTTATGGTGTCTCACCTCCCGATAACAAGCAAGTGAAGGAGATCAAGGCCCGTCTAGCTTCTATCGTCCATTGTCCTTTATTGACGGACATCTGTTTTCTAGGGTGTGGTCTGGGTACCTCAGCGAGGCAGTAATAACAGTGTGGAACTACCTTCTCAGCTGCCAAAGGATGACTTCTTGCTGAAGGATCTTGAACCTCTCGGCTGGATCAAGACCCAGGCTCTCGAAATTTCGCATCTCTCGCCGACGGACGTGACGACACAGGCAAAGATTATGGCAGATCACCCAGAATGGACGTCGTCGTCAATTTGTATCACCGCGTCCTTCACCCCCGGTTCTGTTTCGCTGTCCGCCCATTCACTTACGGTCGCAGGATTTGAGTGGGGTAGGAAGAATGCAGACAATTCTGCTAACCCACCGGTGCGTATTATCTCTATCGAGAAAGTCCTTCAATAACTCAAAGAGCTGTAGGGCTTCAATCCAAATATGTCCGAGCGTGTACAGTTGCTACTGTCAGATAGGGTCCTTGGTATGACATTGGTACCGGAAGGCCGAGTGTGGAACTATGGAATTGGTTTGACCCAGTTATGGTCCCAAAACATTGGTTATTCCATGGTCCTGGATACTCCATTGTTGTTCTGGGCGGAGGAACACCGTCCAAATACATTCTTGACGGTACGTATAATTTTCGGGTGAAGCTGCGAGGCTTTTCACTGAATGATTTCGCTTTTTGTAGTTTGCCAATCTTGAGCAGGGAGAAGATAGCGCGGATGTTGAAAATAGCTTTGCATGATGTGGGTTTGTTCACTCTTTCATGCACCTTATGGTCTCGTTATAACTTTAGCTTGGTACTGCTACTCATTATCGTAAATCTATGCTGTATTTGTATCCTCGATTGTAACATACGATATCACCAATAACAGTGATTATTTGGTCTGACAATGGTGTACATAGGCAAGGAGAAACGGGAAAAGTCAAGGATATCAACAGTACGGGAGGAGATCTGAACTTGGAAGGCACCCTGACAACGAAATCCATATGCCCATATTGTAAGCGCAGACAAGGAGACGGAGACGTGCCTTAGGTTGCAAGGCTTAGTACCTGTTCAGTTCCTGAGGCTTTGAGTCTTCAATATGACACATATTCAAATGCTGAAGGACGGTGTGATTGGAGTTTTCCAAAGTAATGAAGTAATAAAATGGATTTTGAGTTGTATAATAGCCAATATTAGTTGCGTAATTACCTTCTTCAAACCTTCTTATTCATAGCTTCCTATGCATTTTATTTCTGGAAACCGGGTGACACTGAATGTTCAATGTTTATGGTCAGAACAGAGAGAACCGACCTTCCGCGACTCCGAAATTCTTCAATAGCTTTTAATTTTCCAGGCGGCCCTGAAAGTCTGACCCCTGCAGCTGAGAACTGTACCGATTCTGAACAGGAATGGTGAAGGGAATAGAAAAATGAAGAAGGAGAATGAATCTTTACTGATACTTGAAGAATGATTGAGGATTGTTTGGAACAACAACGAGTGAAAGAATGGGCAGCATATAAGTATGCAGGACTGAAAGTGGATACCGTAAAAGGTGATCGGAGGTTTTTTTTTTTTCTCGCGAACGGCCGATAGGGATGGACTGTTAAGCGAGGACTGGCGTGTATACTGGATATTCCTGTCATACATTTCCCGTTCTTCCCTTCACATCCTCTTTTCATGGCCCAGTCCTGCTGGAACGACCAGGAATTGCACAGGAACCAGACGGTGGCTCTTTCCATCTATCTGATCTGATGCTTACTATACTCACGGCCTATTCGCTGCTCAAACAGAATTTCAATGACCGTCATTGCCAATAGGCCATTACCTACAATGCCTCAGCAATCCTTATCCTTCAGACTGACCGGTAACTCGGTCAGTGAAATTATGAATAGGAGAGCAAGTTACAAAGGGAAAGGCAAAGAACGCGCTCTAGAAGACCCCAGTGGCAAGTTTTCCGATTCCATTTCGCTCGATGCACCGAGTACTCACTGTGAGACAGAACCTCCCTCTCCATCCCTTTACACTTTTGTTCCACGACCACCAAGTACCTCTGGCTTTTCCTCCATGTCAAGCAGTATTTCGCCTCCGACTTCTCCTAGCAGTAAACGGTCTTCTGTACTGTCTACTACCTCTTCATCTTCATCTAGAAGCAGCGCCTTATTCGAACTCAGCCCGTTCAAGTTTACTCGAAAGAAGAAACCTCCCCCTGCTCCGCGCCAGAATCCAAATTTTCGTATGAATCTCGTTCTACCGGATGTATTAGAAATTAGTGCTGCTAATTCAGTATCTACACCGGGCGCTGGCGAAGACGTGAATCCTATGGAGGATGACGAGACTCGGGAACGAGTTAGGTTGAGGGAAGAGGCTGCGCAGGCTCTGGGACTAGCCAGTAGCACCACTGGGCACCAGGGCCATTCTGATGACCAGAGCGAGTCTGGCCACAGCGTCGCTTCGAACGGGACTCTACGTGAGGAAGATGGCTACATAAATCATCTGGATCAGGGCGACGGCTCAATACCCGCACGGACTTCAGAGGGTCAGGCCCCTAACGACGACGTCCATCATTATCATCGTTCTCCTTTGACTTCCACTACGTCCTTGCATCCTCTCCCACTTTCTCAAACGCACTTTCATAGTCGAAGCCGTTCAGGTTCAATGCCTCCGGCAATACCTTTTCAGTCTCCCACTCTACCCCCTTCCCTTCCCCAGTCGCTTCAGCAAAGTTCCAATTTAAATCCTGCTCCCCTAAAGATTACCCCAGTCCCGTCCTTTCCTTCGACTCCCCGTGCTCTTGCGCCCTTTCAACAAACCGCTTCGTCAGGGACCTTACCGAAGTACTATCCTTCCTCTTCGTTGAGAATCTTTACAATAAGCAAACAGTGGAAGGCTAGACACCTGATTTTGACGAGTCCCAATGCCAACCCGCTTACGTTAGTCTCTGGAAACGGCACGTCGCACGCTCAAGTGTCATATCTACATCTCTTCAAGGCTGCATCTCCTGACGAACGAGAGCTGGAACGGCTTGAGATCAACGAGGATTCGGTAGTATTTGTATCCGAGGCTGAAGTCGGTGGGAAGAAGGGTGTCGTCCAAGTTGCTGGTGTTGATGTTGGATTTGTGGGTGATGGTAAAAAGGATCGTCTCAATGACAAAGAGCGCGTTCAAGCTAAAGAGCAAACGACGTGGCTGTTTTATATTGCTGATCCCCTGGAGAAGCAGAGATGGATCGAAAGTATAAAAAACAAGGTTTTTGGACAAAGGTGCGTTCTCCTCTTATTGAATTCGGCTGGCTACTGACTTCCTGTGTGAAGAACTATACGTGCTGGTCTCGGCTCTTCACCTCCATCTTCTGGCCAGCACGAACCCCGAGGTGATATGGATGTCATGATGTCTATGCGCGCGCAAGGCATCATCACTTCACCTGCTGTCTCTGCATCGCATACGTCACCCACACGCAGTACCTTCAGTGCTCAGGAGCTCAGTTTCCCGGGAGATGGATATCCAATCTCATCCACAACGATTAATTCTCATTCCGGGCACGATGCTGCTTCCATGTCTTCCGCAAAGTCAAGCAAAAATGGTCGCCCTTCGAGCCCCTATAAACATGCGTCCACCGGTGGAGCTGTTCTTTCCTTGAAAGGGTTGTTTGCAAGCAGTAGGTCTTCGGTTGGACATCACTCTGGGCGTCCGCGGTCAGCCTCCAAGACCAGTAGGTTCGATGAAATGGAGGACCACTCATCTTCCATTCGAGGAGGGGCTGAACCCACCGATTCTTCGGTCAGCGTTACAAAATCCATTTTGCCCAAGGGAAATAATTTGATTAGTATTCTCCGAGCGAGCTCGCCTCCGTTAGAAGGCAGTAGTTTTGGATCTATCCTTCCTGGGGCAAATTCGAACATGGGAATACACGCGCCGGCAGTTGATTTTGCTGCCATAGGCATCAATCGTCCTCCTTTACAGACGCCTCAGAATCAGCTCGACCGGAAAATCCTCAGAGCTCCTCTAGACCATGATGGAGAAAGGAGGAAGAATGACAGAACCTCGGAAGCACGTTCCCTCTTGTTTAGCCAAGATCCGGTAGTAGATGATACATCAGGATCATCAAGCCCTGGTACACGGACGATTCGTACATATTCTGCGAGTGAATCTTTTTCTTTGCAACCTCCTCCCCGAAAACGTTGGACATCTACTTCCGAAATCAACCCTTCCTTGGTTCTGGATGCGCCTCAGTCACAGACGCTCCAACTGCAGGAGTCCCCGTATATCAGAGACCATCGAAACTTGGACGACATTGACGTTCTCGGAGGTGCTCCGAGCATTGGTCGTATCAACACCGCCAGAAATGGGAGTCTGACCCCAGAGCCGATATCGAACGGTAGCCCGCATACTAAGCGGGCAAGCGGGCAGAGCGCGTACTCGTTTTCCTTTGGAACACCGCCAGGATCTGGCAATATTGATACAGAATATCGACGGCGGTCTTTGTCTTCGCGATCAGTGAGGTCAGGCCAGTCTGGGAGATCCGTGGATACGGCAGAGGAGGAAGTAGAGGAACTCGATATACCAGCAGGTGGTTCCGAAGGCCCTTTATCCGGTAGAACGAGGAGGCCTAGTGAGGGGAGTGGGCTTGGACCCTATGATGGTGACAAACGCGCTAGTAACAGTAGTGGGAAGCGAAATTCAGTGGGGATCGCATCTGGTAAACGATGGTCACGACAGTTGCCTAAACGGCTGACTCCACCAAGCGGCCCACCTCCCGCTACTCCTGTCACTCCTCCACCAAACTTTCCAACTTCAAGCGCGGTAAAGTCTCTTCCGAAGACACCCCAGTCACATCCATATAGCGGTGCCGCAACAGAACGGCGTGCATCCACCCTGACCACCCATTCTACTTCCTCTTCTCATTCCAGTGCTATGTCCAATCTCCCTAACTTTTCGAAACGCGCTTCGGTCTCGTCAGCAGTGTCCGCGCTTAGCGCGAACTCGACCCAGACACCAGGAACTACTACTGCTGGAAATCAGACACCTGTGAGCGGGAATGGCAGCCATTCCCGAGCTTCGTCCTCCCATCGATCCTCCTTGGCTCCTCCTCCTCGCCCAGCCCCTACATTTGCACTTCCTCCGGCGCCGGATGGTGAGACCGCGCCCTCACTTGTTCCTCCCCCACAGATGTCTGCTCCTCTGCCTTCATCACACAACAAGGTATTCCGAGAATCGATTGCTTCTCGTGCATTCAGACTTTCGTTAATGGCCCCCAAACCACCTCCGTCGGGTGTACTGCCTCCCAGACCAGACGAGCTTCCCCCCGAATATCCAGCCAGTCCAACTAGCTCGGTTGGTTCGAGGCATCGAAGGTCTCATAGTAGCAATAATTCATCCGGGGGTCCAGGAAACTTGTATTCAATACCCGGATCTCCGGTCGCCCCCTCAAACATGCCGAGCGCAGATGCCATTTCTCGTGGAACTCTTCCATCTGCGGCCGCCACGGCTGCCCCGTCATCAACCCCCTCGCGTGGAGCGTCAATTAAGCAACGTCTACGAATTTTGAGTGCACCTGCTCCCGCTTCCTCTCCTCCCATTCCTCCACGGTCGAGTGCTAGGCCAACACCATCATCATCATCACCGCCTGGAACGCCTTCCTTGATGAATGGCTCTACGCCGTATTTAGAAAAACAAGGTCACGACTCAAGCAGTTTCCATGCCCTTGGAACTCCGACAACTCCGTCGATCCCTATTCCGAAGGTTCATAATTTCGAAGACGAACTCGACGCAGAACCAGAGATTCCTTCTCTTCCACCTCCTCCGAGGCGAGGTTCCAAGCGAATTTCCCTCCCAGAAGTTGAGGCTCCTGCAAATCAGGATGGTGAAGCTAATAATGCTACTCGACGCACATCTATCGAAGATGCCAATTTCAATGACACGGATAAACCATTGTTTTCACTTTCTCATCCAGGGTCAGCCATCTCTTTAGGAGTAGTCGATGCATAAATTTCCTTTTTCCGTTGCGTTTATTCTGTGTACCTATATTTGCTTCGACTACATTTTTGCGGATCTTTGTGTTCACATTCGTTTATATGTTTTGCTCTCTCTTTGTTCTGATTTCGGATTGGAAGCTTCCATATCATTTGTACATAGGCTCACTGGATTTTCATCATCGCATTCAAGGAACGCGTATCTTTATCACTTTGGTCACTCAAGCATCTTGTAGAACTTACATTTTACACCTATAGAACCACACAAAAAGGATAGATGCTCACTGGGTAACATACATTAGATCGGAATCCTCCGAGGGTTTTTCGCGCAACCTCCTGAAGAGCCTTGCTGAGGCGCGTGTCATGTGTAGTTCACGTGTACTGATCGCGATCACGGTTTGCCTGACGGAACGAGACTTGTCGACGTTTCAAGATAGTCGCGACGAGTAGATCAATCATCAATACTAGCTAGCTCTCCACGCTCGCCTGATGGCATGGGGAGCAATTTCGGAAGATTCGTTTATTTTCCGAACTCTGAACCGCGGCGGTATGATATTCGATCTATGTAAAACAGCAGTAAATTAGCTACATACTAGTCGATACAGTTAAGTGCAATGGTAGTAATACAAGGATGTGTAGACGGGTATACTTAGATATAGCGATAAGAAAAAAATCTGGTGATGCAAAGAATCAAATCCAAGTCTAGCTTAGGTTGAAAAGGCGTAAGTGCATCAGGTGTCGACTGCAACCTCGGCTTGCCAGACACCCTCAAAGACATTCACGATGGACACCAAGACAAGCCTGTCAAATGTGATGCCTGCAGGACCGATGTGCCAATCGATGAAGGATGGGGGTGTAAATTGAAGTTTCTGCGGAACGAAGTAGTCAGTGGGATGACACTCCAATGATAATTTCCACGCACCTCGAAGTAGCGGTGGAAATTCGAGGAAACGGCGGCGGCGAGTTCTGCGCGAGTGATTGGGCCGCTGGACAATTGAAGACTTATAGGTCTTATCCACTCAATTTTCTCATAGCCAGGCCACTACAGAGCAAAGATTACTTTGCGTGCTTCTGGGAGACGTGAAATACACATACCCGAATGTGAAGCATTATCGAGTTCGAGCCTGCATGAGCCAGAACGCGGTCACCCGCGCCTTCCATCATCCGACTGAGGGCCTCTGTACCACGAGCGTAGAGTTCTATCATTTTGATCCCTTGTCTCGAGTAGCCCTTGAAGTCGATTGAGACAGAGGGTTGAAAGGTTACTGCACGACCGGCCTGAAGTCTTCGCTGGTTGTTTGGTTGATATATGGACTGAGGGACGCGTCTGCGGTTGGGCGCAAGAAAAGTGGACTGCGCGAGGGAAGCACCTTGCATTGCCCCACCAAGAGAGGTGTATTGCGTGTGGCTCTGCGTAGCAATGGAAGGGTGAATTGGGTTGTAGTACTGCGACATTCTGAACGTAGGCGAAGGCTGAGCTGGACGAAGATGGCTAGACGAAATGAGAGACGTGGTCGAGTTAATTCCCGACCCTTTTAAATGGCATTGTAGAGCTGCTCTTTCATGTCCATATTTGAGCCTCAATGGCCATTATGGACAAACGTCGCGGCATACAGCATTGATTGTTAAAACAAAAATCTAGGATTTGTCCAATAAGCCAAAGCCATGATTCGGACCGAAAGGGCTAGATCTCAGTTAAAAGCCTTTGACGAAAGGACTGATCCAAACACAGAAACAAGAGCAAAAGCGATGAAGTCGGAAGAGTGACGGGAATGTGATTATAAAAAGAGTTCACCCTCGACATAAAATCACAAAGGCGACGCAACTAGCGCTCTGGGCGCCTAATTCCTTAAAAGGCTAGTACGCAACAAAGAAAATTCGTAGCCAATGCTTAAACGTTATATTCGATGTTCATTCCAGATTCTAAGTAGCCCGAACGTCTAATCATCTAGTAATCAATGAATTTTAGGTTGTGGACCCTAGCCAACGACGGAATTCGAAGACACAAGGCTTGAATGTGAGAAAAAGTCGTAGCGCCAGCGCAAGTTCGTCTGTGCCCCAATGTTGAATCACATATCTTATTAGACAAGTAGTGCCATTTTCACTAGCCTCCGTGTACAATTATTAGATACCATAAGAGATGAGTATAAAATGTCCGATTTAGTGAGCAATTTTATGTGTGCCAGAAGTGTACTCTGTCCGCCACCACTACAATTCACATTATTACTGAGGCTCAAGAGAAAAGAATCTGAACACTTACGTCAACCATCTTCTTTACACCGTCAGCGAGACCCACCTGGGGTTCATACCCAAGCACCCTCCTTGCTTTTTCAATATTGTGCCATCGATCTGCGCAGCTGTAGGTTACCTTGAATTTGGTCAAGGCAGGCTCTTTCCCAATCAACCATCCCCAACATTCTGCTCCGAAAGCGAACGCCAAACCAACGGAAGCAGGAAGGACAGTGTATCCACGCTTCTGGCGATGCCCAGGGAACATGGAATCGAGATATCTCCACACTAGCCTAGGCATATCCCAAAAGTAACACGGCTCTCCGTTGGTAATATAAAATACCTGGCCCGCGACCTGCAGAGGTGAACTGTCGGGATTACTAACTTTTGCCCGGAAAAGGTTGGGTTCAGAGAGTTGATCGAAACGGGTGCGGACAAAGGGTCGTCCTTCTGGGTCTGTTTGTTTGCCCTTGAAGGCAGCAACAAGCTTTTCGCCGTTTGGAGGCATTGTGACATAAGGACCAAGGGGACGAGCTTCTGAAGTTGGCGTAATGCGTCGGCCAACGGTGAGATCAAGAGGAGATAAGGGGTGAGTAAGAATCTGTACTTCTGCCTCTGTGAGTGGAGGCGGCTCTAGGGGAATTGTTTCAAGAGTAGAAAAACATGGTGCGGGGGCAGGAGTATCGAGTTTGTCAGCTGCGAGTAGGTGTGCGTGTGCAACGTTCCCAACATACGTCCAGTCAAAAAGATTGTTGTTATCTCCAACCTGGAAGTGGGTTTTGCCGTCTTCATAAACTTTGTATAGACCTGCCATTACTTGCCGGTCACCGGGTCTACGAAGAAGTGAGAAGGAAAGTTATTTCAGACAAAGCTATATGTACCCGAATATACCCGCAGGCCTTAAGGCCACAGTTAACAAACCATCTTTTCCATTGGCAGCAATGACCGCTTCTTCTGCTTTTTGCTTTGACTCATTATAGGCATCCATCGGCTGTTCTGGTGGTGTCAACCGTTCATCCACATTGATAAGGGAGGCGCCGTTGAAGACGACGCCAGCAGAGCTTGTGAAAACGAGCTTGCGGACTTTGTTTTGAACTGCAGCAGCAATGACGGCTTTTGTGCCGTCGACATTAACTTTCCAGTAGAGTGCGGGGTCCTTTAAACCCGCTGGAGGAGAAGCGGTATGTATTATACAAGTTGTTCCGCTCTGAATATTCGTGTCAGAGGTGAGAAGCAGATTAATAGAGAGACTACTCACCCTTCTGAGGGCTGTTGAAACCTGTTCTTGGTCGCTGATATCTCCGGAATAAAAGGGTACGTCGTGGTACCGCTGGACGATGTCAAAGACGGAAACATTGTCGCCTCTGGCCAGAAGCTGCTCTACAATGTGTCGTCCTACAAACCCAGAACCACCAATTACGAGGTAAAAATCTTTTGAAGCTGGCATGCTGACGGACTCTGGACAAGTTGCATCGTATCATTATTTTTTTTGAGCGCCGGTCCCTGGTGAGGCGCCCGGGGTAATCGCACCGAACACGTGAGGCTCACTCCTCTCTCAACAACCTCAACACTGCGCGCGGTATACTCGCGTTTTCTCCCTGCTGTCCCCATGAGCTCGCGTCCGACATACACTCAAGAGGAGAAGAAACAGCTTCTTATAAATCTCGAGATTGAAGGTCATCCATCTTGTTTACTTTTTACCCAGTTCTTTCGTTGATTGCAATATATAGTCCAACATCGTACTCGTCAATTCCGCGCATGGCTTGAGGATCAGCTTGAGGGCTTCAAAATTCACCAGGAAAACACAATCTCGCGTATACCCAAGCCAGTTCGGACCATGACGATGAGAGAATTTGGCGAGAAATATCACGCAAATCCTGTTATAGCAGCCACAGGTTCACAGAAGGAGAGGCTCGCGGCTCAAGTGGGAGATGGTCTTGGAGAAATTGACAAAACTGAGAGGAAGAGGAAATGGATGGCGATACAAGAAACGACGGAAGATAACTCTCGAGATGGCGAATCTTCAAGAAATTCCAAGAATGGTTCGTGCATCGGCCTTGCTACTAGTCTATTGACTAATCTCACTACTCACAAGCACGCTTGACTTCACATATATCTCCCAAAAAGAAGGCAGGCTCATCCACTGGTCCAGGGACAGCTCAACGCGCCAGACTTGCCAACGGGGAGAAGGCAGCGGGCAGGGTACTTGGAACTCCCTTCTTCTACTCCAAATGTACTGACGACGTGTATGTCCTAGTCCCGTGCACTCGGCTCGCCTAGTCCTCAAAAAACCAAAGCGCCGTTTACCACATCAACTGCCTATACTCCGCATGCTCCATCGTCTCCGTCAAAACTACCTCTGCAGAAGCAGAAGTCAGGTCAATCACGGACACGCGTCCCATCGAGCTCGACATTCAATCCCACGCTACCTGCCAAAACGCCTACCTACCCAGGAAATACCCATCATCAACATACCGCTTCTTCCACGCTACGTCTTCCTCGTAAAGACGAGCAAATGCTCAGCGTAAATGGGTCGCCCCTGGCGAATCCATTATGGGCGGACAGTAATCTTCCTCAGGAAGGCAGCTCTAGCGGTGGCACAGGCGATACACATACATTGAGACGCACCCAAAGTAGCATTTCCGTACGGCGGGATCCTTCTTTTATATCCGGTCTCCCTCCCCGAACAGAGTCTCAGAGCAGTTTCTATCGTGGAACCTCGTCTAAATCGCATTCGCGCAATAATTCAGACGCTACCTTGGCTGAATCCACAACTGGGCCTTATAGCGGTCTTCCGAAACCATCCTTTGAAACACCATATGCTTCAACCAAAAAGTATACGGTCTCAATCTCGACAAAAGATGGTCATATCCTCGAGTTTGATCCATTACAAACGTCACCAAGAGCCTTGGATGCTCTCGAAGGAATAACGGACAGCGCAAAGAAGCAGGCAAGAGAGGAAATGGGGCGACTTGTCGAGGCGGCTGTCGACAAGTGGAAGATTCGATAGCACTTGCTCTTTGTTCTCCCTAGGACTACTCTCTATTTACACTTCACATTCAACGCATATTTCGCATCATGTTACTTCTAGACTCTAGCGCATCAGAAGGTCTGTACTCTATGTAGCAGTTTCCAAGTCCTGGGTGTATTAATTCTGGATGACCTCGATTCGGGCCAACCTGCAATGGCGTCCTTTACGACTGCGAACTTTCACCAACAATGCGTCTTTCGCGTAATGTGACAATCTGCGGACAGACATAAACATTCTGTTTACTAAAAGTTATGGTGTACAATACGAACCTCTTAACTTGGTTCTCAAGCTCTAACAACCGAGTCAAGGCAATCGCGCCAATTGCAAATCCTTCGCCACGAGAAAGTGAGAATCCACCGGTAGTAATGTACCCAATGGTTGACTCGGGAGAAGGTATGATGTCTGGAAGCTACCCAGAGCCCGTTAGTCCCGAAATTTCAAAGTATCGATGTCTCTCACATTGACAAACTCGACTTCTTTAGCTGTGGGATCACCAATCGCCTTGATTAGCCCCTTACGCCATTCTTGCAATTCCTCATCAGGAATCGAGTAAATCATTGAAAGATCGTCCGGATAGCCTTTCGAGCAGATTGTGACATGCACTGATACCAACGCGCTCTTCAGTAGATCGCCAGGCTTGATGGCGTCACCGAGTGGATCAAGAGATCTCTTCCCTCGAAGTCGGTTCAGAGTGCTAAGAAGCTGCTGCCCTTTGTCAAAAGCCTGGTTCAAGTTTGAAATGATATCGCGAACTTCAGGCCCGCGGAGTAGCCAAGGAGAAATTTGTTGCGTGACGGCGGCCGCAGCTTGCTCTTCCGGTTGGGACGGCTCCGACTGGCGTTGCGTAGGGACGAGATTGGATTCAGCATAATCCTCCTCTTCATCGAGTGCCGGTTTGCTGGGCATCTCCTTTAATCCCAACACGATTTCCCAATCAGGGATCCAAGGACTACGCGTCCCAAGTTTCTGGTAGTTCACCCTCTTCGCAGGTGGTGTCCTTGTCCACTTCGCTTGATCCTTTTCGGCTATCTCTGATGCGTGGGCGTCGTACGCGGCGGTAGAGGGAAAGTCTGAAGGGAAATAGGCAGTCCCTGCTTCGAAAGCCTGGGTCTTGCGCTCGCGTTGTCCAGCAACACGTGTCCCGGTAATTGTGAGTTGTTGTAAAAATGCCATAGACCATCCAGCTGGGAATATCAACGTCCATCCGTGAATGCCATCTGCATCCCTAAAGTCTTTGTCTTCAACAGATGTTTGAATAAGAAGGACTGGGATTCGGTCATCTTGCCTCAAGGGAGCGAGAGGAGTTCCGGGAACCAGATTCTGGAAATTTGGAAACAAAAATTATTATGGGAATTCCTTTCAAAGCAGAAGACCCAAGAACCTTTGAGCGACGTTCGTTGAGCTGTTTTGTCAGAAATCGCGGTTTTTTCAAGTGATTGCGGATATTCTGCTCCCACAAATTGCATGCAGCTAAACCGAAAGAAGGAAAGACTGGCATAGGAGAGGAAATGGTGTTTCCCGTAGCAAGCTGAGCTTTAGCGTTCTTGGGAGGAAATCTGCAAACTTGTTCTAAGAAAGTCACACAATGGGCTGGGCGATTTGACAGACCTTAAACGCGGATCGTTCACTGTAAACCCAACGATCATGCCTGTCGGCACTGAGCCAGAACATTGGAGATTTCCTAATGAACCCCAGAACTGCGACAGACATTCCTCAGCCTCAAAGCCAGTTAAGTGAGACTCGATTTTACCAACTTTTTTGAATTCATCGCCCGCACCTGCCATAACTGGAGAAAGTGCACCTCGAAGAACCTGATTCGATTTGGGTCCCATTATTTCAAAAATACCGATGTCTCCTCTTATATCAGCTAGCTCAATTTCGACCTCAGAGCCTTGTTTTCTCGACACTTCCAATACGTAGGATATCGAAGTTCGAAGGGCGGAAAACACTTCGGAAAAGACGCAAGGATGAAAGCGGATCCAAACAGTACGCAAGTCCTTCAAAGAGTCAGACTGCGCCTGCTTCTCCTTCCCCTTCCCTTTCTGGGACTTGGACATGACTGGATTGACTGGCAACCGAGCCCTCCACATCACATGTATCGGACATATCAGACCATGAGGATAGGCGTTAGGCTCGTAAATGAAGGTCTTGGAAACCCGAGCGCCTGAAGTGAATCTATACCAGGTATTCAGTAGAGACACAGGGAATATGAAAGGCACGTACCTAGGGGCTCCGGGACTAGGCAGTTGCGGATCAGAAAGGTATTCCAGTAAGGATTTCAACGTGGATTCAGGACCTTTTAGTTCTACAAGTGACTGGTACGATGCATCGTGCAGAATAGAGCCATGTATTGAAGCTCGATGGGAGGGTCTGAAAGCCTTCTCTGTAGGAGTCACTGCCTAAGACTGCTTGTTCAAAGACGAGTCCTGAGCTGAGACAGTAGTTTCTCACTAATCTATATCCCCACATATTTTCCATTTTCATTCGCTTGGCGTGCCAGATGTGTGTCTCCAGCCATCTCTTGTCCCCTAAAGCCATTGTCAGAGTAATGTAACACGAAAAGAAATTATACCCCGCACTTTGGCGTTTCATAAATTTGACCTTTGTCAACAGTCGTTTGTTCTTTCCAAGCTTTGGCATCGAGCGTCCTAGGGCTTTCCGTCTTATAGGATCCATCTGATATGTTATCTTTTAATAACTGTGGAAAAAAAAAATACTGGATGACATACTTCTGCGCGAGCCTTGTCGCGTAGGCGTAGAGGAACCCGTCGAGGATTATGACTGGCCGCTCTACGACGCAGATGTCGCGGAAGAACCTGCCATGCTCGAGTTGTGGAAGCGGATCTGGGGACCAAAAACTCAGATAAATTTGATGAAATATGATGAACATCTTACTTTGTTGTTTCAATAGCAGACTTCAATGCATTTATCTCGAAACGACGAGCCTGACCACGGATCAACGGATTGTTGCTGTTGAGTAAAGAGGGAGATCGTACCTCTGCAAACTTTTCCACGTCGATAGCACCTGGTATTTGCTTAAGTTCTAGGAGTCGAGAGTCAAGTCCAGCTTTTGAGGATGCTTCAGCAAAGACATACTATCATTGACGGTAGGCCCTGATCGTGAAGGACCAGCAATGGCTGTTGGGGCCGTTTCGGTCGCGATTGTTCGAGCGGCCACAAGCTTTTGTTTCTTTCTTTCTTTGAAGTTTGTAGATTGCGCGTTTTCGAGGGCGCGTTTCATGGCGGTTATTGGCTAAGTTGAGCTGACATGTGACATTTAGTACATCCATGGGCGCTTAAATTTACGCATCATGGCTTCCAGCTCTCTTCATCGTCTCAGTCTTCCTCGAATTACCCGTCTACATTACCAGCGTCGATTATTGACTACTACCCGCTTCTTAAGGAATGAAACCCCAAGCATAGGAACTCCGGCTGTTCAGAAGAAACCAATCGGAGGTTTTCGCGGCGGGTGAGCTGGTCAGCAGCCTTCTTGTGTTCAAGGTCTCAATTGCCCCCTAGGATCGTCGGATTCCTCTTTGGATTCTCTTTAGCTTCCTCCTTCGCCGCGTACCAGCTCTTGGACGAATACAAGCAAGCATCGGCCGCATTGCAGGCAAGCGTTGAGGAGCTGAGGCGCAGTACTGAACAAGTGACGACTCAGGTTCGCCGTATAGAAGCGGTGGAAAAGGATTTGAAAGCACTATCCGATGCGTCCGCTTCCAAGGATGACGTATCGCGCGTCCGAGGGGAAATGAAGAAGCTTTTGGATGGATTACACGTTGAATTCCTCGATTTGAGAACATACGTCTGGGGCATTCGTAATTATCGTTCAAGTTATGCTATGTCTTCTTCGTCGCTAACAGCTATTTCAGAAAAAGATGTGCATGCGTTGACCCAGAAAAATTCTACATCTGTTCGCATATAGTCAAGGGTAGTTGATCTCACAATAGACGGATATTGAACGGTGGGAGCAACCGCTTGAGCTACTTTTCACAAAACCATATCGAAACCTATGTGAAGAACCCAGGTGGTTGTAACAGGAAAGTTTGGGATCAAACCACGCAACATCTCCGCAGAGTCCATAACCGCACCCAACAATTCCCTACCTCTGGCGCTAGTTAACCTAAATAGACGACGAACGAGATCGCAGGTTTTGTGTATATTGCTTCCAGACCCAGCGATGTAGTTGATCCAAATGTCATCATTGTGTGAGACTTTGACCCAACGTTCTGGAGATATGTTCTGTCATAAACTATCATAATGTCCCCCCGCTTTAACGGGCATAAATATCCTCTTGCTTCATCTGCTGCTTTAACCTTCCTTTATATATGCCTAGGTGTTGGAGGCTTCCATGAACGACGCGCTTAATGGCCTTGACTGACAGCACAACGCTATGTTGAGGAAGATTGTCGGAGAATCTACCTGGTTAAAAAGATCACTGATTCTTACCAGCGTTTCCTTGGTTTCCATTCTATAAATTGCGACAGCGGGAGGTTTCTTTGAAAGCGGATACATTCGAGGTAAAGAGATGGAAATATAAAATCTTCATAATATTCTTGGATGTTTACGGCAAATATAGGTACGCGTCGAGAGGGCCGCAGAGGTTCTCAGGCCTTCTCTAGCCTTTCTGCCTCGAGACTCCAGGTTCCTGATGGCGACCATTTCTGCATGGTAACTAATTTTCCTTCGGACCCTATAGTAGCTAAAGGTTTATAAGGTACAAGGGAAAATTCGCCATTCATCAACCCTTCCTCTCTTTCTTTTCACTTTCCCTTCACTCCTTGTTTGTCAGTCAAGACAGGTTCTTGTAGGATTTTCCAACTTCTGGTATGTGTTGAGCTATCCTCATAAGCTTCTCGATTACATGGAGACTGAGAAATTATAGGTTGCCGAGCGCATTGTATTCATATCATCTTCTTTTCGCTCTGCTGGATACACTTTCTTGTTCTATCACTATCGTTTGACAACTTGATATCTGCGATGCTTTTTAAATCGTTCTTGCTTGCCTTCGCTTACTCTGTGGCCTTGAATGCTGCACCGATTCTGCGTCGTGAAGTTCCACAAGGTATGCTGCATGAATAAGTATTTGATTTCTTGCTCAGGACGCGTTTCCGCCTTCCTTTATTAAGAACACTCGCACGAAGCCATCTTGATTCTGATGCGAGACGCTATTGCTACCGGAAGCAACCCCCAGAATCTTGGAGATCCAGTGTTTGGTCTACTCGGGGATGCAGCAGCTGCAGGCGGTCTCGGTCAAACTACTGACCCAGAATGTCTTCAACAAAACCTAGGTAACGAGCGAGGGTAGATCCATTTATTGCTTCACGGTGCTCATAATCTACACTTATCTAGCTGATCTGGCTTTTACAAATGCAAAGGCTGCTGGCAATGTTACGCTTATGACTGCTGCTCTTATTTACAGAGCCCTCGAGAGAAACACAGGTAATTTGCTCCTTCAGGCAGCCTATCGCTCGTCACTAATACTCTTTTCAGGTTCAGTTGGCCTTCAGTCCAACTCATGTACAAGTACTACCGCTGTCAACCCTGAGGTTGCGGCCATCTCTCAGCACCAGGTACTTGCCCATCCCTTACTTGCATCGTGTGTACTTGTTTACATTGTGGCATCTAGGATCCTGCTTCCGACGGAGCTGCTGCTACGAACAAAGCTATCGTTCTCACTCTTGCCCAACAAATTGCTTCGATCGGCGGGAACGCTCAAGATGCTCTCCAGTCTGGTACCTTTGCGCCCGGACAAATTGGTGAGGAATATCCGTTAAATTAGTCTACGACACGCCATTAAGCCGGGGTTTTTGCTAGGTGACCCAACTGCAAAGGGCAACACTTGTGATAATATTGTCGACGTTGGATGCATTGTTGCCGACAACCTGCTTGTTGAAGATGCTACAGCAGATGAAATTAACGCCGCCGTTGCGTGAGTTTCTTTTAGGAGTTTATTTTCTCGGTGTTGATATCTGGTAACGAAGTTCGATTGGTTCAAATGCTGCTACTGCTGCCGCTGGCTCAGCAAATAACGCTGCTGCTAGCTCTTCCAGTACGTCTGTCTCTTCTGATGGATGCACAAGTAAGCCATTCTCATGAACCTTGTCCCTTTCCGTCTGATTACTTTCTGCTTCTCTCCCTGTTCTTGGTGTGATAAAACCAACTTTTATAGCTGAAGTTACCGTTACTGTAACGTCTGCTGCACTTGAAGCTACGGACACATCCGCTGCGACGTGTGCTCCTGTAAGTGTTCTAAGGTAGTCCGAGTTAATGTTGAAGCTAACCGATCTATTTCTCAGCCTGTTACTGTCACAGTCACCGCGGCGACCGCTGCCGCGACTACTTCTGCTGCCACCGCTGCCGCATCCCCAGCGGCTGGCCAGAATCTGCAGACTTGTACGTGTTCATTTTATTGCTAATGTGGTCCTTCTAACCCATTTTCCTTTCAGTCACTGGAAACCGTACGTTCCCACATTTTCCTTTCTTACTCGGTTCACTCAATTTCTCTTTAGTGGGAGGTTCACTTCCCCCTGCGGTCACCACAGGAGGTAAAGGATTTGTCGTCACGGGTGACAGTAAGCAGGATATTTTATACTATAAAACTTGGCCTCTAACATTGTGTCTTTCTAGACGACGGCGGTTTCATCAACCTCAGTGCGGCCCTTCAGAGGTCATGCTCAATCCAGCACAATGCCTGTGCTGACGTTGCAAACTCCGGTGGAGGGTTCGCAGTATCTCAATGTGACCAGCAGGAGACTCAGTGTGAAGCCGCTGCCGCTTAGAGGGCCTGTGATTAACGACGTTGGGAGATTTCATTTTGAATGTCCGTAGCTGACAGTATTAGAATGTATCTATATCCTCATTTCTTACATACCCTGGCAATACATTTCAGTGAAGGCTTTCCACGTTCGCCCATCCGAAAATCCTTTTAGTGCCACTTCAAATTCTTCAATAACCTCGGCTTTCCATGGATTCTAGGGGTTCGTGCTTCAGTTATAACTTCCGCCATTGACCTGCCACAAGCACATGCGTTCCACCATTCGACGATAAGTCTTGAAGGACTTATTTGTTATTGACCTTGACTGATGAATTGATTTCGAAGCAATGATTCTCTCGCCATATGGATCTCCTCTGACTTCTCGAATGCTTGATTCCATGTGGAAAGAGCGTTATAAGGGCCCATGAAAGGTATTGTGATTCTTGCAGCTCGAACGCAATGAATCGGCTCGTCTTGTTGACGCTCTTGGCCTCAGTGATACCGTATATCCAGGCGACTCTGGTAACAGATGTCCAAGGAATCGCTTTCCAATCGCCCTTCGCGGGTAAAACCGTCTCCAATGTTACGGGAGTAGTCACTGCGAAGGTATGCGAGGATTTCATTTTTTCAGCTATCTTCGAACGCATTACAGGCTAGCAATGGTTTCTATATCTCTGGTCCGGCTTCTTCGGACGTCCGTGCATCTAACGGTCTGTTTATCTTCTCGGAAACAACTTCTGTACTCAATAAAGTCGCCGTTGGAGACATGGGTACGTGATCTCTGGCATGCGCTTTAGTCGATGCTGAGGTTCCTCTCCAGTCAGTGTCACTGGAACTGTATCGGAATTCCGGTCAAGCAGCGACCCGAATGACCTTACAGGAACCGAAATCACATCTCCCACTGCAGCAAATGTGGTGGTGCAGTCTACCGGAAACACTGTATCCGCAGTCAAACTGGGAACAGACAGAAGCCCGCCGACTCAGAATCTTTCCGCGCTGGATGTGGGTCCCGATGGCTGGCTTAGCGTCCCAAACAACCAAAGCCTGATTGACACGGTCAATGCCACTCTGGTGCCGACTGATTATGGATTAGACTTCTGGTCAAGTCTCGAGGGTCAGCTGGTCACGGTTCCTTCTGCGCAATCAGTAGCTTTTCCAAATAACTTTGGGGAATTCTGGGTAGTGGGAGATTGGCCCGTAACTGGACTGAACAGTCGTGGAGGTTTAACAATCACGACTGGTACATCTGCGACTTGCAGGATTGTTCTTGCGCTAACGCAGCAACAGGCGATGCCAATCCTGAGGCAATAATCATAGGTGCTCCTCTGGACGGAACAACTAATCCTGTTGTATCTCTGGGTGTCAAACTCTCGGACATTACCGGGGTAATCCAATACCAGTATGTACCTGTTGTATTCGATTTTTCATATTTCTTCACTACGCTTCTGGCAGATTCGGGTTCTACTACATATTGCCACTTACTGCTCCCAAGGTGCTCTCCACTCCCACCAGTTCTGCGCCTCCTACAAATATTTCAGCGGATGTCACCGATATTTGCATCGTAACTTTTGGCGATTACAATGTATGCTTCTTTCTCCTTTTTCGACACGTTAAAACTCAGGTAATACACATAGGTAGATAACTTCTCGCCAACAGCCACCCAACTTCCGGCCGTTGCAAGCCACATTGCAAACGATTTGTTACACCCAGATATTGTGTTTTTGCAGGAAATACAAGATAACGACGGGGCAACGAATGACGGTGTTGTCAGCTCAAATCTGACGCTATCCACTTTGATATCAGCGATAGCTAATGTTAGCGGAGTAACGTATGACTTTGTGGTTATCGATCCCGTCAACGACGCCGATGGAGGTGAAACAGGAGGAAACATTCGCCAAGCGTATTTGTGAGCTCAATAAGTATGATGGGGAATGCATGCTGACCATATCATAGATATCGCCCACAAAAACTCCAACTCGTCCCTGGTTCCCCAGCAGGCACAGCAACGGAAGCAATCGCCGTGAGTGACTCCGACGGCGTACCCAAGTTGAAGTCAGTAAAAAACTCATCAAATGTTGAACTGGACTTATCTTCGACTTCTAGCCTTAACCCTGGCCGAATCGACCCAAGTAATGCTGCATGGGAAAATTCTCGCAAGCCTCTTGTAGCAGAATGGCAAACTAATGGCGGAGCCACTCTCTTTACTGTCAATTTGCACTTGGAATCAAAGGACGGTTCCTCCTCCACATGGGGAAACGCACGTCCTCCCGTTAACTCTCCTGTCGCTAAACGTACCACACAGGTTGAATTGGTGGCTGTACGTCTCTTCCCGAGATAAGCTCCGGCAATTCTCCGCTGATTCTAATTGCTCCGCTTTTTTAGAGCTTCGTCCAATCTGTGTTTGATATCGATAGCGACGCCAATGTCTTAGTTGCAGGAGACTGCAATGAATACCTTGAAACACGCTCTGTATTTGCCTCATTGACCGACATTATGGAGGAAATGGATGTACTAGCAAATGTAGACCCGGTTGAACGTTATACCTACGTTTTTGATGAAAATTGCGAGCAATTGGATCATGCATTTGTATCTCCAGCTCTCTCTAATCGGGAGAATGCGGTTCAGCATATTCATGTAAGCAACTTCCTCTCCCTATTTTCTCTATCAAGATGGAATGTTTTATGTGGATATCCAGGTCAATAACTGGGGCTCGAACATTAACAACCGTGCTAGTGATCATGATCCAACCGTCGGAAAGATCAGGCTTTGTTAGGTTTCTCCTGTAAACTATCGAGGGGTATGTGTAAGGTTTTATGTATATCATGGTCTGGCCCAAGTATCATCTGTCATAAATAGGAAGTCTCTGTAGCTTCAAACATGGAAACAAATTCTTCAAATACTTTCAAACGTTCACTTAAGGCGCGCTGCAAGTGGCCTTCACGAATGGAAAGCCTGTCGCAAACGGAATCAGTTTCCTCTCCAGCTAATCCATATCCGCACGAACCTTTGTCTTTCGTTGCTACCCTCCACACCCAGCACCACGTGTTCTACCCACTCTTCATCGACATTAATATCGACAACGTCGCCATCAAGAAACATAATTTTGTATCGTCCGCCCTGAGAAACTTTGGAACCGTATCGGATACACCATCCTACAGAAGGGATGTACCGCGTCTGAAGCGGCTGTTCAGGAGCATTTTGGCCAAGCCCAGTCGTAAGAAGTCCATTTTGAGAGCGTGAGGGGGTCATCTCAGAGGCATTCAACGTTATATTCTTGGTCGAGTAATCGAATTCGTGAAGTTGCTTCTCGGTTGAATCTGGGGGTCCTTCTATGTCTTGGTACTTGGTCTTTGATAGAAATTTTCGGGGGCGAGGCGCCAGATCGACAGAAGACATAGAAGACGAGTGTCCAAGCGTACGAGATCCAGTGCCGCTCACGATCCGGTTTGTATTAGCAGGGCACTCGTCAAGTAGAGGATGTTTGAGAAGGGAGGCACCGCCAGTAGGTGTTGATTTTGAGTCCGACACCCGAAAAGTTGCATCCCGATCCGCAGCGTCATCTTCTCCTTCAACAGCTTCGCAGATGCGCACGAATTGCGATAAACGTTTGATTCCGTCCATCTCCACTTTGGACAAATTATTGAGAGCAGCCTCCGAAGAAAAACTCAGCCTTGAAATATTGACGGTCCGCTTCTTCCATTCCTTTCCTTGAGGACCTACTGCACACTTTGCGATCTCCAGGGAATGCATTTGTCTGGAATATCGTAGCCGCAAATAAGCCTTATCTTTGTCCAAGCTTGAAACTACAGTTTGATTATGAGATGTTCTGCCAGTCGTATCGAGTGTTGAATCAGAGAATATCAATTCGACGTCCGCTTGAGGAGCATTCGCCATCAAGGCGCATTTCAAGTTTGGTTCGTGCACTATCATCTGACGATATACAAATAAGACAAAATCAAGCAATTAACATTGATGTTCTTACTCTAGGAGTGCGTTGCTTCAACCGGTCTATAAGAGTGGCGGCATCATTGTATTGAGTCCAATACTCCCGCGGTAAGGAATCGATTCGATGCTCTGCTACTGGCTCCACTAGACAGCAAGGCGTACTCAGATGCGGCGCTGAGTAGACCTTGACCTAAAGTACAGTCAGCACGGCCGGAGGACGGTAAACAAAGAGCATTGTACCTCCTCTCCCTCGGGACTGACCACGAACACCTCTATGCCGGGTTTGCCTCTTCGTCTCTCTCCTTCTCGAAAGTCTACTAATAACGAACGAGAGGGCAGAACGGTGATCTGTCCGTTGACCGTTTTATGTACTCGTGCAGAAAGTAAGGCAGTGTTGAGAGGCAAAGGTCGACTCGTCCCGACCGGGAGTGAATCAAAAGATGAGTCCTGGTATGAAGCGGAGGGTAAAATCAGGGAAAATCAGGCAAAAATAAAATCATACCGAATCATTTTGATCCTCAGGGCCTCCCCTACTGTTTTTACGAAGAATCTGCGCATGTTCGTACTCTGAGGAATCAGGCGAGGATACCTGGATCCCCGATCGCTTTGACGCTCGAGGACGGGTATTATTTGGAAGATTCAACGACGAATGCCTGCGACTATCGCAGTTGATAGCCGTTTCTGACTTTATACCTGGATCCGATACAATTCGCCGCTCTGCCAACGATATTTCGTCGCTCAGTACGCGCCTAAGATCAGCATTCTGAATATTTTGTAGTGGAGGCCTCTTCCGTGTCGCCTCGGTGATAGGGTTCGCTTTAAAAGAAGAGCGTACTCGAAAAGGCAAAGGATGTGCTTTAGACATTTTTTTACTCTGAGGAACCAAGTCCGAAATCTTCAAGTGTGTCTCGGGAAGTCGAGAATCGAGAAAAGGATCGAATGAAACGGAAATGAGGTCTTGTCTACGCTTTGGGTCCTTCAGAGTTTGTCAGTTTAGGAAAGAGGAGGGCAAGACGCACATACCAGCTGAATAAGGCTTGAGATAAAGTTCCCAGCCAATGTTGATATTGTTTCTGGCGTCTTATAACGTCCATGCAATATCTTTTCAAACACATCATCCATTGAGGGTCCCTAAACACTGACATTAATAGATAATTCTCCTACGGGATCCAGGGACAAAAGTACCTGGAACGGTGGTTTACCAACAAGGCAAGTAAATATGAGACAACCCAAGGACCACAGATCTGCGCTGCAATCATAGGGTCTTCTTGAAAGAAATTCTCTGTCAAGGTAAAATCAAGGTAGAATAAGTCGCGCAACGTTGAACAATGCAGGATGGTACTCGCGGGGCAACGTATTCTGGGTGAGTAAGAGTAAATGCTGCAAAATCCTGACACGGAAGGCGTATTGCTAAATCCAAATTAGAAAGTTTCTGAAGGGAAAAATCACGAGCGTCAAGGTGAAGAAAGCGAGGAACGCTAACTACGTACGACTCTACACTGATCAGTGAGTTTGACGTTCTCGAGATTTATATTACGATGCACGATGGAATTTTTGTTCAGATACGCGAGGCCATCTAGGATGGATCTGAGGACTGAGCGAGTTTCCCCCTCGGATAAAACGCCGTCTGAGCGAGAAGTAAGGAAAGTAGAAAGAGATCCTCCGGAGCAGAATTCCAGCACTTGGAATCGATGACTTGATGTCGAGAAAATGGAAAACAGGGAGACGATGCAAGGATGGCATAATGTTTGGTAGAGCGAGATTGAAGAAGGAGAGTGCGTTTTATCGAGTGACAACTAGAGCGTCCGTTCAGCGCACTGCAATTCAAGTATTACGATTATCGATACCTTTTTCAAGGCAATCAATCTGTTCTTGAGGCGCCCACGCTTACATCTGGCGCGATATACATTAGAAGCTGGACTGCTGGCTACTTGCTCGAGAATTTCGTAGTTCTATCGATGGCGAGGTAGGTTAGCAAACATATTGAGGACGAGACTGTTCTCACATCTAGACCGTCCTTTCCTGGATCATCCAAGGACGCCATATCGCCAATAAACGAGTGGCCAGCTGAAATTGTGATCCTGACAGAATTTAAAAAAAAAAAAAAAAAAGCTGAAGGTTGAGGCCTGAGGTACGAAAAATGGAGGTAAAGTGAGTAAATACAACCGTCCGCTTTCCCACAAAGTCCACTCGCTGTCTCATTCAGAGCCACATTTCTTGGGCAACAACTTTTACGCATATACTCAGAAATCCCCAGCAAATAGCTTTCATGCTTACGATCCAGTATGTCACAAACGCTTCCCGCGCTGCGATTTTGTACATCATTATTTTGCCCCAGACCTCCGTCTTCCACTTTCACGAATCCCACTTCCCGAAAGGTAACTTGTTCCTCTACTTATGCGGACTCCCACTGAGAGATAAATGTTCAGAAAGCGTTCGCTTTGGCTTGTAATGGTTTCCAATCCGAAGAACTTAAGGACATCAACGACGACGACTCCCGGTGTTCGTACTCGGCCTGGTCGAAAGAAGAGCACCAGAGTGCGGGTGAACCAGCACTGAAACGCAGAAAACTGAACGGAGGTGCAGCTTCAATCTTCGTCGCTGCCCTTGCTGTTCACTCAGAATATTCAGGATATGACCCACGTATTGCTGATCAGCATCAACCCGAGAACAAAGAGAAAAATCACACCTTGGATTCAATGCCCGCTGTTCCACCTAGACACAGAATAAAATATGCTAGACCACCGGCTAGCAGCAACGTCGACGCGCAACATAAATTGTGTGAGCTCTGGCCCGTTGAGTAATATATCAGAATTCCATACTTACACGTTCTGAAAGTAGCACTCACGACTAATCTTTCTCAAGAATCAAGTTTATTCAACTCAGCATCACCCTCTCCTACCTTGAAATGTAAACAGCAGTCGCTTCAAAATGAATCAATGCACGAACAATTGACAGTCAACTTCATGGATTCAATCATGCAGATCAGGGCCTTTTTACCAGTCAGTCCTTGCTAGTCTTGACTTTCAAACCTAAGAGAGAAGTCATGTTTTAATAGATTCAAACGAGTACCCACGAAGCTGCTTTATCAAGCTCTAGCCGTACCGCAAAGCGAGAATCTCCAACGGCCTCCCCTTCTAGTACAGCTTTTTTGAGTTCCTCGTCGTCAATCGTCACACATACCGAATTCAGGACCATTCCCCTGAGCGAGCTTTATTTCGGATATAAACATCTCGGTCCTGGACATTATATACAATTCAAAGCGAACTCTTCTTCGAACACCTTCTGCATTCGAGGGCCCAGGAACTACGTTGAGATCATTAATTTTTCTAAATCTATCCGTTCCCTCCAGGTATGGAGTTCTTCATCAAGGGTCTCTACCTGCTTATCTTGACTGTGCTTAGCTTGGAAGAGTTTCGAGTGGCAATGTAAACCCCTGTATTGCGTTCATTTCCAAATCTTGGGGGGATAAAGGCATCGGCGCGAATTGGGGCACGGATTTCAAGCTAGGTCAGGTATTCCGACTCATACGTCGCTTACAGAAACTAACATCTCTTATTAGGTGATCCAGCGAAAGGCGTTATCACTCTCAAGCTAGATCCAAAGGATCCAGCTTGGTCAAATCGAAATTACAATGCCTTTCAGAGTCTCTGTCAACGCCAGATTGGACCTCGGTGTTCAATCTTGGTTGGTGACCATAGGAACCGCGCTATGTGGGACGCTGCCTCTCGACCTATTGAAGATTGACGGCTGCGATACCTTGCTTTGACGTCGTGAGAAAAAAATTTGATATTAACAGCCATTTTCTTGTTCGATGATGCGGTTGTATATTAGTAATTGTCCACAGTGATACACATTTCACAGATTCGCCGATGCCTCGGAACCAAACAACTCGTTCAGGAAGGCCTTGCTGTTTGGTTCACGACCCAAAAAGTCCTGAAATTTTGTTTTTCGTCAGTGAGCAGTGAGACGGAGGGCGATGGATAAGTCACCTTCAAAGAATCGAGTTCTTCTCGACTCCCGCCGGGTACGAGGATCTTCTCGCGATAGCGTTGACCGCGAGCAGGATCTAGGGGATCGGCTTTGAACACCGAAGCTGCATCGGAAATTGGTCATTCGAAGAAAAACTACAACAAGGATCCTCCTCACCATACATATCCGCAGCAAAGACCAGGGAGTATGTGTAGCTTCAAAGAAGATGAACAGCACGACTCGATATTTAAGACGACCACCTACCCGTAGTACCCAGCATCGTACCCACCGGTGATGTGACCGAAGGTGCCTTGGCCAGGCGTCGGCTTTCCTGATTTGACTAGTGAGATAGATTCACGAAGCGAATTCCATAGTGCAGTATAATCCTGATCCTCTGTGCCGAACATTAGCGACTGTGATCGCAGACTGAGTCTTAACCTACCGGAAGAAGTGTGGACCTTGATGTCGAATTTGGCGAAGAAGACCTGGCGAAGGTAGAAAAGACCAACATTCACGTAACGACTAGAGAAATTGTTCATGTTCTGTAATCATATGAAAGAATGTGTTGGACGAACCTCTTCACAAGTTTGTCAATCAGTTCAGGAGAAAGAGGCTTCTTGGTTTCAAAGTGACTCGACATCTTTTCCAAAACCTTTGGCTCCCAGCACCTGAGATAAATTGAGCTTTAGAGCAGAACTCTTTCCAAAGATTACTCACCAATTCTCCAGCATTTGAGAAGGCGCTTCAACAAAGTCGCGAGCAACGCTGCAGATACCGGAGATGAGTTTTGGGATAATGATCTAGAACAAAACACACCTTGTGCCGTGGAATCTGGAGAATTTCGTGTGACTTAGAAGCCCATGGAATACGTGGCCCATCTCATGGAAGAAAGTGACGACGTCGTCATGCCGCATTAAAGCCGGCTTCTCTGGGGTAGGTTTCGCGAGGTTTGCAACCATTGCTGCTATCGGATAGCTACGCTTTCCTTCGGCCCGATCGTATCCAGGAAGCAGAGGCCATACAGCAGCATGACTATACTTGCCACTCCTGGGATACAAGTCAAGATAGCAGTACCCTATGAACCCAGCCTCGTCCTTGCTGTCCTTCTCCCAAACGGAAAATTGCTGGACCTCTGAGACACCGTCAAGTAGCGAAAGCTATCTGATTGGGGAAACGAACCTGGATGCCAAGTGGTCCCGTTCAGTTCCTCAAATCGGACACCAAGCAAGTTCTGGTAGATTTCCAGAATAGTAGGGACGACAACTGTGACAGGGAAATACTCTTTTACGACCATGTCGTCAAGATCCAGGCTCTCCTCAATGTATTTTCTATCATAGTAGCGGTAATCCCAGATGTAGAATTCGCCATCAAAAGGTAATCCTAGGGCTTCATGTTCCTTCTTCTTTAGTGCCAAGAGGGTCTCTTTATCCTTTACACCAACCGGACGGAGTTTCTCCTCGAGGTCGTCCAGAAACTAGCAGTAGAATGTAAGCAATAATACGATGAGAACGCCGAACTTTATACATCAATGACGCCTTTGCCATTCTTGATCATCTTGACTTCAGTAACATAGTCAGCCCTATTCTGCAAGTCAGAAAACGGCGAGGCCCAGCAGACAGTAACCCTACCAGGTGTTGTACCCAAGTAGAGCTGCAAGTTGACGACGGATACTGAGAGCCTTGTTCAAGATAGGAACATTGACCTCCAAACGAGATTCATGCCCTTCAAATGCCTTGCGACGAGTTTCCGGGTTCTTAGCGAATTTGAACTATGGAACCAATTGGCTGTTGGCTAGGGGAAGTCAAAGTAAAATCTGGGACGCACAATCGGAAAGATGTCAGGAGTTTTGAAAGTTACATCGTAAACTTCTACTGAGCCTTCGGTCCGTTTCGTGTAGCCCGAGACAACATCCTTGGGTACACCGTCGAGCTCTTGCGACGTAAAAGTGATCCTGCCCTGTGGAGCGAATGAACGAGATAAGCCATGATTGATCGCGAAGTGCATACATCTTCCTCATTGAAATTTTTCTAGAAGTCATTTAGTAAGAACAAGTCTCGAGTTTGGTATGCATACAGCTTACACTGAATTCCAGACAAAGTTGGGAAAGCTCCTTCTTAAGCGCAGTCAACTGATTTCGCTTCTCCTCCGGGAGAGCCAAGCCTGCACGAGTGCCATCGAGTATCTGTAGGTCGGATGAGGATTATGTAGACACTAAGCTTGAAAGGATGACGCACCATTCGCTCTACCAGACGCTTCTCTTCCGCGGAAAGCTTCTCCCATTGCCCAGATTCCTTGATATTTTTCTCTGCAGCGACTTTTGCTCTATACAGATCGATACGCATAGACGCTTCTACGCCATAGTCGCGGACTAGCACCTCGGCATTGTTGCTCGCGTCACGCAAAGCCTTGTCTGCCGATACATTCTATAAACTCAGTTAAAGACTGCCAACGTTCTATGGCATCGGAGCAAACCTGGTAGAACGAAAGGGGTTCTGCGATAGCGTCAAAAGTGGTCTCTAGCTCGGAGAGAGGAACCTGTAGAAGATGATGAGCTGCTTTCAATTATGCACAACGTAATGTAAAGCCATACAAAGACCTAGAAATATGTACATCAATGCAAAGGAGCGCTGCGAGCTACCAAAAAGAACCTTACCGAATGAAAATTGCAGTCGGCTGGTGGAAGAGCAGCGATTTTGTCGAGGAGAGCGCGATCCTTGTTAATAACGTCTTTGATGAGAGGTTCAATCTCTTCTGCACGATGTGTCCATTGAGGAGGAGGCTGAGGAGGTTGGATGGCCATGGATGGAGAAGTAGAGGGAAAGAGGAAAGATGAAGCTGTTCGCGTCTGGAAACGCGTGGCAATTGCTCGGAATTCTCCATATCTGACTTGACTGGATAGCCCTGCTGATCTCAGGCCAACTGCTAACACACTTGCAGCGACCGTACCGCTTAATATTTTCTTTTGTCGGAGTATCGTCCCAAGCGGTAACCTCTGACCACGAACCAACATAACCGAACAAGAAGGAGCAAAATAGAAAAAATCTGTACGAAATTACGCCGAAAATTATTATCTTATCTAAATTCCCGACAATTCTCCTGTATCTAATCTCTATTCACCTAGCCGTTGTCTGCTGTCCACTTGCCTTGTCTTGAAGCCGGTCAAATAGAGGAGCATCAGCAGCATTTGCGGCCGGTACATCCATCTGAGGATCCTTGTCCTTCTTCAGTTCTCGGACTTCCCCTTTGAACCCTATAAAGTAGATGCGAGAAACGTCTCCACCGCTAGATTCGCTCTAATGAACGCACGTTTCGTTAGCATCGTCGAGACGACGTTACCCGGGCCAACTCACAAAGAACAGAGACACCGAATTGACGCTAGCAAAGGCAGCTACTCGAAGCGGATACTCAACGACGCCAGACTCCCCCTGTAGAAGAGTTATGTCTAGTTGTGCCTTTGTAGTTTCAGCTTCAGAAAAGTCCACAATGTTTGGGTGATTCGCAAAGATTTGTAGATGATTCGGTGCGGATTCGCCTCGACCTGTTCGAGGAATTCACAAATCGATAAGGAAGCAATAGGATTACCACATACCGAGCTTTAAGAGCACAGATCTTAGACGGACATTCTGCGAAAACGGTACATGAATGATAACCTAAGAGCGCGGGATTAGTCTCGATGGGGGCACTGAGAAAGCTTGGTTGCTCGCCTGATCATCAACGTTTGAATCCGCAAACTTTTCCGTGTCCTCCCTTTGATCCCAAGGTTTAATGACTTCCTTTGCATCTTCTGGCACAGTCAAGTTCAAGCCATGGACGCTTAACTCAACCGAATTTCAATATTTCAATGCCATGTAAAGAAGAGCAAGCTACCACCGCTTACTTGTCTCGATCTATGCAACGCCAAAGGTTAGACCTTTCCCCATCTAATATATCGGCTGCAACAGAGTTGTTGGAGGACATTAACTTGAGGATTACAAACAACGAGTAAGTATTAGCTTGTGACGCGGACACTAATATCCGAGGTTTTTCCGTGTCGTGTCACATCTTGGTGTCAAAACGTGTTCTTTTCTATCACATAAAAGGGTCTCCTATTATCGTAATACTGCAATACCGTTCCATCTCTTCATGGAATTACACGTTCTATCCTCTGGTGCTGCTGCATCTACCTCTCGTCTCCGTCAGTTGGACTCGGATTCAAAGGGCGACGAAAATGCCATTTCCGAGGTACCCTCCCCGGGGGAGATGCAACAGACCCCGGAGATTCCAAATCCTGAGGTTAATGAGACAGTTACAGAGACTGCAAGGTCTCAATATAAGTCTAGGGAATATATCCAACTAGCAGCTCTTTACTGGTGCCTCTTTCTTGCTGGTTGGAATGACGGATCTACTGGACCTCTGCTTCCGAGGATCCAAGAAGTATACCATGTTAGCAGACAATTGCAACTTTCTGCCTTTCCCTTTGGATCCGCTAACACGACGCGTAGGTTTCGTATATCATCGTTTCCCTTATTTTTGTGTTTGCTTGCGTGGTACATTCCGCTTCAATCTTTGCTAAGTAGATGTGGATGACTATCGTCTCGTACAGGGCTTCTTGTGTGGTGCTCTGTCAAATGTTCCTCTTTCCCAAAAGTTAGGTTTCGGAAAGGTTCGAAATAGTTGTCATCTCAAGTCTTTGCCCCGCTGACGACCTGGTGAATAGACCTTGGTGTTGGGTAAGCTATCGCAGGGCAGGCTGAAACTCACCGCTCAAGCTCGCTCTCCCAGGATCCGTCTTACAGCAGATCGCATATGCATTGCAAGCACCGCAACTTCCATTTCCAGTGTTTGTTATGTCTTTTACGATAAATGGAATGGGACTCTCATTGCAGGTTAGCGTTCCCTCATTCGCGCAAGTGCTCTGGTTCTGATCTAATTGTTTCAGGATGCACAATCCAACGGTTTCGTGGCCTCTCTCAAAGATCATGCCGAAACCAAGATGGGTCTGCTTCATGCCAGCTATGGTATGTCCCATTCCAAATTTTCAAGCTCGCACGATCAAGTTTATTGTATGCAGGTGCCGGTGCCCTCTGCGCCCCTCTTGTTGCGACCCAGTTCTCCCAGTTGAAGCACTGGTCGTACTACTATCTGGTGTCACTTTCAGTAGCTACAATCAACACCGTGGTCCAAATCGCTATATTTCGATTCAAGAACCAAGATGGTAACAAAATCTTGCAATTCTTTCCAACAGCACGTCTCGTCGACTAATCATTCAATTCAGAGTGTCTTGCCCAAATTGGTCAAGACCCAGGCGAGAAGGGCTCCAGCGAAGATAGCCAATTCCGTCAGATATTATCTATCAAAACAGTGCATCTTATCGCAGTTTTCATTCTCGTGTATGTTGGAGTCGAGGTGACGGTCGGTGGCTGGATAGTAACATTTATTCAAACAGTGCGAGGTAATATTCTGTTTTCTTCATCAACAAACGTGAAACCTTACGCCTCCTCAAAGGCGGAGGCGCAAACAGCGGTTACATATCCGCTGGCTTTTTTGGAGGACTTATGATGGGACGCATCGTTCTTCTATGGGTAAATCAGAAAGTGGGCGAGCGTCGTGTACTGTATTTGTACTCTGGGCTCGCTATCGGGTCTGTCTTTGCTGTCCTTTCCCTAGTTTTCTCTCTCTAATTTCCTCTAGACTGGAATTAATCATCTGGCTCGTCCCTTCACTCGTCGGCGACGGAGTCGCGATTGCCCTTATTGGTAGTTGTTATTTTCCTCTTAATATCACCGTGATTGACAAAAGCTATAGGATGTCTACTGGGGCCCATGTACCCTATCACCATGAACCACACGGGACGAGTGCTCCCTCGCTGGCTTCTCACTGGATCTATCGGATGGATAGCAGGGTTTGGTCAGGCCGGGAGTGCGGTAATTCCGTTCATGACCGGCGCATTAGCGAATAAATTCGGAATAACCAGTTTACAACCCTTGTGCGTTTCATGTCTCCGCGATCCATCCTGTATTCATCGTCCTTTCAGACTCGTGTCAATGATGGCTTTCATGACTGTCTTGTGGGCCTTGATTCCAGGAGGTCCTCGGAAAGCAGATTAGAGTAGGTTTGGTTTAATCAGATTTCACTGCTCTTCGAATAGAATGTTCATTGGCGCACATCGATATGGTCACACCTTATACTTTCCCAAAACATTCCCGCGATTCAAAGCTGGATTTAAGTATCATCGCTCCTACTTATCATCAATGACATGTGGATAGTTTGTTTACTTGCCAATCTGTGGCCATTCCGAGGGACCAAAGAGCAAGGAGATGCAGGGTAACTGAATACACTGCTCCAAAAAGACATGTCATAGATTAATATCTGTAGAGTGAGCTATTTGAGTATGATCAATGGGTATACCTTCAGACTCTATATACGACAGCATCTGAACAATGCACGACAGAAGCCTACTTCTGCTGTCGTCATTAATGACCCTCACAGATTAATAAAGAAAAAAAAAAGAAATGTGATCTTGTCCTTCATCCAGCGACCTTTACCCCTGCAGCCTCATCATCTCCCTCCTCGTCAACCTCTTCACCTTCTTCTTCAATCTCCCTCGCTTCTCTTTCCAAAGCCGCTTCTGATCCAAGGTCCTTATGCACAGTACCACCCGTCAGACTCCGCTGCGCGTCTTCTCGTTGGATCTCATCTCGCATGACCTTTACATCTTCATCCACCCTAGCGACAACACGATCAGTCCTAGCAGCCTCAGCGAGCGATACATGCTGTCGATGGGTAGCGAGATGAGCAGACTTTCGAGGGGGACGTTTGAGTCGACGACGAGCGACCATGACGGGGACAGAGCATTTCTGAATAAGATAATGTGAAGTGGAACCAAGAAGAATGCTTCGATGAATGTGAGTACATAACAAAGACTTGTGAAGCCAATTCGAACGCATACCCCTTGAGTTGACCTAAACCTCTTGACCCAACAATCAACATGACCGGCTCCATATGGTCAACAATGTCTAGCAAGATAGGCGAAACTCAATTTTAAAACAGTCAAAAAGAATGAAATCAGAGGTTCTTACCTAGAAGCATATGTCGAGAGTTCTTCGCATGCCACGCTTGGCAAGCAACTGTCACGTTCAGCTGGGTTCGCTGCAACAGGCTTGTGGCCTGTCGAAGGAGGATATAAGCCAGACCTTGGCGTTCCTGCTGGCTTCTTAGCTTGCTCGCACGATCGGCAGTATTAGGGATCGCAGGGTCCACTATAAATGGACCAAGATGATGAATAGACGGAGAAGACACAACCCTGCAAATGTATACACACCTCTGCTCTCATTTTCCACCACGGTGACGATGAGCATCTCATCTCCGTCCCTAAGGACAGTCCCAATCCCCCATTCCACAGCATATCGACTTTCTTCACTGAGATCACTGGCAACAATGTACTTTTTCTTTTTCCTCCCTGTTGAAGAAGTTTTACTCTCTGGATCGCCCTGTATCATCGTGATCGTACATCGATCGCGTTGAAACAACGGCCGAGAAGTATTGAGAGGAAGAGGTTCATGATGTCTCGTGCTCTTTCTCCGTCGAGGATTGCGCTTCGTTCCGCCCCCAGCACCCGTTCGACTGGGCATGCTGTGAATAGTGGAAGGGAAATAAGGCTCTGGGGGGACAACGACGTTGACGCCTTCGCCAAGCGGGTCAGGATCAATGTCAGCATCCGCATCGTAAAGTCCTAGCGCGCCTGTATCCGGGAGTTTCACAACGGCATTCATCTCAGTGTTGCGCTCGGTCAGATCGTCGAATATGTCAATTTCGTCTGCACTGTCCTCCTCGTCCTCTGTAAACTCGCCGTCGGTCTCCCCATTGATGGTCTCTGTCTCGTCACCAGAATCTGGATCATCTGTAAATGACGTACGAGGTTGAATGTTGGGTGAGGGAGTACCGTCGTGGACCAAGCTGACCTCTGAAGTGTTTGAGCTAAGCGGTAAGGGGGGTACAGGTGAAGGATCGCGTTGAGAGCGAAACCTTCTGAAGGAAAAAGGGGATTGCGAGCGAGCGCGAGACTGACTTCTGGATGGAGCTTCTGCGGCGGGAGGGGCATGAGAGGAGGATCGGTGGTGTTTACCCTTTGATAAAGACCGGCCGCGGACATCTTCATTATTTGACATGGAATCCTTTGTGCTGGTACGGGAAAGGGACAGGTTGCTTAATCCTGGAAAACCGCCCATCATGGAAGTAAGAGATTTGCCAAAAGAGCCAGATCGGGAGCCCTCTTTGATGGAGTGCTGAGAAGATATTGTACGTTCGAGGGCATGTCCATAGGTGCTGTCTGAATTTGAATGAAGTGAAGAGTTCTTTGGGAGAATAAGAGTGAGCGAGTGTCTTTTAGAACTGGAAGAAGAAGGAGGAGGAGAGGGAGAGGAGTCATTTGACTCGGAGAGTTGAGTAACGGTACCAAGTGAAGCCAAGGAGGAAATGCTGAGTCTTTTCCAGCTTCTTCGGTTCTTCTCGCTGGCCATGGAGGTCGTTTTGTAACAGAGGAAAAGCGACTAACCTTTCCGATCTATTCAGACATGAATAATGAACCCCAAGTCAGAAGCTAGTCTGGGCGCCCTTGGCACGGCAAACACGTACGTTCATTGTCTCAATTGCTGTGTCGATCGACTAGGGTAACGTCCAAAGTGCTGTTCGCAGTTGCTATTCGTGACAACAGGTCCGCGCCAAGCACAACCAACAGCTGCGGTTATATCGGTCCGATAAATCCGAACTCAAAACTCTACAAAGCATATGCCATAGGTTACAACAACTAGTACATAACAATAGTCCCATACCAAGTTCAACAGCTAGAAAACTTGAGATGGGCAGTACTACTACAGCTTCAACTACATCCAACAATACAACAAAGTCAACAAATATACAACAAAGCTTACATGAAAGACGAATTCTGAAAGAAGCAAGAAAAAATCAGCCGCTTTCAACACTCTCAACATAACACCGTACCTGGCCATCCTCAATGGAAAATGCCATTTTCTCATCATCGACGTCGCTCAAACTCCCTGTACTCTCTACGTTCATCATCCCGAACGAGCTCAAGACTGAAGGCGACATGGGTTCTTGTACCCCCGGAGGTACTTCTGGCTCCGGAGTGGGCTGGGGGAATAGTGGTATCTGCTTGACCACTCCCACCATATGACTCAGCTCTTGAGCCCCATTACGTGCTTGCTCGAGCACTTTCCGTATCTCCTGTGCATGTTCCCCGGCCTCTTCGTAAGAATGACTGTACTGTTCCAATCCCTCAATACAGGTACTGGCCTCAGCCCTGCCCAAACGAGCTAGTAAGTGACCTGCGGCTATGATATGAAACTCCACCACTGCCGGATCCAGTTTCTACATCGATGCTATAAGTCCAAAGTCCGTTCGGTGCTTTTAGAAACTTACCAGGTACTCGTTAGCCGTCAATACCGAGGTCTGAGGCAAACGAGGGTGTCAGAACGATCATGGGCGCGATCAAGATAGAGTAGAGATACACACTAGAGCCGAGATTCGAAGAGCTCCATTCAAAGCCTCTTCCGCTACTCGCCTCACAGCATCTTCGATATACCCCCGACTTCTGAGATTCCCGGGAGGCGTGACGCTTCGTTCATGTTCGTTAATCTCCTTGACGCCAAACTCGTCCAACGCATTGAACAAAACAATCCACATAACGTGGTACTGCGCATCGCTGGCAAAGCATGAAACGGTCTAATGGATCGAAGCGGAATATCGCGGGTGAAATTGATGCTTTTCGTTCGGAAATGAAACAAGACATACCGTGACAAAGTCCCATCCTTCATTGTAAGTTTTGGGCACACCCACGCGGGCAAGATAATTATCTCGCCAGACACGAAGCGCCGACGCAAAAGTCCGCAGGGTCTCAAAAGGTATCCCATCTGCATCTGTAATCGGTTTCCACAATTGTCTGGACATTTGTCTCGCAGTCCTTGCCAGTGAATGAGCGGCCCGATAATAACCCTGCATCGTTTACGTTTTGTAATCAGCAACTCAAACGATGTTGAATTCTCCTAAACTTCACTACTTACGAGAAACTTTGGGGCGTCAACATTAGACATGACATGTCCGGGTGACCAGGCGACAGTGAAAAGGAAGGCAAAGAACAATGCATGACAGTGGGTGCTAGATTAGGAACAATCTGTTCTTCCACAAAAAAGATGAAACGCGTACCTCCAGCTGTTCACGGGGAGAAGGGGCACCATCAGAGCTGACAGGGTCCGCGGTGTAAAAGTCGATATCGTAGTCATCGTCGTCTAAGACAGGTTTATGACGATAGTAAAGCGAGCTGTAAGCGTCGCATATACATGCCATCCACCAAGCGAAGATTAAAGTTCCTCGTGCTTCTGTCTCAGGAATCCGGGAAGCAACAGATTTGTGGTTGATCTAGATGATTCCACAAGGAAAACTTTTGACAAATGACAATGCGATGAGAGGCCCATAATAGCTCACCTGCAAATCCAATAAATGACGGGTGGCTGAAGTGAGCCAGTACCCATGGAATGCTGATCGAAAGATGAGCGTTCAGACTTGATAATTCATTAGATTACGTACCACTAGGATCCTCTGGATTCTCTGACAAAAAAGTAATAGGATAAGCGGGCCATGCAAGCGTCTTTAGACTCTAGACGTACGGCTTTGCAACGGCTCCACAAGCAGTCCAATGACGACGTGATCTGGGTTTGGGATACGATGAACCTTGAGAGCTTCTGCCAGATCTCTCGTTCGATTAATCATAGTTTTTGACATGACACTTTGGCCATTGTGAGCTTTACGGTCGGCCATGAGCAGGGGGTGCTCGGAAAACTTTGTGCCCCAAGCGATCACTGTTGCCACTAGAGCAGGGTGCAGGGGGGGTTCCGGGCCTGGATTAGAAGATAATGAAGTTCTAAGCCGATTACGGAACTCTGTGGGATTCAGAAGAGGAAGTCTTGAATGAACGATTTGAAAATAAATCTCCGTCAAGTCAAAAGCTAGTCTGCAAAAAAAAAGTTCAAAGAAAGAAAAAGTGGTTAGCGCAACTGGAAATGAAGGTGAGAGAGATGCTAAATGATCATATAATGTGAGTTATGATTGTTCAATCAGATAAACAAAAGAACCGACCTATTTTGCTAGCATTTTCACATGGGGAAAGAGCGAACAAAGTAAAATAGACGTACGCGGTCTTGAATTCATCATCTTCAAGTTTCACCGCCAGATCACCCCAAGCGTTGTAAGGGGAGTTCAGACGTCCGGAATTGAAAAGATTTGTATCACTGATAAAAGCGCGTTCCGATTGAGGCGTAAGAACGCAAGTCAAGCCGCGCAGAAAGAGGGGAGAAAAACGGACCTTGAAGCCTCTTCTGGGGGCGCAAAGAGATATGAAAGGACGTAGCGCGTGGGGGAGTCGAGCGTGATGGGCGGATAAAGACCATACCTGAAGAGTAGAGGAACGGTGGGACCTGAAGGAAAGCTGTACGGTGGGAGATTGTGGACACCATTATCCGCGATGGGTGAACTGGATATTGATACAGTCAGAAGAAATTAACGGTAAATGAAATCAGAACATACGGTCCAACGGGAGATGTAGGACTAGAATTAAGCGGAGAAAAAAAAATATGACATACATGTGGTCCAGGATTGCAACCAAACGTACCTGGTATTAGAAAGATTTCTGGGGCGCCTCGCGGCGGAAGAATTTCGCTTCTTTTCGCTCGTAGCTTGCTGGACAAAATGCCTGTAGTTTTGGAATGAGCCAAGGTGTTTTAAAGGATTGAAATGCAGACACAGACGTGCAGGGATAATTTTTGGATTGACAATGCTGAACGAGGGATTAGGGGGGGGAATGGAGAGATGAGTAGAGTGTTGAGTTTACCTGGCACTAGATAGAGGGATAGAGAATAAGATAGAATGAGAGAAACGCGAAGGAAACAAACTTTGTCCTGGCCTGGAATGCGATGGCACTTGACCTTTCTTGTTCTACAAGCATCACAGGCCGTGTTTTGTTTACGCGGAGGGGGCAAAGTCTTTGCAAGTTCATGGATCTGACTTTGCATGGATGGGGTTGGAAGAACAAGACCGCCTGGTTGAGAAAGAATGAGCAAGATATAAAGGAAATTTGAGAAACAGTAGACCTGGTTGCGCCATCTGGGGGGAGTAGTGAAGGCAGGTAAAAGCTGGTGACAGATGAAATATATATATTATAAAATACATAATACATAAGGATCTCAATCTTAAATCAATGGCAGTTTCCGGAGCCGAACTTTTTCTATTCCTCAACCACCATGGTCAAAGTCGAAATTGTCGACGAAAAAGAGTCCAACTCCCCTTATGCCTCTGGCTCTTCAGTCGCTAGCGAATCATCAGAATCTCTCTCCTCTGTTGACTCGGACATTTCCAACGACGAGTCTCTCTTTGACCGTTTCGCTGCTTTGGTCGACATTGTTCCACCCACTACTCGTCATAAAATTTCTTCCAGAGTCGCTTCCACTGGAAGCTTCCTAAAATCAACAGGAAAAGTACTCGGAAACGTTGTTTGGATTGTGACCACTTCGGCTTTGCTCGTTGGTCTCCCATTGGCAGTCTGTTTAGAGGACGAGGCAAAAGTTGTTGCCCAGGAAAAGGAATCTCTTGAACAGCAAGCTGGACAGCAAGTAAGATTTACATTTCTGATGTTCTCATGAAATTTCTCTTAATTTTTTTTTTTCCCTTAGATGTTGTCTTCTGGAATGTACCCCACGTCATCTTCATCCAAGTCTCTCGTACCGCCCGGCTTTTGATAGTGTACCCACACCCCTACTCTAATAGTCCAATCACACTTCTCCCGTATGTCAAAAGATATATTACTTATCAGCCTGCCCCAAATCCGAGGCATTTTTTTCGACGGTACCGGAAAACGCTTAAAATACGGGCCTCTCTACTACATTTGTATCTAAGTTCTACCCTTTAGAATCCCAATCCAACTGGTTCCTCGGTGAGCTGCCAATGATAGTCAAGAAGCTGGCTCCAAGAAGAATTTATCCGCTTTACTTACGTTCGGTCTTTGGGGAAAGATGTTTGGCCGAGAAAAGTTTTCCGCTGAACGATAACGTCGGACGTACTGGATCGCATGTTGTTCAATTTCGGAAGGAGTGACGCCAACCAACTCCCAGTCTCCTGGAGTATCGGCATCGTCAATGTATCTCCTGACAACTTCGTCTGGGCTTAAGAGTGGCCACCAGACTGACTGGGCAGCCTTGGCCGCAGCCAACGCTACAGCTTTTGGTACAACTGGGGCACGGGAAGGAGGCTGGTAGGTCAGAGATGACACAAGATCAAGCAGATATTCGTATGTGAGAGTCGACGGTCCTGGAAGGGCAATTGTTCGAGCCAACTGGGGACTAGATACAAGATTACTTAGTACTTGTGCGACATCCATGACCTGCGAACGAGAACGTGTAAGCGTAAAATGCTCCCGAGAAGAATAAAAAAGAAAAAAGAAAAAAAAAACGCGATACTTGCATGGACTGGGCGTATCGTCGTCTTGGCATTGTTCAGCTTCCACCAAATAGGCCAGACTAAAAATACAACGTTCAAACAGACAGAGAGGGATTGGGGGTCAACTTACTGGCCATGTTATTCAGAAGCTTGTCTTCATACCCGTACAGAGGACCAGGTCTGATGATTGTAGCTCCCTTGAATGCAGCATTCACACGCGCTTCTCCTTCTGCCTTGGTCTGGTATAGTTTGGATGGGGAGGTGGCAGAGGCATTGAGATGAGACACATGCACCAGACGAGGGACTCCAGACTGCGCAGCAATCTGGGCTATTCTTTCGGCACCGTCAACTTGCACCGAGGCAAAATCGAAGGACCTAACAGACAAGCAAGAGAATCAGAGGACATATTGGGACATGCATATGACCGGGCTGTAAACAAGACATACTTGGTCGCGTAATCTCGACCTACAAGGTTAAAGACAATGTCCGAATGTCTGACGCATTCCGCGATTTGGTTCTCATTGCGCAAATCCCACTCCTACGTAAAAAGTAGAGAATTGTCAGATGTCGGAATTCGGGAGTTCCGCATTCCTTACCATTGGAACAATTTGACCCAAGTCACCCATGGGTTTCAAGTGTCTTTTCTCATCTTCGTCACGGTAAGGAACGATGACCTGAGTACCCATTCGCGCTGTACGACTTGTTCAACATGATAGAAGTTACATCCAACAAGTTTGAGCGTACCGAGTTTAGACACGAGATATCTTCCTAAGAACCCCGTACATCCAAAAACCGTCACAACATGACCAGAGACTGCACTGTAACCCGGAGGTCCTTGAGCGACGATAGGTTTCTTGCTGGGAAGTGTTGTAAGATCATGGTAAGCCCGCTACAAGAAACTGTTAACGTGAGAAGGACGAAAGTAAAAGAGAATTTCAACCTTTCCGTTGAGATTAGCAGCGCGCTGCAGGCGCAAAAAGCTGGATGAGGCGGACATATAGATACCTCACCCGAATTATCGAGGAACAAAAGTCGGAATGAGCGTGACTGTGACAGCGTTACTGTGATTCCCTCCAGCTTCCTCCATGGCTCAGGGCAAAACCAAAGGCCTGCAGAAGAAGGCTCCGTCCCAGAGACACAGTCAAAAGGCCGCAGCCTCAACGAAAAAGGGGAAACGAATAGTTCCTCCAAAGAAACCTGCCCTGGTCAAGCAGGCCACGATGCACAAGGTTCAAAATTGCAGAATTCTGCCTCATTCATGATTTTTACATCTTTTCCAGAATCTTACCGCGAAAATAAACAAATCCATAGAACAACAGATGGTGTCTGCAGCTTCATCGGGCAAGCTCACAATAATGAAGAACGAAGCGTAAGTGTCGCGTAAGTTGTATGACTGCATCTCACGAGTATTCCCTTTCTAGCTTATAGGTATTGGCACAAACAGCAGTGCTGGTAGGTCGAACCCGATCAGCTTCTGCTTCAAGGGAAGAAGGCTGAACTTGAATCATTCTTCGTAGACATCGCGGTCTGTATCGACACCGGGAAGTAACATGTTTAGCCATTGCTGCCGGATACTGTACATATAATTGTCTTAATGTAAGCGTAGCTAGAGTCAGAGTATGCCTAGAGGAACCAAAATGTAGTTGTAATACTTGAATGGCATGACTATTTCGGAAACCTGAATTCCTTTTTTGTAAAATCAATTTTCTTTCCCTTCTCCCACCATCCAAATGCCTCGAAGACCATCAAAAAAGTCTAAGAGTGCCGGAAAATCACGCAAAGTGAACCGCTCAGATGCTACAATAAAAAAATGGAATGATATCTCTGATATCCCTATGGATGAAGAAGACCAGTGTATGTCAGCAGTGTCCTTGTCCCATGTTTCCCGACTGAGAGCCCCTAGTCCATGCATCCAGGGACCAAATATTACTCGAAGGTGACGGAGACGAGCAAGATGAAGATTTGGACGACGAGGAAGTTTTTGCACTGCAGGGAATGTCAGATGAGGACGACGAGGAGGAAGAACAGGAAGAAGCTGAAGACGAATTCGAGAATGACGTAGAGGCGAAGCAAGCCAAACCCAAGTCTCGAAAAGAACCCAACTCTAAAAAGAAAAAAGCTGAAAAGAAACAGGAAGAAGAGGAGGAAGAAGAGGAAGAAGAAGAATCCTGGGGTCGAGGAAAAGCAGCCTATTACTCCTCTAATGCTGCTCAAATTGACTCGGACGACGAAGAAGCACTTCAGCTTGAAGAAGAGGAGGCTAGGAGGCTACAAGCGAAATCTAGAGACGACATGAATGATGAAGACTTTGGTCTGGAAGATCCTATCGAAGTCAAAGTCACAGCTGATACTGAGTGCGTGCGTTTTCGCGTCAATACGCGTCAGTCGATCTCACAATCACTTCTCCAGTGTCATGGAAGACGTTCAAACACCAGCAGCTAAACCTGATCTCCAGGACAAAGCTGCGATACTCCATCATCTTCAGAAAACAGACCCAGAGAGTTTGGCACTTGCGGGAGACTGGACAGACTCGGCAAATTCACTCGTAAAAATCAAGCAGAAACTGGAGCAGTATGCTGTGATCATTCTCTCAGCGTCTTGCTGCACTAATACGTTTTACCTAGGCTCGAGGGTGAACGAGGATCCGCAGGGTCATTTGCGTTGGGAATGATGCATCTGCACTACCGTGCGTGTCTCAGACTATTTCCGATCTCCCTTCCATAATTCCAATTACAGAGACGCTTTTAACGTATACCACGACTCTTGCGTTTTACCTACATCTCCGTGCATCCCAAAAATATGTTCAGAAGCCAGAGCTATTGAGGTCGCATCCTATCATGCAGCGATTGCTCAAGCTGAAGCAGTCTCTCATTACTCTTGAGGATTTGGACTTTGCAGCCTCCGACGACGAGGAAGGGTTTGAGGGCGAGGAAGGTCTAGACGAAGAGGATTTGGACACAGACAATATTATGCGAGACGCACGAGAACTCTGGGGTAAAGACCTTGGTGATGATCTGGAAGTAGACTCAAATGAGCTGGATGACCTCCTTGCTGATGCACGCTCTCGCGATATCAACTCCAAAGGACTCGTCATCAAAATCCCTCCATCAGCTCCTCCAAAAAAGAAACGCAAAACCGCTCCAGAATCTGGAAAGACTAGTGTTCCAGTCTTTGATCTCGTCGAGCCAGAATTCAAGCCGTCCAAATCATCGTCTTCGAATTTCACTTATACATCTGCCGATGCGTTTGGAGAGGCGACTTCCCTCCAGCATACCGATGCAGCGGACAAGAGTGCACGTCGGAAGTCTCTTAGATTCCACACATCTCGTATCGAAAGCACCAGTGCGAGGCGTAATAACGCTCGCAGCAATGCATTGGGAGGTGACGATGATATACCATACCGCGAGCGGAAGAAGGAGAAGGAGGAGCGACTTTCAAGGGAAGCGAAAGCTCGCGTTCAGTCGCAAGGCGGGGCAGATTTAGACGACTCAGAACCTGCACCGAGGATGCCAAATGATGATAGTGACGAGAATGAGGGAATGGAAGATGGAGATGGATATTACGATCTGATTAAGAAACAAGTGAAAGAGAACAAACAGAAGAAAAAGGACGAGTATGAAGCTTCACGGGCGGAGCGGTAGGTCATATCTCTATCTACTTTATAAATAACTCAACACCCGTTAGTAGGTACGTGGAGGAGGAGGCCGACACCGGACCGCGGTCATTGACTCGCGCAATCCTGGCAAACAAAGGTCTAACACCTCACAGAGCCAAGAGCGTCCGTAATCCTCGTGTCAAGAAGAGACTCAGGTTTGCCAAAGCCCAGAAGAAGGTTGCCTCTCAGAAGCCAGTTTACAAGGGTGGTGTCAGTGCCAGTGGCGGTCGCTATGAGGGTGAAAAATCTGGCATATCAAAAGTTGTCAAGAGTGTGCGTTTGGGTTAGTTTACATGGCGAACTCCTTATCTACATTTCCCGCTATTGTATGGCTATGGGTGATATTGGCCGATCACATACAGCATATGTATCTTCATAAACGGCTTGTGCTGGCCGATGTTCCTTGGGTGATTTAAAAGGCTCAGTGAAGGTGCTTCTCTCGTTGATCTATACCCCCAGTGTATACATCTTTCTATCTATCCCTAATGTTATCGAGTCATGGATTCCAGTAGGTATCTTTTTATGTGAGTTAACTTTGACCGCTACAACCAGTACTACATTAGATTCATCACGATTTGGTTCATTGGCGGCATTGCGGGAGCGGTATCGGCAGTCGGGTTTTTCCTGCAAAACGCGTTATGTATACGCCAGGAGAATGTTTCCTTGAAGGCATATGCACCGATTCGCCAAAATCCAGTATTTCCATATCGCGTCTTACGCGTTCTGACTTGCGTTGCGTTTCTTGCTCTTTCTATCGCGTCCTTCGCACGATTGGGATCCGCAGCCCGAACTCAGACAGCCATAGCTACTACGAGCATCGTGAGCTAGTTATTTTTTGTCATTTTCATGAGTTGAACCTGAATTGAAAAGGTCTACGGAACATGTCTTTCAATACTTTCCATCATCCCTTCGCCCACGTTATCGAGCTATGCTAATCGACATTTGAATGTTCTCCTCCTCGTGTTCTTTGGTGTCTATGCCTACCGAGATCTATGGCCACTCTTCATGTTTGAAGGGGTGGCTCTAGACATTGAGGAAGGTCAGATTCTTTGGTTTAAAATTGTGACCTTGGGGATTGCTGCAATTGCGCTTCCCCTTGCGACCCCACGTCAAGCATATCCTTTGACTGTAGATGTAGGCTCTCAAAATTCTTCCGGTGACCAAAAAATTGGCTTTCTTACTTGTGTATTATCAGCAATCAACCTAGAAAACAAATCCCGAACAAACAGCATCATTATTATCTCTGCTGACGCATAGCTATCAAGATACTTTTATCTTCGAAATCTATAAGTATCGAGCAAGGACCCCGTTGGCTGCAGAGCACCTACCCCCTCTCGCAGAAGCTGACAATAGTGACAATGTGATGCCACGCATTTTGGCAATTCTTGATCCTCCATCCGGCGCAGAACGGCCGTATTTGTTCTGGGGATTTGTGAAAGCGTACAGTAGGGACCCGTCAGCCTTTGATACATTTCATGCACTTGCTTATACTTGTCTTTCTAGAATACCTCATTTGTCTTCTCGCATGCCTTCACCTGTCGCAAGTAGGCGGGATTTAGAGTTAGATTTTAATCTTTTGCTGATGTATCCCCATTCGTTAGGTCGCAATTTCGTTTGTGGCCCCGATCGGTATCAAGCAAGTGTTGAAGTATGCCGATGGCTCTGCTTTGTTGTTGCACGTCGTCAGACTGACTGCTTGTAAAGCTATTTAGAGAATAACGGCAAAGACGCGACAATCCGACCGTGGGTATGGGTTTCTTTGCTGTTTCTTGGGCCCTTCTTGAAGGCAGTAGTCTCACAAATGTTCACATACACTGCTGTAAGTATGTCAGACTTCTTCATACACGGTCAACTAACTCACGAGATATAGTGCCGATACATGTTGCAGATAACTGGAGTTCTAAACCAACTCCTCCTGCGACACGCACTAAGAATTCGTATAGATGCAGGTCATCAGCCTGAGAAAGACAAAGAGAAATCAGACAATTTCTCTGGAAGGCTCAATAACCTTGCTACATCTGATGCCTCGGAAGTCGCTGAACTTGCAGATTTTTGGATTAGGTTTTCGTGTTTCCCGCTGGAAGTCGCGTTATGCCTGTGGTTTCTGTACTCAGTTCTTGAGTGGAGGTAACTGATTGTAGTTTCTTGTGGTACGCAAAGCTGATGAGAATGTCAACGGACAGTGCATTGGTCGGATTTGCATTTATGCTGGTACTGTCATTGATGTCCTTTCCAACCTTCTGAATCTGATGCTGATGATCTTTAGCTCTGTATACCAGTACCAGGGTATATTACGAGACTTTTGCGTGGGATACAGATCGTCAAGAAGCAAAAGGTATTTGCGGACGTTACGCCAATAACCGACTCTAATGGGATTTCAGACTGACGCTCGGGTTCAAAGTGTGACAGAGGGTGGGATCTTGTATTTGTTGCGAGCTGGAACCTTCTAAACTTGTCGTATTAGCCCCAAGGAAGCTAATAAGCCTCGCGGAGGTCTCATTGTGGCTGAAGAAATGGATGTAGGTCGTGTAAGCTGGTCGGCTTGTGCGTATCACAGTTTATCTCCCGCTTACTGGAGATCGATACTTTCACAGTCAAGCTGTATTTGAACGGTCTCAGTGGGCACCCAATCGTCTTTTTATGGGGATTCGTTTTTTTGGTCCTTCTGAACGACTTAGACTGGTCAGTGCAATCCTGGTTTCTCGGCTATTGGTCAAGTCAATACGCAACACAACCAGCATACGCTGTGTCAGTATCATGGTATGAGGAGCAGTCCAAGCCTAGTTAGGAGCTTTCTCATACGTGTTATCTAGGTTTTTGTCTGTATATGCTGGACTACTGGCTATTTCTATGGCACTTTATTCCTCTGGGTTCACTGTATGGACTCTCGGCTCGCTAAGAGCTAGCAAAATGATACATCTTCGATTTATCGACTCTATCATGAGTTCTACGTTTAGGTTTTCCTCGTAATACATTTCTTCCTCGTACCAGTACTCATCTACATTTCAGATGGCTAGACACCACGCCTACTTCGAGAATAGTCACCAGAGCCACGGTAGATACACGCAACATTGATGATACTTTTGTAAAAGGTGTTTGGCGACTGACGGAGGTGACAATATCTATGATCGTCACGTTGGGCTCCGTACTGGTGTTCGCACCAGCATTTCTACTTCCAGGTGTTGTAACTGCCATTTTGGGTGGGTACATCGGGCAGCTTTACTTGACAGCTCAATTGCCGATGCGAAGACTAATGTCCATCAACAAGGCGCCGATTCTTGGGAAGTTAGTAGCTCCAAGTGCTTTCATGTAAAAAGCCGTATGGATATTGCTCACTGGATTCTCGTAGCTTCATGACTGCCGTAGCAGGTTTAGGTGAGATTCTTAGCTAAGATTCTGTGCTATGGTTGAGCATCCGCTATCAGTATCGATTCGCGCTTATGGATCCGAAGAAATATTCCTTCGAGAATCCCGAATTCGACTCGACGCCTGGTTCCGGCCTGCAATCCCGTCTTTCAACCTCAACAGGTCTGTAGCGTTAATCTCAACGACGAAGTCAAAATTGATACCAGTTGAGATGGATTGCCATTCGTGCCGACACCTTGGCGGGAATTTTCACTGCCGGCCTTGGTGCTTATCTGATATACGGCAATGGAGGAACCAGTCCAGCAAACACAGGGTTCTCTATGACTATGGCAGGTATGAATCGGTTCAGACAACTTAATTGAATACTAATGAACACATCAGTGAAATTCACATCGTTGATCCTCACTTGGGTCCGGTTATTCAATGCGACTGAGCTTGAAGCCAATAGGCAAGTCGCTTATTCGTCCAGTGCAACATTTATATCAATGTTCCTAGTTTGGAACGCATCAAACACTATTTAGATATTGAACATGAGGAAGAAGCAAGTACCGAAGGATTGCCCCCTGCGTACTGGCCGTCCAGTGGTTCTCTTCAGATCGAAAAACTTTGCGCCAAATATTCCAAAGTACGTAGTGTCGACTTCAAATCTGCAGTCGGTTGGCTCAAGAGGGACATATGTAGGATGGCCCGGAAGTGCCTCATGAACTCTCGTTTGATATTAGTTCTGGTGAGCGTATCGGAATAGGTGCGGGAACATGATCATACTACCCAAGCTCCGGTCTTTTACGTCTGACTAAAACCCAACAGTGGGACGTACTGGATCAGGGAAGGTATGGGCTTCTGGCATTTCAAGGCAGGTATCTAATTGGGATCACCGTAGAGCTCCTTGACATTGGCATTGCTTCGCGCTATCCCAACTTCTGGGGAAGTGTTCTACGACGGAGTGGCAACCCATCGTCTCAATCTAGACGCTCTGCGGTCGAATATAACAATCATCCCTCAAATTGCATGTATCGAACTTTTGAGTAGTCATATCACATTCTGACCATATCTCTTGTACCACAGCCTGAGCTTCTAAGTGGCACCCTACGCTCAAATCTAGATCCATTCTCGGATCACGACGACACCGAATTGAACGACGCGCTTCGTTCGACAGGACTATTCTCTCTTCAAAGCGAGGACACCCAGAATAAGCTTGGTCTCGATTCCGTGATCACAGGTGGAGGAAACAATTTGTCAATGGGCCAGCGACAGATTATCGCGCTCGCCCGTGCGCTTTTAAGAGGAAGTAAGCTCCTCATCTTGGATGAAGGTGAACCGATTTCTCCGGTAAATAAATCGTTAATCGACCTGTCCTTGCAGCCACAGCTTCCATCGGTGAGTGTGCAATGCCAGAGGTCGAGGTAAACCTGCTCAGTAAGAACATAGATCACAAGACAGATACTATCATTCAAGAAACCCTTCGACGCGAGCTAGCCGGTGTCACTTTGATCACAGTAGCTCATAGGCTTGCAACCATAATGGATTTCGATAGGATTGTGAGCGACTTTTTGCTGATCTCTAGGTCGAATCTGACAAACTTTTAGATGGTGCTCGATGATGGCAAAATAGTGAGTATCCGTTGATGAGTCCAGGCCTCGACTCACTAGTAGATTGTAGGCGGAGTTCGACACTCCCAGGAATCTGCTAAAGAAGGAAAGGGGAATGTTCCGTGCACTTGTAGAAGAGAGCGCGGATAAGGAAGAGCTTTATGCGAAGGTGAAATAGAAAGTCTTCTATGGGTTACCACTTTGGTTTCCTCTTTTTGTTAGCTAGGCTATTCCGTCCCCTAGCACCTCTGACCCTTTGCAAATCTTCGAACTTCTTCTTCGCATACCGTTTCATCTCAGCGTCATCCACCAACTCATCGACGAGTGTCCGCTTCCGTTCTACCCTCGTAAGATTGTCGCTGCTAGCGCCGCCAAATGGCGTTTCAGTTGTAACGATTTTGCCAATCTAGTAGTCGCGTTATGAGCGACGAGAAACGAGTAATTGATTTTTTTTTATTACCGCAAAGTGTTTTGGCAGACCCTTGATTCCTTTTCCTTCGCCTTCTTCTTTACGATAGAATCTTTTTGGATCTAACTGATTTCGCAAGCGGAGGGCTTCGACTTCGCGATACAGTCTTGGAAGATCAGCTTCTGCGGGTGCAGGCAGGTCAAACCAGTCCGGTCCGGCGGTTTTATTTTTTAACTGGAACGGATATTCAGCGAAAAATGAATTGACAGCAGTTTGAGTCACACTCACCTCTTTCTTCTGCTTTTTTGTGAGAGTTTTTCCGTGATGAAACTCGGGAGGACGGAATGAGAATGAAGACGCCATTGCAGGTTCAACGTAAGTGATTATGGAAGGGTCATTTGAAGAGGATTCATGCGAAAAGTGTGAAGGCGGAAGCTTTCCTGGGTTTAGGGAAGGGATCGGTCTGAAAATTTCCGTCAGTCAAGTACATTCCAGTGGGAACGATTCCGTACGGTTGTGATGTGCTTTCTAGAACTAGAACATCCTCTTTGCTTTGCCCAACATTTCCCTCTCCAGCCTTCGCAATGATATTTTGTCTAGCTTTCTCCAACAAGGAGTCTAGATATTCTTGGGTGATTGGTTCGTCATCTTCGCTGTCGGAACTGGCAGAGGACGACGACGACGATGAGTCTGAATTAGATAGGTCTGAGGAGCTTGATTCGTCGGTTGAAACTATAATCTGAATGACCTTTCGAGCGGCTATGAAACAGGTAAAAAATTACCTATGGCTTTTCCCTTGTCTTTGGGACTATTGAAAGACATTAGCGGACCCTTAGCGCCCAAAATTCTTGGGCGCCTAATTATTCTCTACCTCATTCCCAATGTTCTTTCGCACCCTTCAACGGTCTATAGCTCTTCAGAGCAAACCGAAAACATTCATTAGATATACAAGCTCCTCCAATTCGCAGCAGAAAACAGCTTCATTTGGCTTTCAGACCGTTCCTGAAGATGCAAAAGAGTCCATGGTAAAAGATGTTTTCGACTCTGTCGCGTCCAAGTACGACTTGATGAACGATGCAATGTCTATGGGCGTACACAGGCTCTGGAAAGATGAATTTGTTTCTTCATTAAAGCCAGGACGTCGAGGTGCGATGAAATGCATAGATGTGGCTGGCGGAACTGGGGATATAGCTTTACGAATTCTTGACTTTGCACGCGAAAAATATGCGGACAGGGAAACGTCGGTAGAAGTCGTTGATATCAATGCACAAATGTTGAAGGAAGGTCACCGACGGTTCAAGAAGACTATGTATCACGCCAGTGAGTCCTGCCGACATTATGCGTCATTCTCTTCTGAGAATATCGACAGCTCCCCAGATATCATTTCACGAGGCAAACGCACAAGAATTGCCGAAAGAAAAATTTTTAGACAATTCGTACGATCTTTACACGATTGCATTCGGTATAAGGAACTGTACATCTGTACCCGCCGTTTTATCGGAAGCATACCGCGTCCTCAAGCCTGGAGCAACATTCGCCTGTCTAGAGTTTAATAAAGTGGACAATGCAATTCTGAGCACGTAAGTACATCAGCTTGTTCGAATTGTCTGCCTCTGATCTGGTCTCCAAGATTGTACGACCAGTATTCGTTTTCAGTAATACCTCTGTTAGGAACTATCCTCACCGGGGACAGAGCGTCTTACCAGTACCTTGTCGAGTCGATTCGGAAATTCCCTTCTCAGCCTGATTTTGCACAAATGATTAGGGACGCGGGTTTTGTGACTGGCAAGGACATTGACGGTGCTGCTTGGACCAATTTATGGGGAGGTGTAGCTTGTATACATACCGGAGTAAAGGTCTGAATAGACGCGTATTGTTATGTGTAAAGTAACGTGGCGCCTATAATAGATCACGACTTCTTTGTTTACGCGTCATCGATCCTCTCTCTGCTTCTGCCCCTCATGTCCAAGGATTCACCAATGCCAGCCCCAACGGCAGATCTGGCAACAACATGGGCCTTCCTCGAGGAGGGTGTAGATCACATCATGACCAAACTGCAGACCGGCGTCTCGTATTCCAAAGTATGCTTTGCAACTCGTAGGGCTTCCAAGTTGAATGTTCACCACTCTGCACAGTACATGTCTCTATATACCGTGGCCTACAACTACTGCACATCGTCCAAGCTCAGCAATACTTCGGATCTTGGAATCGGACTTTCCAATCGCAGTAAGCTTCCAGAATGCTTTGATCACCTGAGCTCATCTCGCCAAAGCGGGGGCCAATCTAATGGGCTCTGACCTTTACAATAACCTTATTCGATACTTTGTGGTTCATTTACAGTCGCTACGGAACGTGAGTATTTGGCTTTCTCATAGATATCCTTTAACCTTTGTGCAGGAAAGCGAATCACTCCAAGAGGAGGCTTTACTACGCTACTACGCTAAGGAATGGGACCGGTATACTACTGGAGCCAACTACATCAACCGTCTGTTTACATATCTCAATCGACATTGGGTGAAGCGAGAGAGGGACGAAGGCCGAAAGAACGTCTATCCAGTATACACAGTGCGCATGATACAATTTCTTCTTGAAATCAGATCAGTTCTTGCTGAGATTTGATCGCATTTACTTTCCAGTTAGCACTGGTACAATGGAAGAACAACCTCTTTGTGCCTATCCAACAGAAACACACCAAAATGGCCAGCGCTGTTCTCCGTTTAATTGAGCAACAGAGAAATGGTGAAACTATTGATCAAGGTCTAGTCAAGAAGGTCGTGGACTCGTTCGTCTCTCTCGGTCTCGACGAGACCGATACCAACAAAGCTTGCCTCGATGTTTACAGGGAGCATTTCGAGACACCCTTTATCGATGCCACGGAGAAATTCTACAAGAAGGAATCGGAGTCGTTTCTGGCAGAATACAGTGTTTCCGAGTATCTGAAGAAAGCAGAGGAACGTCTGAAGGAGGAAGAGGACCGGGTCGACCGATATTTGAACACTCAAACACGGAAGGCCCTCATCAGCAAATGCGAACAGGTTCTAATACGCGAACATGCGGCATTGATGTGGGATAGCTTTGAAAAACTCCTCGATTATGACAAGGACGAGGATTTGCAACGAATGTACGCGTTACTATCTCGTATACCGGAAGGGCTAGATCCTCTGCGGAAGCGGTTCGAGGAGCATGTGAAGAAAGCTGGTTTGCTAGCAGTATCGAAACTGGCGGGAGAGGGTGGTGCTGCTGAGGAGAGTCTGGATCCTAAAGCCTATGTTGACGCTCTATTGGAAGTTCATCAGAAAAATTCAGAAACTGTCGCTCGGAGCTTCAGAGGAGAAGCAGGGTTTGTCGCGAGTCTAGACAAAGCTTGTAGAGAGTTTGTGAACCGAAATGCTGCAACGGGCAATTCCAATACAAAGTCGCCCGAACTCCTGGCCAAGCATGCGGATTTATTGTTACGGAAAAACAATAAACTAGCGGAAGAGGTGGATCTTGAGGGTGCCCTGAATCGCGTCGTAAGTGCTCCAGCCGCTTTATAGCATTTGTTCACCTTTTATCTTAGATGATTTTGTTCAAATACATTGAAGACAAGGATGTCTTCCAGACATTCTACACAACCAAACTGTCTAAACGTCTTATTCACGGGGTATCTGCATCTGATGAGAGTGAGGCTAGTATGATATCCAAGCTGAAGGAAGCATGCGGATTCGAGTACACTAACAAGCTACAACGAATGTTCACAGGTTCGTTACTCTTTGTGATTGTCTGCTGACTTCTCTCACTAAGTATCGCTAGACATGAGTTTGAGCAAGGATCTTACCGACTCTTTCAAGGAACGAATGCAGCAGAATCATGATGACATGGATTTAACGTTCAGCGTTATGGTGTTGGGAACTAACTTCTGGCCACTAAATCCCCCGGGCCACGAATTCGTCATTCCAGCCGAAATTCTGCCCACATACGACCGCTTTCAGAAATATTATCAGCAGAAGCATTCCGGGCGGAAGCTGACTTGGTTATGGAACTACAGCAAGAATGAGCTGCGGACTAATTATCTGAACCAAAAGTATATCTTGATGACAAGTTCATACCAGATGGCTGTTTTGGTTCAATACAACAAGAACGATACCTTGTCGCTTTCGGAACTTATAACAGCAACTTCGATACCAAAGGAGTTGATGACTCAGATCCTCGCGTTACTTGTTAAAGCAAAAATTCTCATCAACGAAGAGACTGATCAATACGATTTGAACCCCAGTGAGTGGTAACTTTTTGTTGTGTTAGGTACGTAATCGACTCCTGAATTTCCCTAGGCTTCAAGTCGAAGAAGATTCGCGTCAATTTGAATCAACCAATCAAAGCTGAGGTGAAGACAGAGTCTGCCGATGTTCTCAAAAGTGTCGATGAGGATAGAAAATTCGTCGTTCAGGCCACGATCGTTCGGTTCGTAGTGTGTTCAATTCATTTATCAGCAGGGCATTCATTCCTTTTTTCATAAAGCATAATGAAAGCTCGCAAGACGATGAAGAATCAATCTCTAATTCAGGAAGTCATTTTGCAGATTTCCCAACGTTTCGCACCCAAGATTCCCGACATCAAGAAGGTGTGGTCTTCGTTTCGCGGTTCTAGCCGGTTGCTAAACTAAATAATTTGACTTACCAGGCAATCGACACACTGCTCGAGAAAGATTATATTGAACGAGTGGATGGTCAGCGAGATACGTTCGCGTATGTTGCGTGATTGTAGTTTATTATTTATTTCTTCCGCTGTCGCACGTATTCATCCTTGTATTATTACTGTAATGTTTTCATGGCCTCATCTAGTCACTCGGTATTTCTCAGCAAAACTCCTCGATAATGCGATATTCATCTGCTTAGCAATGACAGGATATCTCCGAAGCCGTTGCCGGCCCCATCCTAAGTTCAGCGATTGGTGGAAAGAAGTTTCTTCTTTCGATGGCTTTCTCAAGCGCATACATACTATGTTCGGTTACGCCAGTTTGAAAGGTAGTAACCGAACGGCAGCAAGCTGCTATAAGCGTGTAGCACTCGCGCTTCTAAGTTTGCTAAAATTGTTGGTTCCGAAGAGTCAATTTCACAGAAGGGCTGAGTGTCGGTCATGCGATAAACTATCCTCGCTTCTTAGAAATCGCTGATTCGTTCTTGTGAATGGTCGCACGGACTCCCAACAGCTTAAAAGCATTACAATCCAGCCCGATTCTTGTCCGGGTGGCCTCTTTCTTCTCTGCCTCTGGTAAGCTGCCCGCCACTACAAGTTAGGCTCTTTCCAGGTTTACATGGACTCGACGTACGGGGCCGCATTCGTTGGCTTGATTGTTAGCACCTCAGTAAAAAGGTTTCCCATTCGCTCGTACTCCCAGTTATCTGACATTAGACAAGCTGTACGGTGCCACTATCTTGCAAACGTATGTCTGTTCTGTTGCCTGCGAAGAGTATAATTGAGCCTTTTGTTGCTCGAACGTAGGTACCTCTACTACAGGTGATGACAGCGTGCAGATTACAAGGTATCTCGGTGACCTGAATTCATTTCCATACAAGGAATTATCCCAAGGACTCCCTTTATATCAAACTTTTGGTACGTCTCCGCGTTGTCCTATTCAAATTTCGACGAAATTTATGCTTTATCGAGGTCTTGGCGTTATGGTACTGGTACCGCACTCCAAAAATATCCAAGAGACTCACGGTCTGAAAATGCAGGTTTCTGGACAGCATACAGCTTGCTTTTTGCGCCACGGCTATGTATTGGTACGCAGAATTGCACAAGCTTTCAGCGAGTTTATCATTGACAATCCACTTAGGTATCTGATCACAAACTTTAACAACCCGCCGGCGTTGGAAAAATTGACATGGCAAGTATTATGTGTCTTCAGTCGCAGAACTACTTGGTGGGAGCCTGATCGTTGACGGGTGCTATAGGAGTATGGAGGTAAATGATTGGTCCAGAAGTATTCTTTTGATGTTCACAGGCTCCCGCATGGGCTCTAGGTGCAAACAGACTGCAATGTGAGTGGCTGGATTACCTTCAAAGTAGCCATAATATAACCATTTTTTATCCGCAGGGTCTGATAGCATTATTGGTAGAATGGTCAGCATTGCACTGCTGCGGACTTGCCTTCCTCTTACTATGAAATTTTTCCCAAAGCTTTTTCGCTCGCAGAGTATGGAGGAGTGGGTCGCAAGTCGAGGTTTCAAATGACGAGCATGAGACTCACCACCTTGCAGTGTCCTCAAACATATACCTGGTCTTCATAATTGTAGGTCAGCAGAAAGTACCGTCATACCCTAGGAGCTGAACTCTTCCATAGGTTTCATTGGCGATCGTTCATTTTGGTAATCGTACCCACAGTGGCTCATCTTCTGAGGCTTTCTGACATTCATCAAACATGTAGTGTTGGGAATCGGTATCTGCTAATCGCCCTTTGTTGCTCGCTGTCACTGAGAGCGCCGCTACAGTTTTCACCGTAGATAGGCAAGCTTGTTAAAAGATTGTCAGATAAGCTTTCAATTCAACGACATGGCGAGCTAGCTTCCGTATGGATACCACCACCGGGTTTGCAAATATAATCGTGAGTATCATAGACTGATCATTTCGCATTCAAATTAACATAGTACGCCCAGTGGGTAACGAGCACAGGCATTGGAAGTGCAGCAGCAGCAGATGTTATCATTGCTGGTTAGATTTCGCCTGGTTTCCTCTTCGAAGGGTTTTGCTCATATCAAGTGGCAAGGGGCTTTATGTTATTACCTTTCCAAGTCCCGGACGGGATTCAAGAAGCAGGTTTTCGCTAGAAGTTCTGTGGCAGGAGCTGATTATTCGCTACAGAACAGATTCTCTAATATCCACGTTGATTGCATATAGCTTGACCACTGGATTGATCACTAGGTATGTCCATTTCTTGATCCTACTCGATTGAGAATCATAAATTCTTATCTTCCTTTGATAGTCTCATCGGTTTTATAATAGTGGTGACAGTGAGCGTCAAAATGTACAAGGATTGCAGGCATCAAATTGATATATTTTAGTTTGCGACTATGCCCAGCAAATACATATGGCTGGCATTCTTTTGGATAGACGGAAAGTGTACGTCGGCTCCAATGTCTTACAGTGATGATGGACTAAACACCGTCCTACCCAGGCTATGTAAACTCCTGCTTAGCTGCGTAAGAATGAGAGCATTTGGTGCCACGGATTATTGAATATTCACCGTCGAAATTCTCTTCAGACTGAACAGCCGAGAATCGTTACGTGAAAAAGCATCCACACAACATGGGAGCTTTCTGCAGCTTTCTCGGATTACTGGTGTAGTGGAATTTTCCCGATCACAGCCTGATACAACTGTACGTCCATTCTTTTGTGCATCCGTAAAATGTTTATAATGCTTGGGTAGCCTGACCGCAACACAATGCCATTGACTATAAATGTCCATACCGATACGGTCTACAAAACGGATTATATTGATTCGGTGAGTTGCGCTGGGCTGGCCAGGAGCTACTTCTTGAAACTGACTTTATTCGCACAAGCCTGACTCTGAGGTCCAATTACCCTCCCCAAGCAACTCTGTTTTTGGTCGGTTCAAGGAGGTGAAGTATAGTGTCGATATCAAAGGCTAGAACTAATTGGTGCTCTTCAAAGCGTAATGTTCTTCCATCATTTACGAGTCGAAGTATCTAGTTGTGTTTCTGTAAACAATGCTTGAACAGGACTTGATGAATAATGACAATCTTAATGTTCTAAAATAGTTGCTGGAACGCGACGCGCCATGTCTCACGACGCCACAGACGCGTTCTGTCACGTTGTTTGAGCGCCTATCAATGAACGCGCACTCGGCAGCTCGGCTTTTACCACGTTGCTGTTGTTTCGAATGCAACTACGCGACGCCCTTTTGCAGAGCCTGACAACACTACCAGGTATTCGGGAATTTCATCTGCATACTCTAGTCTCTTCACCTAGGAAACATACGGCTTTGTATCCCTTTGCAAAGCCCAAATGCAGGACATATTTGCAGGACATTCTCGTCATTTTATCCGAGCAATCTACCCCAGATTCTCCTCGAATTCTCGTTACAGCCATTGAAGCCTGTTTGTACAGCGTGCCTTCTTCTTCCTCCGCCATTTTTTACGTCTCAAAAGTCGACTCGACCGGCCAATGTACAGCTCCATCACCTACTGCTACTCTTGTTCGGGCTCTTTTACTGTACTATGCAAATCCAGCTACTCGACCAGTGTCTGCAAATAACTTCTGGATCCATCTTTTTGCTCGAGCGCAATCCCAGTATCTTTTCCCAAACTCTGCGGAATTCTCCGGCAAACGCCCCCTCGGCGACGTCCAGCTCTGTGGCTGGTGGAAACGGGTCTTTACCGATGTGGCGGTCGAATTGACATCTCGTGGTGAAAAGTCCACGGCGCCCGTAGTCAGACTGTTTTATGTCCTCCCGGGGTACAGTCAGATTGAGGCAGAGTATTCTCTGAAACCTGTCAATGCTGCACGTCCGGTGACTTACAACAACTATCAGTGGACATATGGACATCCTTATTCCCAGAGCCAAATTCCCTTGCCATGCCCCGGCCCCGGGAATGGGTCTGATACCGGATTACCTCGGAACTTGGGTCTATTCATTCCATCTTTTGACGATGATCCAAAGTCGCGATTCATGGATGAAATAGCATATACGACAGGGCCTGAAGGAATCAAATCACCCCCTAGGAAGCGCGCTCGGACTGCCACTGGAGCCTCGCACGATGAAGCTCAGTCGAATGTGGCTCTGTCCAACGATGGCAGTGAAAGCAGGGGTGACAGTCTGATTGAGATGGATGATCGGCCTCTCGGAGAGCTAGGAAAAGTTTCAGTGGATGAGTTTTGGGAGAGGATGTCTTTTCGACAAGAATGCGTAGCCGGTGCAGTCACAGGATTCTTCGTTCTTGGAATGGCTTCTCCCCCTCGAAATGATTCTTCAGAGCATTCTTCAGTCTCACCTCTTGCCCCACAGCCCGGGCAGGTGTCGTCCAAGTTGAACAAGCGTATTATCACGTCACTCATGACAGGCGTTGAATTCTCTACGCGAGAACGCGCCATACGCGCTACCGAACTAATAGAAAGTACTATTCGAGGCTTATGCGAAGGAATTACAGCTGTTCCCGCACCCATAATTCATGCACCTCGACCTAGGGCCCCTTCCAGCTCATCCGAAAGCAAACCGACCAATGAAAATGATGCCCTGTCTGTTCTCCTTGCGCCACCTCGCACTCCTTCTCCTAACGGAAAGCGAATCGTACCTGATGTTTCTCCGAATCCATTCCCTGAGCCAGTAACCTCGTTAGAAACCTATGAAGCATTTATATACGGGTCCGTATGCGTCAGTAATCCCGTACCAGAACAAAAGGATGGCTCGAAGGAGAACAAGGAGTCATCTGCGTCACCTGTGACTATTTTGACGGCTCGGAGAAAGAAAAAGAGGGAAGAATGACATTCTAAATTTGCATCTTGGTAAGTGATTTGTTGGTCTGAATTGCATCCATCTCTGAAGCTCCTGTGCTGGCAGGATCCATGATTATTTTTTTGGGTGGGCTGATATGTTTCATCTTCCTCTATTAGTATCATGTATGGTCACATAGCCGCCGGGTTTACGGAAAGACATTGCTGAAGGTTGAGCTGATTATCATTTCTGTTTGCTACGCTATCTATCTATAATATGTCCTGCCTTGGTTTGTTGATCAACTTGCTTGACATGTAGAACATAGATCCCGAGATGGAGAGGTTGGGAAGATGGACATTTGTTATTGTAGCGGGGGAGTAAGGTCGGTGGAGCGATGTATTGAAAAGCATTTACTGGAATAGGCGTTGTTGGAAGGAGGACTATTGAAGGGATGAGAAAGTGAATTCAAGTGATTAGTGGCAGAGAAAAGGATGTTTGGAGTAGTTGATGATCGGATTACGAGAGAAAAAAAGGGTCCATTCTGTGTAGAACTTCGATTTAATTATGCCATCCGAACATTCGAATACCCATCTTGGCAGTTGTTTCCATCCTTCAACAAGGTGCTCAACTTTCAAAGTTCCCGACGACATCCTTGACGGCGACCAAGCCCTTTTGTCTGCTCGTCTTCGTCGGTTTCATTTTCTTTCACAACATGTCCGTTAAGCCTGGTAGTCTTGCGACCCATATTCCCCCGTCTCTCCCCTCTTTCGCTCAAACTTTCAATTCTACATCCCTAAGCTCGTTTGGTCCTGATGACAATTCTCTTCCTCCAATCCAGACCAAATCTTCTTCCAGCAATTTTAGTCGCGTAGAACATTCCCAGGTGCCTGTCCTTTCGCGACGCCGCAGTGACGAGGACGCAACGAGATCAGCTGGTAGAAAGCGGAGTCACGAAGAGATTTCTTCGAGTAGGAACGGGGACAGTCAACCAGATTCCGAGTGAGTAACTTGGTCTAGTCTTTTCGCACTTTCTTCTTCCTTGCTGGAAATTACTCATTTTCTTTATTCAATACGCAGTCGTAATTCACCTGGTCTGACTCGGGTCAAAGAGGAGCCCGAGCAAGATATGCTCGACCCAACTCCTCCACCGCCCAACAGTGCTCCAGAGAACACAATACTCGATACTTCTGGTGCTCCTCCCCCGTCGTCCATTCATCCGCCCCCCAAAAAACGTCGCGTAACTATCAGCGGTGCTCCCGCACTGAATACTGACGTTAGAATCCCTCCTGATCAAACCAACTCAACTCCTATCTCTCCAGTGGTGATAGGTTTAAACATACAGCGTGATAATCCCTCTGAAGTGGATAAACTTCGATCGATGCTTTCCGTAAAGCAGCAGCAGCAGGCTCTCATTGAGCAGCGCCGAGGAAGTGCTGCGGGACTCATGTCACCTACTACAGCAACGGGAGAAAAGCCGGGCTCTCGCCCTGTGCGTCGTAGTCCTAACTCTGGGACAGGAAGCCGACGCCCCACTATCGTGGCTCAAAAGCCACCTAGCCCACCGCCTACATCCATTTCAGCTCATTCTCTCCCTCCCCCTCCCATCAGCTTTGCTCGACGACGTGCTAATCAGGCTGGCGGCGCAAAAAGGAAACCTGCTGATATTCTAATCAGCCCTCGGGATGCACACACGCCCGAGCAATTTGCGCCATCAATTCAAAGTGCACCTCCTATTCCACATGCTGGCCAACAAGGCGGTGGAACAGCGGGACGGTTTCCTATGGCGTTGCCTCGGTTACCATCTGTTATGGGGATTGGTGATAGTGTTCGTCGACCGGTTGGTGGGAACGTTCCCCCCACCCCAACAAGATTTTCGGCCCAGCGCATGGCTGCCAACCAGGGAGTTTCGCATCCTATACCGGGTATTTCTGGTCGATCGCCTCCGAACGCGTCTGTGGCTATTGCGTCAACATTGGTCCCACCCACACCGAGCGCTTTTCAACATCCCGGGTACTCTGGCGAGAAATCAGCCTTTCTTGCTCCGTTCGAATCGTTTTACGATGCTCTGAATGATTCGAAACAACTCAAGGCATGGCTCGGGGACCAGCTGCAAAGGTCCAAGACTTTAATACAAAACCTGACTCAGCAACAGGATAAGCTCCATGAAGTTGTTGATAGCCTTGTGGAAAAGAAGGTATCCGGCATGAGAACCGAGATTGTTGGTCTCCATAAGCGAATCGAGGAGCTGGAGGATGCTCTTCGTATTGCCAATTCAAGTCGTCGGCCAAGTCTAGAAGGTCCAGGGGCCGGCTCTGGCAAGAGTAAAGGCAAGCAACCTGTGAGAAATGGCGTTGCGGAAGGGTACACTTTCCCCCCGATTTCAGCTATAGATCGAGAGCGACTGAGGTCGACCGAATCTGAACTACGTGTTTCTCCAGGGTGGGGGCACGATAAAGACTCCCGAGATACTCAAGAATCCGAGAATGGCTCTCCGGCTCCCTTCAGCGAGTCACGGCGACTTTCCCTTTCTTCCTCCCGCCTGGAACCTCCTCGTTCTCAGTCTATAGAGAATGTTGCTCGCCCTTTTGCCGTACCTTCCCCGCCGATGTCTTTCCGTGAAGGACCGTCTTCCGGCCCACATCCTCCCCCTCCAAGTAGTAAACTAGCTCGAGGAGGTCGCCCGCCGGGTCCTGCCCGCCAACAATCCAGTCCCCGCTTATCTGGATCTGCCCAAGATACTTCTATGACGCAATCCTCATCCCCGCCCCGAAGGGAGGAGAGTCGAAGAAATTCCATTGTCGATACCAATATGGACGATCGAGAGTCATAAGAATGACAAGCGCGAAAGAGAGCGATCTACCTTCTCTGCTTGTTGCAATCCGATTCTTGCTTATGATTCTGTACGACCTTTCTGAACTACTTTCTTTTTGAAACGGACACGCTCTCTATTCTATCCATCTTTTTTTGGTTTTGCAGCCGTCTCTGACCTAATCCTTTCCTTAATATGCTATATAGTTTGCCTTCCCTCTCTCATTACTCCGTATTTTGCTGTCGCACTCTTTTTCTTTTCGGGTTTAATTTGGGGATCGCGGAGCCCGTCAGTCTGTCTTTACTATTCGGTCGTTGTCGCTATCTTTGTTCGTTCTTCATTTCATTCAATCTGTATCTTTCCACTTCTCTTGTTTTCGTACTACGCTCCTTTTCATACTCTCTAAGCTGTGTACTCTTAGTATAGTCGATGTACAACCAATTGAATGAGTCATGTCGGCAGATGGACGTTGATCTGCATCGCAAAACGCCGGAATTCTTCGCTGGAGAATCGAGAACTTGTACCAGTGTGCTACGACGAGATCCAATGGGGTTCTTGGAGTTAATCGACGGAACAGAAAGGTTGTCTGAAGTTTTTGATCTTGACAGACACAATGCTGCTAGCCAGAAGGTCTGTGGCACGGCAGGACGCCTTCTCCATCCAACTTCTATTCTACGCGAATTACATTCACACTCTTCAACCGTTTTGCTCCGAACCTAAAAGATATCCGATTTGTGAAGAACGAGTAGCTTCTGTCCGTGTTCGGCCACGGTGATAAACGTGGTTCATTTTTCGGGTAGATACGTCGAATCGCAAGACGGAGGATCAAAAAAAATCTTGGTATGATCATCATTTGCCTTGTCTCGAACGGCCGGGACAAAACCAAGGCACCAAATTGCCGCAGTTGTACAAGTATCAGCCACAGGCGATGTACCTCTTCCCTGCAAATCTGGGAATATTCAAACCGCCTAACACAGTTTAAGGCAGAGGAAGGGGTCCGGAGAGGTTTCATAACCTCGTTCGTTTTCAAAGTGAGTAGACGTGGTCGGATCCAAGCATGAATAGCATTCAGGTCCTAGACAGCAAGTATGATAGGGGATATCGCAAAGACCATATAATGCTTAGATTAATATGTGAAGCACGGTCGATGAGCATACTGAAAATTATGAAGCACTTGGCGTGGGCTGAGACTCGGTTTCTAGATCTTCGATACTCCATTTTGCACGGGGATTGATAGTGTACTCGTCGTAGTCCCCGGCTAAAAACCGATGCATAGATGCCCAACCTATCATCGCAGCGTTGTCTAAAAAACAGTCAAGAACCCGTCAATACCGCTTCGCACACCTGAAGTAGGACATACCAGTACAAAGCTGTACGGGAGGAAAGACTGCTTTGACATTTGGTGTGTCCGCAAGACATGCTTCTAGCCTGCCTGCTAGTCAATAGTGGTCAAGATGTATATGCGTCAGACTGACCTCTCTCGAAGAAACGCATTACTCGCAACTCCGCCACCAACAACGAGATGGCCAACTTCGATATCCTGCTTTGCGCATTCTTTTAGGGCTAGACGAAGTTTTTGTTCCAGATGCTCGAAAGCCGCGCGCTGGAATGCGCGAGCTATGGCGAGTTTATTTGTAATTGTCAGCTTTTCAACACCTCCAACCGATTCAAGAATCCGGTCAACATGAGAGTGAAGAGCAGAGTAAGAGAATGCAAGCCTGCCGGGTATGGGGGTCGTAAACGGAATGTACCCATCGGGAAATACATCGTCTCCAGGGCGGAGACAGAATTTTTCAAGTGCTGAACCCGGACTCATGCCAGCCCATTCAATCTGCAGATTACGCGATACTTTGTCAATTGTTCGACCGATGGATTCATCTAGTGTCGTGGCCAGGATGCGAAAAGATGTAACAGATTTTACCAAGACGATTTGCGTATGCCCGCCAGAAACAAGAAGAGCGAGATAAGGAAATATAGGATAGGCAGCATTCACTTCTCCGGTGGCTGTATGGGTTGGCGTCGTGAGTAGTGCAGTTAATGCATGAGCTTGCTAGCGCTATATCGTGAGCTGGCTCTGAATCAATTAGCAGGTAAATGCGTATACCATGTGATGAACACCGACTAGAGGTAGTGAGTGGACTGCAGCTAGGGTTTTTGCGGCGTTCAGCGACGCGGCTAAGCATACGCTTATACCAGGGCCTCTACAAGTTGTGCAGCCCTCAGAAACGCTCATGAGGGTAGTTGCAGAAGAATACCTTGTAAAAGCAATTCCATCGATATCTGACATGCTCATTTTCGCCTCCGTCAAAGCTCTTTTAGCTGCTATGGGCTTGAAGAGGAAAAATTGTGAGTACGGACAATCACCGGAAAAAAAAACTGCAATAACGTGCCAAATTAGCCTGGTGTGCCAGTACCGCAGCCGCGGGTTGTATTCCTCCCCATTTCTCGACACTAAATCGTGTCAATGAGGTTGAGCTAGTACGTGAATAGAAAATTGACTTGCAGATCATTTTGACGAATTACAACATTACTGAGTATCCGACGTTCTGAAGTCACGATTGCTGCGCAAGTGTCGTCAGCCGATGATTCGAAGGAAAGAACAGCGAAGAGACGTGTCTGTCTCTTCAACCTGCTTTTGGGCGCTAAACGAGATGGGAGACGAAAGCAAGTGAGCATAAAGACAAGCGCCCAGCACAGTACTATTACAATGAGCTGCCCAGATTGCAAAAAGGGTGCCATTCTTCCTGGAGAACCGACAGGCTCTATCGCCCCGAACGGTGCCTATTTTTCTCCTGGACCTTCAGGAGATAGCGCGCGCGCAATTATTTTGTTAACTGACATCTTTGGACTTCCCCTCGTCAACTCCAAGCTTTTAGCTGACCATTTCTCAAAGAAACTCAGCTGCGACGTGTGGGTATGTATCTGAAAGCACTTCCTTGACTCAGAACATGACAATCACCAAATAGGTCCCGGATATGTTCAATGGTAGGGCTGCATATGTAAAAGAGTGCTGGCCAAAGCTCTCAGTGTACTTGTAGGAAAGCCTCCGTTCGCCGTGGACGCCATGAAATTTCCCGAACGCGCTGGCGAAAAACTGCAGCTTTTGCCGAACTTGATAAAACTCGTACCCTCTCTGCCTGCCCTGTACCGAAATCGCCCCCCCGTTGTGCTTGTCAGGTTGAGATCCGTAGGTCACTTCGTGTAATACTCATTCCCCTGGATCTTAAGCTTACCATGGCCGTGGTCAAGTTCATTGAAGCCCTACAGGCTGAGAAAAAGTACGGAAAGATAGGCGCGGTTGGGTATGCTAACTGTTCACTTCTGGGAGCCGAGTTCATCGATGCTTTTAGATACTGCTTTGGCGGGGCCATGGCCGTCAAATTAGCAGGAACAGACTTGTTAAATAGTGTAGTCATCTGTCACCCTGCTCCGGTTTCTGAGCAGGAAGTGAGAGCTATGAAGGTACGCCAGTCCCAGGTTCAGGCTGTCAGTCAGTAACGGTCTAACGTTCTTGCGAAGATTCCAAGTTCATGGGCATGTGCGGAAGGTACGAGACATCCCGATCCTTCAACTACTGATTGACATATCGAATGTGAAACTCAGAGGATATGTCTTTCAAACCAAAAACACGTCAGAAGACAGAAGCAATTTTTGTTTCTCGGAAGAACCAGGGAAATCCTATTGAGTATGAATTCAGAGACTATAAAGGTGGTTTGCAAGGATCTCTTGACCCATTCCTTTTTCTTATGATTTTTTTACAAGGGACTACCCACGGCTTTGCGGCTCGCCCAAATCTCGCGTACCCTGAGGTTAAAGCTGGTTACGAGGGCGCTTTAGAGCAAACAGTTCAGTGGTTCGAGAAGACTCTTCAAATATAATCTTCCATCGCTTTCTCCATGGTTAAAACAATGGGTGATATTGGTCGTATATACTTGATTTGTTGCTCTTCGGCTGGAAGTTCCAACTTCCGACATCACCTTAAGCGGACTACTTGCTTGATTATACTGGAATTTGCCCCATTTTTTCGTATGATGTGTTTATCCCCTTACGAGATTTTGAAATCTATTTGGCGCTCTTACCGGAACTCGACGCTACTAGTACAAAAGAGAAAAAACAATGTAGCAACTACTACCTGGTTGATTGTACCGGAATTTGCCCCAATGTCTATGTTTCTCTTCCCGAAATTTTGAGATCTATCTGGCACTCTTATCTAGAACTTGACGCTGCTGTTTGGCTGCTACATCGAAAAGGAAAAAAGCGATGTAGCAAGGTCAAAGCTGGCTTGAGCATTCCGAATATGGAAAGCTCGTGACCATGCCCGTCACTAGTCACAGCTAAAAAGTGTGACCAGCTTTGAAACCAGACCACAATGCTGGTGCGCCAACTACCTTTGTTTACTCGACCATTGTCAAGAGCCTACGCTCCCAAATGGCCCCGGCCAAAGCCAGGAACTTCTGAACGTCCTCCTTACCGTGCACCAGATCCATTAATTAACAATCCCTCTGCTACTGTCACTGCTCTTCCTGACGAAGACTTGACTTTCATTCATCGACCTCCTCCAACGGCTCCATCACCGATATCGTATACCACAAACCCAGTTTCACCTCTTTTAAGGCCTTCCGCTCAGCCTACTTCCTCCCCACTTCCTCCTCTTTCACGACCTTCAGCAGACAAGCCTTCTCCGGCACCGTTAACTCCTCAACAGATAACAGAAATTCGCCAACTTCGTCTCCAGAATCCAACTAAATGGACTCGCAGTAAATTGGCCGAAAAATTTGGTTGCACACAGCAGTTTGTCGCGCTTGTGGCGGCAACGAAAAAATCTACACGCAAAAAACTCTTACGACGGAGGGATGAAGAGCATGAAGCCAATAGAGCGAAGTGGAGCGAAAAGAGGTCGCTGGTGGCAGCCATTAGTCAAAAACGGCGGCAGTATTGGTGAAAGAGCAGGCCTTGTCTTGGAAATTACGGTTCGTGTTACAACATGTTCTTCATTATCCCACCACTAATTTCCTTCTTTGTATAACCCTTTCGGTAGATCCTTTTTCCTGTGTATCAAGCTCCTTATCGCGTGCCTTTCCCTGGGCCTGGAGTGCACGTATGTCCTTGTGATACGAGATGGAGTAGTCCACGGTCTAAAATCCTCGAAATCAGGAATGCGTGTTCTGTTTTGATCCTCATCTCCCCGATATGCCTTGTAAAAAATTCATCTAGACAATACACTGCCAATTGCTCCTCCGTAATTTGTACAAATGCACGGAATTTTTCACATGCGACTCCGCTCTCAATTTCTCATCTCGTCCGTGTTTTTCAAACCCCGTAGGTTTGAAAATGACAACCGGGAACTTTCCGAGCGGTGAAGGCGTTTATAACGCGTTAATACGAAGTAAATGTTCAGAATTCTCATTACGACCATGTCTGTTGCTGTCTTGAGCCCATCTCTTCCAACTGCTATCCCATCTTACGCCAGCATTCCTCCTCATTTTACCAGTACAGATCATGTACAACGATGTTTAGAACAGCTGCGTAGCAAACCTGAAGGGTTAGAACAGTACATCTTTCTTAGCAGTCTCAAAGAACGAGATCCTACCCTGTTCTACCGAATCCTGTTGGCCAACATGATGGAAATTATCCCAATCTTATACACCCCAACGGTAAGTATTAAAGGACAATGAACCTGGTCGCAATAGCACTTACGTTCTTTAGGTTGGAGATGCTTGCTCCAACTATTCTCACATCTGGCGCCATCCCGAAGGGTTATATGTCTCCATCGAACATAAAGGCCGTATTCGTGACGTTCTTCGCTCCTACCCTGTTGGTTCCAATGCTCGCATTGCTGTCGTCACTGATGGTGATTAGATTTTCAGGTTACCGTCGTCTCTTCTTTTCTCACTCCGACTTCTTAGGTTCTCGTATTCTTGGCTTGGGTGATCTGGGAGCAAATGGTTTGCCCGTAGGATGTTTTTATAATTCGTTGATATCTTCCTCATACCGTTATACAGATTAGCATCGGCAAATTGTAAGTTACTTCTTATTCAGCCAGTTTCTGACCAGTGCTAATACCATTTACTTCACCCAGGGATCTCTATGTAGCAGGTGCTGGTATCAGGCCTTACTCTACTTTGCCTCTCTGTCTTGATGTTGGAACCAACACCAAAAAGTTCCTTGAAGATCCACTCTATATCGGAGTTCGACAGAAGAGGCCGGACGACAAAGAAGTAAGTTTATTCACCCGATAAGCTCAGGCTTAACCTTAAATGTATATTTATGCAGATGGATGAGTTCATGGAGGAATTAATGTCCGCCATGTCCGAGGTATTCCCAGAGCTGGTCATCCAATTCGAGGATTTTTCCACAGACAACGCCTTCAAATATCTCGACGTTTTCCGATCTCGCTACAGGGTTTTTAATGATGATGTAAGTCCATGGCTCTACGCTCACCGGGTTGAGGAATAATCGTCGCAAAAATAATTTTCTCTCAAGATTCAAGGAACAGGCAAAGATATAGTTTCTCAAAGAAGCATAAATTTGGACTGACTTAAAGTTGATGACATATAGGAGCTGTTGTTCTCTCGGGATTTTTAAATGCTGCTCGCCTTTCCTCCGCAGCCAGTGGACTTCCGTTGACTGAGCATAGAATTCTTTTCTTTGGAGCTGGATCTTCAGGCATAGGAGTCGCTAAGCAGCTTTTGTCATTTTTCACTCACATGGGTATGAGCGTCGAAGAGGCTAAAAAGCACATTTATGTCCGTATCTTCCCTCTCTTCTATTCACAGTATCGTTGACACCTATCCAAAGACCGTCGACTCCAAGGGTTTGATAACTGCCGATCGCACAGGATTACAAGAACACAAGAAGTGTACGTATTCAAATATTAATCCAGTTTCTCGAACATTGCGTGGGTTAATGATCCTTCTACTTTTGCAGTCTTCGCTCGCACGGATTATCAAGGGCCCCCATTAACAAACCTCGCTGACATTGTGAGGTATGTGAACCCGACTGCGTTATTGGGTCTGAGCACGATTGGCGTGAGTAACCTTCAATGTCGCGTTCTCTTTTCAAATTTTGAGCTCTGTTGCTTCGCCGCTATCTCCGTCTTTAGGGTGCTTTCTCGGAAGAAGTCGTAAAGCTCATGGCTGCCAAGAATAAACGACCAATCATCTTTCCTCTCTCGAACCCAGTCTCAAAGTGCGAAGTGACCTTCGAAGACGCGATTAAATGGTAAACTTTACTCACACTAGACATGAAGCATCTTTTACTCATACAATGACTATCATAGGACCAAAGGCCGAGTCGTGTTTGCTTCTGGCAGTCCCTACAAACCCGTGACCTACGAACACACCACCTACGAAGCTGGTCAAGGTAACAACATGTATATGTTCCCTGGTATAGGTTTAGGGGCGATTTTGTCGAAAGCGAAACATGTCACTGATGGCATGGTGGAGAAAGCTGCATTTGCGCTTTCTACCTCACTTAATGAAGAGGAAAAGAATCGCGAACTGGTTTATCCCAGGCTGGACCGCATTCGGGAAATCAGTGCACAGGTCGCATTGGCAGTGGCACGGGAGGCGCAGAAAGATGTGCGTTCTACTTAACCAGACGAAGATTTCTTTTTGATGACTCGTTCAACTTCACAGGGAGTGGACAACAATCTTGTGCTCCGTAGTCTGGATGACGGAGAGGCTTTGAAATACATCAAGGGAAAAATGTGGTACGTTTTTCAACGACAGATCGGGACAATCATCGGACTGAATGGCTTGCAGGGAGCCTTGCTATGATGCTACCAAGCTCGGTCGGCTCTAAACTGATATTCTGTGAATAACATTCAATATGGTGTATAATATGATATTACCTATCTCTTTACTGCTAGGTACCAACATGCACATACCGCAAAAGAAAAGTTTAGTCAAAAGATGCAGCAACAACAGTTGCGAGTGTAAAAGGATCGAAAGCTAGATACTAATCATTATACAAAGAGTGATAACAATGTGAGATATACTGTCAATGGATGTATCGTCAAAGGATTGGCATGATTAAAGAGAATGAGACATGATATGGTGCAGATGCATGATAGCTAGAAACGTGTGGTTCAATGGATATGAATGCAATAGAGTGAATGCAATGGAAAAGAACAGGGAAAGATCAGCGTGCATATGTATCATGAGAGTGAAGAATAGACTGCTGCAGCCAGCTAATAGACGCCATGCACAATACAGCACTTGCTAACCCTCTTCGTCAGAATCAGGAGTAATAGGAATTCCGGATCCAGCTTCGAAAAAGGCAACTTTGAGTTTTCTCAACCACTCTCTTCTTCTCGCAGTCAAGATACCCTGCCCGGACCCCATGTCAACGAAAAATGATATCTTTGTGAGATAATCCTCGCATTCAGCAAGTGTTGGCATCGAAGTATCTGAGATGGGCGGAGGAGGAGGAAGAACGTTTTGCAAGCGCGCATCGGATTGGAGATGTACTTGTTCGTATCCAGTGGAAGAAAGGGGAGCGTGGAGCTGAGAGGAACTTTCCATTTTCCCGAAACCGTCAGGTTGATGGGTGTAAGAATCAGATTGAAGCTCCAGGGGTTGCCGATGCTCCCGAACATCTGAAAATGGATATTCTGACGAATATGGATGGACAGTCGATACTGAACTCGCACCGCCATCCACAGTTAAGTGCATACCAACGTCACTATTTTGAGAAGTGACAAAGGTATATCTCGCCCGGTGAGGGTCTCCGGCGAGTAGCACTTCGTTTTGTTGCTGCGAATGAGAATGTTGAACATCGGACTCAATCACGTTCTGGACGCCCTGGACGTGGGACACGTGTGACTCTGGAGCTGACTGAGAGTGCATACGTGGGCGCGGGACATTCTCTAACGGAGACGGAGAGTAAGGGGAGCCGTGAGCCGGTATGTTCATTGCGCTTAATGAAGGCCCTGATACAGATCGATAGTGTCCACCAGATGGGGAATAGCGATGTGATAATTGTTCAGCGGGTGACGAGGGATGAGATGCGGACGATTCAGAAGACCACCGCTGGTGCGTGTTGTAAACATGGTGTCTTTGGTCGGGGTGAGGACTCGAAGGAGAATCGCGGCTCGTAGATGTGGACGATGAGTCTGTGGACCACGGAGGGCGAGAAAGGCCTTCATTGCGAACGTGAGACAAGGCAGAGGAAGGTTGATAATCCGGAACCCCCATGCCCACGTCTTCATCGTCACCGTCTTCCAAATCAGTTTCTTCTTCCTCCGATTCGGGTTCCGCCATTGGGGTTGAATGTCGGTGGAGTGCAGGAGACACTTTGCCGGTAAGCGAACTGGAGATGGGAGGGGGGACAGAGGCGGAAAAAGTAAGGCCCATGCTCCTGGCGACCAGGACATTCCTCCCTTGTACGTTTCCCAGATATCCGCCCCAGAATCCGTTCCTAATACCATGTCGATGTTTGAAATTCTCGACCCAACCCGATGAGGCTTTAAACTGCTCTGGGGTAATACCATGCGATCGGGCAATAGCACGGGCTTTCTCGCGAAGACTCGCGTCAGACAATGGTCCATGTACGGGCGAGGGATTTTGGGGGTCGTACGAATTGGAGGACGGTTCGGGAAGGCAGCCATACCATTTTTCGCTGACTTCCCTTATCCACACTAGCATCTCAGACTCTACCGGGGGAAATTTAGATGGACGATGTTTGGCAAGCCTGATAGGTCCGTTGATCCCGCCTACAGGACCATCTCCCACCTCAATACTCAACCACCTTTCCTTATGTTTCAGAATTTTGCTGATTGTACTTCGCTCCACACCGTACTGCCTGGCAATCACCTCTTGCTTTTCACCTGGGTGAGCAAGATGAAATTCGCATATTGCTTTGCGATCTACATTGAACAGACGTTGCTTACGCGCCTTGGGCTTTGAGTAAGCCCGAGGTAGAGTCGATCCAGAGGGGAGAGGAGGGTTTATGTTCGCGGACGGTAAAAGAGAATTTGGCTGTGGTCCAGGAAGATGAAAGCCACGCGCAGTCGGCGAAATAGCGAGCGGAGTTGGAGACATAGACATCTGATCTTGCTGCTGCCGAACTGACCTCTGGCTACGGTGACTATGACTCGATATGGAGCTCAGGGCAGGAGAGGTAGATAGTTGGCGGGGAGCAGTTGGAGTATGGGGTACGGAAGATGAGATCTGGGAATCTGGTGTGAGTGGATAAACTAGACTGGGGTGGGGTGTTTGCGATCGATTTATTGGCTGCATATAAACACTATTAGGAAAATACAAGTTTAAAATATAAGATCCATACTAACGGTGCCACCAACGTTCATAGCAGTAGCCGCTTTTCGCTGTCTCCGGGTCATGATTCGATTTGGAACACTTGGTCCAATGCTAGAGACGATCGGGGTTTCTGAGAACATGAATGCCGAAGGTGAAGGCGCATTGCCCGACGAGGACATGGACGGGGAAGGTGAAGGATACTGCCTTGGTCTAGATAAATCATTTTTATGAATGGAGGTTTCGGACGATTGCTGCGGATCATCCAAGTATTCAGCGTTGTTATTTGGACTTGCGTACGCGTACGACATGAGCTTGGAGCCCTGCCGGCGTCTGGACTGAGATATGACTCTGGCTTACTTCGACCAGCAAACGATAGATGATACAAGAGAATTTAGGACAAGCAGGCAAATTTTATGGTTACCAAGTGGATATCGAAGAGAATCGTTGTAAGTTGGGAAAGTTTCGAGGAGGGGTGAAGAACAAGGCTGAGGTCAAGCCACAAGATAAGTCCTCGAATTTAGTCATCACGTGACCATAACTCTGGGTCTTCAAGCTTCAAGCTCAAGCCGCGAGTATCTATAGCTTGAGGCCTTGAGGGTTTACCCCATTTTATGCATCAGGGAAGCACTGTGATGGAAAAGCATATCGATATTGCACTGCAACCTTTTGAACGCGTTCAGCTGACTCTTCTTCCTTACGAAGGCGCGAAATTGCTCTCAAGATATCGTACAGAATTCTGAGATTCGACGTGTAGTTTACATTTAAATTTCCAGTCTTCCATTCAACCCCCTCTCCCTCTCCCTGTCCTCAAGGCTCAGGCTATCAGTAACCACTCGCTGAAATTCTTCTTTCTCACGCAAACACCAGGCAGCTACCTTGTTTTTCGATCTGATTACGTTCAGTTGAACGATAGAAATCTGACAGCCTAAGGGCAGCTGTGTCACGGCAGATTTCTGGAGTCACCTACTCAGGGCCCGGCAATCCTCCAGGATAAATCCATCGGACAAGCTCACGATTCAGGCTTCCTGCGCCCGCTGTAAAAGAACGATCGTTTTTACTGCACATCCACGACCATCGCAGATCCTTCTGCAAAGAATTGTATGAATCTCAGATTCATGTCGTTAAACACGCTTCGTCCCCGTTCCTGCTAGAAGTCACTCGCATCATATTCTGCCTATCCCCGAAAGCTAAAGCATCCTTCCCTTCTTTCAAAGTTGATGCCTATGTGCTTCTCTCAGATGTTACAAAGGCTCGCGGCAAGTCAGCTGCTTTGATAAAAATGCTCCGCTGAATCTTACTATCTAGTAAATGTTTCCCCTCAAAAAATTTGGTCGAGACTCGAAGGCCATTTTTTCTGGGGTCTGAACGATCTGGACCCTCATTCGAAAGAAACTACATCTTCCAAACCACGATGGTCTATTACGTCTCTGTTCAGCGGGCAGTTTTTAATCCTATCCATCGACGCAATAACACTGGTTGGACGGTTATTATTGTCCGCTGTCACTTCAGATACAGAGGGAAACTGGAAGAAATCCATATCAACAGGTGATGGAATGTATCGAGTAGCCGTTTGCCGCTTGAGCATATTTTCGACTGTTACGACACAAGTGTGCACATTGGACACTCGCCTGACAATGTAAAAATAGTCAGCTCAAAAGTCCTACTGCAGAATAAATCTGAGTGTTTGCAACAAATAAAGTCGAATCATACACTGCGCACATGTATCTAATCATCCTTGACCCACACCACTTGTTTCTTTCGGCTGCTTCTGCATGCCCACTTGGCCTTCCGGTTGTTCAGAAACCGTCGGGATAAACCGTATCGTTCCATCCTGATCCTTCCGGTATTGTCTTCTTCGAAAGAACGCGTCATCAATTTCCTTCTCTTTAGGATGCTTTTTCGTGCGAGGAAGTTGAGACCCTTCGGGCCCAGGATCCGAGTCCTTGAAGCAGCCTGTTTGAATCTCTCATTAGCGTGATAGCAAGAGCATAAGGAAGATCGTAGACGCACAACAGCCCCCGCACAGATAAGCCAATCCCATACTCAAGTCTCCCATACTACAAGGGGAAGTTGAATCGTCGGAATAGAGCCAAGGAATCAAGGAATGGTAGCCGGGAGAGGGATGAACTTCAAGATCGTAATTCCTGAGTAGAATCAGGTCCTCCTGAGAGTACCTGTGATGAACAAACCGACCTACGATTTCTTTGAACTGCGAGATGGCTTGGAAGCGCGTGACACCTTCGGCGTTCGCCGGCCGTCAAAAGCTTAGTTCACAGCTGGCCGCCAAGATGATGTAGTAGGCGCTAGAAATAACCAGCATTTCAATCAGTTTAGAGACAGAGCTGGCGCGGTAATATAAAAATGTAACCTCATCCAGCGCAGCCGCGCTTTGTGGGCTTAAATTAAGCGTAACAGTGCCACGTGATATCTAATCAGGTAAATAGGCGCCAAATGACGTAACTTTTACTCTTCAAGCCGTTGCATAGCTTCATCTACATAACTCTCGGCAGAAATGTGGACCTCGCACTTCAGCTTCCCGTCGACTTGTTGGTTTCTTCAACGGACTGTCCGTTACATTCCAGGTCTGACCATATCATAGTATCAGCCTCGACGGTGGCAAAAAACCGAGAGTGCAATGACCTGGAAATCCTTCCTACGTCTGCATGTGCTCTCTCCTGAAGTACATATTATAATAACATGGGTGGGAAGAAGCATGACTCTTCTAATATTACTAAATACTTCAATAATGCGAAAAAAAAAAAAACAAAAACAAGAATAGAGAACCAGTACCTGAGACCACCTTAATTTTGCCACTTGACAAATTGGCTTTGAGAAAAAGGACATCCCGGTCGCGAGCAATTTTGAGCAGGCACGCATATAGCAGCATTCTTTATATTACACTGAATAGAAAAACGAAGATGACACCCCGCTGGCATCAATCTATTATCTAGATCCCGACAGTACGGCCACGAGATAGGTGTATGCGGAACTTGCTCTTTCTTCTTTCCCTTCTTTCCTTCGCACTCACAAGAGATCCCTCCGGCAAGCCCTTGTCAGGTCCGAGTCTTTTCTTTTTTTGAAGCCTCAACTCTATTAATTTACTTTTCTATATCAGGCTAAGACTGATATCGTTTTCATGAAGCTCTCCACGGCTCTATCAATTTTAATACCACTAAAAGAAGGGCTAAAATATGCTTTCATGCCTTTTATTAACGACATTTGGGTTCAAATTAAGGACCGTGTTTGGTTCAAATCCCCTGAGCTCCGACTGAGGCTCACTTCCTTCATTGAGCTTAGGCGTCTTTTCTTTGCCCATCTGTGGAAAGCTTTCGGTTCTGGCTCCGATGAAAACTGCCAAAGTATAAAGCAAGAGTTGCTTGCGCCCGTTCAAGGCGCGATCCTCGATTTGGGGGCTGGATACGGGCACACTGCTCGCTACCTCCCCCGTCACAAGGTTTCCCGTTATTTGGCCGTTGAGCCCAACAAACATATGCATTCTGGGCTTCGCGATGCGGCACATAAAGCTGGGTTTCTGGAGTCGGACGGCTCATTTGTACTTCTTTCGTGCGGGGCAGAAGATACGCGAACAATTATGGAATCGACGCTGGACTCTTCGGTTCCCCTGTCAAAAGCGGGAACCGTAGACAGCATTGTCTGCGTTCTTACTCTCTGTTCCATCCCCAATGCTGAAAAAGCTGTAACGCGTATTGTGCAGGATTTGCTTCGACCCGGCGGAACATTGTTCCTTTTTGAACATGTTCGAAACAAGCATGCGGACGTGGCGTGGTGGCAAACACTATGGAGTCCTGTTTGGTCGGTGTTTTTTGACGGATGCCGACTTGATTGTGCGACCGATCAGTGGATAGAAAAGATGAAGGATATTGACGACTTGGGAAGAGAAATGGCGATGTGGAAAAAAAGCGATTTTAAATACGCCACGCAGGACGAAATGGAAGATAATTTGATGCCTCATATACTCGGAACCTTTGTCAAGCACGACTGACATTGGATCCAAGTGATAAGTAATTACGGTAAAGAAGATATTTTGTAAACAGTCCACCAGAAAGCTAGAATCAAAGGGTCGCATTGTAGAAGGGTTAGCTTTCGTAAATCTGAAACCTTTCAGAGTATGATATGTTCTGCTACATCCAGACTAGTGATGCCGTGAACGAGCCGGGAAGCCGCCAATTCCGCTATTATTGAACGCGGTCCGCTAGCATAGTATCAACCTCACTCCCATACCTGCGCAGAATCCAAGTCTCCGACGTGACTATTCAGTACCTAATCCCCGCTGTAGTCAACCCGCTGGGGACTAGATCTATCAGGATATAATGTCCTATTCAGCTCACGAAACCGCCCTTCAATTAGCTTCTGCTTCTCGTGCCTTCGACCACCTCTTTTCCAACGAGATCTCCTCTGCAAAGCAGAAATTTACATCAGATAATGACCCTTTCCATTTAATAGGTCTCGGTGTCTGCTCTTTTCTCGAAGCCGCCCTAGGAATGGAGGCATCTCAAATGTCAGAAGCCAGTCGTCTTTTGGCTTTGGCAGAAACAGGCTCCAAATCTGCTCTCAAAGCTGCAGCTAAACAATCAAAATCGAAAGCTTCGGCCGCATTCCCTCCTGGTCTTGAATATGAAATCGTGAACGCAGACGCCACAGTCTTAATAGGCATTACGCATGCCCTTAGTGAATCATTTACCGGTTATTTGCAGGTGCGCAAAACTTTCATGACGAAGAGCGTAATGTTTTCGAGGAACTGATTTTTGTGATAGTGCATCTACGCAATGAACAACGCGCACTCGAAATTTCGCAAACTGTATACCACAGTCTTCCCCAACGGCCTTGCTGCTCCATCACTAACGTCTTCTTCCTGGACCCCTTCCATCCCATCGTCCCCGGCAGGATCACCCGCTCTGACACCGAAAACCTCGTTTTCGAACCTTTCCGAGGCGTCTTCATCTAGTGCTAATTTCAAGAGACCAAGCCTCCTATCAGCCAAACAGTCGTCGTCCTTCTTCAGCTTTGGAGGCAGATGGGGTTCTGGGGCATCTTCTGCAGCCTCTTCAACTTCTTCTTTATCTCTTCCGTCTACTCCTGGAAGTGCACCCAACACAGTCGAAGAAGGCAGCGTCGAAGAAATTCAAAATGTTAAGAACTTAATTGTTGCTGGGACTGCCTTCGGTTGGTTATGATTTATAGCTCAAAGCATCAGCTAAATCGCGTCTTTATCAAGGTTTTGGTTTATTCAACCTCGTGTTCTCGCTGTTGCCAAAGAGAGCCCAGTAAGTGAACCCTTTAGTGGCATATCGAACCACAGTCCTCAATTCTTTGTCTTAGATCGGTAGCCGGCCTTTTTGGCTACGCGCACTCCCGTCCTCTTGCGCTTCAAGCGCTTGCCCTTAGTGCAGACTATGCTGCCGAAGGCGAAATTCACGGTGTATTTGCGGGGTGCGCTCACCCAACTGATCCCTTCATAAGACGCTGAGTGATTGAGCTCTAGGTTGGTTTTGATGACTTATCATGGCGTTGTTTTGCTTTTATCCGGATACCAAGCCGATGAGCCTCGTATCGTGCGTGAGTACGAAAGTATTGTCACCAGAATCGAAGCTCGTTACCCCAAGGGCGCATTGTGGATTCTAAATAGAGTACAGTCTTCTTCTTTGCCTTGGAAGCATCGCTCTAATTTGTATATCTAGGCCAAAATCCTTCGCATGACGCACGATCCTCAGGGAGCCATTCGGGTCCTTACTACAGGACTCGAGGTAACAGCACGAAGCCCAGACGGCGAAGGATTTAGACAAGCCGACACTTTGGTAAGCTCTTGACTGTCCCGTTTTCGCTGCTGTTTTGATATGCTCAAACGATTTCCAAAGCTGGAATTTGAACTCGCCTGGACTTACCTCTCTGAGCGGCAATATTCACAGTGCGCAGACGCGTTCATCAGGCTAACAGACTTGAACAACTGGTCTCATGCAACTTACTACTTTATTGCCGCCGGGTGCCATATTTCCCTGGCCCTTTCGACCGGCATTGCATCAGAGGAGAAAGAGAAACACTTGAAGAAAGCTCAAGAGCTTTTGGATGCCATGCCAAACTTACTCGATAAACGCAAGATGGGAGGAAAGAATTTACCAACGGAGGTTTTAATTAAGAAGAAACGTGCGTGCCATCACTACCACTGGTCTCGTAAAATGACTGATATCGCGGCAGTGGCGTTTTATAAAGAGAAGCAGATTCGCTGGCGAGGAGATGAAAATAGATTTGTTGAATGTATACGGATTAGCCCTGCGGAAGAATTGGGCATATGTGAGTGCTGCGCTTGACTTCACCATTGTGTACCAATCAACTTTGTGCGGGCAGTTTGGAACAATCAAAATCGAGTCTCAGCTGCCCAGGCCCAGGCGCACATACAGGCTTGGTCAGCACTTTCACCCCCGGTTGGCATCGACAGCCCTTACATGTCCAAATCAAGCTCGAGCTCAACGCCTCCTCCCGCCACCCCCGATCTAGACACCCCTGACGAATTGGCCCTGCGTTTCTTACTGTTGGGAATTGTGCATCGTTCAATTGGCTGTGTGGGGACGCGGGCGAAATTTGCTTCTTCCAAACCAGCATCTTCAGCTTCCTCCTCCTCAGAAACTCCCGCGACTACACAGTCTACCGTGGAATCCGGAGACATTCGTTTGGTACCTGAAGATCTCACTCAGTACGTTGATAAAGCCCCAGCATCCCTTCGCGCGTCTCGGGAGCTTCTCACCGCTGCACACGCCCTCCAACCTTCAATCAAAGTAAGCACCTGGATTGGGGGGGTTGCGATGTTTGAACTCGCAGTGTTAGACTTGAAGGAAGTGGAGGTCGAGGAGCAGCAGATCAAGACCCAGAGCGCGTCTGCGGATCTGTCGGACGATCTGAAGAAAAAATGGCATTCTGCTCTCAAGTCGGCTCGTGCGAAGCTTGACTCTGCGATGTCTTTGGCGACCAACTCCGTGGATCTGTCTAGTCGCTTGGACAGTCGAACAGCCATGCTCAGAGATGAGATTGGAACGAAAGCTGAGATGCTTGGGGTCACTCTTTGATGATTCATCGCGCGCTTATGCTTTTCCTCCTGCTACAGCGTTTATTCTTATCGAGTTAAGCAATTATCGCTCTTCGATGAGCTTCTTTTCCTTTCTTTCGAATTATGGTGCGAAGACATCATTGTTATAGATTACACATAGACAATGGGACCTCGGATTAGAATGATGTACACTTACCGTATAGCTATAGATCAGCACTATCAATGATAAACACGATACACTTGCAAAGGATCTTCATGATATACGTTCTCTCATGGGACCTCGCCTTCCGCGGAGCCGACACACTCTGCTTTGGTTCAGGCTCAGGTCGGCAGACTCTTCTCAGTTCATTTTGTCTTTTTGAAAGTCCATATATTACAATGCAAGTAACAGGTGTCATATAACTACAGACAAAATAGCAGGAAAGAAAAGAATTCTTAAAGTAAACCATTACAAAAAGTACTTGAGAAGGGAAAATGCTCGTCGAGCTTTACTTTTGTGACATGTCCAATACAATCCTCCCTGCAATGCTCCCAGATTTCATACCCTCATATACACTTTCGAGCTCTTTCAGTGGTTTTGTATTGAAGTGGACCTTGACGTCTCCGCGAGCAGCAATATCGATCGCCTCCATAGAGTCTTGACGATTTCCAACATAAGAGCCTAAAAGACATCTGTCAGTTGATGCCCTTGGCCAAAAATTTTCCAAGATATACCTAAAATCGAAATACTCTTGAACACTGTAAAGAATATTGACGCTTCTAGAACACTCTTTCCCGGCAATCCTACTGCCATGAGGGTTCCACCTAAGAATTCATTCTCAGTTGGTCATATCAACTTGTGGCGAAACAAATTTGATACTTACCAGGACGCAAATAGTCTACTGCCTGCTTATATCCTGATCCAGAGGCAGAAGTGACGACGGCGGAATGCGCCCCTCCGTCAGTGATAGACTGGATTTCAGCTACAATATCTTTGCATTCCTTAAAGTCAATCCATTTCTCTGCGCCGAGCTGAAGACACAACTCCTTTTTCGCATCCCCAGTGTCAACTGCAATAACACGGAGACCACGGATGCGAGCATATTGGATAGCTAAGGAAGTCAGCGGTCAATTACGATTGGAAAGATGGAGAAGTCAAAAACCACACCGAGATGACCAAGACCACCTCCGGCACCAGGGAGGACAATCCATTCCCCAGGATTTGTCTGGCTGTATTTTATCGCACGATATACTGTCACACCCTGCGGCCTATAGTCAATCTCTGGGCATTCAAGCGTATATGGGTGCACTTACTGCACACAGTACAGACGCAGCTGCATCACTAGCTATTCCTGTGGGGATGGGAGTAACATGATTGACATAGGAGACTACGTATTCTTGGAAGGTCCCATCGACGGTGAAACCGCTGAGTTTAGCTTGCAAACAGTCTATTGCAATGATGAGTCAAAGCCAACCATGACAACCTGTATAGGAAGTCTCACTCTGCTCCCGGCCTTTCCTGCAATGTTCACAATTGAGACATCTATAGTTCACGTACGCTTAAGCTGTTGCATTGATAGATCGTAGAGAAAGAGCACCCACGAATCAGCAAGCCATTTAATACCAACACGGTCGCCAAGCTTGACTGGAGAGTTGAAGGTGTGATTACCAATCGCAACGATCACTCCGACACCTTCGTGCCCTCCCACCAAGGGCGTTTTCGCGGCAACTGGCCAATCTCCCAATGCCGCGTGCAAATCAGTGTGGCAAGCACCTGAGAAGAGAGGTTAACGAAGGACTCTGGTCAAATGGAAAGCAGAAGCAAACCAGAGCAATCAAGTTTAATGAGACATTCTCCAGGGAGGAGTTTCTCCGGAGACCTTACAGGAAATTCGTGGTCGATTCTGATAGAATCACCGCTGTGGTCTACGACAGCGGCAGTTTGGAATTTTGGAATTTTAAAGTCGGACATGAGTGAGAGGAAAGAGTCAAAGCACAATTTCTGAGGATGGGATTGAGCACATTATTTATACTTAAGAAAGTCTCGCAGGAAAAAAAAAGATATGAGAATGTTATGACATCGCAAAATACGTGCTCTGTGCTGAATGAGCCCAGTTCTTCATGATAACCAAAGATAGATAGGGCCAGTCCGAGTCCAGAATGAAGAAGAATTGAATGTCCGCCTCTGTGCCGACTCTCAAGATCGCAAGTTTAAAAATGAAGTCGGACGGAATCGAGACTAAGTCTATGGTGACCAAATATGGCAATAGGTCCAGACTCACCATTTGATGATTTCAAGTCTAGAATTTCCTGGAGAATAGACCGTCGAGTGAAGCATCGACAAGAATCCGGCAATCGCGTACAATAGAGAAAGCACATAGATTACAGACCAGCAAGGGGGAGAATATGAAATTTTTACGATAACGTCTACCAGCTTGTAGATGTAAATGACTGTACAGGATCACAACCAGGTCAAAAATAAGTATATCGTACGCTCAAACACGAGAGTAACAAGAGAGTTGAATCAAGTGAGCTGTAGCATACTTCCGTCGCCCATTGGGCCCATCCCATCGTCCAGTTGTGCCGTCGTATCCACAGGGACGGGCTGAGGACCTTGTCCTGTAGTACCCAACGACGTTCCATTGACATTCATAAGACCCTGGGGAACAGATACACCCATTCCTTGGAATTTAGCAATCTCTCCTCTGACGTACTCCAGCGACCTCTTCAGTCCGAGTCTCTCCTGCACCAACGTCATTCTGGCACTTTCCAAACCCTTCCTCTCATCCTCTAGAATTTCCTCTAGCTCTTCGAACTGAGTCATCTTGAGCTCAAGCTTGGAGAGGGTGAGTTTGACGAGTTGGGATAAGGAAGCTCGCACTTGATGGTCCTCGGCAGAAGCAAGCGAGGAAGCGGCTTTGGCGGAGGATTTGAGGGCGATTTGGGCAGCACGGACCATTTTGGAATGGGGGACTGTGTGTTTTGATGAGGAGGAAGCAGGTTTATCTTGCTCTGAGGTAGGGTCGACAGACATCGAGTCTGTCGCAGGTGCAGTTGTCGACGCCGTTACATCCTTGTCCTCGTCCATTTTATCATCCTGCTGTTCGGCATTTTCTCCCTCAGTGTCCTCTACGTTCTTCTGCTCTCCGTCATTCTCTGCAAGTGGCTTATCTTCTTCCTTGTCAACCTTTGTGAGCTCGTGAAGGGCGCTTTTTGCTGCTTCGGCGCCGACACTCGGAGCAACGACGCCAGCCAAAAAAGCTACGACGCTCATTACAGGATTGTCGGCTTGCTCGAATGGCACTCGACCAAACCTAATCGGACCCATCGACGCCTCTGAGTCCAGATACGAGTCCTCAATGGGAAGAGCAATGAATTTTTGTATACATTGCTGTGCAGTACGTGTTCCGACGTGCTCTTGCACCTTGCTCCAATCGTCGTCGTACATTTCTACACCTTCAAGTAGGAGTAAAACCTCCTGATCTGTCCAGTCGTCATCCGTACTTCCATGTACAACGGCACTCGAAAGTTTGACAAAGTCTCCGCTGAACATGGTAGAAGGGAAACGACCCTCGAGATAGCATGGCGCGCAAATCTCAAAGTTCTTCTCCTTCAGATGGTGATAACGAACTTCAGAGCAGTCAGAGCCACAGGTATCACAGGTATAAAGGCCTTGTGTTCGTGAGGTACCATTGACGCCATTGGCAAGAGCAGTAGCTTCGGATGAAGAGACTTGGCGTGCGGATTTGTTTGTTGTCTGATAAATGGAGTTGCGAAGTTTCAAGGATGCAGGGGTGGATGAATTGGCAATTTGGGAAGAAGGGGCACCGTTGACAGCAGCAGCACCTGGATTTGTCGGACGCGTACCAGGATGTAACGACTGCAGACCACGAGGAGTGTCAAGAACGACGCGGAAGTGACCGGTAAATGGAGGTGCTAAAGTTGCAGGCCGTGACTCTGGGTCAATCTAAAAAGCAAGTTAAATATGACAAGAACTGCGTTTGGTAGGGCAGACAACATACTTGGTAGTTTATAAGCCCCCATTGTTCCAAAAACGCGTGAACGCGCATAATGGCACAAACATCTCCGGCAAGATTTCTTCTACAGGCAGTCAGAGTGAGATATTCGGTGGGCCTGAGACGATAAGTGTTGATCATGAAGTCGCGGTAGTCCTTGTAAATTGCTGGAGTTTTGGATCTGTTTCGCGAGTTGAAAAACTCGGGCAAGGCGCGTCTTTCGACCGGATGGATTTTTGACAAATCGAACCAGGCCGAATAAGAGGGAATAATGACTTCATGGGTCTGGGCAGCGAGATATTTTCTGGCCTGTTCTTCGAGGCGCTGTCTGGTAGCCTCGAGCTGAGCAGGATCTTCGTCGTCGCCCTCTTCGGCTGAGTCTGCGTCGTCATCTGCCATAGACACATCTCCTCCATCTTCATCTTCGGCTTCAGCCTTCAACATTCTGACACGGCCGCCTGATTCTAGTCGAAGGACTGGTTCGCCTTCCGGGGGAAGGTTGCCAATATCGCCTGAAGGAATTGGGTCGAGTTCGCTGCGTTTTCCGGGTGCAGTCTCTGGATCAACAGGCGAAGCGTTTTCGGACATTCTCGCTCTCTTCGCGTCACTTTCTTCTGGTGACGGCGAACCTGTTCGTTTCTCCATTGTGCAGTGAAGGTCAAAATGCTGACACAAACAATTTTTCCCCAAACAAACATACTTTAGCGCTCAACAAGCGCCCGCTAATACAATATACTCAGGTAAATAAACACAAGTCCATGTAAAGTCCTACTCATTTTCTCTCATTTCCAATCTCTGACGACCGGAGGAAGACATGAACAGATTGGCAGGTGGAGAATTCGTATCCATAGTCTTTGCTGTAATCAGCAGCATTCAGCACGAGGCCCTGGTAAAGAGCATTATCCGTCCGGTTGCAGATGGACCATCCATCCGCCGTGCCCTCAGCCGCTAGTAACGGTCCAGGATACTCACTTCCCGCCGGGTCGGTATTTACCTGCGCCAAGGATTTCGTTGTAAAGACCGGAAAAGTAACAGCTAATTTACTCACCACTTCACAGTAGTCCTGGGCGATCCCAGCAATGTTGTCGTCCTGGCTAGGAGAGAAGGGGAGGGGGCCACCTTGTTCTGTACTTTCAGAGATCCAGAGCGCAGTGTGGTCATTGCCATCTGGGTAATGCAACCCAACCAATCCCGTATTGTTCAGTTGGAAGAGAGTTCCAATAGTCACTCCGGCCAGGCCAACGGGCTATAAGAAATAATATTCTGATGAATCTTGAACATTCGGGTTTAATGTTGGCTACCTACCGCAAGGAACGCCGTCTCAACATCTCCACTGCTTCCAAAGGTGCTCATGGCCAAAGGCACTTCACCACCGATAGAGGAATCTTCGTAAACTGCCCACAACGAGAAGGCGTCCGAATTGTTGCCCACACCATTGGTAGGAAAATTTTCGCAGCCGTCATCCCGCCTGAAGATTGCCGCTCCCAACGCGCCGGATGCAAGAAGGAGAGACGAAATTATACCACCAGCGATCATATTGAAGATTCAGGGAATGGAAGGAGTGACGAATACTCGTAAGTTGTTGTAGAAAGAGGAATAGAAAATAACATATCGCTTGGAGCTCCCGCATATTTATACTCGCTTATTTTACAGATTGAAATATATCCGTGACCTGCTGCAACGCAACACAACCCGGAAGACAACCTGCACCACCACCCCTGAATATATCTAAGCAGAAAGGAGCAGAAGTATCGAAGCCGCTACCGTCTAACTTCCCGTTAACAGTGAACATAGTACGAAGCAAGCTTTTAAGATTTAAGATTCAAGCTTTAAGGCTGACGCGCCAAGACTCCAGGATTATGCCGACGTTGCAAGCGGCGGAGTACACAGAATTATTATTATGAAACATTACAAGTCCAAGTTGAAACCACAAAGGTTGAATACCCTGATAGCCCATGAAAGAGTAGTGCCCAATACCAGACCAGTGACGGCGCGCAGACCGGTAGACTCAAAGACTTTGAAGAAAAATGCCAGCCATTCCACGCCATTGATACCTCCGTGATCTTTCCTGCCATGATGGTACGATCCACAAGAATTTTTTCCTCGCTCTGACGTATTGTCTTCGGTGTACTGAATTTCAAACGGTAGTTGCACGGTTGGTTTGAGGACAGGGGCATAAGTTGACGCCGCAAGCAGTCCAGAGGTCCATCCATCCTCGTGAAAACCATAGCGCTATAAAGTTTGTGACGTTAGTATCTTTTTCTGGAAAACAGTAAAGGAAATGGCTTACAAGCCAAGCACCGGCATAGGAGATGTTCCGTTTTCCTTGGATCTTGGACATAAGTTCTTGCGCCCGGACAGCCTGAACAGCAAGCTTGAATGAGAAGCAGTCCACGAAAGGATGGGAATGATCTGACCTTGCTATCTAGAACAGGATGTTCGTAATCATAACGTCCAAAATTTGTTGAAGGTTCAAATGGCGGATTAAGGGTAACAAGAACAGGACCATGATCCTCTTCTGAAATATGCTGGAGGTCATTCATACCGTCTGCACCGATGGTAAGCAAATTGTGACATCAATTACTCGTATACTCACATGTTCTGCAATCCACATAAGTATTTTTCGACAGATGAAGCATGATCAACTCACAAAGATACCCTGTCAACATTTGCTTTCTGTTTACCATCATCGTCCACCTCAGTATAAGTTAGATAGTTCCAACATGACCAGGCAGAACGCGCTTTGGGCATGAGTCGAACATCGTTGTGAACAACGACTACGTTCTTGTTCCATTCAAACATTCCGAGAATCGTTTCTTCATCCTTCGTCACGCCTCCTCCAGCACGCAAGATTGAGAGGGCGACATCGGAATGGCAGGCGAGAACAACATGGTCGTAAAATGAGGATTCTCCGGAAGCAGTGGTAAGTTCTACCAGTGATCCCTTATTTCGAATGGAGACTACAGGTGTCGATAAGTGCAATTGAGAAGCAGGCAAAGATGATAGGATTGTTTTCACGTATTGGTGGCTGCGAAAGAGATGAGAAAGGTGGTCTGAAAGCAAGCCGTATAGATGCCTTACCTGCCGCCAGGAATCGTAAGCCAGGAAGGCTTACCAGTGATCTGAAGCAGATGGTGATTATGCATAAACTGTATCAAAGTGCGGGCAGGAAAGTCCAACGCGCATTTATCTGGAGGTGTACTCCAAATTGCCGCCGTCATGGGCTGAGAGACACAGTTTAACAACAGAACACGCGTAAAAACGCTAAAACTACTCACGATAAGATAATTATCCCTAAAAAATTGTGAGTAGCCCTCCTTGTCCAGATACTCCCCAATCGAAATTTCCTCAAATTCAGACGCCCCACTATTCCACTTCGCGACAAGTGTTTGAGCACATGCGTTGAAACGTAGCACATCGTAAAGCATTCTCCACATATTTGGATCAATTAAACGCCAAGGTTGGCAGAATACGGTGAATATGGTGTCTCCAGCCCATTCGAATTTACCATGATCTCGAGAAACGCTGAAAGTCATTTCCGTTGGAGCGATTGGTACAGCCGGACGCATTTTCAGAAAAGAAAGAAAATTCGGGTATGTACATGGATTAAAGACGATCTGTAGGAGGTGTAAGACTTGAAATCTCTCAGAAACATCTAGTTTCGGGGCGTACAAATCCTGAATCCACGTCTACGCCCCCATTCTCAGAGGGAAATCGGACAGTATTTGCATGCCCGCCCGGTCGGTCGTCAGCTTCGTATAGATGAACTTCGTGATTGCTGTGTTCGTTCAAAAGCTACATATAAAGGATGAGCAGTTGAAAGACTGAAAGACTTAGCAGACTTAAGTACCCAAGTGGATGCAAGCCCAGAAACACCAGAGCCTTACTGCACGCCTCAGCCGGTAGCCTAAGATAGTTTCCGCAACACACGCACCTACTACTGCGACTCTCATGGCAGTACAGAGACAAGTAATAATGAAATGGTTACGTCCATCGCGATGGTTGAAAACTACAGCAGAAGAGCGTATCGCATCAGTTCTCACGCCTGCCCATCGCACGAAGTCTAGGAAACGTTAAATAACACTTCATGCTATCATACATATGGCTCAAGGTATCGCAGTTACTACATCTTATTCTAAAGTTTCGACTTGAATTGGGACTCTGTCACACCAGCACCCATGGCGGCTGTCGAAGAGATACCTCCAGTCACTGTCTTCAACAGATTGTCGGCGTAGTCCGCTCCACTCCACTATTGAGCGATCAACACTAAAATCGAATAGAACATGAAAAAAAGGTACCTTCTGATGAAGAAGTACGTCCGTGCCCAATTCTCGCTCTTTCCGTTGAATCAGTTCTACATAAGCCCTCATACCGGTCTTTGCATATTCTTTCGCGAAAAGGTCAGAAATATAGCCGTTGGAATGCAAGCCTCCAAGCTTGTTACGAAGAAGTCAGTAAAACCAGTCTTGTTGAACAGACCAAAAACACGAACTGTGATAAATTGCCATACAAATCCGACCTTACCCAGCTGCCAGATAAAGGCCTGCATATCCTTCTCGGAGAGACCGGCGGCATCCCAGTTGAACGATGGACTCAAGTTGTAGGCTAGCCAATGACCGGGACGCACTGCATGTACATTAGCTGCGAATTCTTGAGCCTGAGATAGGATAGGCTTTTTGGTCTCCATCCAAAGTATGTCGGCGTAGGGGGCAAATGCAATACCACGCTGAATAGCGGCTTGCGTCGAACCTTTGAACCTGTAGAATCCCTCCCGTGTTCGTGGACTATCCCAGTCCCAATGAGGCACAGATCGAAGACCAAATTCCTTCTGGGCAATAATCACAGCATCAGGGTAAGAAGAGGTGGCTACACGAGCTTCGAATTTTTTGATAGTCGCATCGTTCTTTCCCTCCCTTCTCAATGCATCGACGAGGGTCGTAGAGAAAAGTTGGAGGTTAGCAGCAGCCAACCACTCATCCTCGATCGCTTGGAGCTGGTCGCCATTCTTCCCGCTACGCTCGGCGTCCACCATAACCTGATTCAAAGGAGGAAGGGAAGGGTTGGTGCAACCAAGAATGAATGGGTGGTCACGATCGTCAATGTTCGAAGTAATGAGAGTGGCAGCCTCAGAATCGGTTCGGGCGATAGCGAGGTTTTCAACGCCCATGATATCATATTGAAGACGGATAGCGATGAGTCTGTTGATGTGTTCGGAAACGGGTACGAGGACCTTTCCCGCCATATGTCCACATTTTTTGGTTCCGGGAGCCTGGTCCTCAATGTGAATACCAGCCGCGCCCTTCTCGACAAACATTTTCGTTAGCTTTAAGATGGCTGTAGCACCACCGTGACCTGTGTCAGCGTCAGCAATGAGGGGTCGGAGATAATCGATGTAAGGAGTTTTCGCTAACTCCGCATCGGACATTCTGGATCGTTCGTCGCGCTGTTTGCGGTCGTGGAACAGCTGGGCCATGAACAAATGCTCAACCTTGTTGGGAACGGTGTTTGACGGATAATCTAGCATAACTCCCGTTAGGATCGCGGACGTAGTGCGGTTCTCAAGCGGAAAAATCAACTTGCCTGCTAGATCGGGTCCGGGTTCGTTTGTGCTAGAAGCCGTACTGGAGGATTGCCAGCCAGAAACATAGATAGTTTCAAGATACTTGGCCATTTGTGTCACCTGAACCGGGTCAAGTCTTGACAAAAATAAGTACAATTGGTGAGAAGTATGGAGCAATAATACTTACGCTCCGTAGGTGTGCGACGGAGTACCGCGTTTGGCATGCTCGCTAAGAATATTCCAGAGCTTTTTCGCTTGAATATTGGAAGGATATTCAATCTTAATGGTTCCGCGTTTAGAGACGACATCCGCTGCAGAGTAGGGACGCACGACTCGCGCAAAGCGAGGGCTCTGGACGTGTAATTATCAGTAGCTGAAGATAATTGCGAACAACTGTTTATTACCTTCCACCACTGCTCGACTTGCCTGACTTCAGCTTCGAATGCAGCTCGTTCCTTGGACATTTTGGTAGATGGTAGTGGATCGGAAGAGAGCGGGGTATGTTGCTAGAAAAGTGTTGCGCCGCCGCATTTTAAAAGAAAAGAGCTGAGTTAGCTCCTGTCCCGGTCACGGGTGGCATGTGATTTACCAATGTCCCGATTTGGAAACCACTTTTGGACGCTGAAAGCAGCTCCGACGGAAGTCCACTACATCCTTCGCCGGAAATCCGCTTTTTCAGGTGGAGTTAGGCTTCAAGATATCCCAACGCGGAAAGGTCCCAACAACCAGAAGTCATGTCCGCCATGAGTCAATCATTACACTTTATTTCCACAAAAATTCCTATATACTGTACTAACGTTCGGACCTAACCCCGATCTTACCCCCGTTTGTCAGAGAATAGACGTGGATTCTAGACAGATTCTAGGCCACATCTCGCTGTTTAAAAGGCTCTTTCAATCTTCCATCATCATCTCCTATCATCGTTCGGTGTGTATACAAAGCTTGCCATACCGTAGCGTATGATGAAAGCAATAACACTTCCAGCAACCTGGAGATGCGAGGTTATTTCCGTTTCACCAAAAGTTAACAGCTCTTCCTTACTTGGTCACACATCAAGACTTGAACCAGTCGTTTCTCGTTCATAGGCCCGAGTCGGACTAGGAAAAAGTTCAGGATGGTTAGATTGGTCGTCTCTTGTATTACCCCAGACGTTGGGTGGATAGTCAAGTTAACAAGCTTCAAAGTCTCCAGAACCCGCAGTATTGATGTAGTGAACCTAGAAGGTGGTTGTGAAAACGTGGCTTTGGACGGATGGAGCAAATTGGTATTCGGATCGAAACTTGGGGAAGAGAATCAGAAATCAGCCATCGCGATGCATTTCACTTACTGTGGTACCCGATGGCGAGGGCACGGGACTAAGCCAAATAATTGGGGACAGGAAAGAACAAAGTTGAATATCTGCGGTAAAAAGAATAATAATAATGTTTTTGAAAAGTGTGCCTGTATTCCGACGACAGCGAATGCCATGCCAGTAACATAACAGAGGGTATCACCCGGGAACACTCTAGCAGGATACCTGTCCAAATGATCAGACGACCGCGGGACGAGATCCAAGGAAAAGGTTTCCTAACCAGTTGTGATACATGAATCCAGCACAAACCGCGACAAGCGGGAGCATGAAGTACAAGCTGAATAGGTGTCTTTCAACGAGTTCTTTACTTCCATGAGCCATCCCGGCACTCCAAACTCCGCCGAATTCTACTTCGGCCTTACTTCCCAAAAGATGAACTGGAAGACGGAAGCCAATCGGCCAAGGCAGGAAGAGAAGGTCGTTCAAAATTACTGAGATTGCGATAATCAGCGCCTGGCTAACTTCTGAACCATTGATACCAGCCAGAATGTTGATGCTGTTGGTAGCAAACGTCGATAATAGTGACATGTAGACATAATAAAGGGGTCCTAACGCGTCTCAAGTTAGCTCAAGAGGCATACTTCTGCAGGGAAAAAAAATTACCCAGGTTGAGAAGCGACCCCATCAGGAATCGCAGCGGAAGCGGAACGACGATGTTAGTATTACCACCTTCGGCAAAGTAGACCATGAGAAGGGGTATCGAGGCGATGATTGGGATAGGCAATTTGTGCCTCCAGCGAATGTCAAAGACATCATCGAGGAATCCAAGGATGGTCGCCATTAGGAGGGAAAGCACAGAAGAAAGGTATACGGATAACTATTATATTATTATTTAGAGTTTTCAAATATAAAAGAATACACATGCAAAAATCTCACTCGAGAATGAGGGAATTCGGACACAAATATACCTTCAGGTGTTTGGGTCGATCTGGCAGTCAGAGAGTCGGAAAATGCAAATGGGATGAAGAGAATTAGAGAGAGGATATATATGGAAGCACAGACAAGTCCCAAGCTTTCAGGTCTAGCGAAGAACCATCAAGATCTATGCACTCTAGCCTTGTACAAAGGACGCACATTGGGGTTGAATCTACTTTGAGTAAATCTCTTCCACTCAGACGTGCTTTGACGAACGTAGGGCCTAATGCTGGTACCAAGTACAATGTAGCCATTAGGGCAAATATTGAGAATCCTATTGAGACGTAGAGACCGGGCAACGAGGGGATAGGTTCTAAGAATGGCCTAATGATGAACCAAGAAGCAACTGGAACCAGTCCAAGTACAAGGACGCGCGGCAAGGGTCTTGGGGTGATCAGACTGAGCGCCATGGTAGATTGCGAAGGTCAGAGAAAAAAACTGAGAGCGATTTACACGCTCAACTCGAGGGAATTGGACGTGTTCTTGACGTGTCTGACGATTACTAGCGCTGAGAAACTTGAGCGGCTGTTGGGCGTCTAATTGTTATGTCGGCCACTGCGCCCCAGCATCTAAACAGTACAGGATGTCGTATCCAGCATTCAGAAGAAAAGGGCAGAGGCGTATATGGTTAGCTATCGCGATCGTAGGTCTAAAATCAGTGCGGCTGACCAGTGCCTTCGTCCAGCATCTCGCAAAATCCCGAAGCAGACGGTCGTTGAGATTAGCCCAGTCTTACTTTTTGGTGCAGAGGAATACGAGAAGCATGGCAAATACACCGTATTGGATCATTATACCTTCAAGTGGAAAGACGGCCGCATGGCGTTGGCTTTGGGTCTTGGTCGGTCGCCCTCACCGACCGCGCCTCATCAAATTAACGCGTTCAATTATAGGCTCACTGTTTAATCATTCCAATTCCCCCAATGTTTCCTATACACTCAATCCGCAAACAGAGTCTATACGGTATGAAACCGTTCGAGATATTAATGAGGACGAGGAACTCTGTATTTTTTACGGTCATAAACTTTGGTTCGATCCCGTTGATACAGCTGTATCCGCTGAAGCTCCTGAACCCGAAGATGGCTGGGGAGGTCTGTCAGCAGTGCGGAACAACGGAGACTCTGATCCAGATGAGATCGTCGCGGAACAGTCTCTCCCGTTCACGAGGTTAAAGCCTCCCCCAGAGGAGGAAGATTTAGAATCAGTTAGAACCAGTGTGTCCCTTTAGTAGGTCTCTAATTTCAGTTTTGCTCATCCATCCATCTAGTACCTGCCTGGGTTGTCGACGTCCCAGAGCCTCGTTATATCACAACATTACTCAAGTACGCATGTCAAACCAGAACTTGTCAATCTTTCGCTTCAACTTTGTTCCTCTTGTAGATGGCTCAAAAGCTCCGGTTTGGAGGACCCTACTCTCGGGCATCTCAAAAGGATTCGAAAACACAATGACAAGACGACCATGTTGATATCAGTCAATCCAATACCACCGAAACTGCCTGTCGAACTTAAACTTTCCAGCCCTTACCAAGTTTCCGTACCCTCCTCTGCCGCCCTAACTCTTTCCTCCTTGAATCTAAAGTCAAGTTTTTGGCCGACATTTTACGCCCCAAAAAGAAAGGGAGAAACAGATTCTTGGTCGCGTGGCAAAGTGAAATGGGCTACAGATGCAATGAAGGTTGTCATCGCGGAAGCCTTAGAAGCCCGGTTCAACGGAGAGGTGTGAGCTCTAAATTTGGAACAGCCTTGTAACTAAATTATTATCAGCTTCCGATATCCGCCTTTCTGCCTGCATCTCACGAAGATGGAGGAGTTCGAAAAGCAGTGATCGCGCGGGATACTCGAACTTCGACCTCACATCCACTGCGCCACGCAGTACTCAACCTTGTCAGAAAAGTAGCAGATCTGAACGCGGAACAGGGATCGTCGGTCGAAAACGGAGCAAATTACCTTCTTACCTCAAAGGCGGTCTTTTTAAGCCATGAGCCTTGCATCATGTGTAGCATGGCTCTCCTACATTCCCGCGTCAAGGAAATTTTTTATCTCGTTCCGATGAGGAAAACTGGTGGTTGTGGGGGCCTAACCAGTCTTCCGACACTGCAGGGAGTGAATCATCGATTCGAAATATGTGTATGGAACCAGCCGGTCTCTGATCTGTTAATAGATGAAAAATTAGATGCGTGAAAATAAGCACCTTGAGTGACGAACCTGCTCAAATAGACTATACATACTCGCGCGCGTCCTTCACCAAGTCCACAATTAATTACATCGTATCTTCTTGATTTGGGTGTCGCTAGCACAGCATCTCTTTGCGTCTGAACGTCTTCGCTGGCCGAATGCATCGAGGGAGTCGTACATTCCTCGGGGAGCAGACAATTTGGAAACCTCCGAGCATCCATTCATACAGTGCGTGGCTAATCAGCAAGTTGTATTGCGGAATAAACTTAGGATTGCGCTGCAATTTCCAGATCCCTTATAATATTGGGGACACGGAGCCTGTGGCTCTGTTGAAGGTGCAAAATCTATTCACAATGTTTCGGAGATTTGGGTCAAGACACCTTTGTACTGCATCCCGGAATTGACAACTGGATTCAAATCAAAGAAGGAAAGGAGTACTTGGCTGTGGAGGGATTGCTGATGTCCGAGCTGGTGGCGTAGCTGTAGGAGGGGGTCTCGAGTATGGTATATCTTATTTGGTATCTGTACTGTCTAATTTCTTCCTATCCCGCTACTTCCAGCTGTTCCCAACACGGGATCCTGCTGCGTAATATATCTCTGCCTATCTACTTTGAATTCGGCTTGAGAAGATTGTCTGCTCAGACTGCTTTGACCTCGTGCGAACTTACGCAAATGTTTGCGACGCGACAATAGTTCATCACTCTTTCTTTATCTCAATCATGCCAGTTGCATCTTCTTCGCGCCGCAGAACGAAATCTCGCGTTCAGGCTGATTCTGACATCGAAGACGGTCCTACTCAACGGATTGCTCAAGAAGATGTCGATGAAGACGTCGACCAAGAACCCCGGCGCGTGGTCAAAAAGGAGAAACGAGCTGCGAATTCGAAGGGTAAAAGCCGTGCCAGTGAAGCTCAAGCTCAACAGCACAAAGAAGCGGATGATGACGATGACGATGAAGACGATGAAGACGACAGAATCGATGTCGCAAATTTTGCTGACCAGCCTCTGGACAAATCAAACTTGGTCAGCATGCGAGGACTCGCGAAAGACTGGGACGCGATGAAACAAGCAGTACACAGAAGTAATGCTATGGTTGCAGACGTAGCCGTTGCTCTTGCGGATGCTCTTGATGGCGAAGATGGCCAAAAGGTATGTTGATCATCCATCGCGCCACTGACATAGTTAACGCGACTTTGAACTCAGGGCTTGGCAGAACTGGAGCGTCTCCTCAAGGAACTGCTTGATGTCGAAAGTGAGATGCAAATCAACCATGATGTGATCGAGAATTTGAGCCAGCAAGTGGCCACTGGCGAGGAGATTGTAGGTTACTCTTTGGCGCGGCTTTTATTCATAACCTGATCCTGCTTGGCTTGAGACCAACGTCATTGAACAATACCAAGCGAATGCTCAGAAGGACAAGGATTCGTATACGGCCAGGACTATGAGGCAAAAGTATGCGAAGAATGAAACGTATAAAAATTTCAAGCAGTCTATCTACGTAAGTCTAAGATGTGCAAAGGACGACCTACATAATTGATTGCCATTTAAGGAAATTGAGAATCCTGGACAGGCCATGCCTCCTGTGACAGAATTCATGCCCAAAGGTTAAAGCCCACGTTTCGCATCCCAAATTTTTCCTTATAAGTCTTTTCAGAATCTGGGGACGACAGCGATGACGATGACGACCTCGAGATGGGTGCGGTGACCCAAGATTATAAATGTCCCCTTACACTCAGGCCTCTGGAAGATCCAGTCACATCGTGAGTCCGCTGCTCTGCCATTGGTATTTTTATTTGCTAATTACGATGTTCAGAGACGTTTGTGGACATTCATTTTCACGAGACGCAATCCGCGAGTACTTTGGTAACGATCAAGGTTCGAGGAATTGTCCAGCATCCGGTTGCCGCGAGAAATTCAGGATCACGAATTGTAAAACAAACAAGGAGCTCGCCAAGAAACTTAGGCTACACGAAAGGAGACTGAAGAAGAGAGCAGCAGCGATGGAAGCGGAAGAGGTTGTTGAGTAAATTATGTCTATCCTGTTTCCAAGTCTATTCCATGTCATATTCGTTCTCGACATAAGCCTCTCTCTGCGTCGACGACCATTTGGACCGTTTCCAGTCTAATTCGCTGTCGATATTGCCCTTTCTTTTGTGTTTCCTGATAAATCGCTCGTCATCGTCTTCCAGGTCCTTGATCGAACTAAGAAGCAGCCCAAGAGCGACGAATTGAAAACTTCGAGCGCCAAACGTTCCTTGCTTCACTTGTTCTCGCGCAAGTTGCCACGCCATCCATGCTCTTTGAGAGATCTTCCTCAAGTCTTCGACGTCATTTCCGGCTAAATCAGCCCTTATATCATTGACCATTTGTTGAGTGACGCTCCTAAAATGCAGTATTTAACAAAGTGCGTGAAAAGGTGATCGCGCTGGACACAAACCTCAGCCTTGCTATTTTTTCTCTTCTATCTTTGACATGAGAAGTTCTAGCTGCGATGGTACCTAGCAGAACCTCCTCCTCAGCAAGGACTGTCCTGCTGGATAAGGAGAATGACGTGGCAGCATTTTCAAAGAGCTCAATAAAGTCTTCATAGATCGCAAGTATTTCCGCTGTTTCAATGTCGTCACCGTCCAGAGCAATTCCAAATTGACCGAGACGTGCTTGAAGAAGCGAATACAGTTCATCGTCTTGAATGAATGTCTCCAGGTTCCGAAAGACTGTAGAAGGTCTGCCAGGGTACCCGGGTCGCATTTTAGGTTTATCGGGATCTCGTTTCGCTGGATCCGGACGATGAACTGTACTGCTGGGCTCTATGTCTTCTAAAGCAATTGCCCTAGCCAGCTTCCCTATTGCCCGTTGGGACTTGTAATATAAAGAAGAGTCCGAATTGATGTTCTCGGGCGCATACCAATCCGGCCTTGAAAGGAAGTGCAACCTCGGTATGTCGTCCGGGTTTACGGGCTGCGGATGGAGTGAGTTAAATGATCTGTCATAGACCTGGTGCTGTTACCTGGCCCGTTTTCGGAAAGTCAACTGCATCGCTGTGCAGTTGGGCAAGTTTTATGCAATCGTTGTGAAAAATTCCTTCCACGTTTTGGTCTGCAATGATCAGCCATCTGGTAGCAATGAGACCAACAAGCTGAACAAGGATGAGAGGTAAGAAGAAGCCCTGACCAATAATGAACAGCGACTTACATCGCTATGAAAGTATTCCACAATGAATTCAGCAACGTCGTCCAACGAACAATCCTGCTCGAGCAACTTCCGCGTCGGACGTTCATAATTGGCAGGGTCCATAGTTCTCTCAGGCCGTAAACCTGGGTGAATTTTCAAGGGTATCACATTATAAGTATCGCCATCCAAATCCCCTCCTCCAAGCATCGACGGCAATGGTCGAGTTCCTCAAGAGCGCAGGAATCAGTATCAGATCGACTGCACGGCGTAGGATATCACCTTTTATCGGAAAAACGACTGTATTGATGAGAGGCTCGTGGTCAAAACAGGAGCCCGGCGGAGGTTCTCCAATCGCTCTGACCAGTTGAACATCGCCAGGATGGATGACTGGAGATCTAGTGATCAAGACATCACCTTCGAGGTATTGAATTGGGCCATTAGGAGGTTTGACGCATGCAAAAATCTCCTTGTTGCGAAGATATCCATGCACATCTGCCACACCAACCAGGTTCCAAGCGCCTTCGACAGGGATCCTGGTATGATGCTTGAGTTCTGTACGGTACGATCAGAAAGTTTATAAGGCGAGAAATATCAATCTTGCCTCGCAAAATGTGATGAATAGCGTACTCAAGCATGGACCGATGGAATGTTTCGGACTGGATGAGATTATCGACGCCGAGTCTGCAAAGGCCTAGTAGGATCGGAACCAGTCTGAAGGAATTTCCAAGTCCAAATGTTTCCAGAAGCCGCGCGGCAGCGTCAAGATTTTCGGTAGCTTCTAACGTTTGTTGAATTGCTCTATCTTGCAGATGTTTGAACGTTTCGTAGGGAATACCCAGATCTTCAAGTAGCATCACAAGGGGGCGATTGAGGCAGAGCTTGAGCGGCCGGTCAAAGAACTGGGCAATTTCTATGCTATTTGTTAGTGGAGTAGTGAACTTCCGCATGCTAGGTCTAACACAGATGACGCTTCCTTTTAGCTTGTAGTCAACGCTGAGCATCCCTTTGGATCCACCGAATCGTATCTGAAAGGCAGAAATTGAAAGATCGGTCCGGTTCCTAGTGCGGCGTCTAGTGCCTTTCAGCTCATTGAAAACTTCCAATGCGAATTCACGAGACATAGTCCCTACCCCATCGGTGAAGTTGTATCTTTCGTCATGAGTAAGCTTGTCATCGAGAAAATGGGTTTCTTCCACTTCAACGAGGGATGCTTCTGTGGCGGTAAAGGCTTGAGAGATGCGGGCTCCATAGAGAGCAGGGCACCGCCTGAGTTCCTCGCTATCGAAGATGCCAATTCGTCTTATGATTGCATCAGAATCGACAATGCAATCTAACTCATCGTCATAGAACGGCCTGAGGAACCAGACTAAGTCTAATGAGTTCTTGCGGAAGAGTTCAGCGGTAGGTTATGCCGCTCACCGGTGTGCTCTTTAAGTGAACTTTGAGTGTAGGCCAAAAATTTGAACACCCGACCAGCAATAATCAGACCTTTTGCTAAGATTGGACGTATTCTTGTGCGAAAATAGGCTTCCCTGTCCACGTTCCGGTCATATCTGAGGGAAATTCAGCTTCATGAAGGTGTCTGATTAATAAATATCAGACCTGTGCTTGACTTCCTCCTCGTCCGTGAATCGAACCTTCAAGAAATACTCATGCCGGGAAGGGTACCATCGGATAATGCGATTCGAGCGCTCCGTGAAAGGCCCATCAGGCCACTGCGTAGTTGGAGAAATCGAAAGATGATATGAAATAAACACATTCGGATCGTCCTTTGGTTGCTTTCCCTCCTTGGCGTAAGTCTTGAAAACTGAATTAAAGCACTCTACGATGCCGTCATATTCTTCCTTTTCATCGTACCAGTCCTGAACCTTTGAACGAAACCCTTGTAGCACAGCGGCTGCGTAGGCTGACCCTTTCAGTCTGATAAGACTGCGAATCTCAGGTATCAGGATCACCATTTCTTTGACGTCTACAAGGAGATGCCGAACAAGATACTCCACTTGAAACGCAACGTTCCAGTCGACTCGTTTCACAAAAGTGTTCACCGTACTAATCATCGACTGATTGAAAATGTCCAAACGATCTACGGGAATGACTTCACGATCAATGCCCTTCGCCTTCGCTGGGCGCGCCTGGGCAAGATAGTATAGCGATTGGAACAAGTTTAAATCGGCTGCCGACGTGCAAACCAGACGCAGGACACCCGATATGTACGAAACAAGCCTTTCATGTTCAGGAAAAGGAAGATATGAAACACGCTGGTTTCTGACTGAATTGTCCTCGAAAGTGTATCTCGTTTCAAATGAAGGGGAATTATACAGCATGAGATAGATTATCGGTTGCCAAGGTTGGGAAGGATCGGTGTAGAAATGAACAGAGAGGTAGCGAATGCTTGTTAGTCGAATACGGATAAAAGCGTGCTGCGATATCGTTTCGTTGGTTTGAGCACTGATGAGGATTTCCGGCGCCTCTTGAGAGTTGAATCTCAACTCTCCGGTTGGAATACACAAGTGTTCCCACTCGATGGAAAAGACACCATCCCGAGTGAGCCACCCAAATTGTATTTGCCCAATATTCACTGTGCTGGAACTCAGAGTGGCTCTTCGATGGTCTTCTTTTTCCGCATGTACGGGATCTTGAAAGGGAAGTCGAGTTATCTTTTCAAGAACTTCGGATCTGGCTAGGTATAGACTCTCCTCGAATTTAACTCGTTGCCCTGATCTAACATCAGGGAGTCATTTCAGACAGATTGGCAAGCCACGTACCCCCAATGAAACATTTCTTGAAGGGAGGATAACCGTCATCTCTCCGACCGTATTCGTCAAGGAACCGTCTCCCAATGTCGGAAGAAGGCAGAGTCAAAGCCCCTGTAAGTAGATATAGCAAAGCAATGAAGAGAGACCAGTAAATCTTGCCTTTTCCCATGTGTGGTCGGCCACCTTTTCCGCCATAAAGATGAACCTCGAAGTTAATGATTGATTCCTGAAAGTGACAATAGCCGGGACCTTGGACGGTCTTCTGTGAGCAGACGACGGAAACTTCCGAGGAAGTACGCTTACCGTGAAAGATAATGGCCAGATGGCGTGTAACGTCATATTTGGTCAAGCTTGTATCGATATTTTTCATATAGATCTCCATTCTAATACCCTTATGCAAAGCGGGGCCAAGTCATAGGACTTTTCAGCTCGGCTGGCTTATGGACGAAAGGAGCGATTGAAGAGCAGGAGCGATTGAAGGGCAGTAGCGATGGGACGATCACAAAGGAAAAGTGGGCGCTAAACAGCGCAATTCGGACAGATCCTCAACGCGTCGACGCGTTCGAGATATTCAATAGAAAGAAACATTTAATTGACTTTACATGGAAAGGATCGCAGTAAAACTATACTAATCCATCCTTTTCCGCTCCCTGCTGCGGGCGATTCCTTCTGAGATGCCCCGGTCCGCATCAATCAGTCTGTATCCATCCTATCTTCTCCCCTCTCTTGGTCAGCTTGCCGCTGTATCGCCCTCAAAAACGGCTCAATCCCCAACCCCGCTTCTTCAGGTAGTCCAAGCCCACGTACGAGTCCTCCTAAAAGACCAGTTCTAAGTGCTTGATCCAAATTAGACACTGCCGAGCGAAATTGCGGGGAACTAGGTTAAAGGAGTTATGAACTACACACAGTAGTCAATTGAGATCAGCAAACACACCTGATAATCCGTTCGACAACTTCGGCTGAAGGAGGCATTGGTAGATCTGGGGGAAGGTGGGGGAAGAGCGTTGGAACAAGTTCCGGATGACTCGTGAATAGTGGGGTGATATTGGCAGGAGTTAGAATGTCATTCAAGGATATTTCTGGACAGATGTGAACTTTGAGATTTTGTACATCTTCAGTCAAGCTTACCAGGAACTGCAGAAGCCCCGGCCCTCCCTGATACAGCGCCGCTCAACAGCTGCTGAAGCTGGGCCAATTGCTCCGGGGTGGCTTGGAAAGCGGAAGGAGCGTTCGATCTGAGCAAACAGATTAATCGACAAGGAGAGCAATATTATATTGACCCACGATGATGGAGCAGAAGTAGACGTAGAAGCCTCCGGCTGAGAAGTTGAAGAGCCCCAGGATGCTTCATAGTCGGGATCCATGAGGAAACCATTCACGTTGTTTACAAACTCTTCATCTCTAGCTGACGAAGCGTCCTAAACGAGTCGTTTGCAAAATAACAAAAATACACCTCGAGCTTACAACATACCTGCATCCAGAACTACGATTCCTAGCCAGTCAGATGTGAAATAGAATAGATGTGTGCAACTCACAAAGTGCCTCTGGTCCGAGGAAGAAAACTTGAGAACATAAACGCGGCCTGAAGCTTGGGAGATTCTGGAGAAGGATGCATCTGACGGAAACAAAATAAGATCCTGGGCTGTGATCAATGAATGGTTCAAATATTGGGCCTTGTTCGAGATACCTCTTCTACTTCGCCAGTAGTTCGATTCTTCCAAAGAAAGTGTAAGAGATCATCCTCCTTCTTCAAGATAACGGCGCCTTTGGCAGGATTTGGATCGACAAAGTTTGTGCCGCCTCTTCGAAAAGCTCTGCCGGCTTTGAATGCGAGTAGAATGTCAGAATCAGACATGGTTGTACAAGTTGAAGTACGGTGTCTACACGCGACGCGCGTCTCAAAGAACCCTGAGTCTAGAAAAGGATAAAAATTCCCATCTCATATACCTTGCCCCTGCACAACCAGGAATGTCCTACGACTCTTTCAATGAACCTTCAGCCTGGGCAATTCCAACTTCAGAACCCGGAGATATTGTAACTGAAGCTTTGAAAAAGGAAAAAGTCCTCAAGTAAGTCGTCGTTTCCTGCGATACCTCGTCAATATCTGAACGTCGTTTAGAGAACTTGCGGCATCTCAAGAGGATTTGAAAGGTGCAGTTCTGGGTACAGCTACCTCTAGCAGAAGGTATTCAATACAATGTTCATTTAGCTCTCTACGGTCGAGTGCAATCTGTGCAGAAGGAGGTCGATAAGCTACATTCCGGAAATGAGACACTGCAAATGTATATTGATAATCTGACGGTTCAAATGGCCAAGAGGAAATGAGCGCAGCAGTTCCAGAATGGGATTGCATTAGCGGTTGAAGACCACGAAGGTCCATACGTAGAAGATAGGATGTACAGATAGGATAAGTACGTGATGATACATTCCAGCCTTAAGTGCTGAATCATAATATACCAAAAGATTCAATGACTCCGGCTCAAAAGCCATTGAAGAACAATGTCGCTAAAGAAATATCAGTTTAACATCTACCAGCTGAACCTTTTCTGCTCACAGATTATGTTGAGATTTCATTGAACACTGTACCCAAAACAAGGTTCAGACTGTGTCGGGAACTCGAGGTAGATCTACGTACCGAATAGCACTAGAAAGAATGTCTTCATCAATCAAATGCTAAAAACGACCTTCAATCACTTACAGAAACCGGGCGATCGCTAATTTTATCCAATTGGCTATTCGAGAAGGGTAAGAGGAAGAATATGAACGCAAAAGCTATCCACGTACAGCGCAGGTATAAGCTCTTTGACTGGGGCGTGGTCATCCAGATCGTTCTTGTTACCCAACTAGAACAGGGGTTTTATAACCCGACAGAATTTAGCCAATATAACGCACCACTAGTAAAGGAACAGCGGTAAGATTTGGCTGGGATAAGAGCTGGTGTAACTCGAATCGAGCAGAGTCGAATTTTTCTCGCTACAGCTCCTCTGTAAGAACAGAAGGTGCGTATATTTTATACTTGTCACATACATCGGAAGAATCAACAACAAAGCTAAGATGAGTTGTGAGTACGAATTTCTCATAGAAGAGAGGTTATACCAACACTATGGCATCTACACCATTGCAATATCTCTCCCATGTACTACGAAATTTGGGTTGACCTATGTTCCAATCATATTCCAATTGAGATCAGGATCAGGAATTCAGGTTAATCGCGAACACGTACCTGCAATGTCCCATACATTTATTGTTACATTTCCTTTCCTAACTTTCCGAAAGTTGTACGCGACGGTGGGAACAACTTCTTCGCTCCACTAGAGTAATGAACCATGAGCTGGTTTCCGGATACCGCACAGATATCGTACTTGTCCGAAACAAAAGAAATTCGTCAGGCTCGTCTTTCCCGAGGCCTTTAATGATACAGGTTAGCAAGACACGGCATTGACGAATTGACAGATGACGCAGACCTGAAGACCGACGATGGCTATTTCAACCGTTTTGGAGAAAAAGAGTCTGTACAATGATGGTAAGCGAGAAAGAAAGAGATGGGTAATTAGCGGCCATACGCAGAGAACCATTGAAAGAGTGATGAAAAGAATCCTGGCATTTCGAGTTGGAGATTGTGGAAAGAAGTGAATAATATTCCAATTTCCTAATTTGGTCTTTACCACCATGTTCCTTCGGGCGTTCACTCGTCTGTCCCCGCTATATTCTCCAAATATCATCCAGAATGCTAGGAATCCTAGTCTATTACACCAATTTCGCTCTTTTCACTCTACCCCCTCAATGTTGGCTACAATGAACCAAGCCATGAAACGTAAAAAACCTCCTCCACGTCGACAGACACTTTCTGGCTCTCCCTTATTAGAGCAGTGTCCTCAAAGAAAGGGCGTATGCACACAAATTATGATAAGGACGCCCAAAAAACCTAATTCGGCCAGGCGGAAAGTTGCCCGTGTCAAGTTGACCAATGGAGAGTCGGTCATGGCTTATATTCAGGGCGAAGGCCACAATCTTCAGGAGCACAGTGTCGTTCTTGTACGAGGCGGTCGTGTTAAAGATTTGCCTGGAGTCAAGTACGTAGCAGCGAATTCCAGACCGCTGTTTTTCTGACCATCTTTGTAGGTACAAAGTGGTCCGTGGAGCGTTGGACTTTGGTGGTGTCGTTGGGAGAAGCTCAGCTCGCAGTCGCTACGGGTAAAGTCATTCGTTGCGTTATCATTATAGACAATACTGACACGTATTCTGTAGTGTAAAGAAGCCTAAAAAATGATCCTATGATAATGATGTTTTCCTGGTATCAATAAAGTCCCTCCGAGTAATGCGTTCAATCTCAAAATCCAAATTACCATAAAAAATTATAAATTCATCAACCCTCCGCTTTCCCTCATCTTGCGTTCTCTTTCCTTCCTTGCCCTAACAGCCTTCTCGATAGAGCTTTTCAGAGCCCAGCACCAAGCATCACGCTCTAGTCGGCTCCTTGTACGAAAGATGGCGATTTTTCTCTTCGCGTTCAGCGGCGGGATTTTGGTCTTTGCTCCCGCAGCCGGCGTAGAAGAAGAGGCCTGTAATGAGGCAACACTATCACTGGCAGTTGTAACTCCTTCAGAGGCCACGGGTTTGTTTCGATACAAAATAACAAACAGCCTATCTTCCTCTGGGTCGTCCGTTTCTAAACCATCTTGGTACCTTCTCGGGACATTGTCTGCGTTTGGATTAAATTGACCTGAAGGGAGCAATTGAGCCGCCAAATACCCCGAACAAACGTATGCATCAGCGAGGTAGATTTTTTTCCGCACAGAGGAGTGTAGTACGGATTTTGGAGTTATACGGAAATGAATAAGGCTTTCGGGTAAGAGGACAAGATCCATTAACCTGATTGGAAGAATCAGAATCAGCCGATAAAGCGCGTCTTTAATTCTTACCCATACTGAGAATGGAGGCCTCTCTTCATGAATACCTTTCCACTCTTGATAATAGGCTTGCACCCTTCCAATACACACCAATTGAACATGGACCCTAGAGCTGGCAAAGGGGAAGAGAGGTCGACCGGTGATTCAGCGTAGGGCGTCCGTTCAACCTCTGCGTAAGTATGAGGCGTTACCAACGGCCGAAAAGCTTGGGCGAGCTCCATTTCCTCCTTAGCATCGTTACGATGCTTCAACTTCCAATAACGCACGAGCGCCTGCAACCGCTCTATCCATTCAAGCGTGACCAGGCATGAATACGTCTGACAGAATCGTTAAGTTTTCAGACCAGCAATTGCAGCTGATCCACACAGACCTCGAAGCGTAAAACATGCCCATTGGTCAAAAGTAGTTCCAACGACCTCTTCATCTTCAGCTGGCGTTTATCCGCGCTCTTGTTGAGTACTTCTTCTCCTCCAGCATCTTCCCGATCACTTTGGCTAGCTTCTTCGACGACTTCGAGTAAATGTTCTTCCTCTTCTTCCGTATGATCATGCGCTCCCTGCATGACCGGATGTTTTGCTCGTCTGACGGCCATAATCGACCTGAGGTCCATGACGCCTGTAGCGTCTAAAAGTTGCCGAATGCCTCGTTGCACTTCAGATTTTTGCAACTCTTGAGCATAATTTACATCGGGTCCCATGAGCTCATGAGCGGCTCCGAGAGGCATAGGAGGATGCGGATTGGAAGTATTTAAGACGAAAAGATTGCCTTCGTGGGTGACCAAGTAAAGTGGCTGTTTGGTCTGGCTGTTGGGCTTGATACGATCCACGTAACCTTCAATCGCAGGTGGCTCGTAGAGACGAGACCCATCTCGCTGGAGAACGAAAGTAGTGCGATGTTCCGCCATCCGCAATTCTAGATGCACAGGAGCATTTGACTGCGGGAAAGAGGATTAGTACAGTCGACTAGCACTTGACACATGCACCTACCTGCTTCAAAGCTAAACCGCACAAAACGGCCCAGTCCCTCGGTCGCCCTTCAGTATCATCGTGCAACCATACCCAATCTATATACGAACTATCCCGCCAGCACAAGTGCAGCGAGTTTCCTGCTGCCAGCTGTCGTTCGATAACAAATTTCCAATCCGGCACAGCCCGCAAGGAGTGCATACTGAGAGAAATGAGGTTCTCATTGGAAAAAATCTTGTATGTCTGAATACTGTCCACATTCGGCATCTCTATTTTCAGCTTGTTGTCTAGGCGAGGTACACGAATTTCAACCACAGGGGGTAGAACGCCCGAACGAAATCTCCTGAGTAGCCTAGTCATGAATAAAGAAATGTATTGACGTTGAAGGAGGACTGACCATAACCGCCATATCCAATCAAACGCACGGGTACGACTCTTGACGTTGAAAATAAAGATATTGGATCCTTCTTTCGATGAATGAATATTCCACTTTGCTTTGACTGGATTGAACCGTCGAGAAGTAGGGCTACACGTTATACAAAACGTCAGGTCCACAAAAGAATAGAGAAAAAGTCGGGTTCTGGAGCCTTTCAAAGGAATAATAAAAGCAAGATATTTATGGTGAGTGATCCATTCCTTCATTCCTATGGTCTAGGTGACGTGAGTAGCGCTTTGAAAGAAGCAGAGGTGTATATGTACTAACATAATTCTCATATATCTCGAGATAGTCCTTTCGCCAAACCACGAGAAACTCGCCCCGACCCTCAAACTTGAGGTTGCGTGTGACGCGATGAACGGATTCATCGAAGCTAGTAAACACGTCTACTCTGTCAGTAGAATAAGCCCTCACATACATTCTATCTTTTGTCATGGTTAAGTAAACAAAGAAAATGCGCAAATTGAAGTTAGCAAACCTCTCATAGCAACATCTCCCAAAAGTTTTGGATCTTCTGCAGCGGATATGCTCATGGCACCAGCACTGGTGCCACTTACATCTGTACCGGTACGTTCCAGAACCTCGGTAGGCGGGGCAGGAAGTGAGGAGTCGCTTTCCACAGGTGAAAGCGCGTAATGGACGGTTTTCTTGCTTTTGTTGGGCGAATTACCAGCTGAAGATAATGAAGGCAGGTTGGGGAGCTTCATGATTGGATGGCGTGAAGGTTCCGATTGAGTCTGGCTTGGACCCGAATCTGGCTGCAGGGATACCGAAGGGCGAAGGAGAGGAGTGCTCGAAGTAGAACTCGCGGCACGGGAAACAGGATTTTCGTTAGCCGGAAGTAGTAGATCGTTATTCGACGAAGGGTTTGGGGGAGAAACGGATTGAGATTTGGCAGATTCAGAGGGTTCAGTGGGAGCGGTGACAAAAGTCTGCTGGGTTTGCTGTTCGCTGAACTGGTTGTTCAACCTGGAGTCGCTGAGGGGCTCAAGAACTGTATCAAGAGGAAAAAATGGAGCAGGTGGTTGTGCCGAATTACGACTGGAAATCCTAGATAGAGTCTCTTCTTCCGCTATAATGTTTAATCCAGCAATAGTCCCAATCTCGAAACTTCCTCCAATCCAGCTATTGGTTGCATTTTTGTTCACATCGGAGTCGGAACGACCTCGAAGACGACGTAAAGCGACTCCCCATTCGCTTTCATTCCACCGCCGGTACATTTCTTCTCTGGTACTCTGCTCTTCATTTTCTCCCCAGTTTGAGTCCTCTTCTCGCCCTCCACTTTCCTGGAGAAAGAAACTTCGCGCGTAATGATTGATAATTCGCCGAATTTGTTCATCTTCTGAATCTGAACTGTGTATTCCAGGAAAAATATGCTTTCTTTTGTTTCGTTTCTTCAATTCTTCGGGTATAGGTAAAACTTTCTGTGGCATAGGTCCGACGAATATGCGGCGGTGGCCGTGCTGAGGAACCGGGTCATCCAGCTTGGAAGCAGATGTGGTTGCGACAGAAGAGCTCGAGATAAATCTCACTATTGGAGGGGCCATCGAAAGGCGGTGAGGAGTTGAGCGGCGGGAGATAAAGAGAGTATGGATAATGAGAGTATGGATGACATCAATGGGACTTTATTCGCGCGCTAAAGTTACTAAATAGGGGTTTTCTTCAACCTGTATTCTCATGTTCAATGATTAGAATCAAGTATACAGGGCTACAATTATACAGATTGAGAAGGGATTATAGTGATTCTAGTATAATTACTATTTCCAGAGCTGAAACTAGTGACATTTTTCCAGAAGACTTAGGAATCCGACAGAGCTTTGCGAAGCATCTCACGACTTTCTTTGAAATATTCTTCGGCTTCAGGTCGTTCGAAGCTAGGAGATTCCTGTCAGACTGTGAAAAATGCTTCTAATCTAGATACTTACGCGATTTTCTTGCCCTTTGTGTGCATGTCGGGTTCCCTGAGAGCGAAGGGGTTCACATCGGTTTTGCTATCGAGGTTGGCGAGACTATGATTCACAAATCGGTGGGTAGTCTCATCCGAGCGAACAGCGTATATGACGTCCAGCAGTTTAGCATCGGGGGCTAGACGCCAATAATCGATGGCAATCTGAGGAGCTGGCATATCAGACCTGAAAGATTTCATACTGAGAATTTCAAGCGTCCTCAGGATCAAGACATTCACATACCATTCTGGTACTCGGCCTGCTTCCATCTCTTTGATACATTTGGTGCTATAGGTGTTTCGAATGCTTAGTTCAATATGGAGGTGTTAGCTGTAAGATACTCACTATGTGAGAACAGCCTCTTCTTCTAGATGTCCAACAAAGCGATGACATGCGCGAGGGGCGAAGAGATATGTAAGGACTAGTAAAGTGAGTGTTGAGGATGTATTGCACCGGATAGCTGGACGCACAGAACAAGTTGTAAAAAACACCCTGAGCACCAAGTATCAATGCTCGGAAAAAGATAGAGGGATTTCGAAGGGTCATAAAAGTCCTAAAGAGAGTTGAGATCTGGTAACATCAGGCCATCAGACTTGCAATACTAACATTAAATGCATTCGCTCATTTTCTGCTTCCTCTAGGCAAGTATGGATCCTAGAATACAGTCTGGATAGTTCTGTAACAATACAAATAAATGGACATACCATCCATTATCTCGACGGAAAAGTCGTAAACTCTGAAGGTGTCGTGCAGTTGCAGCGACCATTCCAGGGACACCGGCGATGGATTCGAGAAACAGAATTCGCTGGTTTCTCAAGTCAGACGATGGCCCGGTCGGCAGATGCATAAACGCTTACTTGCAACCATTGCTTATGATCTAAAACATACCCTTCTTTTCGGAGCTGCTCGAGAGTCATGTTTGCGCCAGGAGGTATCTCTTTGTGTTTATAGCCTGATACGAGATCGTATCCCCATCTGTCATCAAATACTAAGTATTGATATTCATTCAAAGTGCTCCAGAAGCCACGGACCTACACAGCTTGACCAAATTTGCGGCCAGCTTGTCAGAAAAGGTAGTAGCGTTGCGATGTAACACCTAGAGAGATTCTTTTGTCAATTCAATATCCGCCTTGGAGTAAGATAAAATCGTACCTCGACAGCTTTGAGTTCTTCGGGGGTGTACACAGGATGGAAGAGCACCCAATCGCCGTGATGGCCTCCATTTGGGTATGGAATGTCTCCAACAGTCGATGGAGTGGAAGGCAAAGATGAATCACCTGTCAAGATGTCAAGATGTATGAGTATTCAATCTCTATCATAAGAAACGAACTAACGCTTATGGGGTCCAACAGCTGCTGCTTTTGCTTTTCGACCTGTTAAGTCATTGAAACGGCGAACGGTTGAAGATAGTCCTCTGCGAGCTTCGCAAGACGCGGTCAGCCTGAGAGAGCCGATTAAAACTACGCGATAACCGATGCCTCTTCCAATATGAGGAGCGAGAGTGGCCACAGGGTGTTGTAGCATGAGTATGAAAGACGCCAATGTCAGATGGCTGGGGGAGTAAGATTTTGTCTTGACGAAAAGCCCGCTGGCTGTGGCATTTTATACCTAGTCACAATGTAGTCCCGCGTCTTTCCGGTTCATTACCCGATTCAAACCGAGAAAAAGGTAGAAACCTTGATGCGTTTCAGATTCCTTACAGTATCTGAGTACCTTGAAATGCTCTTTTTTGACAAGGTAAGAGCAAGAAAAAAGTGGGTCTTCTGGGTAAATGAGAGCCTCAAAACTCAGCTGTTCTTTCCAAACTGAGCCACTTGAACTCTCGGCAAGAAATCGGCATCACGCTGGCTTTGCTGGATACACGGCTAGTAAGGGCAGTAATACCTGTAATGCATTCTCGATGGACATGTTTTTAGTAGATTATACTTCTGTAAGATAAGTAGCTTTATGTGCTCGCGATCGCCCTCTAGATCCTAGCGGCTATACACCATCCAATTATCAGGAGGTTGATCCTGTGTCCGGTTTGCTCTCCTCCAATGTCATCTCACTCAGTTTTCTCTCAGCGGCATCGTGAATAGCTCGAGAATCCATTTCTCCTTGCGTCTCTTCTGTAGTCGCCGCTTCCTTCCTAGCAATCTCTTCCTCTGCCAAAGTATCCTCCCAGTCAACCTCTCCAATACCAAAGACAACTTTAGGTTTCCCTCTATCCTCCAAACCAATCTTGATCGTTTCTGCTCTGCCAACGTTAGCAAGGTCACGGAGGGCTTGAATGCGTTCGCCAGGCTCGATGAAATTCATTTCAAAGAACGAATCAGGTAGAGGATCCGAAGATAATGGAGCAGACGAATCCATTTCGACTCCTTCACTGCCCTCATCATCGCTCGGAATGATAGGTATTTGAAGCCGCTTTTTGCCACTAAAGTCCAGTGTTTCCCACCATTCTCGAATCTTATCCGGTGCAACTCCGGTCGGGATAGCGTACGCACGGAATTGTCGATCATACGCACCCTGCAGGGCGGCACGGATTTCGGGCTCCTTCGCGGGACCAGAGGGAAGGTGAGTGATGACCCAATGAACAGTCCCTGGAAGAAAAAAGTGAGCACCGGAGGAGGAAACGATGAAGACAGCGTACTAACAAGGTTTTTCCATATCACCCACACATCTTGCTCCTTTAGATGGGGTCTCGCCGTAGTAGCTGTTTGCAGACACTGTAATCTGTTTTATTGGTCCCGGTTGGTCATTGTTTTCCTCGTTTCCAGAATTTGCGGAATATGGTTCAACCCAGATATTCAAGTCTTTACCGACACCGTCTTGCGTCTCGAACATACATTTGACGGACTAGGTAGATAAATTTATTTTTGTGGTGAGTAAAGGCATTGACACGTACCTGTCCCGGAAAGCATGAAGCAATTTCCTCGGACACCAGCTCAAGCAATTCTATGCTCTTCTGGAAAACTCTGTCACCAGCACCTGGTGCTGCCCCAAACAGCCGCTGGTCCATCTCTTCTAGAGAAACATACTGGAAACCGAACAATCTGGCGGTATTGTGGTATGCGACGAACACTCCGTCCATATTTCCGATACGCGCCTGGAACTGATATTTGAGAAACGCGGAGCGAATGAGATCGTAGTACTCTCTCTCAAAGCTCTCTACGAAACCACTGTTTCGCCTGATAACATAACCAGAGTTTTCCTAGTCGTTATGGTTAGATCTCGAATTGAATCTGAGAGGAATACGGATGCAAACCTCGAAATTGAGAATGTCCATGCGGATAGGAAGACACGCTCGAGTTTTTATATCGAAAACGCCAGTGCCAGGAAGACGGCTATCGTGACAATCCAGCTGGGAGCGCATTACAAATTTATCTGACTGGAAGATATGAGTTCATGCAGTCGGAGCAGTAGGAGGAAGTATTACCTTTGAGTATCGATAAGCTTCTCTCATGGGTTCCTCAGTAAGTTTTTCTGATGGCGTTCTATGCGATCGAATGTAGGAGAGGAACTCTTCGGAAGGCACAGTGAGATATTTCTCGAGGACCATGCCCATCCAGACAAGAATATTTTTATCCGCGTCGCTTGATTTTGACGAGGAATCGATTGAATATACGCCATCATGATAGTTGAATATAACAGAAGCTGGCATACGTTGGCCAGGCGTGAAAGTTGGGGCCTGCAGTGTGGAATTAAGAATAACACCATCTGGTTGTAACGGGATGCCTACTTCTCTTCGAAATTCCAGCCCTAAAGCACTTGTGTCCACCGTCTTGTTACCGGAGAGTAAGAAATATATATGGCAGAGCATTCCCGAAAGTGACGAGGTTGAGCCTCCGAATTTTCGACCTTCTTGCTTGGCCAAAGCCCATAGGTCCTGATTGTTCATTATTAGCATCTTACTTCCGGATCGACCTGACAAATGCTGACCTGATCGCGGGAACTTCTAATGAAGCCAGTGAGACGCTCGAATGCGAAGTCAAAAACTTTAGGGATAATACCCAGAGCGGGCGGAAAGTTATAAACGCGGGATCGAGGATCTCGCAACCAGTGAACTCCGGGACTATCAAGTTGCATGAGAAGCAGCACATCAGACACCAAAAGCTATCAATACTTGAACAATACGCGGTCCAATCCGTGATGCAAGTTTACGATTGGGTGTTGTTTAGTTGGGGGGGATAAATCTTGAAGTACGGTTTTAGGTATATCTTCCAAGAGTCCTTCCAGACGCCGTGAATAGTCGACAGGAAAACGGACATGTGGGGGAGGACCGCGAGCCTGAGTGTCTGGTTCTGCGTCTGCTTTCAAGTCTGAAAGGAAAGTTCATAAGAATAACGGGTCAATAACCAACGATGAACGCGCCATCTTCGCCCCAACCTTCTTCCCAGCCCTCAATATCTAATGGACGTCTTTCAATAGCCTCCCTGGCCTTTGCCTTTTTCTTCTTCTTCTTCTTCTTCTTATTTGCTCCTGGGGCCTCGATGTTTTCCTTAATGGTCTCGACGACAGCGTGGGCATCACGAGATTGGAGGGGTCTTCCTTCAGCCCTTGCTCTAAGCCTTTCAGATAGTCTGGCTGATAGAACAGAAAGCGCTGGTGCAGATTCTATCAAAGGGTCGGAAGAGCGAGCAGACCAAGATGAAGCACGTCTTTTGGCAGGGGAAGAAAGCCGAAATAAGGATGTTTGAAGAGCCAATCTCCCTGCAGAGACCGAGAGCATTTGAAAAAGTGGGCGAGATAAATAGACTCTATTCTCAAATCTGCATGAGAGTCGCGTTAGTCCGACTCGGAACCGTGAATTTTAGCTGGTCGCGTCCGGACCGCTACTAGCCGCTACAGTACTGGATTACTTAGCTATCTACTGCTACCACGGCTATTCTAAACACATTCGTCCTTCATTCAGAGCTCGAGTCCGTGTCAGAGGAAGCATCTGGTTCATGTCTCCAACGAGAAAAACCATTGCGCTGCTGTTCGAGCCATTTTTCTCCAGACGCAAACATTTTCCTCGAAGGAAAAACTTCCAAAATTTCACAATGAATTCCAGGACAAGTTAGGGTATATATCCTGCTCAGTTCCTCTTCGCCTGAAGCGGTCTCAGCAATTAAGACGCTCTTCAAACAAAAGTCCGGCACTTCCTTCATCTGCCGGAAGGTTTGTCCTATAGCGAACTTGTCATCCAGCATGAGACGCTCGCACTCAGGAGAGGTAAACGTTACTGTGGATGTCGCTGTACAGACCACAACAGAACGGCATTTGAGAAGAACTTTACGCGTCTGAATGACAGGAGATTCCGGGGATGCGGGAGTTATTCGCGCGGTGTTGTGCGCATATAAAACCTCTACCGTAATGATATCCGCGAAAAACGTACTTGGAGAGCATTGTTCAGGGGGTGTTACTGTCGATAACTTAGCAAATGTAGTACGTACCTTAGAAGGCGCTGGAGGTCCCCTTGCGCAGCTATCATAATTCTCTCAAGTCCTGTATATTTGTGCGGTTGTTCGATCTGCAGTTTAGTGGAGTCAGTGCGAAAAGAAATTGTAAACTAGAAGAAAAAAAAAAAAACAGACCCGAACAATGGTTTGGGCTGCAGTCCAGCCTTCTTTCATCGAGGGAGAGTGCATCGCGTAGGAACTTTAAACAGTCCTTCGGGTAACACTTCAATGAGAGATGATCAGATTCAAATATGCTTGGCGAGCGTTGCTCGATTTTATAGAAGAGAGTGACGGATGTTAAGCGAATTGGCTCCCTCCCTCCAGCTGTCATTAAACCCATCAAAAATTGCGCGACAGCTAGCTCTACTTGTATGTAGCTTCATCAGGATGCGGAATGACTGGCAAATTATGACTAGGAAGGAGTCCATTTTTCAAATTCACGGCAGAGCCCAACGCTAAGCTCTGACTGGGAGTCTCGACATCGCGTCCGATACTTACATCGAAGATGTTACTCACCCTATCGCATTTTGGAGGTGCCAAGCTTGCAGAATGCTCATATTGCTCGATATACCGGACGAAGTTCAGATCCTGAGATGGAAAGGACTACTCAGGCTATGAACTAGGATCATGAATGACTGTACATTAGATGATAATCTATAATCGCTTCCATACTATATACAGTAGCAATTGTCAAGCAGAAATGTACAGTATTGAAGTAAACGAGCTCCACCTGGCCTTGGGTCGGGATTTTAGCAGTCCCGACTCCCACCCTCACTCCGACTGTTGGAGAAGTCACAATTTTCATCGTTGCAACTGGGGCCCAGCCCCTTCAGTCTTAGCTAGCCGGTCAGATTTGCAAGGAGATTGTTCCGAAAACATGGCGTAAGCATGTAAATTACTAACTGACATACCGTATGTAGGGTATTTTAGGCCCTTTAGCTCACACCATTGCATTCCTGCCTGAGAACTTGAGTAGAAAGCTCTTTCGGTCACCTCCGTAAACATAGAATGGCTGAGGATGAAGCTCGAGGAGCCAGCAGGGTGCTCGTTATCGAGTTATATATGAAGGGTAACCTCAAACGGTCGTAAATGGCTTGTCTATATTCTTAACCCACTAACTCAAAACCGCAGAATGAAATATCAATCACTTCCGTAGATACTCAAAGCGGTACGTACCATACCACAATAGGCCGAAAAAGTTGCGCTATCCGAGGCGAAGAATGTCAATCGTCAGTGATTCGTCACCAACGAAAGCTATCTGGTAAGTACAATGGGCTTAGTAAAAATGCCCTCAGCCTTCTTTCTCGGGACTTGGAAATGGAGATATGTCAAGCGTTTAAAACGTGGTTTCATGTGTGAAAACACGAAACCCCTCAACCTATTTAGTGAAGCTCTCAACTTCCTACTTCATTATACCGACTGAAAATGGTCCCCAACACGGAAGAACAATATGCTCGCCTCGACACTTGTGTCTTACAGGTAAGTATCGAGGCTAGAGAGAGTAGCATAGACTTGGACACCACTGTGGACATTTAAACCTGTAGCCAAAGCAAGTTACCTTGTACAATGGTAGGAAGGCCAAGGTACAGCTGCAGATCCTCATAGTATGTCGACTTAACATTTGCAAGCGGTCTTTAACACTTAGGCTTCGAATAGGTTGGCTGTGGTCTAGGAGGTCTAGCTGCGGCTTACACGCTAGGTCAAGCAGGACATGACGTTACTGTTCTCGAAAGCTCTCCATCCATTGGTGATGTAGGAGCAGGAATTCAAGCAGGACCGAGTAAGTGAGACATTTTGCCAAGAGTATAATCTTGCATGACGGCTGATGTACTGCGTAGATTTGTCCCGATTGTTAAGCAGATGGGGTTTGGAAGAGAAGCTAAAGAGTATCGCTGAGAATGACAAGCCCTCCTGGTTTACTTTTCGTAGATGTGAGTTAAACGACAAGCATGTATCCGAGACTCACCAAACTCGCGTCGTGCAGACAGCACTGGAGAGGTTGTTGGCATGTCGCGTTTAGAAGGTAAACTTGACCGCGCTCACGGCGCACCGTGGTTTGTGCTGCATGTACTATTTTCTTTTCACATAATGCCCGACAAGCTCGTCTCCTAATTTCCCATTTGCAGCGTGCAGACCTATATGGGATGCTGTTTTCAATAGCATCACCATATATGAAGCTCAAATTGAACAGTAAAGTCGTTGCTTTGGAGACCAAGATCCCAGAAAAACCTTCAGTGACTTTGCAAACCGGAGAAGTCATTTCTGCGGACTTTGTAATTGGGGCAGACGGAATCAATAGTATTGTACGAAGTCACATCACTGGTCAGCAGTTCGTAGGTACGTCTACTGGAGATGTTGCGTACAGAGTCGTCCTACCAACAGAAACGTTCCTGAGCGACCCACAACTGAAGACTCTGGTTGAAGAACCTAGGGTGACTTGCTGGATGGGGCCCGGGGGGCACGTTGTAGGATATTGCATCGTAAGTCTGTTCATTGATCTTGAGCAGAAAGGGAACCTCGAGCGCTACGCAGCGAAATCGAAAAGAGTACAATATTGTATTGATAAAACATGGCAATGAGGAAGCCTATTCATGGACGGAGAAGGGTGATCCAAATGAAATGCGCGCGGGGTTTAACGGATGGGAGCCTTGGTACGTTTGTCGCCTGTATGAGAATGATCCCAAGAGTGATCAAGTTTGAGGCAGCGTACAGAAACTGCTGTCTCGCGCAGAGTTCGTACTCAAGAGCAAACTCGTCATTTGTGAACCGTTGAAGACTTGGATCCATGAAAGCGGACGCGTAGTCTTACTAGGAGACTCGTGTCATCCCATGCTCGTTCGTGTCTGGCCGTCTTGGAATGATGCATTGATTGACTGGATGATTATAGCCGTACAGAGCCCAAGGTTCTGCAATGGCGGTCAGTTCATGATTGATTTTTTTTGCCGGGCTTGACAATCTAAATTTATCTTCAGATTGAGGATGCCGCTGTGCTCGGAAATCTTTTCTCGAGAATATCTGACTGCTCACAGATACCTAAATTTTTGAAAGCTTACGAAGAGATCCGTCATCCCAGAACGTCTGCTACGCAAGCTGCTTCGACTTTGAACCGACATGTGTACCACCTTGCGGATGGTTTGGAGCAGCAAAGCCGAGATTCGAAGATGCGGGAAGCAATGGCTCGGGAACTTTCGAGCCAGGAATGGGCCAGAAATGAGTCTAGCATCAACTATGGTCGCGATAATCCAAATGCATGGTCAGATGAAGCGAAGAACAGGGCACAGTTTGACTATGACCCTGACGTTGCGGTAGAACGTTGGTGGTCTAGGAAAGGAAGTGAAATGGAAGCAGGGACTCAGAGTAAACTATGAAAATAATCTTTAGAATTGACGGAAATCAGATTATTATAGAGAAAGTATTGAAATGGGCTCCGGCGCTTATTCAAGTGATTGCTTTGCCGCGTCGACTAACAACACCGACAGCCGACAACCTCAACGAACGCAATGGATTCCGAGGAAAGAGTTCAAGCTGCCTGTGAATTTATTCTTCAGTCGCCTCCAGGAGAGATAAATGACGTGCTGAACGGTTAGTTACAAATCGTTCCGCATCGCTTGCCTTGATCTCAACCGCGACCTGGAGCAGATGTTCGCAATATAATATCCAATGACGACCTGTTGCAAGAAGGAATTGTTCCTGCGCTAAAGAAATATAATCTCGCCCAGTTTATTACTGTCGATATTCCTGAAACGAATCATCAGGTCCGTTTTGTGTTGGCTGGAATTGACCAGGATTAAGACCCGCGTTTTGTAGTCAATCATCAGCGAGGCTGCCCGGTTACAGACAAATTTTGAAGAAGGAGAAGGTCAAGAAAGATGGATTGACCCTCGATCGAAGAAAAGTTTTGTATTTGATCATATAGCTCTGGTACGTTGGATGATTCTAGATTTGCCAGCCGTTACTAAACATTTTTCAGGAAGCCTTGGATCCTCAACCTTTCGAACCCAACGAAGAATTTGAGCCATTTAGGTGTGCAATATTTCCAAAAAACACGCAATTTCACGACAGACTTCCGTGCCTTTAGGACTGCATTGGAAAAAGCATCGCTGAACTACCTTCTGGCTCACTATCACGCCGGAGTGACTTCCGTCTTCTCCAGTCAACATATCCCGAATCAATTCATCTTACAGATTGTCGCTAACAAATATAATCCCACAAACTTTTGGTGAGACACTCGATGATTTCGGATCGGCTATCTCTGACTTCTCCAGGTCTGGCCGATGGCGGTCAGAGTATATCATTGACTTGAACGACCATACCATGAAAGGATCAATGTTGGTCCACGTGCATTACTACGAGCAAGGAAATGTCGGTAACCTCCCTGGCTGACTTTCGATATTTGCAATGATTGATGTGTGTTCTAGGTACAACTATCCACCACCCATTCGGTATCGATGACCCTTCCTCCAGCGATTGTAACTGCATCTCCTGAGAGCGCTGGGACCAAGATACTTGCGCTGATAGAAGCTGAAGAAGGAAAATACCAAAATTCCCTGAATGACACGTATTCTGAAATGTCGGAGAAGACTTTCAAGGGCTTGAGGAGGGCTTTGCCTATGACGAGATCAAAGCTAGACTGGGAAAAGGTATGCCAATTCCTTTTCATTCCCTCGTGCCCTTATCTAACTCTTTACGTAGGTCCTTGGGTACAAATTGGGGGCCGAGTTGTCGTCAAGTAAGGGCGCTTTCACTCCGTAAGTACGAGTTGTTGCTGTATCAATAATATCATACACATCGAAAGCAATAATCTGTACAATCGTTCCGGACTATTTTCAATGAATCAAGTTGAGGAGATCTGGGCTATATTTTTCAAAGTCAAATCTCCTCGCTTTCGGTTTGCTTCTGCCCCGAGTTTTTGCCTTCACAACCTCTGCTGTGGTAACATGCTTAATGCCTTCTGATGTTGTTCTCTGATCTTCTCCCGCTTCTCCTGTTTGCTCCGCTGCCAAGATCCATTGACATATGTGAGGTGCGACCAAGCTATATCGATCATCGAGGGCTTTATCGGTTTTCCCAACCCTCGTACTGCTCTTCTGATCACCTGTGCGATGCAGGCGTTCTATGATCTGCGAGAGTGGCTGAGTTGTTCCCGAAGAAGCCCCAGCAACATGCACGGGAGTATCCAAAAGAAGGGGAGTAGAAGATACTTTACGAGCCGCGCGGGCCATTTTGATACGGCTTAGCACTGTAGACGAGGCTGCGATCTCCTTTTTAGCAGTTCTTTCATGGTTATGAATAGGCTTGTTCGCCCCGGCCGTCGCTGAGGCAGGCTCACCCGAAGAAAAGGGAGAGGAACCTGAGGTCACTATGCTAATGTCTGCGGAAGCTGAAACAGATCGTAGATACTTCTCTTTGTCTGGCTTGACGCGTTTGTCCGATTCATTACGGGACGTAGCACCTGAATGTGCTGCCTGTGTAGCTGATGGCGAACGAGGTAGGGGTAACGAGTAAGAAGGTTTGAACTTGGGTCCCGGGCTATGTGAAAGAGCAGACGTTCCCGGCATGGAGTAACTTGGAGATTGGATTTCCGCTCCGCGTTCCGTTGATATACCGGAATCAGAGCTTGGGCCCAATGCAGGCTTTGACCCGAGAATCTGCACTTCATCTGAGTCTGAATCCGAGATAACAATGGCATCTTGATCATCCTGTGAAGGTTTAGAAGCCCTAGACACTTCAGAGCATTGTCAAAATCCTCTTCCTAATATCACACAGATGGACTCACCGGCGCGCTTGTCATCAACACTCGATTTTTTAGCAATATTTTGCGAAGCCGTTCCGACGGAGGACATATTACTCTGACGGCTGTGCTGAACGCATCGGCGACAGATCCAGTTCTGCAACGAGAGAATCTGACTTCCAAGGGGTTTTACTTCGGAGTTTTCTGTCTCGATACTTCCCCTTACACGAGTAGCCATTTCATGGTCATTTATGGGTGGTATATGGCAGGCTGATATTCTAAATTGTCATTGTGCAGTACACTGTAGTTAATAATGCTACTTACATCTGTGCCACGACCTACGACAACTTGCGCAAGTGAGCATTGGATTACTGGGTCCCTTCAAAGGTGAGCTACATCTAAAGCATAGCTGGGACATATTTTGAAGGCTATAGAAGTCAAAGAAGCACGTGATGCTCGCGACGCGTCTTTTCTTACAATCATGGCCTCTGCTACAGCCCACTCTGAAGAAGAGCTGAAAAAATGGAACGTAAATCAACTCAAACAGTTTTGTAAGGAAAAGGGCATTGTGGGATACTCGAAACTCACAAAGCACCTGCTTGTTCAAAAGATTCTCAGCTATCTTTCCTCCCAACATACGGTCAGTCACCCCACCCTCTCATCGCGTCCAACTGTTGAATTTCTTTCTTAAGAATGTTGTGCTTGAGCATGCCTCCGATAGTTCTATTTTGCCATCTTCAAATCCTCAGAATGACCTCAACAGCCCACCTGTTCCTCCTACTGCTCCAGATTCCGCCCAAGAAATGGCGCATATATCCAATTCTACTCAGACAGATAATCATATTGTAACTTTGAAGCGGCCTGCGGCCACAGAATTTGATGCTACCACAACTTCAAACTCGCTTTCTTCCCCTTCAAAGAAACTCAAAAGGTCTGAACGATTGGTACCGAGTGATGGATCAGAACGGAGCTCAAACTCTTTCGATAATGTTTTTACAAAGAGCGCGGCTGTGATTTCAACGGTTTCTGTTGACACTGCTTTATCGCCATCCCCAGGACATCCTCCACCGTTCTCAGACGCGCATGACAGACCTTCAACATCTTCCTCGTACGATATTGCGGTTTTTGTCCAAGATCCTGGACTCAATGAGACTTTGGCTGAAGATTCGGCCGGCAGCCCCAGAATTTCTCCTGCAAGTTCGAGGGTCCTTACCATTAGCCAGGCTAAAAGAAAGAAAAATCTCGACGAAGATCCTCTAGCCATGAATGTTCGACACAATTCAGTCACTTGCAAAGCTTGCGGAAAAGTTGTCAAGTATACTATGTACGATACGTCCATGTGGAACAGGCATGAACAGCGCTGCAGATCGAATCCTCGTTCAATTGCTACTTTGGCTTCATATTCTCATTCACAGACTCAACCCACACCATCGAACGTAGTTGTGCCGACTGCTCCGATCTTGGAAAACTGCGTTGCCGAGTCTAATCTTGTGAAGGCCCATTTTAACCTCTCCGATACGCAAAATCCTCCGCTCACGACTGTCCAGGCCCAAAGGAAGGAAGATCTCGAAGCAGACATTTCAGGAGGCCAGGTTGTCAAAGTGAATGGACCGATTAGCCATAAACCTCTATCTCCAGTCTCCATGACCCTCAATGAGTCACAGAAACAGAGGAGGAAGGTCCTTGAAGAGGATCCACTGGCGACGAATATTCAACCTTCTTCAGTTATGTGCAAAGCCTGCGGGAAACTAGTCAAATTCAACATGTTCGATCTTTCCTTGTGGAACAGACATAAAGGACGTTGCAAGCCAGTTGATTCCAGTGCATCGCCTGTCCGGAGAGGTGCTGCCGCGAGCCATGCGAAGGGCAAGCGTTTCGCGCCGCTGATTATAAACAAGAAAGCAAAACTCACCTCTCCAAACCCACCCCAAATCCTAACGAGAACTTCCAAAGCGTACTTTACTCCAATTGAAAACCAAGAATTAACTTCCGCTCCAGTTACGTCCCCTACGTTTTCGGATGTCCCAATGGCCCGGAAGGCCAGTTCAGTTCCCGATATCACGCTCGGAATTAATTCTTCAAGCTTGTCTCTGTATCATCTTGATTTCTCCGTTTCGAACCCCATCACCTTGGATCGTATCTCCATGCCTCCCAGTCTGGCCCAACGGAAGCAGGTGGCACGTTTCGCGATCATCCTCAGCCAGGTGGCAATTCGAGATCTACGTGCTTGTGTACTTGTTTCAAAGATGTTCCGATACGCTAGTATGGCTGCTCACGCCTTCATCGCCTCTATTCTTACTGTCTTTTTCAGTTTACCTTTCCGCTTCTGCGCGTTTAGCGCGCAATTTCGCAGGGTACAGGCTCAGTCGCATTTTGCACCGCCTACCTGCGAATATGATCGATATGTGGCCATATCTTCAGCAGCGGGAAGGAGAAAGCAAATATCGTCGTCGAATGTTCGAAGAATCGTTTCTCGGGCGCGCTTTTATGGGCCGAGACGCCATTGCCCCACGTCTATGGACAAGTCCGGATAATGACAAGCAGATTGTTATTGCTATTAGGTATGTACGTGTAATTTTGGTGATGCTACTTGTTACCTGACGTATACAAATGCCAGGTTTTTATTGACTCGCCTTTTCTTCACCGTTTCGGTTGGTGGAGGAGAAAACCATCAAGGCTGGTTGGACGGCATTATCGTGGACGCACGAGAGATCATCAAGGGGGAAATTTGGTGCATCGACGTTGTACAATCACTCGATTCGCCGTCAATCGCCGTCGACTCTTTTTACGTTCTGGAAGCCACCTGCGAAGTTATAGGTTCCGCCCCGCTTCCCTTGAAGGCCCAGAATCGAGGTCAAAATCAGCTGCGTGCCGACTGGTCTACTTATATTGGTCAAAAGTTATCGGCAGAGCCTCCGTCCTCGCAGCCTAATCACCTTGACTCCGCTCGGACATCGCTCCTCGACCAACTCAGTTGGACTGAGGAGTACGCCAAGGGGATCAGCAAGGCGTGGCTCAAACGAATCGAGATACAGCAGGCCGTTGGTATCGCAAAAAGGACAGTGGCGGAACGCTACATACTGGCCAGCGTTGTCGCGAACAGGTATGCCTGCTCGTTGCCATTGATTAGCCGGCCAACCTTTTTCCAGTGTGAGTGGTCAATACAAGACGTCGGCAGAGATGGCCAACGATTTCGCGGGTCTCCCGGCTGTCCCTGTTCTGTCAAGCAAGAGAACACCGACGAAACTCAATCTATTTCTCCCTGCGTAAGTGTTTCCTTTGGTGCGTGTGTCTTCGCGGGATGGGCCTATTGTGATTATCAGTCATCATCACGTCGAAAGTGTCCATTTTACAACTCCGCGGGGTAAGCCGCTGCACCCAGCCCTTGCGGTCATTCAAACTCCCGCCAGAGAGTATTATGTCCTCAGGGATAACGGTATGCAAGTCGGATGCGAGGAAGAGGGTGTTGGGTGCATTTGGATGCGGATTATCGGATGCGCGGCCAACGGTGAACGCGCTTGAAGACTACAGGTTTGTTCCCACTGTTCCCACTGTTCCCACTGTTCCAACTACACTTTTTGGCAGACGTGTCAGTGAAACTTGTTTCCTGTATACCCAAATTAACAGCCAGACCCAACGGCATGACTCGTGTTGTACATAGCAATTGATAAACCTTTTTGATGAATAATAATGATATAAGTAGGTTAGGCAATTGAGTTGTTTATAGGGGACGTTGACAGATGCAAGGTGAAAGATTGGAATAATGAAGATGGTGAAAACACCTGGGCCCAATGCAAGACAATATACAATGTCAACCGGATGCAAAACGTTCTGTACGATGCAAAAGATGCAGCAGAAGTTAAGAAATAGAAACATACAAAAAAGCTATGCGAAGAGGAAGGCAGTATGAAAAATCTAGATGAGGTTTGAATGAAGGAAAGGCTGGAGGGTAAAGACTTCCGAAAATGTCCGTGATTCATGTGAAGGGGTATAAGAAATTGAGTACAGAGGCCATGGTCGAGGATGCGTGGCAGATGCAAGCTTGAAATACAAGAGGAAGAATGAATTGCAAAGGTTGTCCCAAGAGAATGGACGGAAAGAAAGTCAGTGAACATCGGTGACAGCAAGCAAGAAGAAAAGGGGCAAGTCGGCAGTAGTAAGGGGAAGAACGAAAAAAATAGGAGCGGCCAGCCGCTACCACTCCGAAGGCACCGCGCGAGCAAAGACGTTGTTCTTCAAAGGATGGTTTACAGGCCAACCAGCGACGGTCTTTTCTCTAATAGAAAAAGTAAGGGGAGAAGTAGAATAGTCCTGTATCTGTGCGTAAAAATCTTCATTACCGACGGGTGTCTGTGGCGATATAGACGATGCAGGGGAAGAAGTACTAGAGTAAGTGGGTGAAGGAGTGTTGGTAGCGACACGAAGCTGTTCGGGACGAGGGGACGTGGATGGAGCGGGCGTCGAGGCCGTGGACGAGGTTTTTGTCGGCGTGAGCTTGTCTGGGGATAGGTAACGTTGGCCGAAGGATTGAATATGGGTATCAGGGGTTGGAGAAGTTATTGGAGTATTAGCCTTGGCCGCAGCTGCTTTTGCAGCATGCTTTGAGACGTCCTGGAGTGAATAAGCGGGGTAAGGGCCATGCAGTGGGGCAAAGTCCTGTAGGACTTTTGTCTGGAACGAAGCAAGAATATCTCCTTCAACATTGAGTTCCCAATCAAGGTAGCCACACATCTCTCGCTCCATCTGATTGACTTCACGAACCGTAAACATGCCCTGAGCGACGACACTCCAAGATTTGTTGGAATACGTATCATCACACATGACCTTTGAAGCAATCATGAAGGCAGATATGAATAACCGATGGCCAGAGGATCCTTTCGCTGAAGGGAATCTCGACTTTAACCTTTGTAAAAGGGCCAAAGCCGAAAAAACAACACCGGTTGGGAGCTTGGTGCGATAGATTGCGTATGCGATATAATACGGTAATTCGACATGCCATCCAAAGTGATTTGGTGGGCGCTCGGGGCATCCAAAAAGGTGTGTAATGAACCTTGCGCAGAGACGAGCAATGCCCTCTTGGCTGTAAAAAGTTTTTTGTTGAACTGGGGGGGGAATAATTGACTCATTATTGACCTGGATGAGCTGTCATTCAACAATAAGCAAAACATGAAAATAAAAATAAAAACTTGCCATGGACTCTGAGTGGGTATTGGAAAAATTAAGACTAGCACTATGTTTTGACCGTTGCAGGGGATAGGATGAGGTTGCGAGCACAGCTGCCATGTTGGAGATTTATGGGAAGAAGCAAGCTGGAAGTTGAAATTTCACGATCAATATGTTGGCTTTGACCTTGGTACAGCCACGATTACCTAATCAATTCCAAATCAGGGTCCACGCAGTAGATGTATGGCGATCCTCGACCGAGTCAGCCAGTTACTATCTATAATTCTGGAGCTGTGAGGGAACTTAGTGAGCAGCTCAATGTCCTTCATACCCCTCACAACAGGAAGTAATAACTAGTTGGTCCAGCGTCGATTAAAATTATTCATCAAAATCATGACATTTTCAAACAGGTTTCGTTAGGCTCAGATGCTGATCACAGTTGCATGACGGCTAAATATCTGTCGCTCTGCCAGCGCAACAACAAGCAAGTGAGCACACTCATCAAACAGTTTGAACAGATTGATACGCTATTTCATAGAAATATGTGCAGTGCGTCCTTATTCTGAATAGGAGTTGATCATTTCGAGTCATCCCGGCTGTAGAGGTATGTACTCCATAAGCTTCTCTCAGCACGGAAAGACACTGAACTACTTCGGGCGCGACTTACAGTGCATTCACACCGGACGGGCGTCGGAATAGAAGGGAAGGGCGGTCTGGATAGGCCATGTTGTTTCATCGTATGCACTAGACACAGCGAACAACAGCTTTATATACTGGGGATACCGGAGGAGTGGACAGATCGATGCGGAGTCCACAGCTTGACTGCAAGGGGTGCATAAATGTTGTAGACTGCGGATCTGGTCTCCCGCTTCGGCGTCGAATAATCAAACTTAATACGGTGGGCTAAGGGCTTGATTCATACACTCCTTTGCATACATATATACGTGGTGAATGTGAAATGCAATGTCTGGTGGGAAGTTCAAATACATGTCGCATCTGGTAGCCGTTGCTGTTGGGCGCTGAAATCGAGTTGAGAGGGTGAAATGTGTCGGCAAGGTAGCTCACACCGAAATGTGAGGATCGCCGGAGTCTGAAGCGCCCGTCCCATTGAGCGCTGACCGTGGGAAATATATGCAGCCACCTACACAGTTTTCTCACGTTCCTTAGATTTTCGACCAAAGCCAGTCGCCGCCAAGTCCCGACAAAGCCCTCAAGACACAAAAAAGTATTGCCGGATCTCTGTATGGCCATGGATTTTACATCTCATTAGTACTCTTTCCAGATCATGGCCCAGCGTGTCACCCTCCGCAAACGCCAGCCTTACAACACGACTTCTTCTCGTAGGAGGGTAGTCAAAACTCCTGGCGGAAAACTCGTCTACCATCATATAAAGAAGCCTGCTACGGCACCAAAGTGCGGGGACTGTGGAATTGGTCTTCCTGGAGTGCGTATTATCTGGATTTTTTGAGAGATTTGAACCAACAACAGTTTGTACTAGATTCCTGCTCTTCGTCCTCGTCAATACGCGACCATCTCGAAACGCCAAAAGAGTGTGCGCAGGGCATACGGTGGTTCGCGCTGTGGTGACTGTGTCAAATCACGGTGTGTTCATTTACATCTTTAGCGTTTGGGATTATTGTCTAAACATGACATCTCTCAGAATTCTGCGGGCATTTTTGGTCGAGGAGGCCAAGATTGTGAAGAAGGTCATCAAATCGCAGCAGAAGGCAAAGTAAAATGACTGGTTCATGCACGAGCTCTACCCCATGTCTTTTCTGTACCCTTCATTATGTGCCTTTATTACCTTCCATTCATGCGCCCAGGCTCAATTTCAAGTTATGACAAAGCACGAGTCATTTTGTTGAATGTCTGCTCTGAGATTTCTGAGTCCGATCAGCTATGCAACTCTTTCCACAACAGTCATCATCGTACATTCTTTCTTTTCAATTTTCATCTTGGTATCCAATATTTCACTCATCCAGTTTAAAGTCAACGGTCATTCGTCCTCTGTCTCGCGAATTCTTTGAATATCTCAACGCCGACCAGGTATTTGTACCAAAAGGGTCTGAGGACATGTCCGTAGCCACATTTGGTTTGTTAGCATCCCCTGATTGAGAGATAGACCTGCGGAAAGTTCATTATCCGATAACGAGGATGACGGCGGCGACGACTCTGAGCAGCAAGTCTTTGCATTTCCAGAACTGGACGAGAAAATCAGAGCGGCAATTAAGGAATACGGCGCTGTGTTTCCTAAGTTAAACTTTTCTTCGCCAAAGGTACATCTCTCATTCCATTCACTGGCGAGAAATTCAACACTCAGTTCCAGGATGCCTCATGGATCCTACCCGCATCTTCACCATTGAAATGCACATCCCCGGCCGACGTCTATCTGCTCCTTAAATCCTCTGATTTCGTAACGCATGATCTATCCAAATCTACCGTATTCGAAGACTGCGAAGAGACTGACTCCGATGATGGCTCGTACCACCTGGAATTGGTGTTGCGGAAATGGTACGCCATAGATCGGAGTAGAGAGTTGCGTTGTTTCGTGAGGAATAACATTTTGTTGGGCATGTATAATGTCTTGCCTTTTGATTGTTGGCTGATGTCGATTCTTAAAGGGATATCCCAACGAGATACAAACTATTATGAGTATCTGAATGATTCTGCGATTCGAGCGAAGATAGTCAACACCGTTGTAGAGTTTTGGAAAGTTAAGATCGAACCAAATTGGACAGCCGAGGCGAATTGTAAGTATAATCTGTGGTCGTATGGTTTGAATTAACTTTGTGGTCTGCATGTAGATGTCTTTGACCTACTCCTTACCCGGGATCTGTCTCGAGCTCATATTATCGACTTCAATCCTTACGCATCGCGCACAGATCCTTTGCTATTCTCTTATGAAGACCTTCGAGACTTGCTGAATGAAAACACACATTCTGGCTCCCCTACCCCCGTGGAATCCATAAAGAGCTCAGAGACTCTACCCTCCGCACCCCAGTTCCGAGTCATTGATTCACCTTCTCACCCCGCCGCGATTTGCAATGCCCCTGCCAATCAGCACAACATGATCCCCTTCGAAGCGCTGAGTTTGAGTAATGGGAGAGATATCGAGGAGTTCAAGGCGATTTGGCAGGAGAGTCTCGTAGAAAGTATGAGGCAGCAGCAGGACGGCGAAGAGGAAGAAGAAAGGGAGTAGCAACTTGACGTGCCTACTACTTCCGTACTAGAAGCTCAACGCAAACTACAGAAGGAACACCGACGCAAGACTTTGTTGAATGGGGTGTAAAATTGCGTATAAAATTGTCCTCGCTTTCAGATCGACAAGCTTTTGACGCGTATTTTATAAAAAGCTATAGAACTGTTACAGGACATCCTTGGTGAAAGAAGTCTTATCAAAAGAAAAGGATTACAACGAATATTTGTTGTATCTTCTGCTCAGCTTAGCCAGCTCGTGGAGCATCGAGTTTAGGCATCATGACTTCTACGAGCTGCATGATGTTCGCCGCTGCGAATGAATGATTTTCCAGCAACTCAGAAAGCTCCTTGTTATTTACTGAGTATGTGACAAATTGCCTTCGAGGTCACCTAGGACCTGCAGCAGAGCCATACATTTCCAGTTCATGACGTTGTATTTCCTAACCGCACAGAGGGAACAAATTAACGCAGGCAAGACAGAAATGAAAGAGGACTGCTGACCTCTCTTTGCCGTACAGCGTTCGACGGTGTACCCACTGTTACTGTACTGGATTTGAGGCCCTCACGAAGCATGGAAGAAAGCTTTGAACAGTCAATTAATGGGTTGCAGGAGGACAAGTCGGTGGCATCATAGTTCCTGGGCACTCATAGACTACCGTCGCCAGTAAACAAGATGGTTCTGTTGAGGTTGCAATCTTTCGCCGTGAGAGCAGCACCAAGCAATACACATGTGTACTGAAATTGAGAACTCCTCGTACTGTATATCTTGTTTAGCTACATCCAGTCACTTTGATATAATATGTCCTGGCCAGAAGGCATCACTATTCTTATTCTCTTTATACCAAGGCTCGTCATGCGCCAGAATAACTCTGGTACGAGGTAATTTCATAAACTCCCGGATACGTTCGATGTTTTGGATCGCTGCCGAGAGGTCAAGGTGAGCACAACCACCCGATAAGCCTGGGTGGCCGCAGGCAATCTGCGATTCACCGGTTATCAAGTTCCAATGGTGCGCACTGTCTCCTCCAAGAAGAATCCATCCACCGTCATTAGAAGTCCTTGCGGCAGCAATGACATGGCCAGGTAAATGACCAGGGGCATCTACAATATAAAGGCTGCCGTCTCCATAATAATCGAGTGCATGGGGGAAGGGACCAAGAGGAGGAAGGTCACTGAAGTCGACAAAGCGAGTTCGTCCTGCCGGAAGCAGGTCACTTTCAAACGCGGATTTTGGATCTTCGGGGTAGCCGGGTTTGAAAAGAGACGCTGTCGCAGCACCAACGACAAATTCGTTATTCACAAATGGCTTTGTATCACCTGTATGATCCCAGTGACAATGGGAAATGCAGACAGTATTAACATCTGCTGGCGATAAGCCACCTTTCATCAGTGATTCTGCTACATCTCGGGGCACAGTCGCACGGAGGAGCACTTTGCTCAATTCTTTAATAGAGGGTGGGAAGCTTTCGAGATCTTTGCGAATACCCAGGTCAAAAACAAACTTCTCGCCGCTTCGAGAGTGACGTAGAAGGAAAGCAAGAGATGGGGTGTTAACTACCGACCCTTTAGGCGCATTATCAAGAAATACTTCCAGAGGAAGGTCCAAATGTCCTGCCTCGAGAGCAGAGACGATGCAATAGGCTTGGTTGTTCGACGGAGGAGGTAAAGTAGCCATGGGAGTATTTAACTTCTTACCTTTCCCATTTCCACTGGGCATTTATAATGTACTAGTTCAGTAACATGTAACGCATAACCCTGAACTGGGCTTCTATCATCAAGGTTTGTAACACATCATATATATATGGATCAACGAGCCGGTGGTGATTTTTCAGCTTCATTGACTATTTTGAGCACTCAAGTACTCATTGCCGGCGCTAAAAAAGTGGCTGAGCAGCTGGGTGAACTGAATTGAAGTCCAGCCTGTCATACATCATGAGTGGCACTGAATGTTGAGCTGAGAAGTGCATACTAGTAATACGTCACATCTGCTGAACAGCTCCGAAACTACTAGTATACGTTGAGTATACGTGCCAAAGGAAAGGACGCGCCATGATGTAAGGATCACCAAGTTAATTAGCTCGAGTATAATCTTCTCTAACAGAGGGCGGGGTACCCTCAAAATCTCTGTGAATACCCAAGTCAAATACAAACTTTTCGCCGCTCTGAGAGTGACACAGCAGAAAACCAAGAGATTAACTACGGACCCTTTAGGAGCATTGTCTAGAAATACTTCCAGAGGGAGGTAGAAATGTCCTGCTTCGAGAGCAGAGACAGTGCAATAGGCTTGATTGTTCGATGAAGGAGGTAGAGTACCCATGATAGTATTCGACTGGCCTTGCTGACCTTTCCCATGTTAAGCTCCACTGGGCTTCTATAATGTACAGTTCGTAAGCAGACCCCCAGACCAGGCTTCTATCATCTATGTTTGTCACGCATGGTACGAGACTGGCTTCCTTTATGGGACCACTGTTGGAAATTTTTCGGCGGCGCCACAGAGTAAATCATTGTTGGTTATGGATCAATGAAGGGCTTTTCTTTGCTCTTCTACTGATCGCGTTGCAGGTGACATCAGGACATGTAAATCATGTCACTAAGTAATACTAATAGTGGGTGTAGTGGCACAATCATTGCCGGCGCTGAGCTGAACCTGAAGTCCAACCTTTCCTGCATGAGTGGCACTGAACCGTTGAACTGCAAAATTTAGTGCATAAGAGGAATACATCACATCAGCTGAACTTGGCTTTCGCAAGGACGCGCCATGACGCAAGGATCATCAATCTCGAGTATATTGCGAGATAGCCTATTAGTATAGCAAGTCCTTAACCCAATTCAGAAGATGGCATTTCTCGAGCACTACTCAGTGCGACTTCCATGATAACTCTGTTCCTAAGTAAGAGGTTGACTCGGCGCCTTGATATCCGACAAAACGATGGTCAACCTGCCAATGATTGGCATGCGTTTAAAATATCGCGGTAAAACTCTTGTATCTGGCAGATGAGTAAACGTAACTTCGGCCGCGGCGGTAGTTGACCTTCAGTAATAACTTCCAACTCTCTTACCAGTTCCTATGCAGCCAACTGCCACAGTTACCGTTGGGATCTTAAGACAGCGTACTCGTGCAGGATCCCTGCTTCTCAGCCGGGAGCACAGGTTTACCTTTAAGAAATGATCAGTGTTAGCGAAAATGCTTATACTCGCCAACAAGTGCCCCTTGGATAGACTTGATTCCTACTAAGGTTCGCGTACAACTTGCTCGTGGGAGCCCTTATACGTAGTGTATGTAGGGTTTTTTCGCGTCAGGTAGACCAGATACAGGGTGGATGTATGCGTGTATATCATACGATGTGCTGGATGTATGCATACGATCTTCAATTGTATTGAATCATTCCACGGTAGGAAAAGGCAACTCGAGCTTTTTATTGAATGGAGTGTCAACCCGCTGAACCGCGTAGAGAAGCCCCCTCGCTCTCAGATCGACGAGTTACAGGACACTATAATACCTTTCGACGCGTATTTCTACAAACAGCTATAGTACAAAAGAATTTAGAACGTCCTTTTGGGCTAAATAAGTCATGACGAAGCGAGACTTGGAAGAAAGCTACAACGAGTATTGATTGGATTTGCCACTCAGCTCGGCCTGCACCTGTAACGCTCGAGGAGCATCGAGTTTAGGCATCATGACTTCTACGAGCTGCATAACGTTCGCCGCCGCGAATGAATCATTTCCAAGCAACTCGGAAAGCTCCTTCTTATTATTGACTGTGTATGACTTTGACAAGTTGCCTTCGAGGTCACCTAGGACTTGCAGCAGACCAGTCCATTTCCAGTTCATGATGTCGTTATATTTCCTAACAATGGAGAAGGAATAAATCAAGGCTGGCAAGACAGGTATAAGATGAGGATGCCAACCTCTCTTTGCCGTGCAAGTAACGTTCGATGGTGTATCCACTGTTGTTGAGCACGAAAATGATGGGTTTGAGACCCTTACGAAGCATGGTAGAAAGCTCTTGAACAGTCAATTGGCTGTGGAGATACGAGTTAGTGCGAGGGTATAATATCAATTCCTATGGCACTCACAGACTACCATCGCCAATGAACAAGATGGTTCTGTTGAGCTTGCAATCTTTCGCCGCGAGAGCAGCACCGAGTGTGCTGCCTATAAAGTCCGGATAAGTATTATGTTATGGGACTCTTGGAACATCCATCTTACCGACAGTCCACCCAATAGAACCCCACAAGATTTGAGCCAAAAAGACCGAATCTTTCGGAAGAGGGATATCGAGAATACCGAAACTTGAAGTACCAGTCTCTGCGACGACGACATCCTTGGGCCTGAAAAATTTGCTCATTGTCGGCCAGAACCAGGCATGAGATATAATATCATTCGATTCTTCAGGTATATGGGCAGTAAACCGAGGGACCTCGAGTTGTCGAGCTTTTGCGCTATGTCCTTCTAGTCTCGCAGTCAACTTGAGAATGAGCTGCTTCATACCGATTTCGGGAAAGTCGGCGTGTTTGATCTTGGTCCAGTGTGAATGTAGCTGAGACGAGATCAACGTCAGCTGAGACGAATGTGTAGATCAAAGGGATATAACGTACTTCGACTGTCCGCCTAGTCGGAATTCTGTACGTGAAGTTGCCACTATTAAAGTCGCTCTTCAAGCTACCGATGGAAATGATGAGCTTGGCGGATTCGACTTTTTCTTTGATTTCAGGGCGAGTAATGCTACCGACATAGATCTGGCAAAGAGAGACATATCAGTCAGAGCTACCCGGAGAATCACCCAACTTACTCCTCCATAACGTTCGTAAGTCTCGTCGACGGCAGTTTTGCCCATGGGGGCGCAGTAGACCGGGTATCCCGTCTTGTGAAGGAGTTCGTGGAGTTCGTTGAGAGCGTCATGACGGATAGCGCAAGCGTCTGCAAGAACGACCACCTCCCCGTCAGCCTCTTCTACGAGTTTCACAATTTCGTCAATGACGAAAGATTCAACCTCGGCGTCATTGGGAGGGGGATGGCGGGGAAGCGGGATTTTGAGACGGTCCGAGGATATTTTAGCATAGGCGAGGTCGGTGGGAAGAGTAATATAAACCGGGCGGCCCTGTAAGATAAAGTTATGAATAGGGAATATTGAGCGGATGGAGTTGGGGCTAGCCTTTATCACACAATCGGAGAGAACACGATCTATTTCCGCGGCGGCAGTATAAGCATTGGTAAGGATGGCTTGAGAGTAGGTGAATTGTTCAGCGGCCTTTGTGTATGCGTCGAATCTAAAGTTGACATTAAGAAGCATATCTTGAAGTATTTCGTGCTCCTCACCGTCCATCTCCAAGAGTATGGTGTAGCATGGGTTTCGTCGCTTGTTGTCTCAGACTGGGAACGCCAGCAATGTGAACGACAGGAACCATTTCGGAGAATGCTTCAAGGAATTGTGAGACCCTTGCCGAATGAACTGGATGCAACATGACACACCTCCAGCTATTCCGTTCATGGCTGAAAGCTCTCCAACTCCGAAACTGGGACGGGCTATTAGTGGAAAGAAATTCAATTTCGATTGAGACATACGTTGTCAGCAAAGCACCAACGCTGCCTTGTTTGACTCGAGCATAACCATCGGCGGCGTATGACGCATTCAACTCGTTGCTGCAAATGTTAATTGAGGAAATGATAAGATCATGCAGTACTTACCAGTTACCGACCCAGTCAATAGTGGGATGATCTTCGACAAGATCCTAGAACGCGCGAAATGTGAATAAAGAAACGATAAGTACGTGATACAACAGTACCAGGAATCCAAGGTTGAAGTCGCCCGGTACTCCGAACATTGAGGTGACACCCAGTTCTTCGAGTCTGGCTAAAAGATAACTTCCGACATAGATATCCTCCGACTTGTCCTCTCCCTGCAAGCCTTTGACGGCGAGTTTGAGACGATTGAGTTCGGCCTCGAGGGCTTTTTCGGTTGCAGCTGCAAGCATCATTGTGGTTTACAAGTGGAAAGAAGGATTTGGCACTGGTTTTTATATTTGTCGTATCGCGTCAAGGATGATCTTAAGATACGGTCATGCATGGAGAAAGTGGGAATGGGTCTAGAACGGTCTATTCAAAACTCGTTGATAATCAAGGCTAGAACAGCCCTATGAAAAATATACAGGTCTATCAAGTATCTGGTCTGCTCCTTCGACTACCTCTAGACCAGAAGCAGGTCGTTCATTGGCCAACAGCTTCAGTTCCTGGTTGAAAGAAGAATAGATGTTAGCCAGACCGCACTATAGGGGAGCGAAAAAATGGATTCAGATGGGGTTGTAGAATTGAAACCATGGCTGAAGGTGCTCTCACACACCAGCAGGTCTTCCAAAGTTGCGAATGAAAAAGTATTTTTTACATCAAAACATAAAAAATAAAAAAAGGTTTACACTGACCTGCAGTACATGTTGAGTACATGGGAGAAAAAAAAAAAAGATGAACGAGGGCACGTGTTCCAGACAACGCGTTCAGAACGCGACTTGAACCTTCTCCTTATGATCCCTTGGATGGTACGCCCTTCAATTTCACTCAATATCCATTATTTCTCATACTCTGCAGTCTTCCTGATCTATTTTACATCTATTACATTCCATTAAATTACTGTATCATCTTTCAATTCACCAACGACACCAAGAAATGGCTCAACAGCAGGATCAGATTCCTCAGGTCATTGCAAACTACTGGTTGTCTGAAAGACTGGGCTCAGGGTAAGTCAGCGAGTCCCTCAGAACATCTAATTTCTGAATTTCCCCTTGTAGTTATTCAGGCAAGAGATTTGGGCCCTAAATGCCAATTTATTTCCTCATCACCACCTAAATAGGCTCAATCTTCAAAGCCGTTCATGTACACACAGGAGAGACTGTAGCTCTCAAAGTCCAACATGTGGATCACGAATGCCCCACTAACAGATATGAACGAGGTTTCTATCCGACTCTCCAAGGTGGCGTAGGGATGCCAACCCTCTACGCGTCTGGAGTCGAAGGAGTATGGGATTATCTAGCGATCGATCTTCTAGGCTCTAGCTTGGATAGTTTGTACCGCAAAAGTGGCAAGGAAATCATGGATATGAGGAGTGTATGCTGTATCGCAATGCAAATGGTGCGGGTTCAATCTGAGCGTAGTATCAACTCTGATCTTGATCATTTCGCAGATAGCGAGGCTGGAATTCATGCATTCAAGAGGAATACTACATCGCGATATTCAATTGGGGAATGCTACAATTGGCCTTCCGCCAAATAGCAGGATTATCTACATGATAGATTTCGGATTCTCTAAGCGATATATTGATCCTCATACACATCGGCATATTCCCGATAGTAAAGCAAAGCGCGATTTCATAGGCAACTACTGGTTTAGGTTTGTACAAGGTAGCGCCGCATTTGCTCTGACGATCTAATTCAATTTTATAGCTCAGTAGGTGTCCATTGTCGAGGAAAGGGTGAGTTGGACTCTCGCTTCACCTTTGCGACTCTCCAATCGCTCCTTGCATAGTTCCTTCGCGGCGAGATGATCTCGAGGCTCTTGCACTCATGCTCATTCATCTTTTGACTCCGCGTGGCCTTCCATGGACACGCAATGGAGTACCAAAGACCGATGCCGCACACGAGCTGCTCAAACGGGATAAACGTCTCGCAAGGCCAGAGGATCTCTGTCGAGGACTACCAAATGAATTCGAAGAACTTTTGAGATATTGCAGAAAGTTGAAGTTTCAGGAATGCCCTGATTATCAGCATTGGATTGGAGAATTCAGAGAACTGGCCGAGTCTTATGGGTTTCCTTCGGAGGATCATTTTATCTGGCCTCCTCCTGAACCGGTATGCTCCGACTATCCGTTGTGGGTTTGGTGCTGATCGCATCTAGGTGACCGCAAAACCCAAGAGCACAGTATCGGGTCCTGATGACCTCGCAAGAGTCCTCAACGATCTCGGTCGGCTAAACTTGAATGAAAAGCAGAATCTGGCCGACCGCACAAATGTCGACCAGGCAGTTCGTCAAGCTAAACAAGACGCTCGCCGAGATTCCGAGAGGCACGTTATCACTGTCAGCAGTGGTACCGAGAGTGCGGATGCTGCTCCTCTGACATCTTCGACTCCAAAAGCACAAAGGCTTGCAAAGCTGGCTACAAAGGCCGCGGCTGCGACGGATAACACGGCACTCTCAGAGCTGGTTCTCGAGTTCATCAAGGTGATGAAGTCCAACACGTCGCGTACCCTGACCAAGGATGGGTTTGCTTTCGTCGACGCTCTTCATAAACAACTCGCGGACCCCTCGGTTTTCGTTCAGCCAATGCGGTAAGCTACGGCCCAACAGTTTCTTATCATTCAGTTTTGACACATTTTTAATCATCTATCAGTACTTCCCGCTCTAAAGAAAATTCAGGAACACCCCCTCAGCCATCTAATGCGAAACTAGACGTTGTAGCTCGACTCCGCAGAGAGGTCGGGAACACAAAGTCTAACAGCCAGTTGGCCACAATGGTGCAAGATTTTGGAAGAGTGACCAATCGGTCAAACGGTCGAACCATAACAAAGGTAAGGTTTACTTTGCGGGGGGTTGACGGCTTTATTTTATTCTTATTCGGTTGCTTCACCTTGGTCCGCACAGGATGGTTTTTCGTTTTTGGAGGGACTCGCGCGACAATTGAGGAGTTTGCAGTAGATATAGAACAGCTGATTCCAACCGAATCTCCACAGGCTATTATGTAGATACTAATTACCCGGGGCTTTACTTCAGAACTGAACGAGTATCTTCCGGCTTGGGCCCAGGTTAAGGTGCTAGAATTGAAATGGAAAAAAAAAGTTGCCGCAACCCCAACCGGCATATGCCGACCCCATAAGAGTGTTTTTTGAAAACTCGCCGCAACCCTGATCGCCAGGTTGTCCTTAGATTTGTTCAACCCCCTTCCTCCCTTCCTTTAGACTTGTGGCACTTGTTCCTTTTCTCTAGTCTAATCATGGGTGCTCAAAGAGAATTAGTCGTCGAGCAGGAGCCAGTTGTTATCCCTGACTTCACTGTCAAGGACTTGCTCGGCGTGATTCCGTGCGTTGTTCGTTTCTTTGACCGGAAGGAAAAAGTCTGAAATGTAACAATTTTCATTTCCAGTGCTCACTGCCATCAGCGTTCTGCTCTTAGGTCCTCATCGTATATGTAAGTGGCTAGCAAACCGAGAAGGACGCGATCAGTGCTGACAGCTTTCCTCAGTGTGATGGACGTTGCGGTCATCACGGCCATTTACAATATCGCGACTTGGGCAGATTCTTTTGTGAATCCGGAGTCTATCTCTCTTCCTCACCCTTTGCTCTATCCCTTTGCTCGGTTCGCTCTCTGGTCTTTGTACGGCTTCTGGACAGGACTCTTTGCAACTGGTCTTTGGGTCGTTGCCCATGAATGTGGTCACCAAGCGTTCTCAGACTCCAAATTCATCAACAACTCCGTTGGTTGGGTCCTTCACTCGGCGTAAGTCGTCCGTTCGTTTGATTATTTTTTTTTTACTCGAGTCCGTCCGTCTCGTATCATTTAATTTTTTCTCGTTCGCGACGCATGTGATTGTCACGGTCTCACCTACTGTTTTTAGTCTTGGTGTTCCTTACCATTCATGGCGCATCACCCACGGCCAGCATCATGCCTCCACCGGTCATATGACAAAGGATCAAGTGTTTGTGCCTCCTACGCGATCTCAGTGGGGATTGAAGCCTTTCAATCCTGAGCAGGAGGACTTGCTCGGTTCCCGTGTTAGTGAAGAAGTTAGCAAGGAACTCTGGGAAGCCCTTGGTGATTCTCCCATCGGCGCCCTGCTTGGATCTGCTTCATACTTGGTATGCATTTATCCTACCAATGCGGTGGTTCCAACTCACATTCTATCCGTATTTAGCTCGGAGGATGGCCCGCTTATCTGATCCTTAACGCATCCGGACAAAAGTATCCCAAAGGCTCAAACCGTACGTTTACAAAAGAAAAAAATCTTAATCACATGTACTCATGTCGCCGCAGACTTCAACCCGACAGCAATCATGTTCAAGGAAAGGGAATGGGGACAAATTATCATGTCTGACGTTGGTATCATCCTCTGGATTGCCGGTGTCATCAGCTCGATCTACATCTACGGCTTTACCAACGTGTTCACGCTTTACCTTGTTCCTTATCTTTGGTATGTATTCCCAGCTCCATTCAGAGGGATTCCATCCTTGATACATATTCCAGGGTCAACCACTGGCTTGTGTTGATCACATTCCTCCAACACACCGACCCTCTTCTTCCCCACTACCGAGCACCCGAGCACACCTTCCCCCGTGGTGCCCTCGCAACCCTCGACCGCAATCTTCTTGGTGACCTTGGCAGCTTTATGGGCTGGGTCGGTGCTCTCGCGACTCATGGTATCTCGGAAACCCACATCTGCCACCATGTCGCCAGCAAGATTCCCCACTATCATGCGTACGTGCTTGGTTGTGTTTTGTTCTGGAAGTTGACTCATTTGGATTTTCACAGTTGGGAAGCCAGTGAACACCTCAAGAGAAAGCTCCAGTCTGTCGGTATGCGTACTGATGGTGCTGCTGGAGGATGGGCGGAAGTCTACCGTGTTTTCAAGGAATGCAAGGTACGATCTGCGAACCGCTTTTGACGTGAAGTCGATTCTAAGCGCTCTTTCCAGTTCGTTGAGGACGAAGGTGATGTCGTCTTCTTCAAAGACGCTCGCGGTCTCGCCAAAGCTCGTCCCGTGTTCAACACTGACTCTCCCAGCGATTCCGGTATTGAGCTTGATAAGTAAGCTGGAAATCAAAATCTTCAAACAAGCTCTCCCACCCGAATAGAGTACTTGTCGACGCATTCGCCTTTACGTTCTCATTTTTTGCATATTCTGTAACATGGTATCACTCCTCACGAAAGAAGTTTTGGGAAGTTGGACTCGGAGTTTTTTTATAGATTATATAGACGACCAGTAATCAGCGAAAAAAAGAATGAGAAAATAAAACATCCTTTTTCGAAAAAGTCTACTTGAGAATGTCTTGCCAAGAAGCCTCGCAACTATCTAGAATTGCAAGTTCAGTGATTACTTGTAACAGTGCGAGTCTTGTTCGCCATTGGGATGGTTCCAGATCCTGCGAGGGTATCGGAACGAGTTCGTGGAAATGAAGAGGCATCAAACTCACATCCACTAAATCACCGAGATTCTGATTCTGAAGATGTCTTCCGTCGCTGATCCCAGCCTTGCGTCTTCGACAAAGGGCTATGATGGTAGTTTGAGTTGCTCTTAGCAGCAGAGACAAATCATCCTCCCCAGCTATCGTTTCCCTGTCGCTATCTTCATTTTCCAGCGTAATCTGATACCGACTGAGTCGGCCTAGCAATGAGATGATGTCGTTTGCAGGGAACATACGTGTGCAGCGGTCCGAAGCTATCAGGAGCCATAACTGCCAAGATAGTTTTCCTTCGCAGTTGATACGAAATACCTCCATGGTAGTGGTATTCGACGTGTCGGGATCAAACAAAAGTTCCGATTCAGAGAAAACCTCTCGGTCAAAGGACTCGACAAGAACGTCCCATGGTAGTTCAAGGCGTGTAGTTGAACTTGAACTTGTCGTCGTCGAGTCTTTCGATGATGAATCCAGAAATCGCACCAAATCGTCGAACCGCCAACTGACACGATCATTATCGTTCACGTCGAGCGCGAAACCGTACTGCACGAGGAGCTGGGCGTTGGTTAGATGTTCGCCGTACGTGTTGAAGATTTCAGAGTGGGGGGGAATGTGGGTGTTTGAGACCATGTCGCAGGTATCTTCGGATTCCGAAGGGTGTGTGATGGTGTCTGGGTTGAATGGCATATCGACGTCGCGGTCGTGTGGGCATTGTTGTAGTGAGCCGCATTCTGGGCAGACTCCGTACTCGGTCTGTTGAAGGTGGGTTGGAAACGCGTGTGGGTCAGCGTTGGATTGGGCTAGGATTTACTGACCTCCATGTGGATGTGGTGATCGTAGGTGTGGTTGAACCTGGATTGTAGGGATTGAAATGGAGTATATCGGAGGTTAGAGATATAATGCGTACGCATCTGCGATGGGGACCATTGACAGGCCATGGTAGGCGTCGACTAAGAACGCTCGTGAAGATACTAGGGAATAGGCACGAAAAAACTGTTCCAACGTTGGTTCGGGCAGATCCTTGAAGCTTTCGATTGTCGAAAGCTGTCTCACGGTTGGAAGCACCACCTCGTCGAAATGCTGCCTGATGTGGTCCTACTTTGTTGGTGATTACAAAAGGACTTGCGAAGATACACGGCGAGTACTTACGATGAGGGGGATTCCTCCTGATCCGAAGAGTAGCGGTTCCACTTCAGTGCCTTTAAGCCACTGAAGAGCTTCCTGTCCCTCGTTGTCGAGATTCCAAAAGATGGCTAGGTTTACAATGGTTTCCGGGAGGGATTGTAAATATCCGTACCATCGAGACTTTGATCCAAGTTGTCTGTGAAGATAGATAAGACACAAGAAAGTGGAGGGAAGGGGAGGTGGGTCTACATTTCTATTAGCAGAGCAAGTGATAGCGCAAGCTGGGTTTCGAGGCCGTATGGACTACTTTCTATGAATGAAGACGCAGAGCAGGATTTTACAGAGATTACAGCGGATTTTGGTATTTTGACTACTGTGGGTGCTTTAGTCTACTCGATGGACTTGGTAGGCGGAATAATTTACATGTCTGTAGAGATTCAATCGATTCTGAGCCAGAATAGACCGCAAGACCGGTGCTGTCAGGTACGATGTGAAGTTGTGGATTAATTTCAATGTTGTTGAGCGAACACCAGCTTGTCAAAGCTTCAATTCGCCTTGGATCTATCATGTGGAGGTGGTAGTTAAGAAAAGAAATATCTTTTTATTTGTTGTATGTCTCGTATACTACCCCATTAAACCAGCACTTTCCTTGCAATGGAAGGAGTCCTTGCAGAGACTGCAGCGGGTCGAATCTGACCAGAAATGCATTTGGTTTCTATCGCCTCAAAACGGTCAAGATATTTGAATGAAAAAGCTCCAATCAGATATCCTCCGTACTGAGCCACACCAGAGGTGAGCAAAGCGACTCTGGGAGACACTAAAAGAGGCGCAGCCAGTCAGTCCATGAAACCTGGAATTAGAAAACTCAGTCAACGCTGCGCAGAGCATTCAGTAAAATAAATGACGTCACATGCTTGGAACCAAGCAACGACAAATTTTGAGAAACGGGCCGCCGGTTATTTCCAATATTTCATTGTTCAAATTCGTTTTAGTTTCATACCGCGACCATTGTCCATTTCTTTGATACCCTCAAGCCCAAGTCCTGCTTCTTTATACCACCGAACCACAATAATTAAATTCAGGCCTTTCAACAGAATATTCACTGCCCAACATGGTTTGTAGCAACAGCACTTGCTTTACGGCTTGCTCAAGGTGTTTTTCAGGATAACAGCTATGGACGCTCAAGGGAGAGTATCGCAGATCTCGAGGAGCTTCTCTCAGATATCATGCATAGTCATCCCAACTCCAAGTTCGAGAACGGCCGGTATGCTATACCGGCTCGGTATCTTGCGGACATTCTCAAAAGTTTGGAAAGCAGAGGTAAGTAGTCATGGGTAGGCAAAAGTTATCAAAGTTCATGCTCTTTCTGAATATAGGTTTACTCACTCTGACCCCGGAAGACGAAGAGCGTACCCAATCAGTTATTGCCACACTTGAATCCGCAGATCCTGACGCGAAAATTGATGATACTTCCCTTTTCACTCTCGTGGCTCAACTTTCCAGACCGTCGGCTGACTTATTATCAAATGAGGACGACGACGAGCCGGACAGAGGGCGATTGCGGTCACTGTCTACGTCGTCTAGTTCTTCCTCGGGTTCCAATGGAACCAGCAGGTATCCTTCTCGCCCTCCTTCTCGTTCCGATCATCCTCCCCCAACTCCAAGCCAGCCTAAAACTCCACTAGATAAACGTCCTCGTTCAACACCTCTATCTTCCAATCCTCCTTCTGCATTCCAAAGACGGCCGGCGCCAGTCAGACGAAAAAGTTCTGCTTCCCCAGGAAGAGGTTATTCTAGTGGAGGTGCAGGTGGGGATTCTGACGGTCCATCAAGTGTCGAAAGAGGTCCCAGGTCTCGGGCAGGCTCTCAGTCTGCTACGACACCATCCTCCTCATCCACAGTATTCCCCATGTCTCCCGAAGTGATGTCACCCTCTAAAGACCGGTTCTTAGTCGAAGGTGGATCTAGCTCACCCGAAGATAGCACGACTCGTCTTCCAAGAATGGACTATGATTTCGAGAATTCCATGTCCCGAATACCAATGCCCTTCGGAGACTCTGACTCTTCTGATGACGAACTTGACGGGACCGGCGCCTCAACTTATACCCATCTTATATTTGATCCAGAGCATGGTGCTCGCTCTGCAACTTCGTCAACTGCTTCTCTTCTTCCTGGCGAGCGACTTGAAGCCCTCTCGCGTGCAAATGCTGATTTAGCCAAGAGGCTTCTGGAAGCAGAGGACAGTTATTCAAGGAAGATACTCGACCACGAATCCGATTTGGCTGAACTTGAACAAAAATTGGATGAGGCAAGAAGCGATTTAGCGAGAAGTAAGCGAGAAGAAAAGGAGTTACGAAACAAGGAGGTACGGTGCTCATATCACACTACCTAAGCAGGTACTCACGTAATTTTTCGCGGGATTTAGCGGAACAACATGAGCCAGATTAACAGCCTAGAGGCTGAAGTTGCGCGCCTTACCAAGGACCTTGCATTAACAAAGGAATCTTATCACACATTGCAGAAACAATACGCTGAGCAAACCTCTCTTTCGGAACGTTACAGAGGAGACTTGCGAAATCGCGAGGATACTATTCGTACGTTACGAGAACAATCTGCTCTCCAGGACCTCGAAATCGGTAAAATGACGGAGCGGGAGAAAGAGTGGGAGGATCGAGTGGCCAAGTTGGAGAGGGAAGTAGAAAAGGCACAGGAGGGGTACTCTGAGCTGGTCCAGCAAAAAACGGAAAATGTACTCCTTAAGGAGACTATCGACCGACTGAAGTTTGAGATAGATGACATGAGGGGTGCTATGAACAGTGGGCTAGGGACGTTTGGAATTCCTGGTTCTGGCGCTAGCAGTCGTGCAAATACTATCAGCAAGAGTTTGGGCGCTGAGCTGCAGAGTCAGTTGGAGAAAGAAGAGAGGGAGAGAGCTGAGAAAGATGGCGGGGATGATACTGAAGGCGAGGACACGGTCGTTGAGGAGGTGGTGGATGATAACGACGAGGAGGGAAACTTTATCACCACTATTATCAAACGAACTCGCCGTAAGGTCACCAGCAAGGCCCAGACAGAGTTGCCAACGCCTAAAAGGGAGTATTCCGGCGGGAAGACCATAGAAAGGAGGTTCGAGGAGTATGAAGAGGACAAGGTCGGTCGGTCCAGTTTCTTGATTATCTACTCTTTAACAACTTTCAACAGGAATACGCCGATTGTGCTATCCAATATGATCCCAAGGCCTTCTTCGACCCTGAATCCGACGATGGGTTCTTGCGCAGTGCTAGTTTGCAAACTGACCCTGAACCGGTCCCTGTGGAAAGAGAGATGGCTGAGATGGACATTCAAACCGAAGAGATGGAGGAGGAAGATGAATCTTCTTCCTCTTCTACCACAGCCACACCTACTGTCCCGACTGACGAGCCTCCTGCCTACCCTGGTCCCTCCACATCTCAGTCCGAAAAGGAGAGAGAGCAAGAGAGAGAAGAACAAGCTGAGCTGGCTGTTTTGCGCAAATGGCACCGTTCGCAGCAAGGCCGAGATGCGCTAGATATCCGGGAGATCTTAAAGCATGGTTCACGCGGTGATTTCTCTGTTCCCAAAGGGATCATGGAAGACTGGGCTCGAATTCAGCGTGTCGCAGGAGTCGACTGTGACGTCGTAGAACGTCTTCTTATTGCTGCTGCTGCCGAGGGGATTAACGACCAGGATAACCAGGAACCGTCCAGCAAGGACGAATCTGAATCTCGTTTGTCTCTCCGTCGACTTTCCTCACATTTACCCAATCTTCCCACAAAACTATCTTCATATATCCATCCGATGGTCGTTTACGGCTCTCTTTCCGTTATTGTTGGGGTGGTGCTGGCACCACATATGGCTAACCAGATGATCGAATACGGCGGGGCGACTGCGTATGATCGACGTGCTTGGGCATCGTTCAATGCTTTAGGCGCAGGCGGAGAGGGGTTCCCTGGGTTTGGTGCAGGCAGGTACGGAGGTGGAGCGGAGGGTGCTTTGTGGCGAGTTTTGGAGGCTGTGATAGGTGGAGGTGCTCGCTATGCTCGAGGAATGCCTACATGAAATTGCATTGGCATGGGTCATTCCTCTAATGTGGTTGCTTGATTGCTCTGATTTTTTTTCGATATATAGAAGGTTTTTCTTCCTGTTCATATTGTTCATGCGTTGTATCATGATTGACCACTCTTGAGATTTTTTATTTGCTTTTTATACCTTGCATCTTAATCCTCATTATGACCGGTTTACTGTTGGACCCATGACACTCATCTCAATCCTTTTTTACTTTTTTTTTCTGTTTCCTTTTTCCATGCTACTGTAGTGTACACTGCCGCAATTATGTACAGTAATGCATTACAATGACCGTTATGAACTGCATAATATAATAATGTTGTATGTATCCTCACCTCAAATGCCTTTGTGATGTTTATTTTGTCGACTTTCTAAAATTTATGATCGAACGGAAGGACGTCGCGCTTCTCGCGATTTGAGCATGTCCTTCAAGCTTTTCATGCGTCCCAAAGAGAAGGATGCCGATATTTGTTTTATTTTCTTCATGACGAAGGTAGGATACTGCCTCCGGAGGATCGAGGGAGATCTTTCTTACGTTTAGAGGGGGTATTCGTGATATCCATAGCGGCTCCCGACAGCGTCTTCATCCTCTTCGCTGGGTTTTTGGTAAGGTGTTCGTCGGCACGACGTCGCTTCTTTCGAGACGATTCTTATCTCTGGGTTTGTGGAAAGCCTGAATTCGTTCCAAATTGGTATCTGATTACTATCTCGTAGGGTATGGCGAGGTCGCGGGTATCTCGTACTTCAAGCTCTCCTAGGGTACAGCGACTCCGTCAGTGCGCAGAGCACTGTTCCTATTATCTAGGGACCATGCAACATACAAACTGCCTTCCTCTCCTCCCATATGTGTTAGCATAGAGTATGCTTCTGCGTCGTATAAGTATTCTCTGTGACCAGGGGAAGGATTTCTATTTCAATGCCAAGGTTTTTTCGCCGTCCGGGGCAGTACTTTCTAACTTGATCCATGGAAGAGCTTCAAAGACTGTAAGTTGCAATGCCGTTTAATCGTTCGCCTCAGATCCTTCTTCATTTAAAAGTTTATCTATCGTCCTTGGACGTGGTGCTACCCCAGGGATACGAATGCTTACTTCAGGTGTATGTATGTCCCCACTTTCATCGGACAGGAAGAATGGATCCGGTAGTTTCTGGTAGCATATTTTGTCACAAATTTCAGCATGTTGTGGCCAGACATTCCCAGGCAGTCTTGTTACGCAGTCATTCCTGTTAAGCTTCGCCTAGTCCGCATCTCAGATCTCACCCGGAATGAACTGAACTGTCTCTTACAATAAGCTACGTATGGGGCCCTCTATGCGGTAATACATTGTATTTTGACTCTGCTGCGCTAGCCCACTAAATCTATGCACAGCTCATCATCGACGCCTTCCGAAAAAAAAAAAACAAAAAAACAGCAAGCCTTGCGGTCGGTAAAAGCGCTATACTGGCGCTATAGTGTTCACGATCTTTCATACATGCGCCATGCTTTCTCGACAGCTGTCGGCAAATCGAGCAGTTCAACGTAAATGTACATGTCCTCCAAGTACAGAGATATTCCGCCGTTTTTCTATACACTTGGAACACCCGCGGAGCGCTCGTTTTCCGCCTCAGATGTACGTCTACCTATATTATTCTCAATGGCTCGATACTCACTAATATTTGGCTAAACTGTTGAATGCCAGATGCCAATGTTTTATTTTCATGTTTTTCGGGCTCCGACCTCATTCCTCCGATGCTGTAGAGTATCAACATGTCTGATCAGTAATTGCAACTTGGTTCTGGAAGAACTGTTGAATAATCTACAGCTCAAGGCCATGCGCTATTCTCGGGGAAACACAGTACACGGGTTCCCTTTACCTGATATGTACTGCCCAGGAACTGGTCCTCTGGCGCCCATTTCCTGCTGAAAGCGGTATACGCCTCGAAAGCAGGCTAGCAGGGACAATTACCGTCATAGCAGCCCCGAGGAATTCATGATGAAAATCTTTTGCCTGGAAATAACTTTCAACACATGCACTCAAAAGTCACTTAGTTGCCTCGGTGTGACCGATGTCGATCAAACATCTGAGATCGCAGAGAGAAGGTACCGACGAGGAGAGTAATTATAAAGCTGCGCGACGTTCATACAGCGTCTCGACTCGGTATTTTTACATTAAAGTAGCCTAGGAGCATGCGATATGCATGTTCACAGGAAGAAATGGTGATTGTTGGTGATTGTTAGTACTTATCTCGCAGCATGAACCTACGATAACTGAGGAAGGTGAGGTAAGGTTCATCACCGGCTTCGATACTCCATTTTATTTGGATTCTGATTCTGACTCCGACTCTGGAATGCCTGATGAAAATGCCACTGTGGCTGATCATAGATCGGAAGCGTTAAAGACCGTGCTCCTACACAGCATATGAAATGGAAAGAACTCAGGAAGCTCCAGAGAATCAACGCTAGTTCAGTATATTCAATCTTGGTACTGACTCGTCGAAACTTGAAAATTTTTCATGGCCATGTTTGTGTATCAGTCCAAAGCGCGGCGTTTCTGTCTACATGCTCACGACATGCTGCTTTGAAAGTGGTATTGGCGAAGAAAGCAACAGGAGGATTGCCATGATACGAGTGAAATATAACTCCCTACACATTTGCGGAAATTTGGGTTGGATTCGTCCGCTAGAATCGTGGATTGTTGATGTACAGTTATTGGGCGATCTGCTATTCCATCTATAGTGCGCTGATCATGCATTGAACTCAAGTCCATCGCGTGTTTCTAGCCGGTCCAAACGGGTGGTGATTTCTCAATGTCGAGTGGTCAAGGATCTATGGCCGTTCTTCTGCTGCGATCCACGCTTCAGCAACTTAAATATGAGTCCCTTGTCTCTTGGCCAGTAGTTCTCCAGCTCCAGGCATTCCTGTCTAACACCATCTGATCTGCGCTATTCGAAAGTAGGAATCAGTTTGGAAATATGCCGTTCGACAGAACTTATCAGAACCCTCGAATTATCGGGACCCTTCTGACCGTCAGACAAGGTGGCAAGAATTTATCGATAAATCTGGATTCATGCCTAGGCGCTACCAACGGTAAATTCTACTGGGGCGGCCGCGAAGGGTTTTCAGCTGCACGGAATACCTCCCTCAGTGGATCGGATCTATTCGGAGAACTAAAGCACAACGGGCAATGGCTGAACGACCAGATTGACCTCAGCACAAATATTCAAGTCAGGGGCGGGAAACTCGTTTATGTATCTCGTACCCGAACTCCGTCTCGTCCCCGCAGTCCCGCGAGCTCGGTAGGAATTCGTCCAGTCACCCCTCCTGTGTAAGTTATGATGAGCATGGCTTGGATCGACACTAATTTGCTTTTGTAGAGTCCACTCAAACCTGTCAGTGTCATACGATGCCAGTTTCGCTCAGGAATACAGAACATTTACCAAGTCGAGCAGGAGAAAGTGAGTTCTTGGTGTATGACGGAATATACTAAGATTTATCATCGTGGTTGTAGAACTTACTCAGAACGATCTTCTTCCTATTTCAAGTTCAGCGTTGGAGACACGTTACACTTGGAAAGTTCTGTGCTTCATGCTGAGTCCCGAAGAGCAGGCGAGCAGGGCCGCGTACGCTCACAGCTGGACCTTGATCCTTGCATCGGCATTGTCAACGGCAAACTCGTCTGGGGACGCCAGGGATTCTTTTCGGCTTGTAGGAACGTCAGGTTGGAAGGATTCGTTCTTCACGTGGAATGTGAAGACGACTCAAGGAAACTGGTTACATCATCCTTGGACCTCAGTCGTTATCTCTATGTGTATGGTGGCACGCTCGGCGTCAAGGTGGACGCTGATATGACAGACTTATCGGGGTTTTTCTCTGAAGCGCCATGGTTAAAGTTTAAAGGTAAGCTAGTCTGCGACGAATGCTCATAAATATTGTCCATTAATGGTTTTATGTAGTCGTTACCGAGACTGATTCAAACGCAGTCCTCGGAGCAGTTGGGGAGGGAGCTGCTTTCAAATCTGCTTTCAGTGCTCTCGCCGAGACGACCTCCAATCACGTTGTTAACGAGGTATCGCAGGAATTTTATCAATCGGCTGAGGAGTATCTCAAGGATGCGATGAACAATGAGGTCAAGACACAATTGACCACAGTAGTCGCTAATACCATATCGACAAAGGTCCGAGAAGAAATCACTTCGAAGGTCCAAGAAGCGTTTAGGGTTGCCCAGGAGGCTGTCCTCACGGCTTGCAACGAGATGGTGGATACAGCAGCGAACGACGTTGCTGTGAATTACACTGAGTCTGTCGTCGGTCCCATGCAGGATCGAATCATCAAAGCATGCAACGCGCATATGCAGACCACGCTAGCCGAGGTCAGCACTTCTGCCATTGCACAGTTCCAGGAGCGGGCGGAGATTATGATGGAGCGCGAGCTAGTTAAGACGAGTGTCCGCCGTGCGCAGACCCACGCCCATCTCCTCAAGATGATTGCTGCTACTTTGGAGGGTCAACATGAACACTCCCTCTAATCTTCTGTGTACTAATAAGTGTACTATCTATATTGTACTTATGCAATGGACTGTATTTAGAGGTGAAACGCGTGCTTCGGCCTCGTGCATCCCGTGTACGTAAGTATGCACGTGATCGCGTATTGTTGGTGGCCTCGTGTTGAACGTTGAACATTTTGAATCTTTGTGGCTATTTCGTCCTTCAACTTCAATGTCCTCCTCATTAATGCCCCCCGATTATGCTTCCCCGTCACCAACGGGGCAGCATTCAAGGACGCCCTCGGCTTCACCTTCTTCGAGCGAGTCTTCAGTTATAGAGGACCTTTCTTTTGACTACGGCTATGATGAGGACGGCAACATTGTTCGTAACTCGAAAGGCTCTCGGACTTCACCAAGGTCCTCACTCTCTTCGCCACCCAAAGATTTGACTGGTATAGAACACATGGACATGTTGAAAGCTACCAGTCCGCAACCCAGACGCGCATCCTTATCTCGCTCGGAGAGTGCATACCCTGTGCTCAATGGCCCATCAACCGCTTCGTCAGACCGCGAAAGACCTCAGGGTCCTTCTGCCAACTCTGCTAGACCATTTCTTCGAGTGGCTTCCGGCCCTATTCCTACCACAACCACAGCAGAGAATCTCAATGTTGGTCCGCCAATTCGTAATTTGCCTCGAGCTAGAATAGACCATTACGAGTCTCGTCAAAAACGGCATACCGAGGAGCTTCGAGCGAAACTTGCCTCGACAGAATTAGAAGAAAAAGAAAACACTATTCCTACTGTTGAAGATCTCTACGGCTCTCGACCGCCAGCTGCTTCGACTTCATCGCGTCTCGGCCTACCATCCCGATCTGCATACGGCAGCCAATCTTTAGGAAGCCTTTCACGGCCATTGGTTGATGCCCCACAGCGTGTTTTGTCTTCATCTACTTGGATGGCAATGAAAGGAAGTGGGTCAAAACCTCCAATCGATCGGATATCAGAGGTTGGCACCGAAGCAGAGAGTGATGGCGGCGAAGACGCTTATAGTGGTTATGGGGATCTTGGCCATGGGCTGGTAGATGGATTAGAAACGGATCCAGGTGCGCTCTTTTTGGTTCTTCCATTTCCTTACCTCTTATAGTGTTGCAGAAGATGATGAAGGAATGCCGCAATTCCTGACCTCCCGCGACGTCCCACCTCATAGTGCTGGGGTACAGCCTTCGGGCGAGCCAATAGGCACGCGACCTCGTCGCTCAGCTAGCTTGAGTGATGCTCTGCGTTAGTCGATTTCGAAAATCCTAACAATTTTTGCTGATGATGCCCTAGTACATGACGACGATCCTCACGCACCTGCACAGTATGCCCATCCCTCATATCGTCAGACCTCAAGACCGGGAAGTAGTCTCGGCCTGCGTAGAGAGCTCCCGACAATACCTCCTCGACGGATTGGAGACGAACGACAGGAAGATAAAAAGGGTAAGTCTTCAGTCTGTGCCTCATTATTCTCACTTGACTTTTTGCCCAAGGTTACCAAGAATATGGTCGGGACGAGTACCAGCTTAGGACCCGCCACACACCCTCTCCCCCACACAACCCTCCAAATCATCAGCCACCGATGCGAGCTTCACATGCAACCCATAAACGGCGTGACTCGGATACTCTTCGTGGCATTTCCACTGGCGCGAGTTCTCCTGCAGTGAAGGAAATACCTGCCCGTCGCTCGCCATCCCTGAAAGGGCTTTCTGCGGCAACTTCGCATACGCCAAATGACAAAGGTGCCGCCATTGCGGCTGTCAAGCACAGGCGCAGTCCAACTGCACCAGAGCCTGCAACAGGCAGTGGCTCGCTGCAAGCTAACGCTGTGCCCAATGTTCCAGGGAAAACTTGGACAGCTGGAGACCGAAACAGCGGGGATGGCTATGAAGTACAAGGAAACGACGAGAAGGCTCGTGAAAGGGACACAAAAAGAGAACGCGGGCGATCCCAGCAGTCTCAGGCTGCACTTGTGCAGATACCTCAGGCGAAAGGACCAGCTCCCCCACCTCCCAATCAGGCTGCTCAGCAACAGCCGCCGGGTCTAAATCGACACATAATGGTACATTATAATCGTTTTTAAAGTTGTAACGATCGAATCTTGATGGCCTCCCTACAGGTGAATAAGAAAGTCTACGCCCGTTTGGACATGATTGGCAAAGGAGGATCGTCGCGTGTGTTCCGTGTTATCACCTACGCCAACGAAATGTTTGCAATCAAAAAGGTGGCTTTAGACAAGACCGACTCGGAAACCCTGGCTGGTTACATGAACGAAATTGCCTTACTCAAACGTTTAGACGGCAACTCCAGGATTATCCGATTGATCGACAGTGAAGTTAAAGCCGGACCCGGAGGAAGCAAAGGACATCTTCTACTGGTGATGGAGTGCGGGGAAATTGATCTTGCTCGACTCATCAGCGAACGGAGCCAGGAAGGATTAGACATGATTTGGATTGCATATTACTGGCAACAGGTCTGTCTTCGTCAATGACGTCTTGGAACAACCAATCTGAAGCTTCGTTCTACGTTTTTCCAGATGCTTCAAGCAGTACAAGTCATTCACGATGAGAAAATTGTACATTCTGATCTCAAGCCTGGCAACTTTGTCTTAGTAAGAGGACAACTGAAGCTAATCGACTTCGGTATTGCCAATGCCATTGCTAATGATACCACAAACATTCAACGAGATCATCAGGTAAACTTTGTCTCAACTTCGTCAGTTTCGCCACTCAATAACTCTCCACAACAGATTGGTACCTTGAACTATATGTCCCCAGAGGCCATTGAACTTCCCGAAGGGATGCGACGGCTTAAGGTCGGGCGTTCTAGCGATGTTTGGTCTTTGGGATGTATCCTGTACCAAATGATCTATGGCTCCACCCCCTTCTCCCACTTAGGTGTCTACCAGAAGATGAAGGCTATTCCGGACACCACCTTTAATATCCCATTCCCCGAATACGCCGTACCCGTTGCGAAATCTTCTAACGGTGAGATCAGGAGGCTGGAACATTTGCGCAGACATGTGCGATCGGATGTGATTCAGAACATGAAGAGTTGCTTTGACCGGGATCCCAGGAAGAGAATGACTATTCCCGAACTACTTCAAGAGGATTGGCTGGCGATGAAAGAGCGTAAGTTCTGTTGGCTTGCTGTTCCTCTTCGGCCCAGTTGATTCGCATCTACTTTTTATAGCTCCTCCTCCTCCTCCTCTGCCCTCAGCACGAGAGCTACTCGGACTTGATGAAGCTATTATCAACCCGTTTTACATGAGTCAGTTAATCAAGTATGGTATCCAACTTGGGCAAGCGGGGAAGACCTTTGACGACGATCCGATGGGACTGCAGAATAAAGCCGAGGTATGTTTCGAGTTGACTTTGAACACATCAAGCTGATAGTTTTCTACCAATGTTTAGATGCTCATTAAGGAGCTGCGCTCTGTGCAAGAAAAGTAAACCCCTTTATAGAGACAAGTGTATTCTTCGGGTTATTTGGTCTTACCGTATCTTTTACCACATAAAGGACTAATCATCGATCACTCATTTCTTAATTTCGTTCCACCGTTCGCCGTACATATATGCATCTTTATCTCTTGTGTCTTCACTCGCTATCTATCGTTTGCTTTCGTCATTCCGCAGAACCGCGTTCGGGAACGTTTGTAATCTCGTGTCCATTTGTACCTGTACCACTGCATGTATTGGGTTCGTCTCGCTCACTTCAATTCCTCTTATCAATCTTACTCCTCATATTCCTACTATCACTCTTCCCTCCCTTCTCGCCTTAACATTACTCTGTTCACTGGCATGTCGCATTGCATCAACAATGTCCCCTTCCCGAAATTTCATCCACGTAGTATTTGTCTATCATTGCTCTTTGCTATCCAAGTTATCATGTTTTCGTATGGCATACCGGACGCACTTTCTGACAATTTCTTATTCACGCCTATGTAAAAGCGTGTCGGGTTTGTATTTATGTAATAAAATTTCTTCGACATTCTTTGTGATCAACATTGTAAAGATTTTCGCCTCTACTGATAGGTTCAGAGACACTGGGAGTAATATGCATTGATGACCGTGCAGGTGTAGGGAGCCACACATGTCGTCCCTCCGGTCCAGCCAATTCCTCCGCTGGATCATTAATTAATCAACCAGTAGATATGACTCGAATTCTTAAACTTACCACTGTCCCCATTCGGCTACAGAGCCTCCTCCTCCTCCTCCTCCTGTTGGTGATGTGCCAGTGGGACTCGTGGTTGTAGGGCCTGTGGGACTCGTCCCAGTGCCCTGACCTACTGTGATGGTAGCAGATCCACTGGAAGAATAACCCTCGGTAGCGACAATCATGTAATTATATGCACCGAGACTCAATCCCACAGACTTCCAGCAGTTGTAGTGATTGCCTGTGGTGACCGTTCCGCCAACTCGGTGGCTTGTCCGGATGGACCAATACTGCTGGAAGGTGGCCGTACCTTGAATAGAAGGTGCGTTGGTACGAGTCTGGGTGTAGATATCGTAGGTCCCTCCGTCGCTACTGCATGTGCCCTTGTAGGTCCCACCCGTAGAAGGGTTGTAGGTTCCGTAAGAATCCGTGATATAATACTCAATCAAAGGGTTAGTCGTCCATCCGTAGACCGATAGATAACTATTGCCATTAGGGCTATAAGTTCCACTGTACTGGACAGACCTGCAAGGGTTGGAAAATGAGATGCTACTAAAAATGCGCTGAGAATTGATTCCTACATAGGACCTCCGGGATTCCATCCTTTACCAACGACGAAATCTCCACTGCCTCCCCAGGTTACAGAGTATTGTCCGCCGGCTCCGTTGGTATAGGTTCCCGTAACACTGGAATCTGAATATATGCTGTAGAAATAACCTGGCCCTGCGAGTGAGACCAACGTGTCATTCTTTCAGAAATAAAAGGGATTACCGTTGTTAGTTCCGGTAGAGTCTCCTAGCCCTCGCTTGCCATAGTAAAAAATCTCAGTAGAGTTCGAGGTTGAATTATTGGCATAGACGAGGGATCCAGCAACGAGCCTAATCAATGCCAATAGGAGCAAAGATATGGAAATCATGTTGACGAGACTGCTGGATGTTAAAGTACGTATACTCCTTCTTATACCTAGCTCTTGCGGCGACAGTGTCCTCTTGTGACCATGAAAACGTCGCAGTTCTTCTTGTTCATCTCCGAAAATTCTGCTACAAAACTCCTCCTTGTATTGATGTCGAGTAGAACCGAGACGGAAGGCAAAATTTCGTAGCTTGTGCGGGCGGTCGCAATGTTAACTGGAATGAACCAAGAATGGACCAAGAAAGATGTGAGGCGTCGCATGATACTTTTCTTTGATTTAGCAATGGAAAATTATCTGATTTCTTCTGCACCATCCTTCCGGGAATTATCCTGGAAAATCTCCGCCCTAACTTAAATCAATGCTTGTCGGTTCCGAATGTTTAAGCTTGGAATCAAGGTCTGTAAAACTACCCTGGCTTGCATGTGCGCTGAGTAAGGGCTGGAGAGACTGATAGTTCCATATGCAACCAGGCGAGAGTCTGTTTAATCATGTGTGTCAAAGAGCTGAAGCTAGTGACCCAGAGGGAAGCTCAAACGTAAAAGACGACCGTCAACCTAGTCAAAAATTCAGTGGCAGGAGCTGAGACAGGGTGACGCCTTGACGTGCCATTTTCTCCGCCGTATCATGATGTATATTGCAGTAACTGAGATATCGGCAGTGGATGCCCAACTATCAGACCATCAATCGCCGTAGACCAGAGGCAAGGCGGTAAGTAACATTCATTGGACCACGGTTCGTCCGACATCAGTGTCTAAACCTTTTTCTATCTTGAGGTAAGGCGAAAGGAAACCGACCACATACTTTTACGATGTAGTCGTGGAGGCTAATTATTATTTATCAGCTGCTGCAGGGGCTGCTTCATCAGTCTGTCAATCACGTAGATGATCATGATATACATAGTTGGACGTGGACCATGAATTTCGAGGTCTCATTCAGGCGTGTACTTGCAAGTTGCCTATGCGACACTCGCCCTTGAAACCGTCGATGGTGACCTAAATTGAAGAGTTCTGAGCCTGAGAAGCGTCAAAGTAATATATCCCAGGTCAAGATGTCCGGTATACTGGTTCATTCCTAAGACGGCAAGGACACAGGATACAAGATATGCATGACGATTCAACTACGATGATAGGCGGGGGTATTAATACACTTGAGGGAAGTTTAAAGTACAACATATGATAGTGTTGCAGGAAAGCGGGGGTTAGGAATCAACCTCTTTGACTTTGTAGTGTAATCGAGTGACACCAAATGCTACTTCAGGAATCTCGTCTTCATGCTGCTGAGGTTGTATGGGGGACTGATTTAAGTTACGTGGTGAAGGCATTGCAATCAGTACAGCGACTTGAACTACGTTCTTTCGGGACTGAGTGGGGCTGGCATCCGAGATGGGGTCTGGCTTTTCCTGGACAGGAGTGGGGGTAGTGGGGCTCACAGGACTGGAAGGAACACTGTCGGCGTCTGGGTTAGATCTGCGTCGTAAACGAGAATTATTGGAATTGCGATCAGGCTGGAGAAAATGGGCGGTAAAGATACGATGAAGGACTGCTTCTGTCCGAGGATCCTCTGGCTTTTCCGACTCAACTGTCTCTTTTGCTTTTTTCTTTCCTTTAATGGGAAGCACTGAGACGGGCTGTTAGCGTAGAAATGTTAGATTTATTGAGAGAAAGATAAACTAGAGAACTGTTAAGTACCATTAAATCGGACCATGTCACGCTGCTCCCTGCCTCCGAAAGCCAAGTGTCGAAGAATTTTGGGCGTGTCCTGAACCTCTTTCGACGGGATCCCTGCGTTCGTGGAGCGAGAATGGCACCTGTGGCTAAGGCTTCCGCAAGGCGACGCTGATATCTCCTGCGCAGAATAAAGGACCTGAATACGATGGAACAGGAGATTAATAGCAGGACCTATGGAGAACAAGTCAGTAAGTAGTTGGAGGAAAAACCAAAAGCTGTGGGGACTTGCCAAAAGGGTGGACAGGAAAGTAAAAAGATAGAGATTTCCTTGGCTGGTAGAGGAAGAGCCCTGAGGTGGGGCCGCCGACGAGGGCGATGGCGAGGCTGACGCTGAGGACATGGCAGAGCCAAGCTGAGCTCAGAATGTAGCAGTTGCCAAATTTGGACAAGTCTGATCCATTCGGCCGGCAATTTATTTAACTCAGCAGATCGCTATTCCTCTTTCTTTCCCTAACCCCCATCATGTCCAATTCTACCCAGCTACCCCCTTCACTCGACCTTCCTCCCCATCTCAGCGCTCAGAAATACTTCCTCGTTTGTACTCTTACCGTAGCAGCATGGGATACACTTGTCCTTTCCCCTAGAACCTGGAGATTGATGAAGAGCGGCGAATGGCCCGTCCTCAAAATTTTATTCCACTTCCTTAGAATTTTCATGCCCCTTGAGTTTACCGTTGTCGGTAGGTGGATTTACCATGAGATTTATCCGAAATCTAACACAATCTTAGCCGTCGCTTTCTTCGATACCAACTGGTCTCAGGCAGTATGTATCGTGAAAATCTCAACGTACTTGATCCTTCTCACTGCTCTCCCATTTAGACTTGCCGCAAGTTCTTTTTGTTTGAGCCAATTTGCACGGCTATCTTACTTGCTGCCGCTTCTGGTCAGAACCCTGCGTTATATATATACCTCTCTCTAACTTTTTAAACAGCCGTCCATGTCATTCGAATCCGTGCTATCTATGACAAGAGCAGACCAGTTCTTGCTTTAATGGGCTCTCTTTTCGCTATCCAAATCGTCGTTACTGCAATTTGTTGCGGTTTCTATCGCTGTATGTTGCTCTTCTTCCGTACAGCCCGGAGCTGTGTTGACGCCCGGCTTGCATTTCAGCTGTTCCACTTGATGTCGGACAAGGCTGCATCGCAGGCCCGAAGCACAACTGGGTTGGAATTTACTGGCTTGCCCCCACACTCCTTTACACTACGTCGGTACGGAGACAATCTCATCTTGTGGTCGTTCATATCCGCTCAATCATATGTCCAGTTTGCTTTGGCATTGAAAAGATCAATTGTGTCGCTCCATGTCAAGCGTTTGACCCCCTGGAAATTGATGCTTCGTGATGGTCTTAATCTCTACGGAGTAAGTAATTACCCTTGGATCATAGGAATCACAGTGCTCACTACCTGTCTTTAACCAGGCTATCTGGGGTGTTAACATGGTCAACATGCTCTTCTGGTTCATCATGAAGCCCACAGGTATTGACGACCCCGTCAAGACCATCGTCACTAGGTAGTTCCGGTCAAACATCATTTCACAGCATCTCATTGATCTTTCCCATACACTAGCATGGCGGCAGTGCTCACGACCTCAATGACTCTTCGAATCATCCTCAACATCCGTGGCTCTCTCGCTTCTGGAGGTGCCTTTACCGGGGGAAGTGTTTCTTCTGGACAGAATTCCTCCCGTACAACGCATGTCATTTCCACTCGCTCAGCAGGGCAACCTAACCCCAATTCGGCGCATACTTACAACCTCGATGATATGCGTCCCGCTAAAACCGAACCCGGATGGCCTGAGCCTGAGCCTGATAACAAGGTCATCGCCATTGATGGATCGAATGGTGCCAACGGCGTCAGAATCACTGTTGACCGGGAAGTTGGATACGACCAGTATCATCTGCAGCATAAGTAGAGCGTTGATTTTTCGAGTTTGCTCCGACCGAGCTCTAATTTTAAACGCTGGAACTTTCTAACGATATAAATATTCCACCGATTATTCCTATTTTTCAGGCGCAAAATCTCCTTCTCGAATCTTGTTTGCTGAAGTCTGTGCGTGCCTCGGTTTGTTCTATTTATTCTTGTGTTCTGTACCTTTCTATCCAATGTACGTACCCTATTCCTCTGCTATATGTTTGGTTCAATAGTATAAATCCGGTGTTCTTTGGCTTGTTGTCGGATGTGGCTCTTCGTACATCTTTGTTAGTGGCTGTAGAATCGTCCAAACTACTGGGAGTCGTGAACGTTGAATTGTCTCCTGGGGTTTAAAGACCGACAATCTCGGTTCTTGCTATTCACCCCGTGATGAAACCCCACCGTTCTTTCCGCGAGCACTTAGAGCCTAACAGCATTTCACTCTGTCCTCGCGCATAGGTGATCCATCTGTTCAAATGAATTTCGGAGTGCTCGAGAAAGTCTCGATCGCGCATTCGAGACGGGTACTAGGGTGTCCTGCCTGTGCTGAAAAGCGATCAAAACAGCCCAAGCAGATGATGCCTCGCTAGCTATCTGTTCGCACATTAACTAGGCGGTACGATAGAGCTCCCATGTTATTTCTGGAATCAACTATTGCTGTACCGAGCATCTGTATGTTCTCATTCTTTTCCTTTTCGGAGACAGCATCTCAGTCAATGAATTTGATTACCCGTTCCATATAGAACGTACTTACCAGAAAAACAGCATGTCCGGTACTGTGCTTTTTCCGAATCAAAAGCTTGTCAAGTTGTGCGGAAAGTTATCTTTCCCTCTTGCGGAAACAGCCAGCAGCTGAGTCAATTTCTGTATTTGGCTTTCTTTCAAGACTATGTAAAACGACATACACGTGCAAGAAAAAACAAAGACATGCGGTAATGCAAATCAAGATGTAGGAGAACCCGATGATGGAAAGCAAGAAGTGAAGCTGGTAAGTGATTGAACGAAAGGTTTGACCAATAATAATAGATCAAAATAACGAGTAAGGACTGTGAAGAGGTAAGCTAAAAAGGAATACCAGCGTTTGAGTCTGGCCTGCAGGGGTCAAAAATAAAAATAGAAATAAAAATGAATCCATCAGTACAGCGTTGAGCAGCATGATGATCATGAACATCCTGATATATACAAAGTCCGCAATGGATGAAGACCATAGATATTGAAGTCCAAAAAGGAAAATAATCCTAGAGGCCTATTCCAATCTGAAACGAGCTCCCAATTCCTTGACCAGTATCTCTTCGTGCTGAGCCCTAAACTGTTCGCAATCGGCGACAACCACTTCCTGTACAGTGTCTTCCGGTGTGAAACGGTCGGTATATTTGACTCGCTGCAGAAGGGTTTCAACTATAGTATCACCCGAGATGCGATGGCAATTGTACAGCTCCAAGTTCCGCAAGTGAGGGAGGCGTACGGAAAGCAAAGGAGATGGAGAAAAGCATGGATCCTCATCAACAGTTGAAATCGAGCCAGCCTCGTCGTAAGGTTTCAGCAGCTTTAGCACCGTATTCGACATGTCAGATGCTACAATGAGAAAGTCTTCTAGCTCCGTAAGATGCTCAAAGACGTAAATAAAGTCTTTCGTCCGCATGTCACTGAAATCCATTTCGAGAGTTTTTATGGGAGGATGTGACCGAGAAATGAGATTCCGTAAACCCATACCAGTAGCTTGATCGCTCCACGGAGACTGAGAAAAGTCGTGTGCCTCGTCCTCGCTATCGCCAGGTTCGAAAAACTCGGGGGAAATGCGGTGAGTTACATTCAAGTTAGTGAGGTAAAGTTTGGTTAGAGCAGGAGCATCGATGTGCGAAAGGATCGCGCGCGAAACAGTTGTTCTACGTAGATGCATCGTGTGAAGAGAAGGCAAGGAAACGATCGGGAGAGGATGGCAGTCTGGAACTTCGGCATCCATCCAGCCGCTGAGAGTGAAGCTCTGGAGTTGTGGGCACGATTGTAAGAGTCTTAACATAGCAGCAGGATCTGGTCGCGTAGAGCGGAAGCTTTGTTCCGTAATGCTCAGTGAGGTGAATGGAAGGACGGCCATGATCTGTGCCTGAGGAAGCTGGGTCAGCCAAATGTTCATGGCTACTCGGTTCGGCCAGAGCGGGGAATATTGGACAAACGTAGAGCGGCACGCTCCGTCCGCATGCTCATCATCACAAGCAGAGATGCTAAGATCGCTCAGGGTGTCAAGGCGCGAAAAAGTGTCTGAGAGGCAGACAGACTCTTCCCGAGCGCCAGTGATGTCGAGCTGTCTCCAGCGATGAAATACTGGAAGGAAAGGAGCTAGAAGAGGTAAGATGCTGTCTGCATCCTCAACGTCAAGTCGAACATCGACCTTGAGAGGAGCAGAACGCTGTATCCAAAGTCTAGCTTGGGATTGCGAGGCAGCGATGGACCTTTTGTCATTCAATATGACAGTCTGCCAAACGCGAGGGGATTCATCAACAACTTTCTTCCAAAAGCGACAGACTGTGCCCAGAGGAGTGAGTGGGGCTAGAGGATCCTCGGAGGCACAGAAAGCAAAGATCTCGATGAGAAGTTCCGGGGGCACATTGGCAATGGGAGGAATAAGAAGATGAGAGGGAGATGAACTAGCATCTAGAGAATCCTCCATTGGATACCGAGACCGACGAGAAGAAGAAAAGTTGAAAAAGAGAAAGAGAAGGAAACTGGGGAAAGATATCGGGTCGGTATAGAGTCTTTATACCGATCAGTTGAAAGGGGTTGTGGGAATGATCAATGATTGGACATCGCCGTTTGGTTTCGTCTCCGAGAATACGGTAACCTTGTATTGCGTACGTATATTGAGCACTTGCATGCACAGGTTACCTCCCATTGGATAGTTCACGGTAATTTGGATTAAATACTCGAGCGGCGCATTTCTTGTCTCGGGAAGACGAGATGGAAATTCCACTCGAGTGCATATCGTATGGACTAGTGTTTGACCTACTCTCCATTGGAATTATTCTGATACTGGAAATACACAAAACAAATGAAGACAGCTAGTAGTAGTAGACAGCACTCTGATTCTGAACGCTGGCCAGAAGAAGGTTGGTAGGCGCTTAACGAGCGCTTAAATGTGGCTGTGTAACTGTACAGCTGCTTCCAGCCACCGTAACTCACGTGCTACTAACCGTCCAAGCAACTCAAGCCGACGAGCTCCCAAAAAGTTTTGCTGCAAGTACCTCCGACACCCCTCCTTATCCTCAAGAACAAGAGACGCCATGCCTGGTGTTAGAGACGTCAGGTATGCTTACTGTCGGCTGAAAGCTGCGAGGAAACTCACCAATCTTCAATCATCTCCACTTCCAAAATTCGCTCTTTGGAATTCTTCCTGCTTGGGTCACACAGTGCCGATGCTTTCATCGCAGCATATTCAAGCCACCTGAAGCGATCAGGCAAGTTATTGCGATATGCTTTCCTTTGGTAATTGACTGATTCGATCCTCAGGAAAACTCGAGGTATTGACGCTAACTATCTACTACGCGAAATTTGCTGAATGAGAGCACGCAGGTCCCTACATGGGTCGACATCGTCAAGACTGGTGCCTACAAAGAACTTGCTCCTTATGATCCTGACTGGTACTACGTCCGTGCAGGTCTGTCGTTTTTTTTAAATTTCTTCAAAGTATCCGATACTGATGGTTGAAATCAGCTGCCGTTGCAAGACACATATATCTGCGTAAAGACGTGGGTGTTGGCGCCCTTACAAAACTTCACGGTGGTCGAAACAGACGTGGAAACCGTCCCTCACACCATGCGGACTCTTCAGCCGCTGTTCAGCGAAAAATTTGCCAGTCTCTAGAGAAGATTGGTGTCTTGGAGCAGACCGATAACGGCGGTCGTCGAATCAGCCAAGACGGCCAGCGGGACTTGGACCGAATTGCAACTGCTGTGGTCGAAGCTGCCAAGGACGAGGAAGAGGACGAGGAAGAGGAAGACGAGGAGGAGGACGAGGAGTAAATATTGAGCGCCAATGTTGTCTATTTAGGATTTCACTCCGTCTCTCCCCAATGAGCCCGCTAAACCCCCTGTCCTATGCCCCGCTCCATCCTTGCATGTCTATGTTTCACCAATTATTCTGTCACGTATGCACGTCCGCGAAAAAACTCTGCCCATGTCAGTCTCATGTCATGGAACGCTCTGGTTCGATTAGGCCTTCCTTTCGGAACTGTAAGAAAGATTTTGATTTTATTTCCTTATTTGCTATATATTCCAAATCGTTCGTTCATTCTGACCATACTGTAAAACAAAGTCTTGCGGGAAGCGGGCACGGAGCTACACCTAGCTACACGGTATGCACGGTAGGTGAATCTGACCTGAGCACGGAATATGCAACAGAATCAACACCCTTCCACTCCTTACTGAAGATACAATCCTGTAGGGTTGAACGTCTGCAACGCGTCTCATAATGGCATGTCCGTTCCTATACGTGTCCTTGTGTATCGCCTCCACTGGAGATTATTTTGCACAGCGGTATCCGGTAATGATCTGTACCTCAAAAAAAACTGTTACAATACATACGGGCTAATTATAAGTACTTCCAGTTGTTCGTGAGTGTAAGCTTTTCACCGCATACATTATTCAAGAAACCTATGCTCTCCTAGAGAAAGAGATACTGCATAAGTATTATGTACTCTGCCCAAAAATACCAATGGCAATGATCGTCCATCCAGATGGAGTTGGTAACGATAGGTGGCTGTCACCGCTGGACTTACTTTGCAGTAAGCTATCTATTAATTGGATAGTTATATATCTAGGATAGGATGCTGTAGGATGACGCTTTGATACATGCCAATTATTGGACGCCACTATCGGATATCGAGGAGTGATACGGAAGTAACGAGTAACAAAGAGGATCGACAGACTGATGACCGGTGATCCTTACGTCATGGCGCGTCCTTGCCTAAGTTGGCGCCCGAAGCACTCTCCATATGCTGACTATGTTAGCCTTTACCCAATCATGTTCAAAACATACCAAGATTTGGTATTTCAGAATACTGGTGCTCGCTTGCAACGTGGGTCAGGTGGCTGATACTTGCAAATACTTTATAAGCCCAGTGAAAAATGGTAAAAGGTCAGCAGGGCCAGCCCAGGTACTCCCATGGCTACTTTACCTCCTCCGTCGAGCAACCAAGCCTACTGCGTTGTCTCTGCCCTTGAAGCAGGACATTTGGACCTTCCTTTGGAAATATTTCTTGACAATGCATCTAAAGGGTCGGTACTTAACAGCCCATCTCTTGGTTTCCTTCTACGTCACTCTCGCAGCGGCGAGAAGTTTGTTTTTGACCTGGGTCTTCGCAAAGATCCCGAGAACGCCCCGCCCTCTGTCCAAGAATGGATCAAAGCGTTCTTCCATGCGACCGTGCCCCAAGATGTAGCAGAATCACTGATGAACGGTGGCTTATCGCCGGCAGATATTAATACTGTCTGCATTTCCCATTGTCACTTTGACCACACAGGCAATACAAAACCATTTGTGAACAGCGAATTTGTCGTTGGTGCTGCATCAGCGTCTCTTTTCAAACCCGGCTACCCCGCAGACCCAGAATCCGGGTTTGAAAGTGATTTGCTCCCGGAAGGACGAACTCGCTTTGTCGAATTCAGTGACCTTCCTCCTCTTGGTCCCTTCCCCCATGCACTCGATTATTATGGAGATGGAAGCCTTTATATTGTAGATGCCCCTGGTCATTTACCTGGCCATGTCATTGCTGTCGCAAGGACTTCTAATGACGGTGGATGGATTCTTCTCGGAGGAGACAGTGCGCACCATTGGAACTTGATCACCGGCGAATCGCAGATTGCTTGCGGCCGCCCAGGCTTCCCTGGCGGTTGTGCTCACCTTGATCTTCCGGCAGCGATCCAAAACATCGAGCATATCCGGGAGTTCATGAATTTACCTCGAACCAGAGTCATTCTGGCGCACGACGAGCCTTGGTATAAAGAGAACAAGAATAGTGATGCCTTCTGGCCAGGACATATTGTATCGAAATGACTGGGTGGATGTAACTAAACGAGATGTACGATACAACTTAGTGAATGTAGCTAAATGAGATGTATGATGAAGTTTCGGTCCCGCGACCGCCCCTATTTGACTCCAATACTTACGTCCAAACTTAAATACCTACTGTGAGCTCTGCAGTCGCGTGCTGCGCACTTTGTACTGACACTCGTGCCATTAGAATGAGCGCGGTCGCTCTTCCTCCAGCTATCGATGGCCAAGCATACTGTATCGTCTCTGCTCTCGAGTCGGGGCACATTGATGTCCATCTCGAAATGTTCCTGGATAATGCAGTTCCAGGCTCCAAAGAAACTGTACCATCTCTGTCCTTTCTCTTGAGGCACTCGAAAACAAACGACACATTGATTTTTGACCTTGGCTTCCGCAAGGATCTGGAGAACTATCCATCGTCGATCACCAAACTCGCGCTTGATAAATTCGTCAGAGTTCCTCAGGACGTCGTTCAATCACTTGCCAAAGGCGGACTTTCACCAGCAGATATCAAGACTGTCTGTCTGTCCCACTGCCATTTTGATCATTTTGGAGATACCTCGCCTTTCGTGAACAGCCAATTTATTGTCGGTTCTGAATCAAAGGGTCTTTTTGATCCCGGGTATCCTGCTGACCCCGATTCACAATATCCGATTAATCTGCTTCCGAAAGGACGTACGAAGTTCATCGATACTAGGCATCTACCTCCCTTGGGTCCCTTCCCTCACGCATTAGATTTCTACGGGGACGGGAGTCTATATATTGTGGAGGCTGAAGGACACTGCCCTGGTCATGTAGTGTTGGTGGCGAGAACCTCTTCTGAAGGGTGGATCCTACTTGGTGGAGACAGCGCGCACCATTGGAATCTAATCACCGGGGAATCTCAAATTGCAGAGGGCCGACCAGGTTTTCCAACCGGATGTGCTCACGTGGACAAGCACGCAGCGGAGCTAACTATCAGGCGAATCCGGGAGTTTTGGCAACTCCCTCACACCAGGGTCATTCTGGCGCACGATGACCCATGGTACAAAGACAATAAAGACACCAATGCCTTCTGGCCGGGTCATATCGAGTCGATGTAGTGGACTGAAGTAGCTCGTGCCTCTGATATGAATGGGTGATAGACGATGTACATGTTCATTTGAATGATCGTCAAATGATATTCTTTTCAATCGCTGGCTGACCTCGAGTCCGAAAAAAAATCCGACAATCCAGATGCTTTAATACATGTCAGTAACACTCAGGGAACATAGCTGATGATTCCTCCTCAGACAAATCAATGCACCGTCAAGTATTTGAACGCAGGATGGCTCGAATGGAAGCCTCGTCGGTGACTTGGCTGATCTTCATCGGTGTCAATTATGCCTTCAATTACATTTATACCCTTCAGGGAAAACTCAGGCATGTTGTCGGAAGTTTACAGTCGTATGATACTTCTATAGTTTATTTCTCGAGATCATTTTCAGGAACTCCTCAAAACCCATTGCCTCGACCGAAGCTCCTCCAGTTTTCCGGCATTACTGTTTAGATGGTTTACTTGGCGTCGGAGTACAATGAAAGCTAGTCTTGGCTGCCCTAGAAGACACAGAGGCATTTATCCATGAAATATGTATATAGCATATTGAGATTCAAAGGGCGTTCAAAGAACTCTCTTTACAATGAAGTTCTGTACAGCTCTCCAGCTTGGACTGTCATCTCTTGTTTTGCGAGGCGCTCTCGCTCAATCCCAAGAATGGGGTTGGTATTGCTGCGGATGTCATACCTTCGCTTGACTGATACTTATTATTCCTACAGGACAATGCGGTGGCATAGGATGGACAGGTCCCACAAGTGAGATTGCTCTTCAAATTCTCCTACTGTGCTGACAAAATCGTAGCCTGCGTCGCCGGAACTGTTTGTACAACTATTAATCCCTACTACTTGTATGCATGAATCATTTCCTTAACATCCTCGATCGCCTGACGCAGATTTCATGCAGCCAATGTCTGCCGGGAACAGCCCCAGTTTCATCTACACCCGTCACTACCCCACCCACTTCAGTACCCCCTACCACCGTTCCCCCTACCTCAGTCCCTCCTACTTCAGTCCCTCCTACCTCAGTCCCTCCTACCTCAACTCCTACCGCTGGATGTTCAACTCCGTCAACTATTTCTGGCTATAGCAATGCAGCACTTCCGAATCCCTTCTTGTTCAATGACGGGACACCTGTGAAGACCCAAGATGATTGGACATGCCGCAGGGCCCAGATCGCGGCCTTGATTCAAGGTTACGAAGCCGGATATCTGCCTCCAAAACCTCAGACTCTGACTGGATCCTTTACCAAATCTGGCTCAACTGGTACGTTGACGTTCACCGCAGGCAACGGCGGCACATCCATCAGCTTTTCATCGACAATTACTTATCCATCCGGCACCGCTCCCGCGGGTGGATGGCCTTTGATGATTGCCTACGAAGGAGGTAGCATTCCTATCCCGGCCGGGGTAAGTATAACGAGCTTGGCATCCTGTGAAACTACCTGACCAAAACCCCGCTTCAATCCAGATTGCAGTACTCAATTATGCCAATTCTAACATGGCCCAACAGAATGACGGTTCTTCTAGGGGCGTTGGGACTTTCTATAACCTTTATGGGAAGAGCGCGAATGCCAGCGCCATGACCGCCTGGGTCTGGGGCGTGAGTCGTATAATAGATGTCCTCGAAGAAACACCAGCAGCTCAGATCAATACGCAAAGAATTGGGGTTACGGGCTGCTCGAGAGACGGAAAAGGCGCTCTAATGGCTGGGGCATTCGAGCCCCGGATTGCCTTGACCATACCCCAAGAGTCAGGTTCTGGAGGAGACGCAGGCTGGCGAATTTCGTTGTACGAGCAGAACAGCGGATCTGTGGTCCAGACTGCCACAGAAATCGTGGGGGAAAATGTGTGGTTCTCGACAAGCTTCAACAACTATGTGAACAATTTGAATTCCCTTCCGTACGACCACCATTTGCTCTTGGCCATGGTTGCTCCTCGGGGCCTAATTGCATTCGAGAACACTGACTACGTCTGGCTGAGCCCTGTGTCAGCCTTTGGTTGCGAGACAGCCGCGCGCACGGTATACCAGGCCCTGGGTGTTTCGCAAAACCATGGTTTTGAGCAGGTCGGCGGACATGCCCACTGCGCTTGGCCAACCTCCTTAACACCAGCGCTGGATGCGTTTATAAACAAGTTCCTACTGGGCCAGAACGTTAGTACTAACGAGTGGTCAAGTAACATGGTATTCAATGGCGTAACGTGGAACCAGGCTCAGTGGATCAATTGGCAGACCCCGACGTTGACTTGAGACATGTTTGGTAGCATATAGTCTGATTGTATATAGGTATTACCTGAATTTGACCTGAATACCAATGCTACTGAGGCTGTGTCATGCGTTTTATTCGAACACTCACTACTGCCCGTGGGCGCCTGCCACATTTTACCCTTTATTCAGGACCAAATTGCTCTCTTTGTGATGTACCGACTCAGCTCTTAACTTTTCTTTACTATCACTCACAGTACTTTCAGACGGCGAAAGAAGAGTTAGCCAAAGTCAGGAAAGACGTAGGTTTAGTACACCCAGCGTTTTTTCTCAAAATACACTCACCGAATGCTCATAGCGCCCGTTCAATTTGGATATAGTCAACATCCAGGACCCGGGAGAGGAGAGGTGGAAGCGAAAATATGTTTACTCGATCCCAGTCCTCCACTGCGAAGGAAATCTCGTAGCCCAAGGAATATGGAAACAGGACGTGGTTCGGGAAGCTCTGAAGCTCTGGGACCAGCGGAACCAACAGGAGAAGGAGACTTGACCAAGGATGACTCTATTAGTCCGGAATTCGTCTCTGCTCTTCCTTCCGAGCATCTTTTCTTCACCGATGTATCGGTAACATACTCTCTAGACTGGGTTTCTTACACTAGGAATTCTAACCAAATCCTGGGCTTACAGCCCGAACATGTCGATGACGAAATCTCGTCCATATCACCCCACTGTTTCAACTGTGGTTCTCCTTCTCATGTCCTGAGCGCCTGCATGGAAAAAGTCGATCGCGCAGTTGTAGCTCTCTCACGCCAAATGTACGAGTTTTATCGGGACCTGTACAGTGTGGATCGTATCGGCGGGGATTTTTCTGGTCGTTTCTACGCTGTCGAGGACTGGAGGGACGTGAGATTGACTTGGATAGACACGTTTAGTCCTGGCGAGATCAAAGGGCGCGATTTACGCGAAGCCCTTGGTCTATCACCAGGGGAAGACGACGCCGACGCCCAGAACGAGTGGTTACGCAACATAGCTGTCTGGGGATATCCCCCTGGGTGGATAAACAGATGCGATCCAAGAAAATTGATGAGGGCACGGGTTTTAAACCAATACGCCACCAGCGATGAGGATGGAGGAACGTTCTATCTCTTTGGTGAAAATGGAGATACTGAAATAGTGTCAACCGCGTCAGAAAAATCAAGTACTATCTACGAGGATAACGATGACACGGAACCTAGGCGATGGGCTACTTATCCTCCATTGCAGTTTTCTTCGTCGCTCCTGCCAGTCTATGATGGCTTCACTTTACCTCCAGCGGACGAAGAACTTACGCATTTCATTCCTCCACCACCCATTGAGCCACCTCCACCTTTACCTCCTACTCCGCCGCCGCCGCCGCCACCACCACCACCACCTGAGTCTCCACCATCACCTCCATCGGAATCTCCACTTCCATCACTCCCCGCTGATGTTCTCTCGAACTCTCAGGATAACTCCGACATGGATATGGACATATCAGATGAGGACTAGAGACATTTATTTTTCGTAGGTTTGCATGATTAAGTAGATATATACACACTGAGAGACATCCTTCTGATATTGTCTACATGCCAAGATTGAGGTTATGGTGCCATCTTACCGACCAGCGATACTTCGCACATCGCCGTCTACGAGCCCATTCGTCTGGGCACCACCCATGCCTGCGATGTTTTTCTGTAAATCAGACCACTCTGACTCCCTAGGTATTGCCATGTCGCCAATGTCATAGACATATAGCTTCCCGTCACTTCCGCCTATAGCAGCGCGCCGACCGTCCTTCTTGTCCCACTGCAGCTTATTTAGGGCGCGCCCCGCACCCACAGTCGTCGATACCACAGGCACCTGGATAGATATGAACGAAATAGTTATGAAAAGGGGCAATTGGAAAACGAACCTCAGTATCCATGTTTAAATTCCACAAGTCAAATTTTCCTGAGCCATCGACGGCTCCAAATACTGCAGGATGTGTAGGATGCCACTTTACATCATACACTGGGTCATCAGACTCATCAAACGAATATAGCGGTGAGATGGAATGTGGGGTAGTCGACGGTTTCGAGAGGGATTTTGCGCGCCAAAGCTTGACCGTCCAGTCCACCGAACTCGTTAGAAAGAGATCAGAGAAGTCGACCGATCCACTTGTGGGATGGAAGTGCAATCCCATGATAGGACCGGCATGGCCTTTGTAAACGTCATACTGGTTCAAGCCAGCTTTGGCCCCAGCTCGATCATATCGATTGGCTTGATAGACGTTTCCTTCCTCAGTCCCAACCCAGAATGCAGTGGTTTCATTGTCCGGAAAGTCCATGGTCGTAATTGCAACCTCCGCAGTTTTGTTGTGACCGGCGTGGATCAACTCTTGAGTTTCCTTTTCAGCATATGTGAGCAAGTTATCACTGAGATTGAACCCTCTAACTTCACCTGAGGCTGGGCGAGCATATCGACTAGCCAGCTGCAGACAGTACCATCTGTGCTACTGGTGATAAGGTTGTGAGCATTCTGTGTTCCGACCATTTGCATAGCGTAGACAGGATGCGTGTGTCCAGATGCAGACAGCGGAGTCTTCAGTACCGGAAGATGCTTCGAACGGTTATCCCATAAGAGAATTTGGCCAGAATATGTCCCACCGAAGACAAGGTTTGAATGGAAAGGCGAAAATGTCACTGAAAGAACGTCTGACTGGAAAAGAATGAGTCAATACTATGGTCAGAAGCACACTGCAGAGGAGCCTTACGGACTTGAGAATGAAAAACAAACTCTGGTTGCTCAAGGAGATGGAGATTCCAAACGCAGACGATACCGTCTGGTTCATTCAAGGCAGCAGCATTCTTGTTATACGACGCAACGCTCAGCTCGGGGTACTACAAGGAAGATCAAACATGTAAGGTGATGGTTATTGAAAGCGGACTACCTGAGAAGACCAATCCACATCCGTTATAGATCGATTTCTAGTATATCGTTCGTCATAGAACTCGCATACTCGTTTGACACGTCCTTCGGATTCGTCACTAGCACTCAAAGTCAGAAAATGTACCATTCAAGATTCGATGCGATGTACCTTCCGGTTTCAGCACCTACTCTATAGTCTCGGGTATAATCATAATCATTGAGAGCTCGGTAGAACATTTTTGTTGTTGAGTCGACAAATTCTAAAAGTTCTGGGGCAGACAATATGCTTGCAAGTTCCTCCGGAGGAATTTCTGTCAGACGAAACGTAATTTGGATAAAGTCAAGGGGAAAAAGAGCTGGATCATACCTCGAATTTCCTCCTCAATCTCCTTGTCCAGCTGTATGCTCTCTTCCTCCAGCTCGCGATCCCGAGCGGCCTGTATCGCTTCCAAATTCATTTCAGAGACACCGCGCTGAGTGGTTCCCACTTCAGTTTCAGCTTCTGGAGTTTGAATTTCCACTATCATCGTCTGAACTTCTTTATTGTAGACCACTCGTTCCTGCAATCGACGTGAATCCCAAATTAAATCAGATTAACGCGATTTTCGCAACCTTTTTCGTCGGCAATTCGAAAAGTTCTTGCTCGACATCTATCAAATCGGGGAGGAAACGGGGCTCTCTGTAGCATTGGTAAGTTCACTAGCAATCAGAGTTATGGATGTTGCTAACCCTATAACATTATCTGGCACGGAACTTGACGGAGCCAAAGTTGTTCCAACATGAGAGGAAAAATCACTGTTCCTACTAGCCCTTCCTGAGATCGAGCTTGGGAGATAGGTATTGCTCATGGCAGGTGTACCAGGCATCGAAGAGGAAGGTGTTAGTTCGCCACTTTCGAAATTCCCTTCTCTCGTGCCCGCTTGTCCACGGCTGTCTCGCAGGAGTAAACCGAGCAAATCATCGACATCGCTTTTTCTGGGAGTAGACGGTCCTGCACTCGGCTAAGGGGCGATGAGAGCGAAATATTTGAAAGTCGAGTGTAGCAACTACCTCTGAAGTTTTATCCGTTTTTTGCCTTTCAGCTCTGGCTTTCCGCAATTCAGCCAGCTTGGCCCTCTTGGCCTCGATTTGTTGTCGTCGGCTATCTGCGCTGGACGACATTTATGAAAATGGTGAGACGGTTAAGAGCAAGTTATGGTGATGAGTTTCACGTGCGCGCTCGGTTTTCAAATTTCAAGTACCAAGTACATTTCGATACATGACTATTTACTCTCAACAGCAGGAGCTTCCTCAGCGGGACCGGTTTCATGCCCCTTCTCCTTCTGCAACTTTTCTAGCCATTTAGCAACAAACTTAGAGTGTCCGCCATAATTGATGGTTGCATCCATCACGTCTCTGTTGAACTCTGGTTTCAGTCACCAGCAATTTGTCTATGAATTGCACTTGCCGAACGACACCCTTTCCATCGATAATAAATGTTGTTCGAGCATAATCAGTCATACCAAGCATTCCTTTTCCGACCTTGTACGCGTTTCGAGCTTCGAGCTTTTCGTCGCTCAGCACAGGATACTGAAAAAGTAAAGAAAGGGTCAAAGGGTTCAAGTTCACGATCACTCACAGTTAACTTTTGTTTTTCAACAAAAGATTTTTGTGTTTCCACTGAATCAGGACTGATGCCAATCACTACAGCTCGGTCGTCTTTGAAGACTTCTCTCTCTGGAAAGAGTTACAAATTCGAGATGCTCGTAGACGTCGTGATCCTCAAGACACACTCACCCGCTAAAGCATCCCTAAACTGACAAGCTTCCTTGGTACACCCATACGAAAATGATTTTGGATAAAAGAATAGAGCGATGGGAAGACTGTCCTTCCCCGGAGCGATTGTATATGGTGTACCGTCATAATTGGGTAGAGTGACGGACGGCGCTTGGTTCCCAATCAATTCTTTCCAGGTCATTTCTGGTTACGCTAGGTGGTTACAGGAAGACAAAGAAGAATCCGCGGCAAAGCGGTGGTGGAAAGCCCCTTATATGGCCCGTTCTCAAAGTCTGGACAGGTCCATCATCGCATGATATTTATATTGTCCGGAAATAATTTTGGTCACGTCTGGGTTAAACAGGCAATTGCGTTTTACGTTCGACTCTAGAAAGTTTGAGTTGGGCTATTCATTAACGGAGGCGCATGGTAAGGGTAAAGATACGGTGCAGAATATAGTCTGGATACAATTTATGAAGGTTTCTGCGCAGCTGCCATCGCATCTAAGCAACCAGTAAGCATAGGAACGAAGAGATTCAAACAAAGCTACACACCTGCATTGAGCTCAGCAAATCTGGAACCTACTCTTTCCGAATGCTTCAAAAATTTCTCCGTACAACTCATTACACACGTTTCCTGCGAAGGAAGGCTTTAGCGGTGTCTTCACAGAAACAAGGGAGTAATGAACCTCTTTTGAAGACAGAGACTTGCTCGTAAAGTCATTGCAACATGAATTGAAGCATTTCTCGACGATATTCGCGTAAAGCCTCAAAAAATCTTGCATCTGCAGACCAGCGTAAACCTCTGTTCGAATATGCCTTTTCACAGTTTACAGACCTGTTTCTTCTCGATGACTTTGTTCATATGCGCCTGCTCGGCGCTGTTAAATCCCGAAAAGTCCATTTTGGGTGAGGAACGAGTACGCGGTGAAAGATTTCAAGGTGTTGGTCATTTGGCGCCGAAACCCTTCGGCGCTTAATTTTGACGCCTGCTCTATGTGGAATGCGAGTCATTTTACATTTTTCGAAAACCTTCCATTCTGCCCAGGTAAAGTAGTTGTCCGAAATTTGATTCATTCCAAGATGACACTGGCGCATATGCTACCCCAAGTGAAGCTTAGCGTGCGGCTTCCTTGACCGCGCGACCAAGCCTACCCCATTCAGTCGCCAAATTCCACTCGTGGAGGTCTTGTCCCTCCGCCGATTTGGACTAAGATTTCGTGCCTCTAAAGTATCTAGCCTTTTGCTTTACTTTACCTGCCAGTGCTCTCTATTTGTCTTTGTCATTCATTGCTCATAAGGTTCAAAGAACAGGACACGCTCCAGGTCAGCTGTAACCTGACAGAAACTAGACATCGCAATTCAATTCTCATTGTGGGCTTGTAAAAGTGGTGGTGAGTTACAAAGACGCCGAGTAAGTTGGAGTCATATATATACGCTCATCACCATTCAGAAAAATGGATCCCAACATGACCATATCCTTCAAGGACGCCCTTGCCCATCTAGAAAACAAAAGAGTCAAGGCCACTAGGCCACTGATTCCCCCGCAAATCTTGCAAGAGGATCTTCCTTTGTACGTCATGTTCTGTCCATCCGAGCTATATATGGTACTTACGGATATCGTGTTGATCCAGGACTCTTCTTGCAGCACAAACTGTGCTAGAAGGGCGAATGCAAACTGAGCAAATCCTCAAAGGGATTGATAATCGATTAATGGTTGTTGTAGGGTATGACTTGCATCTTTAATTCTATACTAGCTACTCATCCTTTGCTCTCAGACCGTGCTCGGTTCACAATGTCGATGCAGCGAAGGAATATGCACGTCTCCTCAAGACCTATGCCGACGAGGCGAAAGAAGATCTCTTTATTGTCATGCGGGTCTATTTTGAGAAGCCTCGAACCACGGTCGGGTGGAAGGGGTTGATTAACGACCCCGACCTCAACGGCACGTTCCAGATCAACCGTGGTTTACGCATCGCACGTTCCTTACTGCTTGATATCGCGAAGATTGGTCTTCCTGCAGGATGTGAGTTCCTAGATACCATCACGCCGCAGTACACGGCGGATCTGGTTTCGTGGGGAGCAATAGGTGCACGGACTACGGAAAGTCAGGTCCATCGAGAACTTACCTCGGCGCTGTCCATGCCTACCGGATTCAAAAACTCGACGGACGGTAGTGTTGGAATCGCCATCGATGCTTGTCGGGCTGCAAGATCGGGGCATGTTTTCCTTAGTGTGGGGAAGGAAGGGTTGAGTAGTATAGTAGAAACGGAGGTAAGCGAGATTTCATCTGATGCTCTAATGATCTCATTTGCCAAATTGAAAATGTCAGGGTAATCCAGACGTCCATGTAATCCTACGCGGTGGAGCCTCCGGACCAAACTATGCTGCCGAATTCGTGAGGGATTGCGGCGAAAAACTATGCAAAGCTGGACTTGCACAAAAAATCATGGTCGGCTCCGCTAAGCTCCTCTTTGACCCTTTCGAAAGACGCTAAAACCTCGTGTAGATTGACTGCAGTCATGGGAATAGTAGCAAACAGCATACTAATCAAGCAAAAGTTGCAGACGACATTGTAAGGTTCCTTGTTTGATGTAATGTGGTATAATAACCCTCATGTTATACCTGCAGGCCCGGCAAATGGCGGAAGAAGACACGTCCTCTTCGATCATGGGGGTCATGATTGAATCCAATCTCGTAGAAGGACGGCAAGATATCCCGGTGTCAGGACCAGCTGGGCTGCGTTACGGTCAGTCCGTGACTGACGCCTGTATTTCTTGGGAGGCTACCGTTGAAGTTTTGAATCGTCTACGAGAAGGCGTAAAGGCTCGACGTGCTCGGGTTAAAAACCCCAACAACTGCGACTGAAAAACATTAGCCTGTAGCTTTAACCATATATGTGATGTACTTGAAATAAATCCATCTCTACGTTCTAAATTCGGGATCGACTTCTTCAATGCCTATCAAGGGAGTATACCCTTCAATGATTAATACCTTCGCTTGCCATAGACCCACTTGGGCCGGCGATGCCAAGAATCCCTGGAAGTTCGCAGAATTGTATATGTCGGTACTAACAAAACTGTCGCCTCTCGCAGTAGCGTTTAAGTATATATATAATTAATTGTAGCTGGACACGAAGCTGATTGGGCATATGTTTACCCAGCAAAGCAAAGTCACAAAATTTATAGCAATTGTAGGAGCAGTGGTGACCTGGTGACACGCCAGTATGCCTTGTCTTTGGGCATCGTCGGGACGAGTGACAACCTTCATGCTTGTGTGCCGATGCAGCCGGCACACGGCTCCTGCTACAGACAAGCTCGGCAAGTCGCCAGCTATCTTAGAAATTCAAATTGCACGGTTCGTACGTAACGTATACACAAAAATTGGAGAGCTAGCGTGTTCAGATATATTTGAAATTCGCGACGAATTATTCTAAAAGCCATATTTGAGAGCGCCCTCTTCCAAATGAGCTGTAAACATCTCGAGGAGGTGGGCCTTGGTTTGTGCACGGCGAATGCTTGCCGCAATAAGCGAGCGCTCCATCAAAAGCTCCGCCCGTTCCTGGAACTCTGCGATCGCGGAGTCCTTAACCTCTGATAACGTCGTCTGCATATGTGCATCACATTTTTTAATAATTTGGTCTTGCATTGGACCAACAACAGACTCGGTAGATTTCACAGCAATCTTACTTGCTGCTGCATCTACCATGTCATTACAAGCCTTCAAGACAGCTTCCTGGGCAGTGTTAAGGGCTTCTTGGGCAGCTTTAAAGGCTTCTTGAATCTTGGTAGTGACTTGTTCTGAAATCTGCTCTCGTATGGCATCCGCGACTACTTCGGTCATTTCTGTCTTAACTTCGTCGTCCATCAAACCTTGGAGATAATCCGCTGCTGAGATAGTGTGTTCCTGCTTAATCTCGGCTTCGATATGCTCAGATGTTGTTTGAGCAATAGTCTCGAAAGCAGCTTTGTAGGCGGATTCCTCTCCGACCGCTTTAAGGAGTCCATCTGAACTAGCCTCGGTGACAACTACATTGAAGTGGTTAATGGACAAGGATCAAACAAAAGTCATCATCCTACCTTTGAACTTCAACCACGGTGCTTCGGTGAACACTGTGTTCATATCAGCATCAACCTTGACACCGAGGCCGCCGTTGTACACATAGAGATAACGACTGAGGTCTAAATCTGATTTGACCACCTGATTTAGGCCATTTTCACATTCCGCGTGAAGAGTGAATCCGTCGAGCCTGACGTTCCTGCAGACCGAATAGAATCCCTGGCGTCCCCAGACAAGCCTGCCGTCCACGGTGCCGATGTACTCATCAAGCTCCAGTTTTGAAGCTAAGGGTTCTCCTGCCGTATTTCGGCATTGAGCACGAAGGACAGATCTGTCCAAGGTCAACGAACTTCCTACGCTAAACTTGAAATAGAAAGAAGATCGTTGTGAATGAGTTGTACTAGGGACACATTGAGACATTTCAGAATACGCTGTCGAAGGAAAAGACTTACCTTTGGTAGCTAGCTCGGTACTGTTTGAGTTCTGAAATATAACGCTCATATGGTGGTGGTAAATCACTATTACCGACGGCATTGAACGTTGTTTCAACCACGATTGAGGAAGACCTACGTAGTAGAAGGGTCAGTCTGAAGATCCCTGTTGGAAGACATGTTTCTAGACAGATAATGAGATAACACCGGAGTGCAACTGGTGAAGACTAACCGAGAATAGTAGGCCGTAGATGTAGTGAGAAGTTAACCGTAAGGTTGGGGGATAAGAGCTCGAAAAGACCTCCTTTTATACGGATTGCAGATAGCAGAGTTTCAACAGCTAGTCTTTGAACATCTATCGTATAATAGTACGGTAAGAGCCTTTAATCGGGATTTGGAATCCGTGCTGCGCATAGGAAATCAGATATGAATCGCAAGCAATGAGTGAATCGCCTGTTTAGAAGGTACATCGAGGATGATAATGTTTGGCGCCAAAAATGAATAACACCGATCATCGATCGAGCGCGCGCGTATCTTCTTTTCTCTCTCTCTCATGAGGAAAATTGGATATAAACATGCCACTTGCATTCACGGTGTTAACCTCTTTCTAGGTAAAATGTTTCGAATGCAAAGATATGTCTAGCCCATCGATTTTCCCACTAGCAGACGGAGTCTACAGATCTCGCAGAAATTGGGACATTGCCCCCGGTTCCTTTGCTCCCAAAAGCGAGTTCTGGATCTCGGTGACCCTGGCATATCGATGCGGGGAAGTGTGGTGTATCCGACATTTATCTATGTCCGTCGTTTTCGCGTTGTCTCTAGCCAACAGCGTCTTCAGCCTTACGGACAACGCCGGACAACGATATGATCAACTTGATTCTTTAGTCCCAGTGATCTCAAATGGGATAAAAGTTGCTGGCTCGGTAAGGTCCATGGTAGCATAGGTGGCGGAAGAACTTCCATGCGAACTCATCTTCAAAAATCGATGAGCTCGTTGGTGTTTCCGGATTGGACGAAACGCAAGTTTTTTCGCCAAAATTGGATGGTACACCTTGGAGTCCTACCCCAGAAACAGTCTTGACTTATGGATCTCGGACTGAACTTTGTAGCTCTATTCGACACTCCGATATAGTGTAGTCAGAGCGTTGTTGTCTCGGAATTGCAGACAAAGAAAGGCGTAGATTGCTCCTCTCCCCCGAACCTCTTAGCTACAAGCATCACCTAAACCGGTATCATTTAAACAGTGGTCCTCTTCAACTATTGGACTCGCAAAAGGTACAGACATGCGATGCCAGTGCGGACGAAGATTTCAATAATGCAATGACTTCCAATTCAACCCTCTGTCCTTGACAGATATGTACACGCGCAGTAGGTGTGGTGCTTCAAATTGTAATGAGCATCAAGAACGCGGCGCTACTAGATCCTTCGACTGTGCTGCGTTTTTTTTTTTACTCCAGTCAGCCTCAGAAAGAGATGTATGTCCTCGAAGATCTATATGCATATCTGCAATCCTGACACTCCGCGGCCTCACGTCGGTTCCTTCTTTACTCTGCATCGCATTAGAAGAAGCCAATTCTATACCTCAACTTTCTAAAAATAAAAATAAAATTATTATACATGTTTGGGGAGTTTTATCAAGAGTTCCATTGGTTCCGAGGGTTCATTATTCATGGAATAGCTCTCAAGTGATTGAGGAAGGATTGACATGTATTGTAGAACTGTAGGTACGCACTCTCGTTCAACCCTCGTTGTAACAGGCTATTCTGTCAACCTACATACATAGCTCCCAGATTCAGAATCTTCAGCAATTAGCATAATTTATGAATCAAGTTTTCAGGAAAAGGCTCACTTAAAAGTGAATCAGTTAAGATATATCGCGCACATTGCAAGTGTTAAGCTGAATACCCACTAAACACTTTCTGGTAATGGTGTTGATATTATGCGTGATGTATCTAATTCGTTTTCGGTCTTCTACGCAGGAAGGGTCGGACTCTGGGATGAAGGTCGGATAAAGTTCTGAACGCCATCTTCCAAACGTATCCTTTTTGCCGCTCAAAGTGATGATTAATAAGGATCAACGCTCTGGTTTAGATAACAACAAACCTATTGGTTGTAGCCTTGGTCAATGCGTCGGCTAGTTCATTTACAATCGACATGCAAATTTTCCAGCAACAGGTCAACACAGCACATACCAACTCGTAGTTTCCGGACCCTGACGCCCAGGTCTAGTAAGTGTCGAGGTACTGTCATCCCAGCTTCCCAGTGCTGCAAGGTGGTGTCGACCGGGGAAAAAAAAACAACTATGAGGCGCTGAGTCCAGCAAGGTAAGTAGTACTGGGGGAGCATGATTGGCTCGAGAACCTTTTGTTCGAATGTCACCTGAACCATGATCAGCAAGTTGCTGGACACCACAAATGAAACTAGAACCGACTTTTCAGAACAGCCTCCACGATCCGACCGGTACCAAAGCCGTACAGTGACACTTACAAAGCCAATGTCTGCGATGGGTTTGCTATTCGCACGAGCTTTTTCTATCTACACAAGAAGGGTTTGCAGAGGCTGCGGGGCTGTCGAGGAATCACCTACGGAAGCAGGTCATCGTCTGATCCAATTCAGATATAACGGCACGGATGGAGACAGGGACAGGTTTGAGCTCAGAAGAGAAAGTACCTTCTTTTCTGGAGCACTAAGTTGAATGAAGAAAGCGTGGCTGGCACACTGCATACAATACAACATGCTCTTCAAATCCAACAACTTAGAGGTCGCATATAGCCCAGATCTCGTTGACAAAAATTTTCGCGCATGCTGCTTAACATCACTGTGGAGGCTTCGGTCCTAAGCGCTCGGAACCTCTTCATATCGAAGATCAAGTCTGCATATACAATCAGAACATTCGGATACTTTCCGAAATGAATTCTAGCCATTACTTCCACTTACCGGTAATGCCAAATATCCATGGACAAGACCAATCTCATCTCGATAGGGCAATCTGGATGAGAAGCTGACTGGGCATTCCAGCACACGGTGAAAACTCACAAAACTTGTGCTGACACGCTAATGAGTCTTGTCCCGATGACCTGACCTTCGGGTGGAAAATTCTTGATGTAGTGCTAGGGAGCTGGATTTACAGGAATAGGTGCATTTACAGGCTTGACCTGGGCTTGACACGTTCCGGAACCAAAAAGAAGGAAGGAGGTATATTACACGGAAGATCTGAACGCCGGAGGAGTACGAGCCCACAACTGCCGAAAGGCTGCAGCAAGCGCAAGCCGACAATTAAACAAGCTCGGCAAATGTCAAGCTACTGGATGGGTAAAACCAAGATACTGTATTGCGATGTTTTCTGAATACCTAGAGTATCGTAGAAACTAATCACAAACGTACTGATATGTAGAGTGTAGAAAATAAAAGACGAGATGCCGAATCCGAAGAGTCAATGTATCGACAAGTACAAAGTTCATGAAAGATCCCGCGAAATTATCATGCCTTTTAGAAGCCAAATTGGAGGGCGCCTTGCTGCAAAGTAGCGGAGAACATCTCGAGGAGACGGGCCTGGGTTTGTGCACGGCGAATACTTGCTGCAACAAGCTCGCGCTCCAGCAAAATCTCCGCCCGTTCCTGGAACCTCGCGATGGCAGAAGCGCTGACCCCCGCCAATGTCGACTGCATATGCTTGTCGCATGCTTCAATAATTCGGCCTTGCATTGGACCGACGACAGACTCGGTGTACTTCACGGAAACATCCTCTACTGCCGCATTTACCATCTTTTTGCAGGCTGTGAGGACGGCCTTCTTGGCAACCGCAAAGGCTTCTTCGATCTCAGCAGAGACTTTGCCTTCAATGTTCTCCCATACGGTGTTAGTGAATTCTTCGGTCACTGTTGCCTTGACTTCGTTTTCCATCATATCCTTGAGATAGACCTCGGCCGATTCATAGAATTCCTGGGTAATCTCGGCGTCGATATACTTGGATGACGTTTCAGCTAGAGAACCGAACGCAGTTTTAAAAGCGGCTCCCTCTCCAACTGCTTCAAGCACTCCGTCTGAATTCGTCTCGGTGACAACTGAATAAAATTATTAACGAAAAGTGAGCATTCGCCAAGGGAAAACCACTAGCCTACCTTTGAGCTTCATCCACGGTGCTTCGGTGAAGAATTTGGACAAGTCAGTCATTTGGCCGTCCACCTTGACACCGAGTTTGCCTTCGTACACGTAGAGATAACGACTGAGGTCTAAGGTTGATGTAACCTTCTTCTTTGACTCGTCTTCGCATTCGGCGTGAAGAATAAACTCTTCCAGCCTGATGTTTTGACAGTCCGAAAAGAATCCCTCGCGTCCCCAAACGAGTCTGCCATTGACAATGCCGATGTAAGAATTAAGATCCAACGTGGAAGATGGGCAGTGTTTCCCATCCGTGCCTCGACATTCAGCAGAAAGAATGGATTTCGTCAGGCACAACGTAGTTCCTACACTGATCTTAAAGAATAACGAAGATTGTTCTGAATAACTCATACTGGCAACTTGTTAGCACTTTTCAACATCCTGGTGTGTCAACGCAAAGACTTACCGTTGGTGGCTTGACTTATACGTTTTGAATTCTTGAGAGAAACTAGCCTCCGAGTATGATGGAGGTGGATCACTATTGACAATGTCATTTAACATTATTTCCACGATGAATGAGGAAGACCTACACAGAGGGAGAAACGGGAGAGGAACCATGAGTCACAGGCTTGGGAGAAGGGGGCCTGGCGGCCACGTATACGAGTTTACCATCCTTGACTTGAATGTTTGTGCTGAGGTCGAGCTGGACCGGAACCCATTTCCCTCGATATTCAACTTCTCCATTGAAATCCGATCCACTGAGGGAGGAATTCCGGAGGGCCGAAAAACCGCCACGGCCTCCCCAAACGAGTTTGCCATTGGCGACGCTCAAGCATGTATCAAGGTCCAGCGGTAAATTCTTGCCAGCATATTTAACAGTCAGATAGCTATTGACGAGATGAGGATTCTGCCAGGAGCGGTCGAAAGGCATGTTTCTAGACAGATAATGAGGGAACACCGAGGGGCAAAGCTGTGAGGACTAACAGGAAATGCTAGTTCGAAAATATAGTGAGAAGTGTAGTGAGAAGGCTGGGGACAAGAACTCAAAGAAACTTCCTTTTATCTGGTTAGGAAAGCTGAACACCTGGTCTTTGAGCATCTTTCTGAGGAAAGTACGGTAAGAGCCTGTGGTTGAAGTTGAGGATACTTGCTGCGCGTATGAAATCAGATATGAAACTGCGAAATTCAAGGAAAACGGGTGAATCGCCTGTTTGGCAGGAAGATTGACCACACCGATCGTCGATCAAGCGCGCGCCTATTATTCTCTTTCACTTTCTCACTTCCAAGTCTCGGACAGGTTTCTATCAAGGAAAATTGGTCCCACATACAGCATTAATACTTTTCCGATTAAATTTCTTGACATCAATGTTCCGCCTCCATGCTCTGTTGACACCAAACCCTGCACGAACCCTCATGAGGTCAAAATTTCCAAATGCAAAGGAATGGCACTGTAAAAGTATACAAGGCACTGCTTTACTTGCAAAAGTATGTTCTAAGTCTCGGTGGTGATAGGGAGAGTGCAGGCTATCTAACATATAGGTGTGTCCGTCGTTTTCCCATTGCCTCCAGCCTACAGCTTGGGTTTCCTTACCGTCAACGCCGGAAGATGATCCTTTTCCGCCATCGACCTTGAATGGGCCGACTTGATGAAGTCTATGTTGACATGAGCGCTGGAACAACTTTCATGCGAGCTCATCTTCAGAAATCGATTTGGCGTAGTCGTCTTGAGATCGCAGACAAGCGAGAGAATGAGTTACTGTTCTTCCTCGAATCTCCAGTATCACCTATACCAGTAACATTGAAAGAGCGGCTTCTCTTCAACTATTGAACTTAAATGAGGTTCAAGCATGCAATGCTAGTGCAATGATGAAAGAAGACTTTTCATTCCCATCTCTGTTTAACTCAACTCCTGTATATGCCCGGTAGGTATGGAAGGTTCCAATCGCAATGAGCACCAAGAATGTAGCGCTATTAGATCCTCCCTCTGTGCTGCGTTTTCGGCCATAAAAAGTTACGACGTTAAGCATCTCCTGGAAGATCTACATGTATTTCTTAATTCTGAAACACCGCGGCTCCACGTCGGTTCTTGCTTCGCATTCGCAAACCTCATCGACAGTCATTTATACTTCCTGTCGACAAATACCGACCTTACGCCTTAGTATCTTGCGGAGGAGTATAATTCTCCTATGAAAAATCCAGTTGTCTTTGTGAGGACGGTAAGTACCTGAGCCGTTGTGATATACTAGCCTGTCAACCTAAATATTCAATATACACACCAGTGAGCGTGTTCGATAACAAAACCCAGGGAAGGAAGCCACTTAGACGCTGGTCGAGCGGAGGGGTTACAGGATATTGGCTACTGCCACATTGAAAGTACACGGATGAATATTATTGGATGGTTTCTGACTATGCATGGTGTATCGATTTCCATCCTCTGCGCAAGAAGAGTACTGTCTCAGGGAGCCCGAGGGATGTAGTTGGATATCGACGAATAGTATTCCATTCTTTCGCCGACCAAAGCGGCGTTCTCTTTCATGACTCGGCGATACCAAAGATCAGCGCTCCAGACCTAACACACCTATTAGCCTTGGTCAATGCATCGGCTAATTCATTTACGCGCAAAGTTGAAAGTCTCAGACCAACCTGCAGGTTGTCCGTAAGTAAGTTCAACACAGCATACATGCCGCAAAAAACCTACTCCTAGTTTCTGCGGCGTAAGTTGACCATCCTGAAGAAACTCGATCATAGTGGATCATTAATTTTTTTTATCTTTGAAGATATCTGATTATCAGGGGAGTTCACGGTGGGTCGTTAGCCTTTTTGGATAGGATAGGATAAGTAGGATGTATATTATACTGGCCAATTTGGTATTTTGAATATTGTTAGCGGTTCAGGGTCCTTTGCCGTTACTCTATTTTTGAAAATAGGCGCGATACCAACTAAAAGTCCAACAACTCAGAAATTCAATCAATTGTTGTTTGACTCTCCTTCTTCGTTTGACTTTTGAATATTTTGAATATTCCATTTGCGAAATTTCCTACCGTGAGCTCCCGTGATATTCTCGTCAGCTCAATTTTGGAAACTGTGCTATAAATGCTGCAAATTGCGAGATTAATTCTAATACGAGACCACCTAATATACGACGCTGTGGAAACAAAAAGGACGTGGAAACTGGAGAATCGATAGACAGCTAAATTAAATTGACAAAATTTCATCACGTTTTCAATTAAAAGCCGAGTCTGAGGGCACCCTCCTCCATAGAAGCCGAAAACATCTCCATGACGCGGGCTTGGTTTTGCGCACGGCGGATACTTGCGGCGACAAGCTCGCGCTCTAGCATAATCTCTGCTCGTTCCCGGAAGTGTGCAATGGAACAAGCGCTGACCTCTGACATGGTCTCCTGCATTTGCTTGTCGCACGCTGTAATGATTTGTTCTCGCATTGGACCCACGACTGACTCGGTATATTTCACAGCAACGTCCTTTGCTGCTGCCTCTATCATCTCGCTGCAAGCCGTCTTGACAGCCTCAAGGGCCACATCAAAGGCTGCTTGGATCTTGGCATTTAATTCTTCTTTAACCTTCGCCCCTATGGCATTAGCGACTACCTCGGTTAGTTGTGTCTCAACCTGGGTGTTCAATACATCCTTGAGATACTCTGCTGCCGAAATGGAGTATTCCTGCGACATCTCGGAGACGACATGCGTGGCAGTCGATTGAGCAAGAGCGCCGAAAGCAGTCTTGATAGCAGCTCCCTCTCCGACCGCTCCAATGATTCCGGCCGAATTAGGCATGGTAACGACTGTATTAAATGATGAGACTCATCAAGGAAATCGAGCAACAACTAGCCTACCTTTATACTTCAACCACGGTGTCGCAGTAAAGAACATGGACAGGTCCGTCACAGCTGCGTCCACCTTGACGCATAGAACGCCATTATACACGTAGAGATATCGAGTGAGGTCTAAAGTTGATTGGACCACCACATTCGATTCACTTTCGCATTCGGCGTAAAGAACGAATTCTTGAAGCCTGACGTTTCTGCACACTGAAAAAAATCCCAAGCGTCCCCAAACGAGCCTGCCATCGACAATGCCGATGTGTTCATTCAGATCCAATTTACTAGGCCTGGAGCCGCTTCCTTCCACGTTCCGGCATGAAGCGTGAAGCACAGATCCCTCCAGGCGCAACGAACTTCCAACGCTGAACTTGAAATAGAAAGAAGATCGGTCTGCGCAAGACATCCTACAGGGACATGTTTAAACACTTCAAAATACTGCTCTGTCAATGCAAACCGCTCACTGTTGGTTATTTGCTTTATACGTTTGGAGCTCTTGAGAGATCTGCTGAGAGAAGCTACTTGCTTCGTATGATGGGGGTGGGGGGTCGGCGGTATCACTATTGCCGAAGGCACTGAACTGAGCATTGTTTCAATCATAGATGAGGAAGACTTACACAGGAGCAGGAGCAGGAGCAGGGGCGGCCGGGGGAGGTCGATTCACAGGAGTAGAAACTCTGGTGGGGGTAGCTATATATTGGAGTCTATTGTCTTTGACTTGAATGTTTGTACTGAGGTCAAGCTGGACCGGTACCCATTTCCCTCGATATTCGACTTCTCCACTGAAATCCGATCCACTGAGGGACGGATTCCGGAGGGCCGAAAAACCGCCACGGCCTCCCCAAATAAGTCTGCCATTGGCGATGCTCAAGCATGTATCGAGGTCCAGCGCTAAATTCCTGTTCGCATATTTAACGGTCAGATAGCTGTTGACGAGATGAGGATTCTGGTAGGTACGGTCGAAAGGCATGTTTCTAGGCAGATGATGAGACAGCACTGGGGCGTAAAATTGAGAGAAAGACTAACAGAGTATACTAGATCGTGAATGTAGTGAGAAGAGTAACCGTAAGGTTGGGGGACAAGAGCTCGAGAAGACCTCCTTTTATCTACGTAGCATGGCTTGAACACCTGGCCTTTGAGAACGATAGTAAGATACAGACCCTTTGTTGACTCTGTGCTGCGTGTATGAAATCAGATAGATGGATGGATAGATATTACACGGCGAGCTCACCTGTTTAGAGGGTACATGGAGGAAGAGGCGCTGGGCGCTAGAAAATAAAGTCCACCGATCATCGATCAAACGCGCCTAGCTCCTTCTTTCTCTCTATGTATATCTCCTTTACAGCTTCTCCACCTTTCCGATTCATTTTTCACCTCAACGTGCATCTTGCATGCCCAGTGTCAACACAAACCTCTTGCCTGGTAAAATTTCCGAGACGCGAAGAGTATCCAATGTCATTGTCTAGCTCATCGATTTTCCCACCAGCAGAGTTCCAATGTCTACAGATCTTGCAGCGGCTCCTAGCGGGAAAGATCGACGAGCTAGGCACTGCTCTACTCACGCGTCCAATGTCCAGTGTCCAACGTCCTGAATCTCGGTGGGATTAGTGTATCGATGCGGGGAAGTGCGGGGTATCTGACACCGTCGTTTTTTCATTGCTTCCGCCCAACAAAGTCTTCGACTTGGGATTCCTTACGAATAACGCCGAAAATCGTAAACTGACGATGAAAGCGGTTTGGCTTTCTTCAAGACTTATGAGATTCATGGCGGTATGGGTGGTGGAACAACTTTCCTGCGAGCCTATCTTCCGACATGAGCTTTTTGGATCTTGGGTAATATGGCTAACCTAGAGAGCCTAGAAACCTAGTCTTTACGCGATCTCGGTACTAACTTGGAAACTTAATTTGTCACTCGACATAAGGTACTCACCTCGAGATCAACTTGAAATCGCAGACAAACAAAGGCATGAGTTCCTTTTCTCCCTGAATTTCTTATCCACAAGTATCATCTATACCGGTACCGTTTAGAGAATAGACTGGCATGAGGCTCAAACGTGCGACGCCAGTGCAGACGAAGTTGACAATAATGCAAAGACTTTGAATTCAGTTATCTAACAGACTCAGCGCTTGACAGATGTGTACATGCGCAGTAGGTGTGGTGGTTCCGAATATGAGAATGCAGCGTTACGGATCCTCCAACTGTACTGCGCTATCTTTTCAACCAGCGATCTATAGACATCTCTACAGCCCTGAAACGCTGTAGCCTCACGCTACTTCCTTCTTTCTCTGCACTCACTTATTCATCCTTCCCTGCAGATACCGAGTAATTTCCTGCAATATCCATTTCAGGAGTAGTACCGGCCCCGGGAATTCATCCTTCACGCTATAACTTTCAAGTCTTCTAGGACCCTAAGCTCCCTTGTTGCCGCAGGCTATCCTGTCGACCTACAGCTCCAACTTGAAATTCAAGATCTACTTCGAAGTGAGCGTGTTTAATAATGAAATTTTAGAAAGAACATCAATTAGACGCCGCTTTAGTGAAGAGAATACACGATGCTACTGTACACATTGCAGGTTTACACAGATGGATATTATTAGATGCTATCTCGCTGTATGGTAATGGTGAATTATGGGTGGTGTATTGATTTCCGTCTTCTACGCAAGAAGAGTCCTGTCTCTGGATGCGCGAGGGATGTACGTGTATATCGTACGAATGGCATTTCGAACGCCATCTTCCGCACGTATCCTTTCGCCGACTAGAGCGGCTTTCTCTTTCATGATTCTGTGATACCAAAGATCAGCGCTCAAGATCTTTTCGAGTCGATAACAACACACCTATTTGTGGTGGCCTTGGTCAATGCATCGGCTAGTTCATTTACACGTAAACTCGAAACCTTCAGACCAGCCTGAAAATTTCCATCAGCAAGATCCACATAGCACACATACCGAAAATAACCTACTCCTAGTTTCTGCACCCTGGATGCCCAAAAAAATTGATCCCCAAACCAGGGTTTGATAAGTGTGGGGATACCGGCTCGTAAGCTCGCTCCTGTTGTTCCAGCTCCCCCATGGTGTAGGGCGGCGTCGACCTGTGGAAACAACCAATCATGAGGCACCGAGTCCAGCTGGTAACACTGGGGCGGCATGACCGGCTCAGGATCTTTGTCGTCGGGTTTACTCAGTCTGGCGGACCATCCTTTCGAGATAATAGCTCGAACGTCACCTGAATTATGATCGATAAACGACTGGAGACCGCAAACGAAACTAGGACCGACTTTTCAGAACAGCCTCTACGATCCGAGCCGTGACGCGTTTGGTATTTGGTACAGTGATACTTCCAAAACCAATGTATACGATGGGTTTACCATCCTCACGAGCCTTCTCCATCCAAGCTAGGAGGGCTGGTGGGGGCTCCCAATTTAGATCGGGGTTGTCGAGGAACCAGCTACGGAGACAGGTCATCGTCTAGCTCAACTCAAACAGTGCGACACACATACTACCCAGAAATGGTAATTGAATCGCCCCAATCCAGAGGCTTGGGGACTACAGCCTATATTTTCGGGCCATCGGTGACATGAAACAAAAGGAAAGCGCCCAATACCCACCTGAGAAAAATTGTAGATGAAGACAATCTTGGATTGAACCAAGTGTCCCATATCGGTGTTCCCAATTTTCAAAGTATTTTTTCTCCAGCGGTTGATTTGTCCCGAGGTAGCAACCCACATCACATTACTTGAGGAGGGTAACGTTCAGCGTTTATAGTTTCAAAATGAAAAGGTACGCACTTGAAAAGGACATAACTATAGTAAAACTACGATGAGTTCATGTCATAAGAAGGAAGATATTCAACTTACGATGCGCTGTTGAATGTCGGAGCATCGACCGGAGGTGATAAGAACGCGTGAGGGAATTCGGAAGTCCTGGTCAGAGTTCAGGATGCCGTTCTCATCGTTCAAAGACAACTTGCTTACTTCGTCCAGGGCATTGTAAAAGCGCGAAAAAATGGTATGTCTACAGGGGACGTTTCGAACAAAAAAGTCGAAATAGTAACGTGTAACTCACGTAATGCCTCCGCTATATGTACTCCAGCCATCGCCGACGGACTCTCGATCAGTACATCAGCACCTTGGCATGATTCCCAGGCATCTACGAGAACTGAGACGACATTAGTCAAAACCTTAGAACGAAAGGGCTCGACGATGCTCACGTTGGTCTAGCCATCCTCTGAACTAGCAATCGTTCTAAAATGAGTCAAAAGGAAACCCGGTCGCAGGAAAATGGCGTACATGCGAGAGACTCTCTTTGAAAAAGTCAGGAGAGAACATCTAAAATCAACACGTCAGAAAGCGTTTACTCGACGGCAAAAGGAATATCAGGACTTTGTGCTCCACACTGAGCTTCATTAAGGCTCCCGGATCTCCTCCAGCCTGTTTGAACTCGAGGCCGAACCCTTCAATCCACTCCCGATATTCCTCGTGCGTAACAATTGTCACTCTGTGATGCTCTTTCTTCAACCCGAGTCCCAGCGCAATATAAGGCTGCACATCTCCTCTTGAACCGATGGTCAAACAGACGAAATGGAGAGACGGACGATTAGGGAGGAAGTTGGACTCAAGGTTAATGAGTTTTGGCAATGAAAGGATAGTGGAAATGGGATACTGCATGCTTGCAGAAGCTACGACTGCGGCGACACGTTCGGGAGGTGCGATGATGTCAACGGCACTGGTGCCGTTAGGCAAGGAAGAAGGGGAACTCAGCGGAGTATTTGGCCAGGAATCCAGGGAAGTGGATAAAGTAGCCGATGATGTGGCCGATGGTGGTGGTAGAGGCATGGCGACTGATGATTCCAAGGCCGCGCGAGCGCAATTTATACGTCGTATCACTTCATCCCGGATGTCCTGAGACTTGAACTGGAATCTGAGATCAGGAGAGCCTTCAATTTGAATAGCTAAACCATGGATTTTCAGGATTCTTCCTGTGATTGGGGAGGCCGAGTTGATGGAATGCATCGGAATGCGATATTTTACATCCTGCTTTACCAAATACTTGCCCCAAAAGCCCACATAGTGAGGAGTAATGACAAAATACCCGAGACAAGTGATTGTGCGGAATATACGGGCTCGAGTGTCTACGAGAGAAATTGGTGAGCAGTTAATATTGTGGACTGTAGGCAGCGGAACTCACTCCATAATTCCGACTCTGCCCCTAGACCTAGCGCGTTCCACAATAGATGATCCTTGTCGTCTGTTGAAGTAGGTGCCAGGCTCTGGTAATTCTGCGCAAACGACAGAGGTCCTAGATCAATGACGACTGGTGCTTCGGGCCTTATCGACATGGCAGCCACGCGCAATTTGGCCTCATCTACGTAGCTTTGCAGCGTTGACCATGCCGGAACGTCCATGACCGGTCCAAGGAAAAGCTGCCCTTCGTCCTGTTCAAGCCCATCCATATGTATAGCCGCTACATTCTTCTTCAAAGAATTGACCCATTTGATTTTGGAAATCTTATGCAGCGGATAGCTAAGCCGGATACCAGAACTTGTGTCGGAGAAATCGCTACCCATCGCTTCTCTCCTACGATGGCGTTGTAGAAATATAGCCGCTGTAACCTCTCTCTTCCAATCCTGAGCAGACTCTTCCGTATCGAATTCGGCAAACCCTGAAACGTCTAGATCCTCTCCACACGCAATCCGGATGATTCGAATGTCACTTGGGTTCTGAGTGATACCTTGAATAGTAGACACTGCTGGGACTTGAGATTCGATGTATCGATATAGAAACTGGGAAAAACATACGGAGAATGGATCGGATAGGCCGAATATGATCGTCGGGGCTGCTTGAAGCATAAGTGCCTTTAGAACAAAGTCAGTCCTCGACGTTCAAACATAGGGGCAACATCTGAGCATTTACACATCATATCGTGCGTTAATTCCAGCCATAAACGACGTTTTCGATGGGAGCGAGGTATATGAATTGTAACTGGACCTGCTTTGATTATTTGCTGAGATGGGGGTAAATCTGGCCGAGCTGAGAGTAAAGAGGCATGGAAGGTGAGACGATGTGTAGTCAAGTGTAAAACTCCCTGTGTGGTCTCTTTAGCGTCAGATAAAAAGGAGACAACTTAGACTGACTGCAATAAGAACGTCGTTGAAGATGAAAGCGTCAGCTTCAAAAATGAGTTTTTCATCTTCCCCGAGAGCCCCAAATTCCCCGACTAGTATGTGAACAATTTCATCCGGTTCGAGTTTCCATTTATCAGTGTCCAACGTTGCGACACGATGAAACTCTGGGTCGGAGGGAATGGAACATTGCTCGTTGTAAGACTCTGGTTCGGCTGTAAAATCTCCGTCAGTCCAGGAGGCATCGGCAACATCCAAGCGAGCAGATCGTCCCACTGCTGCCAGCTCCTTGGAACTGAGATCCTTTGCGACTAGTTGGTCGAAGCCGTCCTTTGAACAGGGGGAATCGCGGAGAATTTTGTCAAATTCGTTGGCATTGCGATGGATGTGGGTGATGAAGTGAGGGACAAACTCGTCAAAATCGCTATCTGTTTCCGAGGGAGAATCGAACATGATGGGCGAACATGAAGAAAGGATGATTTTCAACTGTGACGCGTATCGCCATGGTACAGATGAGGCAGAGGAGGTCTCTGGTCATCAAATCTACGTGATACCCTTTGTCCGTTACCCGACCCGGGGCTGTTGGCGTAAGCTGTTACAATTGTTCCGCCTAGTCATCGGCTAAATGTCTGCCGTTGTGCTGCTGAATTATCGTTAACCTGTACAGCTAATATTCAGCATAATTTAGTCTGAAAGTCATGGTCAGGTCAAAGCAGTCTTGAGCACAACTTTTTCTCAATCACATGCAAACCGGCCTTCATCATGCCCAATTCACCGGATACTAGCTCAATCTCTCCTTTGCTCCTTTACCAGTTACTATTTCCTTCACTATGCCTCTTCAAACTTCTCTGACAAAACTGCTCGGAATCCGCATGTAATCTTTTATCCTCCTTCACTTCCGAGATCGTCAACTAACGACCCCCTTTTAGTCCAGTAGTACAGGGAGGGATGCAATGGTCAGTCTTAAGCAAAATGGGCATACACCAAGATGAATTCCGTCTCATTCAGGGTGGGCCTGCCAAAACTGGTGGCAGCTGTGTCCAATGCTGGTGGCCTCGGTAGGCATTCAATCTTCGGTTGTATTATCTTTAGCTCACGGATCATGAAGGCGTTATTACTGCTCTCACTCAACCTAGTCCAGCTGCTCTACGCCAGGCTATTAAAGATACTAAAGCACTCACGGACAAGCCCTTCGGAGTTAATATCACTTTGTTGCCCACGATTAATCCACCGGACTATGAAGGTTATGCGCGCGCTGCCGTTGAAGAAGGCGTCAATATCTTTGAAACTGCAGGCAACAACCGTAAGTCACAGTTCCGACCCTACTCGGCTTTCACTTACTTCTTCCTCACAGCTGGTCCTTTGATCAAGTTCTTCAAATCGAAAGGATGTGTTGTCATCCACAAGTGTACAACAATCCGGCACGCCAAGGTATACGCTTGATCTAGTCCGCTAGTTTCTCTAACACCTTCTCGATACCTTAGAGTGCAGAGAAGATGGGAGTGGACATTATCAGTATTGACGGATTTGAATGTAAGTCCTGAACCTTGCCATTATGCTCCCGAAACTGATGTCACTGCACCCGCCAGGCGCCGGTCATCCAGGCGAGGACGACATCGGAGGTCTAGTTCTGGTTATTATCAAATCACATTCCCCCGAAGGCGCGTCTGACACGTGCCTATAGCTCGCTCGTGCAGCGGACGATCTCAGTACACCCTACATCGCGTCCGGAGGCATCGCGAATGGTCGTGGTCTTGCTAGCGCATTGGCCGCAGGTGCTGCTGTATGTGGAACCGTATTACTCATCTCTCCAGACCGCACAGCTGAACTTTCTCTAGGGTGTCAACATGGGGACACGATTCATGTGTACAGTCGAAAGGTTCGCGTCCTATCATCTCTTGGGTCGATAGTTGTATATTCACTTTTGCAAAGTTCAATCCACGACAATATCAAACAAAAAATTGTCCAATCTACTGAACGGGATACTATACACATTTTTCGTACCATGCGCAACACAGCTCGTGTTTTCAAGAATAAAGTAGCCATGGAAGTAGTTGAGATCGAAAGACGACCTGGAGGTGCAAAGTTCGAAGATATACAACACCTTGTTTCTGGTCAGCGGGGAAGGCTAGTCTACGAGAATGGTGACTCGGACTATGGAATATGGAGTGCTGGGATTACGATTGGGTTGATCAATGATATTCCTACATGTAAGGTTCTGTTGGAGAGGATGGAACGGGAGGCGGAGGAAATTATTGGCCAAATGAATAGTATGGTGACGCCGAAAGCAAAGTTATAATCGATTATTTCAGGATGTATATTACCTATACAGTCATTCAAACACGAACAGCGCATACAAACTGCACAACTTTGTAGAATTTCATGATTTCAGTGGCGGAGAAGCCGGGCCGGAAATCTAACTGAACCGTGAGATCAAAATTTTTTGCAACTGAACCGCGTTCATTATGTCGTCGATTCACGAGAAAGAGCTGCAGGCAGACATCAAGTCTGGCGTAGCCGCTCTCCTCGCCAAAAACAGGGGTATGACTCCTACCGAAGCTCTCAACAGAGTCACTAAGGTAAGTAGGCTGTAAAATATCATCTACCCAGAAATTGAGCCATTCGTAGGAAATGCTCAAAAATAATCCCTTCGTTCCTCCAACAAATGGTTGCCCGATTAACGATCTACCGAACGAATTACTCGCTCACATCTTCTATGTGGGGATGACCATGGAAGAGGATGGTCCCACAGAGGACGATCTCGAGGAGGATGAATATGAGGACGAGTTGGATTTACTCGACTGGGAATCTGACGATGAAGAATTCGATCCTTCACCTCGTAGGAAAGGTTCTGGGTCTGGGAAGGAAAAACAACTTGGTAAAGAACAGGCTGACGAGGAATCGGACGAAGAAGATGAGCGTAGACTACCTTTCCAGATTTTGGCTTCTCATGTCTGTAGACATTGGCGCGAAGTCGCTATCGGTGAGCATTATCTAAATTCCTTGAGTCCGAAGCTTATAGACTTGGTTTACAGAAAGCCCATTGTTATGGACTTCGCTACGTTTTCAATTGGGAACATCTTTAGAAATGGCAAAAATTTGGCTTGAACGAAGCAAGGGCCATCCAATCGAAATCGAAATCGACTGTACTAGTCAAGTCGATGTGATGGATGAAGATGATGAAGATGATGAAGACGTGGTCGATATTTCTTCGACGGATGGAACTTCAGGTTCAAATACAAATCACGAATCGTCTCCGGATGGACACGCTGAAGATGACTCAACTTTCGAAAATCAACCACCTTACCTTACCAAGGCCCAGGTCTCCGAAATCATGGATATCATTGTTCCCGTCGTCGACCGGTGGAGACTCTTCTGCGTCAATGCTTCTTTTTACGACTCCCTTCATCTCATACTGGAGCGTTTTTCCAGATGCGCTGCGGCTCCTCTGCTGGAAGTTCTCGAGATGTACCATAACGAAGACTGTGAAGAATTCGAAACATTTTCGCCTCCAGAGCTTAATACTCGATTCATACTTTTCGGTGGAAATGCACCCAAACTACGGACTGTCGCATTCTGGGGGGTTCATATTGATTGGGACGCCTCATTATCATTACTGAATAATCTTTCTGAACTCGAACTTGCATATCACGCTGAAGATGTTCGTCCGTCGTTCGAGACATTCTCAGCCATTTTTGCTGGTTCTCCTGACCTGCAGACCCTTTCGCTTGCTCTTTCGGGGCCTTCGGGGAAAAGAGATGAATGGGGGACCACTCCGATTGATATTCCCTCCGTCAAAAATCTGAGTATCTGTTATCACGATCCGGCTTACATCGAATCACTGCTCCCTCTCCTTCACCTCCCAAATGTCGTAGAATTGACAGTTAATTATGACTCGCAAGATTACACCGAACTTGCCTTGCTCCTCGCCAAGCCACCCCCTGGTCGAACAAAGTCATTACTCGCGGGTTTGGAGCATTTCAAAATCGAAAGTCTTCCATCGAACCACAACGCGCGCCAGCTAATGCTCGAACAGCTGGTCAATCTAAAGTGCATTTACTTGAATTGCGCCGGAGACGAGGAAGAGTTTTTCGATCGACTTATGGAACTTAAACCGACTCCCTCTCAGGCTGGAACGCTTCAGTCTGTTGTATTCTGCCCACATCTGACTGTGTTGATGACCACGGGTATCGATGGACTGAGAATGAAGAGAATGGTTGAGGCGCGCAAGCAAGGCGGTGCGCCATTGTCGAGGGTGTCTATGAGCGAGGAAGATGACCTTGAAGAGAAAGATGAGACTTGGCTGAGAGCACACCTAGATGAATTAGACTTTCATGAACCTTCTGATTCGGAGGAAGAGATGGAGATGGAAATAGACGCTGATGATATACTCGATGAGGAGATGGATATGGATTGATATGGGTGTAGTTAGGTTCCGGGAGGGTGGCGATACTGTTTATCGTCTAGAGAGATCTAAACTTATGTCAGTCTATGTAGATCTACCATACGTTCAATATCTGCCCTTGAAATCGGGATCGTACTCGGTGCCGTTCTCTAATTGAGTCAATTCGGGCGACGCTCGTAGGTATAACTACGGCATCCAGGTTTGTTGAAACTGCTTCCAAGCTTCCACCAGATTTCGACATGCTGGAGACAACCAATTTGCGACTCCGAGCCGTACGGAATGCGGATTTCGAGCAACTGCTCAACTTGTGGAATGACTTTCGCGTCCAAAAGACGCTCTCGAACACCTATGTCGTCCCCAAGAGCATGAAATTCGAAGAGTTACTTCGAACCTGGGTTTCGGATTCGCTCTTCTTCTGTATCATTGAGACGAAGGAGAACAGCGAATGGGTCGGATCTATCTACTTGTTCAATGCAGACAGCAAAAATCGCGACGCCATGCTTTCCATAGCTCTTCTACCAGAGTTCTGGGGACGCGGATATGCCACAGAGGCTTTACGATTCTTTGTCGATTATTCCTTTCGGGAGCTTGGTCTTCACAGAATGAGTCTAACCGTTTTGGGGAACAATTCAGCAGCGATTAAACTGTATAAGAAAATGTAAGTGATGTATTCGAAGATGCCACGTAGGCTGATATTCACATTGTCTACATAGTGGCTTTGTTCAAGAGGGGATTCAACGGAAATCAAACTGGTCTGAAGGGAATTGGAACGATGTTATTTTTATGGGGATTCTAGATGAAGAGTGGAGTTTGAGTTGATATATCAAGATGTATATATGTACGAACGTTGTTGGACTTGAAAATTTTTGCAGTTGGTCGGAGTTTGGAGTCGGCAAGCGAGCAATACGGATCATTCGGCATCAATGAGCCGTACCTGTGACGCAGTGCAGTGTGGCGCGTCCTTCCCGACTTTCTTGGCTTGTAACCTCTACATTGCTGCTTTACAAAAGCAATTACTCATAGCAGTACTCACTGGATCGCTATCAAACTCAATCGATCTACAACTTGGTTAGACTACGAATCTGTCGCTGTCTTTTTCCTTTTTTTTGCAAAGTCTGGGCTTTTAATTTGCGCATCAACCTCCATCAATACCAAGACCCCACATGGACAGGTTGAAATATTTTAGACGCACAGTTTGGTTCCCGACCGGACCCAACTCTTTTCTCTTCATCCACCATGTCTCCCTCCAACGTCGTGCCTGCAACTATCGGAGACCCGGAAAAGGAGTCAGCTTCGCTCGAGTCTTTAACTGACGTCGCAAAGGCCGATGGTGTTACTGCTGCCTATGAGGCCAAAAGTCGACTCAGTAAGCTTTTCCTGAATTTGGCTCTGACAGGTGGACTGAAAAATTGCTGTAGTCAACCATCATTTGCAAAATGAGTGAGTCCAAACGACGATGATTTTTTCCATCTCGGAACACCGACCGAATTTTCAGAATTGGTTTCGGACGATACCAAATGCAATTATTCTTTTTGACCGGCCTGGGCTGGGCTGCGGACAGTCTGTACATCTCTTATGTCTGCAACACGCTCTCTCTCAATGTAACCCACAGATATATGGCTCCAAGGAGTTGCTATAATTCTTCCACAGATTCAGCTCGAGTTACACCCGTCAAGAGTCGAATTTGCTACCCTTTCTTTGTATGTTGGGTTGATTCTTGGAGCAAGTATATGGGGCATTCTCGCTGATCTGATTGGTCGTCGTCTGTCGTTCAATATCACGTTGTTCATTGCTGGTGTCAGTGCATCAGAATCAATATGCCTGCTTCTTTGATTCTCAACTGCAGATTTTCAGGTTTTCGGCGTAGCAGCTGGAGGTTCCAACAACTTTACAACCTTGGGCGCACTTGTTGCTTGCCTGGTATGCCATGAAATCTTATTTTGTCTATCGCTCGCTAAACTCAGGATCTCAGGGTTTTGGTGTAGGCGGAAAGTGAGTTGTTATTGAGCATCTGTACCTTATCACACATACGAACGTTGGATTGATAGCTTGCCTGTCGATGGTTCGTATTCCTTTATTTGATTCATGTCATGTCGAGAGCGAATTGTCTATCTCAGGAGCCATATTCCTTGAATTCGTTCCACAATCTCATCAGGTACCTGCTCTCTGCTTTTTTGCGTGTTAAACATGTCAATAACAACTTCTGAAGTGGCTTTTAACCCTCTTATCAGTTTGGTGGGCCCTCGGACAACTTTTCGCTTCACTGATAGCTTGGCCATTAATCGGTAACTTTTCGTGCACCTCCGCGGACAACTGTCCAAAGTCAAGTAACATGGGCTGGCGCTACACATTGTAAGCCTCGGCTTGTACTCTCTTTTGGCTGTTATCTAACTTGAATGCGGTCGTCGTGTAGCTATGTCCTGTGAGATCTGTCCCTTTTCATGACAGCTTCAAGCCTCAATGCAAATTCGCAGGGGCGGGGTAACATTAATTATGTGGATTTGTCGTTACGTCGTGTTTGATTTACAGGAATCGCCCAAATATCTTATCGCTAAGGGTCAAGACGAACGGGCCATCAAAGTATGTTCTATTCTCATTTCTCAACGCTAGTACTACATCTATTTCTTTTCGTCCAGGTCCTGGAGCACATTGCTCGAAAAAACGGCAAAACGCTTACCCTCACAGTCGACAAGCTAAGAGCCGTTTCAGGCAGTCAGCAGGAAGATTCTACGCCCCTGACCACGCTTCAGCTCATTAAAGATTCGTTCTCATCGGTTTCATTGCAAGTGTCGATTCCATTCAGTTGTGCGACCCGTATCTAAATGATATATTCAGTTCACATATCAGACCTCTCTTTTCCACCCGCCGGTTGGCCGTGAATACTACGATAACCATTCTTCTCTGGGGGTACGTATTTTTTCTTATTTTATCCAGATGGAATTCTTGATCCTCGTTCACGTAGTCTTATTGGGTTGGCTTACCCTCTCTTCTACGGCTTCATCACGCTTTACCTCACCACGCAAGTTAAGAATTCCGATTCGAGCGTATCCACGACATACCGCAATTACAGTATCATTTCTGCCCTGGGTGTTCCAGGATCTTTCATAGCCTGTCTGGTTGTGGATTATACCCGCAAAAACCAATCGTCATTTGCCATGGGAGGTCGCAAGCTTACGATGGCTATCTCAACAGCCCTTACAGCTATCTTCCTTTTCTTGTTCACGACGAGTACTTCAGAGGCTGCTGTATTGGGGTATTCTTGCGCATCTGCATTGACTGAGTGGGTTCTTTTTGACCACCTGTTTGTATGAGATTAGTGTTAACACCTCTCCGTTGTCAGAAATGCCGTAAGTGTTGCTTTCCTCGCCCAAGATATTTCTGTAGGTCGTGCTAAAAGCAGTTCGTGTCATAAGATGTATGGCGTTCTTTATGCTTATACGCCCGAGGTATTCCCTGCACCTCATCGAGGAACTGGAGATGCCTTGTGTTCTGCCTTTAATCGGATTACGGGAATTCTTGCGCCCGTTATCAAAATAGCCACTACCACCGCGGCTGGCACTCCATCGAATGGGACTGCGAATGGGTGAGCAATCAATATTTTTTTTTGTTCATAACGAGCCAACGTCAATACAACGCCATATACAGGCCCATCTTTGTTTCAGCATCCTTGTTTCTCGTTTCCGCCATCCTCATGCTTTTCTTGCCGATCGAGGTAAGTTTTGAGCTTTTCTCAAGGCTGGTGAGCTGGATTCAGTTTGACGAATGTTGATTCTTGTAGACTGCTGGTAAAGCTGCTCTTTGAATGGGAATGTATGGAAAAGTGGGGCGAAGAAGACACAATTCCGAATCTACCGAATATTTGCTATTGTAGCCATAATTTGTGTATCTAGGATCCCTTTGTTCTGCGTCATCATGAAATATAATGAATGTGTTTATGCTGACATACTCGTCTAGATAGTGAGGATGGTCCTGAGTGAGAGAATGAGTATAGCTATGACTATAGGAGGGGTGATGAGAATATCTAGACAGCTTCAAGTTGCCCGTATTACGATAGGGAAAGCGAAAATTCCCTCGGCGCGACGATGATAATTCGAACTACTAGCTGTTTCCAGAAGTAAAACATTGGAGGGAAAGGTCCGGGACGTAGACCAAGCTTGTCAGTTTATGGATCGGACATCTTTATTTCAGAGCTTACCATTGATAGCAGTGGCCATCAAGTAAATGCAGATGATTGCCAGAATCTGCACAAGCGGACGTGCAACTCAGAACTGTCATACTGTACTTGAAGGGGAAATTAAGCGCCCATGAAATTCCGCAGCAACAAGGTATACGGCGATTTGCGAATTTATCTAAACGACTTTGTTACTGACATGACGGCGAAAAGTCTCCGAGGGACCATCAGATGACTCGAGAGTGAATTTATTCAAGACGGCCTATGAACGTATTTATACAAACCTCGTTGTCTTCATGCGCAGAAAATTCCCATTCCATCCCCGCGATGTTCGAAACGACCAACCTACGCCTTCGCGCCGTACGAGAGACAGACTTTCCAAAGTTACTCGACCTATGGAACGACTATCGCGTTCAGAAGACACTTTCGAGCGGGTACGTTGTCCCAAAAGGGGTCAAATTCGAAGAAACGCTACGAGCTTGGGCAGCAGACGCCCTATTTAACGTCATTATCGAGACAAAAGACACTTGTGAATGGGTCGGCCAGATGAACCTGTTCGACCATAAACAAAAGGACCGTCAGGCAATGCTGGGGATGTCTCTACTCCCGGAATTCTGGGGACGTGGATATGCGACGGAAGCGCTGCGCTTCTTCATTGATCACACATTCCGAGAACTCGGCCTGCACAGGGTGGTTCTAGGTGTAATGGCGAGCAATATCGCAGCAAGGAAAGTTTACAAAAAAGTGTAAGTAGAAGTAGGCTGACTGTGCAAGAGTAGTGCCACTCACCTTGATTTACGCAGTGGGTTTGTCGAAGAGGGAGTGCAGCGAAAGGCGAACTGGGCTAATGGAGAATGGCAAGACGCCATCTCGATGGCAATATTGGATGAAGATTGGGAGGCTTCAAAGCAGGAGAGTACATAGAGCTACATACTTGACATGTAGATGCCGAGGTCGACGGCTGTTCCTGAGGGAGTCAATTGCGCCCTAGATCTCGCAACCGAAAAAATGACTATGTACATGACCCTAGCAATATTAAAGCCTTACCATTGAGTTGATTTACATCTTCTTGACCATGTTCGAGACTGACCGTCTACGTCTTCGCGCCATCTGCAAAGCAGACTTTGAAAAGCTGACCGCGTTGCAGAACGATTATCGGGTCCAAAGCATGCTCACCTTGGATCATGTCGCACCTCGCGGTCCCAAGTATGAGGAGACGATCCTGAAAGTCAGCGAAGAGTTGTTCTATGCGATTGTTGAAACGAAGGAGGATAAAGAATTCGTCGGATTCGCGATGCTTTTTAATTTAGAGGCTAAGAATCGTGATGCCAGGCTAGGAATGGCACTAGTCCCGGAGTTTTGGGGAAGAGGGTATGCCACGGAGATACTACGCTTTGTGGTCGATTACGCATTCAGGGAATTGGCTCTGCATAGAGTTACATTGAATGTTTTTGGGAATAATGCTGCGGCGATCAGGGTTTATACCAAAGTGTAAGTAAATTGCACATTCTGCTGCACGCTGATCTGGATGACGAATGGACTGTTTCAGTGGGTTTGTCCGGGAGGGTATTGAGCGAAAGAAGTTGTGGGCGCACGGAGCATGGCATGATGTGATATGGATGGCTATTCTGGACGAAGAATGGACAGCATGGAAGAAGAAGGAAGAGAGCGCTTAATGTCCAAATGGAAGTGTGGAACTTTTCGTGTGCCCATCCTCGGTTTACCGAGGTTCTGGATGGCGATTTCTAAAAGAAATGCAATGCGTAACTGACAGGATCCCCATCAAATGAGTCTTCTAGCGCGTGCGCCGCCTCTTGAAGTCTTGGACGAATGCATTCCCGTACTGATCCAGGGTAGACTAGCCGAAAATGGGCCGCAAACCTTTCTAAATTTTTTCACTGAAGCTATACGGTACTGCTGTGGACTGCTGAGGACTGCTGAATAATTGATTTCCGGGGAGGATACAATACCGACGACAGCAACGACGATCCAATTCGAAATGAAACCTTGTGAAAAATCCGTTGAAATCTTATCAGCGTCTTATTCGGGTGCCGATGACAGGGTTCTTGGAAATTTGGTTACTGGCTCGAATTGGATAGACTACTATTTAATAAATACCTCAATGGTACCTCATCTTCCTTGGGTCTCCTTCTTCCACCATGCCCTCCCAGCGAAGGGTTCTTCCCCAGCAAAATCAGCCAAAAACTTTTCGTCCATCCTTCAAGTCTTTGCTGTCTTTGCCCGTATGTATTTCAATCGTTTCGCTGATATGGGTATCCTGACGCTTTGCTTCAGTTTCGGATATGTAATCCTCCTCCTGCAGTTGGAAAAGTCCGATCCTGCTCTGGTGTGTCTCAAGCCAGATTGCCTCTTGTCAATGTCAATATGAATCTAACCAATCATTCCCAGTCACCCCGATCTTTTCAGTCCGATTGGAAGATATTTTGGATAGAAAACATCTTCCGCCGCTCGGTACGTCTACTTGCTATTCATTCCTCTTTCCATCCCAACATCATTCTTGCTCTCCAGGCTTGAAAGACTTTGAGGTCTGTCAAGACTACAACTGACCGCTCTTTTTCACCTCTCATGAATCTTGTTCAGGAATGGTTGCTTTACGTTGAGCTTTCCCCAGAGAATCTGTAAGAAACGCCTGCAATCTTCCTTCGGCTTTTAATGATCTCTTTTTTTCTCTAGTTACTTTATACTATGGCTACGAGAGTACACCGTCCGATATCGACACTGGGAGGAACGTTCAAAAATTTTACGTGACCAGGCTCGTGGATACGGATTAGATTGGCATTCCGATAGCTCTTCGCAACTGGCCATGTTCTACGCTCGTGCCAAACAGACATTCTTTACTCCAAATTCTCATTACGAGCTCAATCTTCCCTCCGACATGTTGGCACCATTTCATGTTTCCAACCCTTCCCCTCACCCAGATCCTGCCATCTTTGATCAAGTGGCAATAGAGACCCGGAAAATGCTCAAGGAAAGCTTGCAGCGCTTCGTCTCCGCTCAATACAATAACGTTGGTAATAATCGCGTTCTGTGCGGTATTATCGCAGGTTGCGTATTTTCATTTCTCGGTGGTATTTTTCCCATCATGTACAATCTCGTCATGGGCCGGTCGAGATGGGCACGCCTGTCAGCTTTACCTGGCCTGTGGTTGGGCCTAACGATCCTCTTTGCGAGTTTGTCTGGAGTCTGTTTGGGTGTGTATATCTTCGGAGATTTGAGACAGCTTCGCAAATTTGAGTTGACTCGACCTCCGATATCCAAGCCTCAGGCGTTCCATAGAGTTCCTGTCATCTCCTCTCCGATCACTGGTTTACGCGTTTCTTCTGGTCCCCTTTTACCAATATCCAATTCAACCGATAGCATTGTACTCCCTCCTCCTGCTCACATTCGTCCTTCCTCGTGTCATTCAATGCCATCCACGCTCTCTCAGTCTTCTTCATCCTCGGATCTCTCTTCTTCGGGTTCAGATGGGCTGATTCACATATCTCCTGCGTACTACGAGGTTGATCCGATAGAAGGTCCCGCAATCTCCCCAGTAACCCCCGAAAACGGAGTGTTCACTTTCCCTATGAAACAGAAAACCGATGTCCAAGACGACGATGAAGGACACTATCCATTTGGCGCCACGGCGGCTTTCATTCATCCGTTCGATCATCTGGAGGATGACGATTACGATTTTAACAATCCGAACAAGCCAGCGGCGGATGAACGGCAACGTCTTTCCACTTTTGACTTTGACGCCCTTCCTCCACCCCCTGTGGCTCTAGTACACTCACAGCCTCCTTTGCAATCAGAATCCCATAGTCCTCCATATTCATTCAATCCTCATCCTTCCAGTAGAACCTCGCTTCCGGGCCCAAGCATTCAAGTTATCGAGCCGGAAGCGGAAGCTGTAGAAAAAGACCTCACCCCTAAAGGTTTCCTCCGTCGTCTGCAATCCCGATGTAACATTAACCGGTGGCTTGTCATGACGAGCTCTCAATCAGCGATCGATTTAAACGAAAAGGGTCCGAGTGATCCGGAGAAGGCCGAACACGAGCAATCCAACTTTCCACGCCCGCATCCATTTCTCCAGCGTGACTCGAATGCCGAGAAATTCAAGCGCCAGTTCAAAATGGTAAGAGCGGTTCCAGCGTTCGCTTCACCTCTTACTCGAGTTCTGAGTCCCATTGTGATACGCGGTCAATGGGAAATCGTAATGAGGTCTGCGATAATAGCTTGTCTTGTCAGCTGGTTGGCCATTGGAATCCTTCTAGCTGTACCGGTACCGAAGAGACCCTGACCTTTTTCCCTTCATTCATTCGCTTCCAGTTTCTCGATTGTATCCTTGCACTGATTCGCTCTTTTGCTGCTCTCGAACGATCTCGACCATCGCCGCCACTCCGATACCAGACTTCATTTTTGTCATCCTGCTGTCATTACTCATTCTTTCGTATAGTACTTTTTCTATATCTTTGATCATCTATTGCATTCATCATTGTACTGTACTTCCATTCATTAAAAGTTCACACCTTTTGTAATATTGCAGTTGTACGAAGTTGTACATACTCTCCTGCTAAATAGTACGCAGCACAGCAGCTAGTGTCATTCTCAAATGTATGCAATCTATTCAATAAACCGCATTGCTCTGAGTAATTAACGATGTCGTCGCAAGTACATATACTCCAGATCGCCCACTGCGGACATTTAATACTCTCGTGAAAATTCTGCATCCTCAGGCCGCCACACAGTGGCATCTGTTGCCGTCGAAATGATTAGTGTCATGATGCATAACGTCGCAATGAAACTTACGTTGCGCAGAAATCCATTTGTAGAACAAAGACGGCCAAGAGATAGGGAAGAGTACGTACCACCACCAGCGAATATGAGTGACAGCCGGAATTTCATCCTTCAATACCGACCATTTCTTAGCGCGGCGACGGGCTACGATCCGGCCATATCGTATAGTCGTACGGTCATATGCGGGGTTCAATACGGCTTGTTGAAGAGTTTTCGTGCCATGAAGGATGACAAAATCTGCCAGATCTCCTTCCTGAGGATACAGTTCGAGGGGCGGACGCTCTAAGCCTATTGCCAATTTGGATGTTATTGTTACAGATTTCTGAGTGCAGACACAAGGCGTTTTATGAGCGTGTGCGGAATACCAAGGCCGACGGGAACTTACCATTAAAGTATGAATGTCTTTCTTCGTGGCTGACTGGAACACCGCAGCCCCAAAGGCACATAATGCGAGAGGATCTACTGATCCCTGAGGCGTGAATGCATTCTCAATATTGTTAACGCTCATTGCGATATCTATACCATGGTTGCCGGCAATATAAGGCACCCGTAAGGTACTACGAGGAGGTCCGAGGGGATTATTCGTATGCTCTCTGCCTTGCATGTACATGTCAGAGTTGGGAAGCCCGACAAAAGTTATCGGAAGGTCTCCAATCGCGTCTCTGAGCTCTCGCCATTCTTCTTGGGTAAAAAGCTGCAAGCGAGTTGCATGTCCGATCGTGATACGACGAGTGAAGAGCTCAGGCCTGTCTTCTGACAGCCAGGATTGACAATATCTTTTTGCTTGCTTAATAACCTCAAAAATTAATGGTTCGGAAGTGGGATCGAGGTTGTAGTCGAGGTGAAAATCTACGTGCATGCGCATCCTCGTCGCTAGTTCCATGATCAGGGCAATGTTCTTCTTTGCTTGCTCGAGTGTAGGCTCCACGTACGGCGCGGAACCGACGACCTCAACACCTTCACGTCGAGTTGCTTCTCTAAGCAAGTCAAAATTAGGACCAGGATCTGTGTCTCGTGCGTCTGAAAACAGGGCCTCTTGGGCAAAGGCTGGATGTATCGTTTATTACTCCAGATAACGGCACACCGAATAGTCAACGAACCAGCGATCTGGACATAACACGCCGACTTGGCCTCCTCTCTAAGATGAAGTGCCACATCTAAGCCAGAGAAGCCAACGAGTTCATCGATTTCAACATGAGCTCGCATTGAGGTTACCCCACAGTCCACGCTTTCATGGATGAGTTTGCGGCCGCGTCTCGTCAGATCTTCTGTATCCAGAGGAAAGGCTGCTTTCGCGGCTCCTGTTAATTTCATTGCTTCTTTAAAGTCGCTGGAAGATCCGAAGATTTAAATTGGTCATTTCTGGACTAGCTGAGCACGTACCCAGTAATCAGATCCCCGCATCGATCCAAGATGAAACATTTGTCGAGATGGATGTGGGAGTGAGTGCAGCTAATGCTTGATTGAGTCTCTTGAATTGTGAATTGGATAGAGAGGACACACGAAGGAAGCAATATACTGCCTTTACCATCGATTTCATACTTGTGTAAAGGCAGGGAATGGGCGTGTTCATATGGAATGACATGAGCTACTTTGCCTTGGAGGCATTCAACAATCCAAAGCTTCTCGGCCAATTCACGGTCTGGGTAGGCCAGGCGCACGTTGGTGATAAAGAGATGAGTCGAAGAGGTGTCCTGAACATTGGCCTTTCTTGGTGATGGCCACCACATGTCGAGTGCGCAGGGCTTGGCAGATATACTGTAGATGCCTCGATGCAAAAGGAATTTGCTATGTCTGTTTGGGAGACAAGTGTTGGAGAAGCAGCAATCACATTGCTGGAATGCAGTTGGTCAGTTGCGAAGTAGTTGGGAACTTAATAGGCGCCGGTCAAACGCCATTGGCCGAATAGAATTTTCCTGAGAATTTGTTGAGAATCCCAATCTTTTGCTCTTTCACGAAATGAGTTGCCCAGATTGCAAGAAGGGTACTATTCTTCCGGGAGAACCTACAGGCTCCATAGCCGCGAACGGTGCTTACTTCGCTCCTGGACCTTGGGGAAACAATGCTCGCGCAATTATTTTGTTAACTGATATCTTTGGGCTTCCCCTCGTCAACTCCAAACTTTTGGCAGACCACTTCTCCCGGAAGCTCAGCTGCGATGTTTGGGTATGTTTTGAACGTACTTCCTTATCCAGAGGGTGACCGTTAGTTACAACCAGGTCCCGGATATGTTTAATGGTGCGGCTGCGTTATGATCCAACGACAGGGTACGGATAAACCAGACCGTCTCCTAGGGAAGCCCCCATTTGCTGTTGACGCTATGAAAGTTCCCGAACGCGCTGGTGAAAAGTTGCAGCTTTTGCCGATGCTGGGACTGATACCATCCTTGCCTGCCCTATACCGAAATCGTCCGTCTGTTGTAATTGATAGGCTGAGATCTGTAGGTCATATCGCGTAGTAATTTTGAAGGTATTTCATTCACCATTTCCAAGTTCATTGAAGCCTTACAAGCGGAGAAGAATTATGGCAAGTTAGGCGCAGTAGGGTATGTCTGTCAACTCGCCTCCGGCAATAGGACTCATCCCTGCTACCAGATATTGCTTTGGCGGTATCATGGCTGTCAAATTAGCTGGAACAGACTTGGTAAATAGCGTGGTCGTCTGTCATCCTGGGTCAGTTTCTGAGCAGGAAGTGGCTGCTATGAAGGTGCGCGGCCATACGATTTCCCAGCCAGGTCTTCAGTGACAGTCACGACGGTTTTTTTTGCGAAGGTACCAAGCTCATGGGCGTGTGCGGAAGGTGAGCCATCGAATCACGAATTCACATATCTATATATTCCGACATGAAACTCAGAGGATTTTACTTTTAAACCAAAACTACGTCAAAAATCAGAAGCCATTTTTGCTGCTCGAAAGAGCAAGGATAACTTCATTGACTATGAATTTAAGGACTATAAAGGTCAGTTACCGTCAAGTTTTCGCCTGCTGGCATTTCTTATCTTCTGTTTCTATATTAGGGACCACTCATGGTTTTGCAGCTCGTCCGAATCTTTCATACCCAGAGGTCAAAGCAGGTTATGAAGGCGCTTTGGAGCAAACGGTTCAATGGTTCACGAGGACTCTGCCAGTCTGATTTTATATTACTTCCATACAGCCTATGCAGGTATATAGCGTTCTGTAACGCCGTCTGAATAAATTTTAGTCTTTTCGGTTTAGATTCCGACAGCACGCCGCACCAAGCCGCATAGCGTTACTCCCAAAGTTTCACTGTCTTGCTCTTGTCAACGCGATGAACTCAGATAGGTCGTTAAACTGTCGGATGCTCCTTCGCCGACTACGATATATAATGGACTCCAAACAATTTTGTTTGAGTGTTATCCCAGGCTGGCATCCATTTGCTGTGCCGCGTACGGCTTGTACGGGTGTCACGTAGAGCCGAATGGCTGCCGTATCTTCTGCGGTGCGGGGGTCAATTTGGGGTCAATAGGCCAATCCAGCTTGTGTCTTCAATCCTCGATCACAGCTTCGACTGGGACTTGACACAACCTGATGTTCTACACCCAGATTCGTGTTTACATGCCGTTGCGCGTAATTTACTAAATATGCGGACGAAGTGTTCGGTTAGTTTCCGAATTTTCAATTCAAATGGTGGTTACAGGAGACGCGTATAAAAAAGCATCTCTTCTGCCTCACTCGCCCCATCTCCCTCAATGGCTAGCTGCCCTGATTGCAAAAAGGGTAGTGTTCTACCAGGTGAACCTACCGGCACGATGGTGGATGGTGCATATTTCGCTGCCGGCCCCGAAGGCAATACTTCTCGCGCCATCATTCTTTTGACGGACATCTTTGGTCTCCCTTTGGTCAATTGCAAGATCCTTGCGGACAGAATTTCTAAGCGATTAAGCTGCGACGTCTGGGTGCCGGATTTATTCAATGGTAGGCTGCCACCGGTACTCTCACTGTCACGCTAAAACCTGTATAGGCAAGCCCCCGATTACTGTAGACAAGCTGAAGGTTCCTGAGCGCGTCGGAGAAAAACTCAACCTTTTTTCCTTCCTGGTCAATGCGCTACCTTCGCTTCCTGCCTTTTTTCGAAATCGTCCTTCCGTCACATATCCTCGAGTCGAAAATGTAAAATCTTTCGGACGATTCTTGATCATGATCTAATACGAGCTATCTTAGTTCATCAAGAAACTACAATCTGAGAAAAAATATCACAGCTTAGGTGCTGTCGGGTATGTACCACTTTTAGGACGCAAATTTTCAGGTCGATAAACGTTCTGTCAGGTATTGCTACGGAGGTAACTTGGCCGTGACTTTGGCAAGCACGGACCTAGTCGACGGGGTCGTAATCTGCCACCCAGGCTCTCTTACTGAGCAAGCAATCCGAGCAATCAAGGTTCGTGTGGTAACGTCCATACTTATCAAGTTGGGAACGCATGCTCAAAGTCTCCGTTTCAAGGTTCCTAGCGCATGGGCTTGTGCACAAGGTCAAACTAGGGCGAATTGATATGGATTGTACAACATTGACGTATATTTCCTTCCAGAGGATATGTCCTTCAAGCCTGACGGCATTCGGCGCCGCGCGGAAGAAATTCTCGCTGAGCGTAAGGGTAAAGACAATTTTGTGGAATACGAGTTTAGAGATTACGAAGGTAAGTTACAGCGGTCCCTTTTTTCGGGGAAATTTTTGATGTATACCTTCTCTAGGTACCGTACATGGATTTGCTGCCCGTCCAAATCTCGAGTACCCGGAGGTAATGGCTGGATTTGAAGGTGCTTTCGAACAAACAGTGCAGTGGTTTGAAAAGACTCTTCCTGTATAATGGTCTCGTGTTCTGCCTGATTATAATCGTTGGAGATTATCAGGACGCAAGGCGTCCACATATAAGTATGCAAATTCTCGAGCAGCGGATGCACAAAACAGCTCGCGTTTTTGTTTTTCTCATTTAATCAATTCCAGCTCTAGTACATATCCTTGAGCGCTTTATACCATCTAGCATATTACCATTACTGGCTTCTCACCTGAAATTTAAAACCTAAAAATTCCTTTCGGAAAGGTTCCATTCTCTGAAAATCCTCCGGTCGCTGCTTTAATCGCGCGTCTTTATCGGTTGTCTACTCCGCCTCTTTATGCTGCTAGTTCAAGTCCAGTCTCCTGGTTTAGTCTTTTCGCTCCTTCAAATAGTTTCCAGCCTCGAGGTGCTGGTTGGATCATCTAGAGAAGGTCCAAAGATCGGCTTAATGGCGACTTCTCGCATGAGAACCACGATATGACCGGATTACAAGCGATCCCCACCTAAGATTACAGCGTCAATATTGGAATTATTTCTAGCCTGTTTTTTTTTTCGCAGCATTCGGCTCAATACGTATCATTTTTTCATACACGGCTTATTCCCTTCCATCTAAATCCTTCTCAGCCCTTCAAGCCGATTTCTTCGATTTTATATTCTCCTTCCAATCTATTGAGAATTAAGAGAAGGAGAAGCAATGGACATCACCCTCGCTCTTCCTGCTTTCGGGGCCTGTATGTAAGCGAGAAATGAGCTTTTACTGCCTAGTATGTAGCTTTTATGATGCTCAAGACAATGACTCGCACCGGAGCGACAAAGAGGAATGTTCTGGAATGCCTTGAGCAGAAATTTTTGATTGAGGGAATTGGTTTGTTTGGCTTCAGACAGCCAAACGTAAAAACTTCGACATTTCGTGTGAGCAGGCACGTACTTTTTTAGCTTCGGGTCCAGAGGGCTTGGTAAACATGAATAGCAGAATATTTCCATCGTGGAGTCCGAGTCGCGTTTAAACGTTCCCGCGAATGTTTTTTTTTTTTTGTGACTCCTTTGCCTTCTCTTGGTTGTTCCTTTGTTATTACCATTCCGGCTTGCCGGAAATGACCTTGAATGAACAAGTGCGGACCATCTTCATTTAAACCGCCAGCATCCTATCTCCGATAATGGATTCAAATGATCAATGAATCAAATCCTTTGAGCAATGAAAAACGTTACTTTATGACGGAAACTTGCAATTGACGTTGATATCCCCTCGGAGTAAAACAAGTCAAAAACCACGCAGAGATCGTATTATATGCATCTTTATTGAACGTACTTATATGCGTGTAACACTACTTGCATTTTTACCTATTACAGTCGTCTTCGGATGGGGTTACGAGGGAGGATGTGGGATGATTAGTCGTATGCGCATTAGATATTATAGAAGGTGGGTATAACTGTGTGCTAGAGATGATAGCGCAGGACGTTCCTTGGCGAAAAATGTTCGAAACGCGCTATGTGTGTAATAGGAAAAAATGAGTCCAATTTTTCATGTCTCTAGAAAACCGCTACGCTCGTATACAGGTGTGTACACGTTGAGGTGGATAATGGCGACGCGAGAAAGTTTATCAGTCAATGTTCTAAGCTCGTCAGCAAAAGGTTCCATGCCGCTTGCAAGAGGCACGGTGTACGATTGTCCGCCTTGTCGCAAGGGAGCGGAGGATTCAATGGCGGAGGAGAACAGCTGCCCGGTTGTATACTGACGGCCAGGGTAGGCTTGTGCCACGACACCGGTAAAGACTACCTCGTGTAGACGATTATAGATTACCGAACACAAGGGCGAAGCCAATTTTATATTTTCCACGATCCATCGTCGAGCAACATTAAGTATGCGGGGGTCTGGAGGTCGTACCACTGGATATGAAGAAGATGAAGGGGAAGAGATCGGTGAAGAAGGCGAACAGGAGTTTTCGCTGGATATTGGAGACATGTGGGATGTGGTACCAGGCGTATTTAATGTGGAAGAGGATGCAGAAGGCTTGCTGTCGCGCATGGACTCACGGAATTCCTGCGCCCGTTTGGCAATGTGTAGGACGATATTGTCCTTAAAGTCAACCCGTTTGTTTTCATCCATGGTAGGTTGATCACAAGCGGGGAATAAGAGAGAACCCACCCTCGCCGAATTAATGACCAAGATTTCATTTTTGATCTTGACGAGCGTCGCATCGTCCAGCTTGGGTGACAGCGACCGAGACGAGATCGAAGAAGGTCCCTCTTCCCATTCTGAAGAGTAAAGGAGTTGCCGGAAGAGTAATAGGAGCATATATGAGACGACGATGTCGCCAAGGTCCCTGGAAAGGGAGCGCAGTCGTGCTTGATCGAGGTGGAGAGTTTCGGGATAGTCGACGCTCACAGTGGACAAATCCCGTAACTTTGACCCGATTTCCGAATCCTGGTTGGTGACGGGTGGATGAAATACCAGATCGGTCAAGCCCTTGAGCACCGAAAGATATATCTGGCGGTTGCGTCCAGAGCTGCAGAAATCGATATTACTTTGAGGATAGAGGGGGTGAGGAATGGGGGAATCACGAGAAGACAGGGAAGCTACACTTGATTTGAGCCACTGGCGGGTGATGTGACAACTATCCCATCTCGCTTTGAAGTTTTCAAGTTCGTAGATAGCGGAAGTACGCGATATGCTAAGGCGTAAACTTTGCAGCTGATGGTTTGCGATATCCTACATGACAACAAATGAAAGAATGAGCATGCGCTTGTACGAATGTTAAGGAAATTCATTTACTAGTTTCATAAGTTCGAGAATATCGAGACACGCCCGAACGGCGTTTACAGCATCAGCCTTTGTGCCTTGCCCTCCAGGTTTACATGTCTCGGCAACGCGGACCATGTCCTCGACTGCTTTATCTCGCATTGGCGCGCAGTGACCCTTGAGAGTGGAGCCTATGACCCGGAGGAGACTCGACAGATCGAAAATATCGTGGCGGAGTTGCTGTTCGATTAGTGCTGGGTCAAAAATGGCACGGATATGGTTTGCCTGGGTGGAATGTTCTTCCATTTGAGCCTTGAACGAGTCAGGATTTACGTACATGCCAGATACACTCTGCAACGGTTGGATGACGAGTAGAAGGACTTCGAGAAACTCTGAAAGTAGAGATTGTATCCGAGAAGGCGTCCTCACCGTCATTACTCGAAGGGCAGGGGAGTAGCCAACTATGGGGTTGGATGGAGGAATTGGAATTTGATTGCAGACGCAAACAGGAGAACTTAATGGACTTCCATTGTGGTCAACAGAATAGCAAGTACAGCCTGATTCAACTTCACGAGCAAGCGCGTTCCAGTAGGCTTCCGATAACTGTCGTTTACGACGAGTACACGTAGGCCGGAACTGTAAACCATTGTCGAACATAAGGTCGTGGCCTGAAATGAATTTCAGGCGAATGCACCGGAAGAAGGAATTCAGAAACTCACGCAGTTGAGGATTCCGGAGAATGGCATCTAAATCCAGCTCTTTCAAAGTGTTCCTACTCACATAGGGATGAGTAGAGGGTACAAGAGCCACTGCGGCGTCAATAGGTATCGGTAAATCCAATGCAGCAGACGAATCGACGGTGATGATTGGTGAAGCTCGTCTCCGTAAATTCAGCAGAGAACCGGTTGATGGACCTGGGGCGGCATTGTTTACAATGCCATGGTCTTCAAGGTCATTACCTAGACGATCTACCGGAGGGGGTCTCGCAGGGACAAGGCCCTTTTTCGAGAGACGAGGGGGCCGTGGATGACGGTGAAGGCGCGGCCTTTTAGAATGTGAACATCTGGGAATAGTCGTAACATGGTGGTGGGCATCGTCTACAACGGTGTGGTCGACGTCCTGGACGTCATCAGGGACCTGTTTTCGTTTGCTGGGAAGACCATAGGGAGGATCCATGGGAAGGAGAGGGAGAGAGAAAAAGCTGAAGGCGGATATATACAAGGCATAATATAACTAAGGGGTATACACATGTTGGAAATGGCGGCTGCAGGAAAAATGAATCTGGCAGCGGGCGAGCACCTCCCACGATGTGACCATCTCAGTCAGTATCTCTCATACATACAGTATATCTCCGACTTATCAAATTCACGGCCACTTTCCTGGCTGCATTTAACAGGGTCATCCTTGGTCCATCTGCCCGTTGCCGCTAACCCGTTGCTCTCCGGTCAAGGCTGATCACTGATCATGATCCATGCCTTTTTTCCTTTTAACAAGAGATCAGGTCGAATGTTGTCTCCCATTGGCGAATTCTACGGAATTCACTGGTCATTTTGACATCTAATATCTCCCGCCACGTTTTTACCTATCGTATCATTCTTCGGAGATTTTGAACAATCACCTGCAGGGCCACAGGGACCCAGCAGTTAAATTCAGAGAAGTCTCTCCCCTTTCAGCAATCTTAACCCGACTCCCCATCCAGCCTTCGCGGGAGTATCTTTCTCTATTCTCGCAATATGTTGAACGCCACAGCTTCAATGGAAATTCGGTTGGATCGATTCCTCTGGACAATTTATCTCACTGACTGCCTCTTCTGACTTGGTCCCGCTTTAAAAAGATACATCATGCTTTCTTGATAGATCAGTCGCAACGAAAGGACAGGACGAACAAATTTGATTTTTCGTTACTGTGAGATCGTGCCGTTTGATATACTCTCTTGCATGCTCGACCCAGGCAAGCCATCTGTCCTTGACAATGTCTTGTAAACTCAAATTCCGCTTTTCCGAGGTGCATATAGCAACGTCTCATTCATCCTAAAAGCTCGACTGTGCCTCGACGTTGATACGTTTCCCTGATACGATTTTCGTGACAGGCATCTAACCTTTTCAGACTCCATACCGCCCTCTGAAAATTTTCAGAACCCGTGTTCATCATCCGCCGGCATCGAAAGCACCTCGGACTCAGATGTTTCGAGTGTTTAATAGTCGACTATCATAACCACGAAAGATATATCCGCTTTAGGTCCTAGGTTCAAACACTATCACCGTTTAACACAGCTCTCAATATCAATTTAATTAATGCGGTTTACTACAAATACTTGTATTCGTTTACGGGACCGTCGAAGTCGTTGAAATGAACCAGCGAACACAGCGACCTCGTCACCGAGCAGGGACCCGAGATTCGCTATAAAAGTCGTCCGATACAAGTCTCCTGCGAGCGGTGCTAATCACTAAGTAGGTACTTCTAATTTCCGTACTGCTGTCACCTCTGCGATTCAGCTGCAAGCTTCGCCTGTACTTTACTCCGTTAGCAGCGGAAACAGTCTCGACATCCATCGTGGTTTCAAATGCAGTTTTAAAGCGACAGCATATATCCATGAGTTTAGGTTCAGCAACACTCGTACGTTTAGTATGTTTATTTTTACTCTCTCCAAAGGGCCCACTCTCCTCCGTGATGTCGAGCGTTCAGCTAACATACTAATGCATTCATTACTTTCTCCTTCAGTCAAAATCGGAGGTATTCGCGCGACGATAAATTAAATTTCCCCTCGTGTTTGTTAAAACTTACAGCCAACTGCAACTAAGTGGGCGAGTGAGGTCCGAAGCACTCGACGCTAGAATCCGCTGGATTCCCGTCCCATTGGGGACGGTGTGAAACAGCAGGCCAGTGTGCTTTCTATGCCTCTTTCCCTGCAAACCCTAATATGACAGCATTTAAACGAGACAAAAGGTCATGATCATTAAATAGCAATCCGAACTGTGGGGAACAAACATTATGCGTCCGAGAAGAATAGACGGTCAAAAGGTGGTTAATGTCCAGGAAAAACTCGTGGCGATACTATGACAAAGGTGCAGGAGAGGTAGTGTAAATGGGAAGAACTTCAAGTTCAATTATGTGTAGCGAAGTAGAGTAATCTGGATTCTATACCAAACATTCTCACTACGCATCAATGAGCTTTTCTTCCTTGGGCTCCTCAGCCGCAGCTGTGGGCTTCTTCGTTGGCTTCCGGCCATAAAACTCGGCAATGATCTTGGGGTTGATGCGGTTGAGCTGCTCTTTGGGGAAAATGCGAAGAAGCGACCAGGCAAGATCAAGAGAGTCAAAGATGGTTCGAGATTCATAAGCACCTGCATCATTTGGTTAATTTTAAATTCTCTCTTGTCTGGGATAAATGACACGAACCCTGCCCAACAAATTGGTGCTCGAATTTATCAAGGAACTCGAGCGCCAATTTATCTTCAGCAGACAAGGCTTCTTCACCAACAACAGCCTTCATAGCTGCGGCGTCACGACCGATCGCATACTTGGCATACTAAGAACACGAAAAAATCAGAAATAAAAAAACATCTACAAATTTCATTTGTTCTTACTAGTTGGTTGGAGACATCTCCATGGTCTTTTCTCGTAAGCTTTTCGCCAATGGCGCTTTTCATCAAACGGGACAACGAGGGAAGCACGTTGATGGGAGGGTAGATTTGTCGGTTGTGCAGTTGACGATCGACAAAGATCTGTCCCTCAGTAATGTATCCCGTTAAATCGGGAATAGGATGCGTTATATCTAGAGGTACGGGATACCATCAGACGCAGCAGGGTCAATGAGAGGATATATTACCGTCATTAGGCATGGTAAGAATAGGAATCTGAGTGATGGATCCATTCCTGCCCTCGACACGGCCGGCACGTTCGTAAATGGTAGACAAATCAGTATACATGTAACCGGGATAACCACGCCTTCCAGGAACTTCTTCGCGAGCCGCAGAAACCTTGGAATTCAATCAGCCAAAGTTGGAACACAAAGGACGACGAATATCACCTCCCGCAGGGCATCGGCGTAAGAAGACATGTCCGTGAGGATGACCAAAACGTGTTTCTCAAGCTGGTATGCGTAGTATTCTGCGGTCGTTAGCGCCAGACGAGGCGTAATAATACGTTCAATAGTAGGGTCATTTGCTAGGTTCAAGAATAGCGTAACGCGGTCGAGACTTCCGTTAGATTCGAAATCCTCTTTGAAGAAACGTGCAGTCTCCATGTTGACACCCATAGCAGCGAATACCACGGAGAAATTATCCTCATGTCCATCGTGTACATCCTTCGTTGGCCGCTTGACCAAACCAGACTGTCGCACAATTTGCGCAGCGATCTGTACGAAACCGAATTGGTACATAGCGGAGAAGATAGAAGAAGCAACGAGACCTCATTGTGGGGTAATCCTGCAGCAGAGAAGATAGGAATTTTCTGTCCACGGGCGATGGAATTCATGGTATCAATTGTAGAGATACCGGTTTGAATCATTTCTTCGGGGTAGATACGAGAATAGGGGTTGATGGGAGAGCCTAAATGGAAGAGTTTTCCTGATGGATAACACGACAGGAAGCGCAGTAAGGCTTAAGCATACCATTGATATCCAGATAATCTTCAGCAAACACTTTCGGACCATTATCAATGGGATTACCCGAACCGTTGAAGATTCGACCCAACATATCCTCCGCCACAGGCAGCTTCATGCTACTTCCCGTAAATTCAACGTGGGTAGCTTTCACATCAACTCCGGAAGTACCCTCAAACACTTGTACAATCGCCTTCTTGCCTTGAACTTCGAGGACCTGACCTCCTCGTTTACTCCCATCGGGCAAGGTGAGCTGTACGATCTCATTGTATGAGGGGAACTGATTGAAAAAGATGAAAACTCGGCTTTAGCTCTCTGATTCGACCGGGATTTTCGCTCACTTTGACATTGTCAAGGACGACCAATGGTCTTGGGGCAGATAGACCTATCAAGACGACTTCGCAGCGAAAGTGGAGAGAATCTCACCCATTAATTGCAGAGACAGTGCGATAGTCTATCGCAAGCTTTAGTACTAATATAAAACAAGGGGTAAAATAGTCACGGACCAAGATGAGGTTGTACGCGATATTCCCTAGTCACCGCCGCAGCGCTGATGGCTGCCATCTCCTGGTCACTCATACGGGGGTCATTTGGCATTTTGAAGTCGTTGCAAGGGTTAACGTCCGGAGCCTTTGCAGTTCAAGATTTCCAAAAGTTGACGATGGACGTCGAGTCGAATAAGCAAGCGGCAAGATGCAGCAGTGATCCGAAGTGGGATTTTATTCCCACGGTCAATCAATTTCCTTCCTCGTCTAAGTCACGAAATTTAAATTTTATTAAAATGAATTTCCAGGCGAGAAACAAAGCGGGGGATGCTCAGGAGATGAGTGGCACAGAAGGCCTAAAGATTTGGTGTTCTACTGAAAAATCTCATTTCCTTGAGGGAGAATGATTCTGCAAGATAATTATCCAGTCATGATTTTCCAGAGTTCTCATTGTGCAGGTACATGGTATGAAGCTCATCGTCGTCTTAAATGTCTACCAATAACAATCTAGATACACTCTCAGCCGCCTCTTTAACTTCACTCATCTCACTCGACGACCTAAACCAAGGAATCCAATGCCGTCAACTTGCGCTCTCACAAACGCCAAAAGAAAGACAAAAACACTCACCACTCTGTTTCAAGCAAAACGTTCTCGGCCTCCTCCGTATCCCGATCGAAATCTGTACTCTGCAGCGAAATATACAAGAATTCCGCAGTCTCACTGCGCACACTCGGATACTGATGCGACAAGAACCTCGATAGCGCTTGAACACACTGCGCATACAACTTTGGGAACGACAAAAGATGCACAGCACTGGGGGGGAGGGAAGTGGTCAGCAGTCTGGACGCACAGATGCAACGACAAAGAACGCACACTTTCATAGACTGATGCAGCCTCTTAACATTCTTTATCCGGTCCACATATCTCGATACCATCAAAAACAGCTGCTCCAGACTAGAAACAGACACGGGCTTCAGTAAATAAAAAAATAACATTCATCGAGCCAACAAAGAGAAAAAAACGTACACCTGGAAACCTTCTGGATCATTCTCCAAAAGGCGAACCGCATCTCCTTCTAGCAGTATATTGAACACTTGGAGGACAGGAATCACGATGGAGTTGGCCGTCGAATGGGCTTTGGCATGGCCGTATAGATCATTTACGATACTTAGAAGGTCGTATTTTTGTGATTCCGGGCTCCGCAAAGGAAGCGATCGCACGTATGACACCAAGCTCGCCGACACCGGACGATGCTGAAACAGAAAAATGTATTGATCAGCGAGGAGACTAGTGTTCTTTTTCAATCGACATACCGTACTGTCAGTCAAACTCCCGACACTGGTGATGAGACCAAGAAGTACAGATTTTCGATAGGCTTCGACTTCAAGGGTTTGGACGGCTCTAGGAAATAGCCAACTGGCATCGTTCCACTCAATTTCTTCGCTGAAAACAATTTTCAATTTCGGGTTGGGTAGACAAGTAAAGACTTACTCTGTTATAAATAACCGTCGCATGAGATCAGAATTTTGTACAGTCCACTGATCTGACCTATTGATGTCCGGCGGCGGAAGCGATAGAAGCTTGAGAAAGGTCCTTCCAGACTCTTGTCGTACATTATCCAGACGCTCGACTCCCTGCTTCAGAATCCCTCTGATAGAATCCTGGTATTTCACCGCGGGAAGATAACTCTCAAAGTTTTGGATGTCGTGTGCCCTTGTGATTAATGTTTTTGCCATGGTCCCCAGGCCCTTGACACAGGCAATTCGAATCCAGGACCCAACATCACCTCTTTCATCGACAGAATAATCATCCAGGCCGTCGAGCAGGGCGTCGAAAAGAGACAAGACGACGTCAGCAGTTAAATCTCAACCATTGACGATCAGATATTCGAGCTTGACAGCAGAAAATCCGGATACATACGATGTGTCAAGTGAGTGACAGTGTTTTGTATCACAAGAGGTATAGCTTCACAGCACGTCTGACGGGCTTCCACGTTGCTTTTGAAAGGACCTGTCTAGTCAAAATCTTTACGGAAAAAGTCCACGATATGTAGAGAATTTACGTACTGAGCGGTTAACGCCTTTTAGTAGTGCCTCGATGCTTTGGGGCAAGCACGCAGGAAAAGAATCATAATCAATTACACCAAGCAAGCGACCGAGGCTTTGTTGGGAGGTGAGTGTTCCTTTCTCAAGCTCACGGATCAACGTAACCAAGAGGCAAAAGTTTTAGAAGGCGCGGCGCGCAGAATAAAGGGGCTTATCTTTGCACGATAGTTGAGCAGTCGACAAGTTTACTGATGGAGCCCATAGTAATCGTAGCGGCCTCTTGAACAGCCATGTCCCGATGTTTGAGCCCATAGTCGACGATTTTTCTCCAATTTGAGACGGAGGATTCGACGCCCAAATTAATTTCGCTCAGTGTGATGGTCTGAGTGATCAAGTCACAAGCAGCCGCTGTGATTATTTCGTTTCGAGCCCCAAGTAAAGTGGATTCGGGTACACGAGCAAGATACCGAAGTATCTGTACGGGGTTAGGAAGGGCATGCACACATCAAGATTGCGACTGACATCGCGTTTTGTTGTTTGTAAAATATCACCATCGGCGCTGTAGATCTCTTGACAGGCCAACGCGAGTTCGGTGAGGCCAAGTAACCCGCCGTGGACATCCGTGTTATCCATCGCTTCGAGTAGCTTCACCTGCACAAGTCGAATGGTAAGAGCAACCGTCAAAAAAAAACCCAAAACCATGTCCACGAACACATCTCTGAATAGCATCAGGCCCGAGGTTGTCCATATCGACGAGGCAGATATGCCGCAAAGATTGAGCGCCGAGTCGACGCATCGAAATATCCCAATGCCTCAGCGTCACATCCAGCAGATGATCGAGCAGATACGGTCGATATTCTGAATGCCTAGGAATAAAGAACCTCAGTAACATAACATCCAATTCAAGAAGAAATAAACCTACTCCGCGACCTGCGGAGCTGCCATAAGAAAAGCATTCCTCCTGATCCCCACCGCATAGAAATCCGTCTTTCGTAAAACATCGATTCCATGGGGGAACAAGCTCTATTCTGATCTGAGGAGCAGCGATGATAACAGCAAAAGATCTCGAACCGTTCTTCCCACAAACTCTTGAAATCCTGCACTGGCCGCTCGTCTGATCTGTACCTCACGGTCGTACAAGGATACCGTGACTAAATGGCGAGCTAGATCTCCTGCGAGGGGTGCGAGCGATGAAGGATCCTGGGAGCGTGCCAGAGCCCATAATACATAAGCACTGGCATCTCGAACGTTGGACCCAACAGAATGTGCGCCTTTCCTGAGGTCAAAGTAAAGAGCCTGAAAGCCAAATAGTCAGAAATAAGTCATCGGGATCATGCTCTGTGTCATTGCATACTTTCGACAACCATCCAACAAGCTCCTGCAGTCTGTCCGAGGACACGGCACCTCTGCGAGTCATCTCGGCGCATGCCAAACAAGCTCCGTGCCATGTTGCTTCTGCCACCGCAGGAACATCGTAGAGACTTGCAGCAGCCATTGAGTGGATGGAAAAATGACCCAACACAGTTTCAAAGACCTGGTCGGCCAGGTCTTTGGGTAAACGCTCGGCTATCCTCGCGACGCCTTTGGCGGCAGACCAGCGTACAAGCGTATCCTAAAAATCAGAATATAGAGATGAACGGTTTTTTTTTACGACACCGAGGAAACCTTACTTTGTCTTGTAAAGCAGTGAACAACTGCTCTAAAACCGTCTCTACTGTTTCAGGCACATCTATGTCCTCTTCATCAGGCCGGGACTGCGGAACTATGTCACCACCCAGGAGACGACCTAAAAGACGTTCACTCTTTCGGAGTCAAGGCAGGCAAAAGTCGATCCATACCTTTGGCCCGACGGGCACTAATTTTACTTGGGAGAAGTCGCAAGCCTATCCTCGAAATAAGCTTTGTTCTAAATTTTCCAACGACAGTATTATTGATCAGATTTCCTTTGGTGTCCACGACTTCCGCCAAAGCCATAAAGTCGGACACTTTGGTTTGAAAAAGCTCAAGTGGGCCTGATTTGGTAATCTCACAGAGGACGTGTAGTATCCCGATTGCCTTTGGGATGAAATCGCGGTCAATCGAAAGTACCGCAAAGCAAGCTTTGACGACAGACCGTGAAAAGATTCGGGGATTCATTCAGAGATAATTTACTCCACCCGATAAATTCATTAAATCGTTCCGACGTGTCCTGTCTGTAGCACTGTATGAGGTATGGCAGAATCATCTAACGATCTAAACTGACCTCATATAGAATCGCGAAAGAACAATAGCAGCGCTTTCACGTTCCAAACCAGCATTTGGGAGGTACCGCTTTGTTATACTTTCAATGACGTTCGCGGTACGGCCATTTTCATTCTCATCAAACTGGGACAAATCGAATGGAAGCATGCAGACTAATGAGAGCCATAGAAGCAGGACGTAGCGCAAAGCCCACTGCATAGAGTTGTGAGCGCAGCTATCTTGGGCATCGAGATACCCGAGCACAATCCAGAGATCTGAAACTTGATGAGGGAAGAACCTGACTGGCTTGAACATTCAACACGCGATTTCGGCACGATTTGGGGAAGAAACACGAACTGATGGTTTTGTATCCACGGAATTTGGTATAAGCGTACAATAACATTGAGAGACGCCATATTCTGAAGCCAGATTCGCGACGTGAAGTGCTGGAAAGAAAGTTGTTTGCATGGGATTTGAGACACTCAACGACTGGAGTAACGAGTTCTTCTAAAAGAGGGTCAAGGAGATAAGATTGTTCTTGGTATTCATCCAACTATCTCAGATGAATTGGATAAATGTAAAACTCCAAGTGAGCAGTACACACAATATCGACCAATTTTTTAAAAAGGGCATGTTCCTCTGCTTGTTGGTCTTTGCTTGCAGGGTCAGTTGAAAAGTCCAATCGCAGAAACTGGGCCTGTGTCTTTGAGAAATCGGGATACTTTTCAAAAGAGGAGAAGAGTCGACGCTCATGATCTTCATCGGCCATTGATGAAAGTAAGAGTCAACTCACACCTGTCCGGCAATTCCGGGCCGGACCTTTCTACTTAGTGACCTGCATGAAAGACGACTTTGAGAAGAGAGGTGTCAAACGAAAACGTTTTGAGCCACCTAAACCAGTATGATTTTCAACTTTTTTCTTTCTTTCATTCACTCATATTCTATTTAGAAAGACCTTGGAGCAAGAATTGTTGGAAAATTGGTGTGCTGTCCTCCCGTATAGTGTTGCTATACCCCCATAACCATCAGCATCTACCTGCAACAGCACCATGATATCAAAGAGGTCAGAAAGGCTGCAAAAAAGGCCAAATCATTCGAAACCCAAAAGCTGGTCAAGAAACTCAAGGGTCTAAGGTAGGGTCAACTCTTAGTATCCCAAATTCACCCATCTCTCACTCGGTTCAAAAGGTTAAAAAGTGACCCAAATGTAGAAGATTGTGAACAGCAGCTCGAGGAGCTCAAAGTATGTTATATTACTTGCTCATCGTCCTCACGAAAATCTCACATTGCGAAAGCGCATCAACCATGAAGCTGTCGCAAACACTGCTCTCAGGAGCAAATTAACCAAAGACAAGGTTCTATCGGATCATGAATCCATGCAGACAGCTCTTTCTCAAGAATTAGCCGACAATCTTCTTCAACCTGCCAGTGGCGGTACAGCTGCCAAAGTTCAAAGCCGTCTCCTGAGCTCCAAAATACTGGCCTCAGAAGTAGCTTCCGTGGTTGAGGATCTCCGCTCGGTCATTCATCCATTCACAACAGACTCTCAAGACGGTGATGTCAGTGCAGAACTGGATGAAAGTATGCCTGAACGGCCGAAAAAGCTGAAAAAGTTGAGTATGCAAGATATACCGGAGGATGAGGATGTTGAGATGGACCTTGGAGGTAACGACGAGGATGAGGAAGAAGATGAGGAAGACGAGGAAGATATTGTCGACGCTGGTGAAGACGATGAAAATAATGCAGATGAATGGGAGTCTGGGACTATTGGAGACGATGAAAAGGAACCAGATAACGGCTGGGAGTCAGGTTCCATTGCCGGAGAGTCTGACGGATTCATGGATGAGGATCTTCCGTCGGACAGTGAGGAAGTACCTCAGCGGACGTCGGTCAAGGCTGTCCCTGCTGCTGGTCAGTCGACATTCTTGCCAAGCCTGTCGACTGGATTCATTCGTGGTTCCGATTCCGATTGGAGTGACACCGCTGATCAAGCGGCCGAACTAGGCCAGAAGAAAAACAGACGGGGACAGAGAGCACGAAGAGCGTAAGTGTCAATTATATTCTTATCACCCTCAAGATCTGACGCCGTCCCCTATGTCAGAATCTGGGAAAAGAAATATGGAAAAAATGCCAACCACAAGAAAAAGGAAGCTGCTTCGGCCGAGACTGAGCGGGGTAGGAAACGGTGGCCAAACGGTAACAAAGCTTCGGATAGATTCTCGAATAAGGGTCCGAGCCGGAAGTTTCAGGGAGGCGAACCTCCCGCTCAATCGAAACCCCAGGCTTCAGGTCGGGATGAACGAGGCCCGGCGACTGGTGATCGCGATGCTCGACCCTTACATCCTTCATGGGAGGCCAAAAAGAAGCTGAGCGCAGCAATTGTCCCCCCTACAGGCAGAAAAATAAAATTTTCATAGTATTTCACTATTGCAACAGATACAAAACTACAAAACTACTATGTATGTACAAAGAATGCATGAATGTTGGAATAGCAATATATAAATGACTGTTAAATGAGGATGAATTAAACCAAAACAGGTGAGAAGAGTCCATCCTGAAATCGTGAAATCAAGCAGGTTTTAATGCGCAAATATGTCTTTTCCCTCCACGCAGTCGACAGGGTCTCGAGCACCACATCTCGCCACATCTGCCACATCTGGGATAGTCAGAGCCTAATTTACCACAAGTTGCACAACCAACAAGCGTGGTACAAAGTTTAGACTTCCTTTCGAGCTCTGAAAGAATGTGATTCATTTCTGTGCGCTTTCCGCGAGTGGCATATGAAGATTCCTCAGAGGGGGACGAAGATCCCGAAGAATGGGTATCATATGAAGATGTACGGGTTATACGTGGGACAGTGGGTGCGAAAGGAGACCTAAATGAGGACGTCGGTGAGGCGGGAACACTAGAAGTATCGGAACAACCAGTATCAGAGTCCTTATCTGGCCACTCGAACATCGAATGATGACGTCGTCGGGAGTAGGTGGCTGGTAAAAAAGCTGAGTTGGATCTCATCAAACTCGTCAGACATGGAAAGACGGAGTAAGTGGGCGTGAAAGCGCCATAGGCAACGTTCGTTTCCAGGGACGCGGGCGTTGAAACACCAGAAGGGGTGTTTGGAAAGTCCAGAAGGGCATGGCGTGGACGGGACAGTAAAGATGTTGTCCGTCGATGAGTTGGATTCTTTCTCTGCTCAAGGCGTTGTAAATGTGGGAGACAAATATGGGGAAGGGATGCTGCAACTTACCGCACTGGAGTCAGACTGCATTTGAAAGTGTGAAGACTTTAGAAGGGAAAGTGGATGTAGGAAGTACTTATAGGTCCCCAATTAAATAGTCTTTTTAGGTTCCAGATAAATTCTCTTGAGAACAGAATTGAGCACGGATACAAGGTCCGCTATTCATGAGAGAAGGAACCAACCGAAATAGATTAAAGTTTTTGGACACCCCACTAGATCTTGGAGCGTTGGAGAATAATCCTTCTTCGCTTCTAAACTCGCCAAGGTTCAAAGTCTATCTGGTCTAGTTAGAGTGGCGGATGAGGGCGGATGTAGAGAAGGAGAGAGGATCAAGCGAAAAACAAAAGCGCCCCGAAATAATATTTTATGTAATCAAATAACGCCACTCACTTACCCGGTCCGGTACATAGATATGCATAGATACGCACCCAAGTATCCATTTGTGTGGAAAAATTTCTGAACAACTAACAATCAAATGAAAATCGGCTTGAATACATTGGCAGTGTTATCTGTCGGATACGATCCTGCGACTCCTTACTTTGTCATTCCCTTCTACCGACCACAAGGAGATTGCAGAATGTAGTAGGTATATGAACGTCTGTCAGTCCTTACATTCAGGTTGTACCTGAGTCCCATGGTCCGCGCGTGTTGAATGATTTCTCCAAGGCTTTCAACAAAGTTCCCGCAAACCCAGGCAGATTATTTGCGCGCCACTCGGATGATCCTGTCACGGATTCTCCGGTATCGGATGAGTTGAGAAGATACATACTTACTTTTATGAAGCAAACTGCCGGTAACGCTGGCCACCAATGGGTACTGGCACTTTGGCACGCCTCGTGTATTGAGGGGATCTGCCGCGGCGGAACTTGCGCGCTGTCAAAAGTTATAAGGGCACACGACCAAAATTTATTCAATTTCTACTGGCTGGTCACCAGAGCGGACGAAAGAGTGGTTAAAGAACCAATACTTAATCATGAGCTATGTCCTGTCAATGAAGCTATTCGTAGGCGGTTCAAACTGCCTTTGGTCTTTACCACTTTGTTTCCAATTTTGTATATCAGGATTTACAGCTTTGACCTGCTGTGAGTTCGGAGCCAGTTGAATATCCGGATCATAAACTAAATTCGTCCTCCGACTCCAGAAAGCGCTTGAGCGCCAGCCAGCCAGAGGAAGAGGGTGTACTACATGTACAGGTGGCACACCCTAGTGACTCGTTGTATGCAGGTTGGAAGTAAAGTGCTCTGGAGGTGTACAGGCGTCTATCAATGTCGTTGTTACTCAGGAATAGCCTTGGCCTATTCTCGCGACAGATGGCGACAGATGGCAAAGAGATAAAGGCGCTTTGCTGAACCCCACAGAAATGTATGGTGGGAGAGTACCGAAAAGGGTATTTGCTCGTGTTGTGAGTCAGAGCCATCGCGGGCGCTTTTACTGGCTGGAGGTCTTTGCACGCTACTTCTTTTTTACCGACTTGATTTGCTCCTTCTTCCCACTTTTTCACTGCCCACAACTAGATAATATTCTAGTCTCAGTCTATCAGCCATGGTATGTTCTTTTAAAGTCTCATTTACCAGAGAAAAACCTCAATACTTCTTCGTTAGGGTCAAACCCTTTCTATGCCAGGTATCTCGATGTTTCTCCACGATTTCTCTAGATTTCAAGCTTACAGTCATCTTTGAACAGCTACGGATAAAATTTCCGAGTCGGGAGGAAACGAACGGTTTGCCTATGCAGTAATCGAAATGCAGGGTTGGCGAATCAGTGCGTCACTGTGTTTTCGGGGAAAAAAGCCCCAAAACTCACTTCTGTAACAGCGATGGAGGACTCACATGCTGCTGTACTGAATTTCGACGAGGAGAAAAATGGGCATAATGCCTTTTTTGCTGTTTACGATGGCCACGGGGGTGCGTCGTATGCTCAGTCCTCCGCATGCTCCTTCTAACTGGTTTAGCTAGGTGGATCCGTCGCAAAATATGCTGGTCAGAACGTGCACAAGAAATTGTTAGCAGAAGAATCCTATTCGGCTAAGCAGTACGAGTTGGCCCTTAAAAAGGCTTTCCTGGGTACAGATGAAGATATCCTTGCCAGTGCGCATCCTCAGCCCTCTTCTTTTATACTCTACTGATATACTGTCAAGATCCTGCTCATGCTCGGGACCCATCTGGGTGCACCGCAGTGGCCGCACTAGTGACGGATGATAAAATCTACGTCGTACGTCTTTTTCGGTCTACCTATTCTTCGCCTAGCCTTATTTTACCTCGCGCAAGGCAAATGCCGGTGATTCGCGGTCGGTTATCAGCGTCAAAGGAGAAGTGAAAGCTTTGAGCTTCGATCACAAGCCAACAAATGAATGTCAGAGAACATCTTCTCCACTCGTCTTTTACCCTTTTTTGATTTGATATATAGCGGAAAAGATAAGAATCTCGGGCGCTGGAGGATATGTAGAATACGGTCGTGTCAATGGTGAGTGACGTTACTCGCTAGAATTCAGTATGTTGAATCCCTTTATTTACAGGCAATCTCGCCCTATCAAGGGCTATTGGCGATTTCGAGTTCAAGAAAAATTACAATCTTCCTCCCGAAAAGCAGATTATCACAGCGGATCCTGACGTCACGACGCATGAGATTGACCCTGAAGATGAATTCCTCGTTCTGGCTTGCGATGGTGATTGATAAATCTTTTCTAGCCTTTTTTTGCTCCATTCTGATTGTGCTCTGTTCGCAGGTATTTGGGATTGCCTGACGAGCCAGCAGGTGGTCAATTTTATCAGATTGAAGGTCGCAGAAGGCAAAGAGCTTGGCGAAATAGGAGAAATGATGTGTGAACACTGTCTCGCTCCAGATACCTCTGCTGGAGCTGGAATTGGCTGCGATAACATGACGGTCCTCATAGTCGCTCTTTTGCACGGTCGCACAAAGGAAGAGTGGTACGCCTGGATCAAGGATCGGGTAGATAATCAATACGGTCACGCAACTCCTTCGGTGCTCCCCATTCTCTATTCTCAAAGCCGACTCATGGCGTTCAAAACACGGCGAGAAGCATATGAAGCTCGGCAGAGGGAACAACAAGAGAGGGGAGATTCCTTCGAAGATCACTTCCTAACCCCTGGGTTGTCCGGTTTTGCTCGGGTCTTGGGTAGCACTGGTGGAATTTCTTTCAACCGGGACAGTGGCATTCTGAGCGGCGCGGATTCATTGATGTTCAACGGGGACGACAGCGACGAGGACGACGATGGTGAAGAGTCAACTAGCTCCTTCTTCACTGAGACTCTAGGCCTCGGAGCGGTCCGAGATGATGATACTCCCGATGCCACACAAAGCCTAAAGGACAAGTTGGCGGAATTCGAAAGGGATGCACGAGAGGATGGAATTCATCATGGTGATGAAGAAGAGGGCGCATCACATTCCGAACCCCACGGTGAAGCTCCGCCACCCCCAGTACCTCAAGCAAACGGTTCTCCCGTAACACCTGTACCGCAACTAAAGTCGGACCCTGGTGGTGACCAAGCCAGTCCGGCTGTTGAAGCGGAGGGCCTCATGGATACAAGCGAAGATCCACTTAAGGTGTAACGTGGTCTATCGTCTCTTTATCTTCCACTGCTTCGCTTCCCGGTTCTCTCTCTGTCTCTCATTCTCATTCATTCTGGGCTACATTCTAATCTGCATGTTAATCCATTCTGATCAGGCTTGTACTTACCGTTGTCTCATTGATATCCTTCCATGTAGCACATTGTAATCTCACAAGCGTTTGCCGGAATAGACGTTCGATATTGTCGTCGGCGGTATAATAATCGTATATCATTCGTATTCGCTTCAATTTCATTCTCTCTCAAAATTTCACTTTCTAAATAAACTGACGTGAAACTAGTAAGAATATATGCACAGCGTAAAAACGTATCAACGACGCTTTTTCTTTCCGGTGGCCTTCCCTCTCGTTCCGCGAGCGCGTTGAGAGGGTAACCCTCGAGTCATAGCAGGAGGCGTAGTCAATGTGTTTGCGTCGCTATTCAATCCGGATGATATTCGGTCGCTTGAGTCCGAGTCCGAGTCGGGGGCACCGAGTAACGTAGGATCAGGAATAACAGGACGTTGATTGGGCGATGGCATGTTGAGCGAGCTGTACGAATAGTCTCCAGGCATCGCTGCACCATTTGCCTTTTGTTCAGGCTCAGGCATACCAGTAAGCACAGGACCAGGAGATGAAGATGAGAGTGTAGGTCCGGATGCCGGTTTCGGCGTAAAACCTGACGGTACGAAAATTCCACCACCCCCTAAAGCTATTGGTGTACCAATACTTGGAGGTCCGAATGGTGCTGTGGGTAAAGGTGGAGGTTCTTGTGAGAGATGTATTGAGTGGAGACGAGGTGATGGAGTTCCAGGCATGGGTAAAGGTCTTTCCGCGTCCCGCGGACTTAGAAATTCGTTTAGAGAATTCCCTCGTAAAACTTCTTCCATTCCGCCCCGAGCAGAACCAGGCGGAGTCTGTGGGTGATACTAAATGAAATATCTGTCCTGAAAATGCGTAGAATACGTACCGGAGAAAGAATAGATACATTTATAATATCATCGCTGCTTTCCGTTCGTGGCGAGACAGCTTCAGTCTGAGCTTCCGGAGGAGCTAGAGTGGTGTACAGGCCGCCTCCTGGAATCGTCGGAGCTGCTGCTGTCGGAGGAATCGTTGTGCCTTTCTTAGTACCAGCTGTACGGCTACTTGAAGCTGCACTCGTCTGTCGTTTTAGCAGAATTAGACGCAATCAAGAAGACTACGTTTTCACCAAACTGGAAACTTACCACTGAGGATTTCCTGCTTAGTCTGCGGGTAGACGAGCTTGAGGAAGGCTCAGGAGGCACAAATGGTACTGCCTCTGTTTGTGCGAACGGTGTTCGGCTCCTGTGAGTTGGAGTTTGAGATCGTGGACCAGCCTAGACAACGCGTCACAAATTATGTTGGTGAGTAGATGAACTTTAGCTTACTTCTGAGGGAATGGACCTTGCATAGTTCCTTGTTTCATTCGACGACTGATGGCGCGGATTAGAATAGAAATTGCTCGCTTGCGGCGGGGAGTACGGTCGGTGTTTCACAGGAGGAACACTGGTTGAAGGAGGACTTTTAGCACGCTTCGACGAGCCCAAGCTGTTCTGCGAAGGCTATCAATTTACAGGAAGCTGTTTCGAATGCATTAGACGTACCGTCGATTGTTTACGGCCAATGTTTTGGCTCGAATAGTAGTTTGTTTCTGGAAGATTGTCCGGTTGCGCACGGGGGGTCTGCGTAGAAGGATCTGGGTACGGAGACCTATGGGTCGATGTTGTGCTATGCTGTTGGGCTAATGGGTTGCCCGATCTCACTAAGATAGCAAGGATCATCTCACCATGGAACTGCTCCGATGGAGATCTCCTCCGTGCAAGGACGGTGGGTTCGGACTGGTGTACCCACTGGCCACCTCTTCTATGGCGGATAAAGGACTTACGTTGGCAATCAGACTTTGAGGTTCTGTCAGCATGTCGAATTGCGACATGGCTGTAGACTCAGAGTCTGGAGAGCTTCCTCGGTAGTATTCGGACGCGTACGTCGAGGCGCGGTATTGGCCTGGGGGAGGTACAATCCTAGGCTCTTCCTCCATTTGTCGTGGAGCCGAAGCAGGAGATAATTCCATTATCGGAGGCATTGGGGACAGTTGGTGAGGTGGCGGAAGCATGATACCAGACTCGTTATCAACTGGGATTATGCCGTCTGGTGGGATGGTAACTGGAGGGTGACGAGGTGACATGGGAAGGTTGTGAACAATAGTTGGGTGTATTTGATCGGTCGTAGTGCTCGGTCGCGGCGATGCAACTGGGGTAAGATTAGGCGAATCGTGGGGAGGCGGGATGGCTTGGGATTGAGGTGATATGTTGCGAAGGCTCGGAGGTTCGGAAGGCATTGGATGGGGTAAAGGTACCGGATCTGAGTCTATCTCGTCCTCATCCTCCTCTGTATAGAAGGCTGCTCCGTCTTCGTTCAAGGATTCTGGACGACTTCTTGTCGGGGGAGTTACATATCCATCTTCAGCAATGTCCATAAAACCGACTTCGGCCCGAGCCCGCAGTAATCCTTCTTTGAAACCTAATCTTCGACCTTCTTCACGAGCAGCTAGTACTAGCCGTTCCTCGCGGAGTTCCCGGGCTGTACGCTTATACCGTGCAGCATCTTTTTCCGCCTGTACTCGTCTCTCGTCGATGCTCTTGACAATATGTTTAGCTTTGTCTATATCAGTCTGTGCAGACAAAAGTTGGACTCGATATAACCTATTTGGCGCCCATTAAACTGGCTACTAATGATTCACTTTGGGTCATGAGCACTCACTCTCGTTCTTCATGGGCAACAGCGGCACTTTGAAGAGCTTCGAGTCGCTCCTTATTGGCTTTCATGAATGCGGAGGTAACTTCGACCAAATTTGTCTCTGCCTCTTGCATGCGGGCCCTCATCGCCGCCAACTCTTTTTGGGCTTGGTCCAAGCTCAGTTCTAGAGTTTCTGATTTGCTCTTCTCTACAGCAAGAAGCAAAGCTAGTTCCCTGCTTGACGAGGAAGTTTTGGTATGGTCTCTGGTCCTCGCAGAAGAACTAGAATGGCTGGTACTGACCCGACTACTTCGAGTCTCCACTGAAGTCCTGCGAGAAGTGCTGCGACTGGAAGAAGTCATGGAAGTTCTTCGAGGAGGAATTGGAGTGGGCTCCTGTTCAAAAGTCGTTAGATTGTCGTCTACAAGACAAAATAATTTATATCAATATGAGATCAACATGGGTTTGATACGCGCAGGCATACCGGTGCCGGTCATTATTATCCGTCAAAAAATCAAGAAAATGCAACGAAAAAATGAGTTATAGATACAGCAAACGGTTGGATTCAGAGCAACATTAGTAAAAAAGTGTGGGTCCGAATTCGAACGCGCATCCAAGTCCGCGTCGGGAACACGTGAGCAAATTCTATTTCTCCTTCCACCACTCATGAGCACCTTTATCATCAATCGAAAATTATTGAATCCAAAATTCGAAGGTTATAAATTTGATTTTATCGATCAGGATCAAGTTGTCTCGAGATATCCTCTCCATCATCTGGCTACCCAAGCGACTACCTCCACCCAAAGCTGGTTGTCATTTAACGAAGTTCAAAGCAGAATATCTCACAATCATCTTGCGTTGGCTAAAGAAGCGACCGGTGCCGTTTATGTGGATCAAGAATTCAATGTAATTTTCATCAGTATTGACCCAGTAAGTCTATCGTCTACAAGATATTGTAAATTTGACGTTTAAAGTAGGAAACTCTTTTACCTTCGTTTAGGATTGTTTATGAGCTCCCAAAACCGATATCTGCTTCCTCTGAACATCGTTCAGAATATCCATCGACAGTCTGCATTACATCTCAGCTGCTACTTGTAAGCGATGGATTCGGGTTGATGTACTTGCTTCGCACCAGCCCTTCGGGCCCTTTTCAACTCGTTGGAATTCACCAGCTTTTAGTGGATCGAGGAACTCGGCCATTTCTGATCCATTCAGCTGATCTAGTATCTCCCAATACCGTGGTTGCTATTCTTTCTTCCAGCCATCGCGGAACAGCGCCAGACCCTTCTTCCAAGAAACCTATGCCGGTCGACTTTGATATATATGCTGCTAGAGTGGATATTTCTGCAACAGGGGCAACCGGGATCATACAACCAATAAATATTTCTTGGACGCGACGAGGGGATCAAGTTCCGATTATGTCCAAGTATGATCCATCTCGCAATGCATTCATGCTCATCGGCGGTTCCCCGTATCGAGACCTGACAGTAGCCTTTTCCCCGCCGTATGAGCCATCTTCGGATGAAATCGCCCCAGTTCCTCGAGCTGGCGAAAATCTAGATGCTGTCCAGGCGGATCCCGCTAAACCCCCGTCTTACTCGTGGACGCAGGCCTCGGATTCGGTTACTGTTGCATTTCCTCTTCCATCCAACACTCCCAAAAGTGCGATCAGCATCAGATTTACTACAAATTCACTTTCCCTTTCAATCAATGACTTCATACCTTCGACTGTTGTTCCATTACCGCAGTATTCTGCAAAAGCGTTCTGGGACGGTATCTCACCGTCATCGAGCTATTGGACGTGGGACAAGGAGGCTGAACACTCTTATGGACTGCTAACTTTGCATTTGGATAAACAACATGAAGGAACCAAATGGATGCAGGTTTTCGCATCTGCAGGGAGGTCCGCTTCAGCAGAGCTTTTGCCGGAAGATGTTGAGGTGCCTGAGACACTTGACCCGTCAGAGTTGTGGCTTATACGAGAATCTCTGGAGAAATATACTGCTTCATTGATAACCGGTGAGGACGCAAGTGGATTAGGTTTGGGTAGAGGTGTTCCTAGCCTCGGAGAAGGGGAAATGGATGAAGAAGTTGATTCCTCGATTGGTCGTTCGGCTTGTATCACTTGGATCCAACTGGATGGCTCTTCCCCTTCTTGGTCTAATCCCGGACGTGAATACCCTTTCATACTGCTATCCACGCCTCTTCCAGGCCGCCGCATCAACGATCGGTTCTCCCTTGTGATGAAGGAAGGCTTAGACGGTGCAGTTTATGCTCTTCAGCCCAACACCGATACGGAAGCAGCCGCAAAGTGGACTCATACTTGCACATATTCCGCTCTGGCATTCGTATTGGCTTCCAAACAAGATGTTCGGTTTACACATCACAATGAAAACCTTGTGTTCGCGTTGGAGAGTGGGGCTCGAAATAGAGGTGGGAACATGTACGTTTACCGACGCGCAGAGTTGTCTGAGGCTTGGGCGAAACAAGCAATTCTTAAGGTTGGAGATGGTGCTGGGGGCGCTTTACTCGGAGTGGGGGCCATTTGCATCGAGGGGAAGGATATAATTGTAGCTCTGACTGAGAGACAACTAGTCATCGTGAAGACTTGGTAAACTGTAGTAGTAGAAGTAGATCTCGCACATGTACAAATAAACGTGACCGACTGACTCATTGGCATCACGTCCAACGTTCTGCACCAACGTCCATCTCTTCGGCCCATCGTTGGCTAAAATGTCGCGTACATCGACGCCTCTACGTGCCATACCTTCAAATTTGGCCAATAAATCATCTACTTCGCTCCCTTCCGCCTCTCAAACCTACGAACCTTTGATAAAATCGATCCTCCGCCAGCGTCTTACGAACCGAATTTTCGCGCTCTCAGCGGCATGTTGTTGGCTTCAAACCGTTTTATGGACGATATGGGGCTTGGGTGGTCGTGATGCAGTAGGACTCAGAGCAATTGTCGTTGTTCCTTTTCTCCCATCCACACTCAGTGTGGCGGCAATGACTTGGCTGGCGGTCATAGTTCCAGTGGTAGTGACTCGCAAAACACATCTGACTGGTATGTCCTATTTGTCTATAGCAGTGTGCCCCGACCAACACAACCCTTTCACAGCGTCGAGAACAACTGCCAACTCCCCTGCAAAAACATGGCGATCCGCAAAGCTGAGATACAGCACAAAATACGCGCTAATGACTTATTCTGCTTCAGCCGTCGCTGCAACTATGTTACACATTCTTTTGGCATACACAAATGAGCCGAAAGTGCATGGAGATCCGCGCCTTTCTCTCTTCGTGAAGTCAAGGTAGAGGCTGGGTTATTTGTAATATCTGAAAGCTAAGCACTTTTTGCAGACGATATCCATACTACCTGAATGGCCGACTGCTTTTTCTGATCCTCACCCAGCTGACTCTGGCTTTTGGATCTTTGTTGAGGAACGTTATGCTAGATCGCTTTGTTCTCATGTGGTCTCTTCCACCGGTAAATCGTTACCTTCAATGCATGAAAATGTCGCTGACAAGCCATTCAGAACAAATATCGCCTCAATATTTTCGAATTGATACGGGTTATCGTCGTGGTCAGCTTGTTCACGTCCGGATCCCTCTTATGCGCGTGCGCTGTCTTTGCCGTCGTCCGAATGTCTTTCCCGGTCATTTACAAACTTCCCCTGCTTCCTATCATGCTACGCCCTTTCACCGGTCACTTTGTTAGAGGGCCGTTCACTTTGATGCTTCTTTTCTCTCAATTTGGTCTACTACTCAGAGCATGGTTTCTCGGATTTACTACTCTGTTCATTTGGGAGATTTCTGAACTTTTGTTCGACGTGATAATTCCTCAGGTGTGTAGTATCGATTGTGTTTCAAAAATGCCTCGGCCTGATAATTCTGCTTAGCCCATCTATGCGTCGTCAGTTATTGCCGATGCTTCTGTTGCTCTGATTTCAGGATTAACATCGCCCGACAAGGTCATGAAATTCTTTGCATTGTTGGAGCTCAAAGAGATTGCTTCAGCCGAATCGCCGACTGCCAGTACACGTCGTTCCGAACTGTTTGCTGATCAGAAGTACTCGCCCAATCAGTGGAGCCAGTTGTGTCGAGAATCTCTTCTTCTACTCGGCAATGATTATCAACTTTTCTTACGCCGGGGTGCACCAGCTCCCCCACCTCCAATAGCTCCTCCGGCGCCCAAAGCGGAGCCACAAATCCCTGCTACACCAACACCATTGCTGAGGAAAGATATCTTCCAAAAAGGCAAGAGTTCACCCATTCGTGCTGTCCTGGACTCCTTCGCGGCAGATGGTTCGTTTGCTCGGGCTGTTGACGAAGGCGCCGAATCGATCCATGTACCAGAGATTATCAAAAGTGTGGAGGGTGCAGTACTACCTCGGCTCGAAAAACGCAAGGATGAGGTAGTGAAGGGTGTCAGCGGGACAACAGGAACTTTGACGCGGATCCGCGAAATAATGGGTGGAGGACCAGCAACCTGGGTAGACCGTTATGCTCCGACCATTATTAGTCGCTCTTCGAAGCGTTTGGGCGAGTGGTGGTTAGAAGAGAGATTGAGTAAAACGGTAGAAGACTGTCTCCCTTTTAGAGAACTTGATGTGTTAGCTATTGAAGGTAAGCTTCGAAACATCCATTCATTCAATGGATTGTTTAAACTCATTTATCCGTTAGTGCTATCGCATCTTGTCTGTGCCTCGCTTTCAGAAGACCGTTATGGCGTTGTCCAGCGGGACACTCCCAAAATTCTTGAAGCAATGCTTTCGTTTCTTTCTGCCATTGAAGAATACCAAATCGAGATTAATGCTCTCTACAAAGCTCCCTCTCCGGATGAAAATTTGGCGCTCAAGGAGCTCCAAGAACGTGAACGGACAAGAGTCGAAGTCGAGAAAGCTAACGATGCTCTCGGTCTCGTTGGAAATGGTGAGATGTTGTCTAATCATTTGGGCTGGTTTCCATTAATCTTGGGCTCTTCTACAGCATTGAAAGAAGGAGTAGCGGGAATTGTGCGAACGTTTGACGACAAGCTTTTGGCTTTCAAATTTCCGCCACGGACGGCGAGAAAATTGCAGGGGTTCTTGGATTATGTATAAATTAGAGTAGAGGCCAATATGGACTCATTTAATCTAGTCGCACTTGAGGTCTAAGGACGTAGAAACTACCCCGCAAAAATTTTCCAGGTCAATTGAAAAACAAGCGCTTTCATTTAGAAGCTCACTTGGAGCTTATTATCGTAGGTGGATGTTGAGTCCAAGCAATAAAGAATGCGCGTGGATGGTCCGTGCGTAGGTATACTGAATCACGCGACCTGTCACAGCCGCGTCAAGTCACACTGTTTTTGCCTCGCGTCCACCACCTTCTGAAACTATGGATGAGGTTGGGCTCAAAAAAGAGATTGCAGAAAGATTAGGCTTGGAAGTGGCTTCAGATCCCAATCTTCTGACGGAATGTGCGCGCTGCTTGATTTTACCTCAGCTTAGCTTGACCTGTTCTTTAGGCCAGAAACTCTGCGAACTCTATGGGATAACTCCCCAGGATCTGCAGTTCAAATGGGAAGCTGCGACTTTCCACTCTGGAACTGTTGCTTCTGCCCGCGAAGCAGCGCGGTTCACAATGGAATCCCTGGCAGGTGTCCGGGCTCAAATAAAGAGAGAACTAGAGCAAGGAAGCGGTTCCGCGAAAAAGAAGACTCAAGTACGCTCGCTAGCCTCTGGTGTAGCCAGCATCAATCGTAATAAAATGCCTTTTGGACTATCGCGAAATGTTGTTGCGGCACAACGCGTCCCAGAAGTGTCAATCAAGATGGAACCAGACCTGGATTTAATGCCAGACTCTTCCTTATCGGAATTGAAAGAGAAAAGCACCGCTGGCCCAAGTAAGGTCAACTTCAAAGGACCCCAAAGCGACCTAGAATCCAGGAGAAAGCGAGCCTGTAGGTCGTCCGACATGCAGTGTATTACTTGGCTTTGAGAGCTGTTGACAGATCGATACATGTTTGAAAAGACCAGCGAGAGAGGCCAAGGCGCGTTTCTCTTCAAGAATTCAGTTTATTCCCTTCTAACAAGCTTGACTTACAGTCCTGGATCTACGAATAGAGGAAATGGCCGAACTTGTCCAACAGCATTACGGTATCCCGGAGCTTAACGATCCTGCCAGTTCTACGGACGTAAGCTTATACCTTACACCATCTCAGTCACAATCTGACTTCTCCTAGGAAGAGGTATTTGTCGTAGGACGAATCACTCATGACTTGGACTCTCAAACAAAATTGACTGAAGCCACACTTACCCTCGAAACATCCCGGCGACTTTCTGACCATTCTGGCGCAAGAATTGCCCTTCGTTTCGATCCATCTTTGAAGATTAAGGGAGGAGCGCAGGGGGCTGGAGGGCTGGGTTTATTTCCCGGTGCTATAGTGGCACTCAAGGGTCAAAATGGCGGAGCTGGATGGTTCTCAGTGACTGAGATCCTGGCAGTATGTGTCCATTTCCAATCTTCATTCATTTTTTATTGACATTAGGCTCGACAGCTACCTCCGCTGTCAAGCTCCACAAGTATGAAGCCCAGCCCTGACGACGACTCATTCTCAATGTACATTGCATCTGGACCATTTACTGCGGAAACCGATCTGAACTACAATCCATGGGATGTATTTGTGAAAACGATTAGGCGCACAAAACCATCCGTGGTGGTTCTCGTAAGTCATTCCTTTGATTAAACAAGTCTTCTTCTTGATATCCTCGCTTAGCTGGGCCCTTTTGTGGACGCATCGCACCCCATGATTCAAGCAGGAGAAGTAGATGAGACGCCATTGGATTTATTTCAGCGTATTTTCTTGCAACCTTTGCGCGACTTTCTAAGTTTATCATCGGGGTCCATCGCCGTTCTGGTTCCAAGCATAAGAGACCTCATCAGCTCGCATGCTGTATATCCTCAATCCGAGCTCCATAAACTAGTCATAAAATCTGATCCCGTAAGTACTCATTTACCGTTGCCGCTCAGAGTCTGTTCAACGTAATCTCAGCGTATTCGACTTGTTCCCAATCCTTGTTTGTTTTCCATCAACGATATCACTTTTGGTGCTACCAGCGTTGACGTATTATTTCATCTTCGTAAGGAGGAGGTCGTGAAACGCGGTCAAGAGGTAGACTCAGTTATTCCGCTGTCCTCCGAGGACAACGGTGCGGATGCTCTGGCGAACGCTTGCAGGCATCTACTGCAACAGCGAAGGTCGGTCTTTCTCGCGTATGAGTTCATTCAGATGAAACATTAGAAATACCTTCAGCTTCTATCCAGTTTTCCCAGTCCCAGAAGAATTGTGTAACGAAGTCAATCTGGACGTAACCCATTCCGCCGATCTCAAACTCGACTCGGATATGGATGACGTTGCTCCAGACGTCCTCATTATTCCCAGTAGATACCGCCAATTTTGCAAGGTAAGACTTGCTTTTTTGACTTGCTGCATCATTCTTTTCATTTCGTCCAACGAATAGAGCGTACACTCAACCACTGCTATAAATCCCTCTAATCTGGTCAAAGGCTATTACAGCACGGTGAACGTTGCGACCTCCGCCCCTGGAAGGACCTTGAAAGAAAGGTTGAACACTGGATTGGTCAAGATAGAAGAATGAAGTCACGAAGTCGGTAGCACGTAGATCTTATGTGGTCGGGCTTAGGCTTCTGTTCCTTCGAGGTATTATGTGGAGCTTTTTCGTAGAATTGCTAATCGTTTGTAGGTATTTAACGATATGTACTTATCATTCTGAAGGCTGCTGTTATTTGTTCGCTCAAAATCACCGGCGTTTAATTTGAACGATTATCACTCTTCGCACCAAATTTGGAAATCGAATGCTGAAGGGTCGGCCATTCAACTCGGACTTGCCGATGCCAAAGTTCTCGAATCTCCCGGAGGCGCGTCGCGGTAAATCATGTGCTTCACATGATCCTGCTCGAAACATTTGTAATGAGAGACCGTCCAAGTTTAACGATTATGGAGATATGTATACCCTTGTATACCCCCCCAGTCGCAGGGTTTATCTTTCCGCGACTGCCATCACGAAGTGCTCTGGTCACCCACCTGGCGCAAGTCCGCCATTCTCACCGTATTCGAACGACTTCACCAGTCACATGGAACTACCTATAGAGCTCTATCGACCTATTGTTGGCTACATTAGAGACAGGCCGACTCTTTTTTCGCTCCTGCATTGCTCTCGACACCTGAACGCGGAAGCTGAACGGTCTCTGTACTACAAATTCGAAAATATACACAATACCCGAACACAAGTGCTATTCCTGAAAAGAGCCGTGGACTGCCCGCGCGTCGCTGAACTTGTTTACAGCTACAGATTCGAGGTCGACTGGCGGACGAATTTTAGCGAAGATCATATATTCTGGGAACTCCTCCCAAAGGCTCTTCGGGCTTTTGTGAATTTGAAAATCTTGCAGTTCCGCACAAATGGAGGCGGGCCTGTCAAAGGCCTTTTGGATGGATGCACCTTCCAGCTGGAGCACTGTCACTGGCGTTGTCATTCAGACGAGCTGCAGATGCAGTCATTTCTTCCAACCCAGAGAAAGTTGAAGAGCCTGACACTGGGTGGATGGGACGATACCCGGTTTTCTGCACCTTCTAATCATACAGAACAACCAGATTTCCGAGAGTTGGCCGGCGGTTATGGCGTTGTAAGGCTGACGTTCTTGTGCGAACTAGTTCCTAATTTTTTGATGGCAATTGTGTATTAGGTGCATGCTTTCCTTCCTGGCCGAGAGATAACGAGTCTTCGCTGGGTTCCTGACTTGGATGATCCGTGGGATACGAGTACAGGCTTGGACATTGAAGGTCTTGCCCCCTCGCTGCAGAAATTAAAGTGTCTTAGTTTTGGGGGGTACTTTACTCGACCCAATCTATGTTCAATATCGGAGCACTTGTCGGGTCTAATCTTCCTTGAGCTAATGGGATACGATAGGGTACGTTTCGTTACTCCACCTGATGAGATTTCGGGTTAATGTCTTTGTATTTCAGCAAGAAGATATATCTGTTTGCTCCTTGCCTTTACTCCGGTGGCTTAGGATTTCGATACGATGGGGCTTGAGCCAGACCTCCATTGCAGATCCCCAAGTGCGCACCGTCCAGCTTTTTGCGAGGTCAAAGTCTTTGCGGGTCATCGAGGTGCAGGAAGAATCAAATGATGATGGGAATGGCAGAGTTCAACAATACAGTAGATGGGAACGGGATGTCGGGATGGTCAAAAGACGTTTTGAACGAACTGAAATGTGGCCAGACATATGTGAGTCGTATATAGAATGAGTTTACTGTACATCCATTGTGACAATGCTAGTCCAAATTCTAAGTTGAGTCCTATTAGGTATTCGAGAGAGAAGTATCGATAAAAGGTTGAAAGACTTTCTTACTGTACACAGTGTTCTTTTACTCTTCTAGTTTCTCTGCTTCGATTGCAACAATTTCAGTTGCAGTCTCTGCATTATCATTTTCAGTGTCTTGTCCGATAGTGTGACCATTAGGTTCTGAATCCACAATCTTGGGCGTATCCGTCTGTGTGCTCTTCGCATTTGGACCCCAACCCAGCCTTCCATCGAGCCAAGGTCCGCTAGCACTGAGATGACATCTTGGATCCTTTGAGCTCTCTACTTCACAACGACATTTCCCTCCAACTGCCCAAGGTAAGTTTCCCTCGTCAATGAGTTCTAGCAATTTCTCTCGATAGTCAGGCCCAAGTACATCAACCTTATTCGCAGTTTCTTTGGCCAACCACGGTCGGATAACACTCCAAATGAAAGTGAATGAAGATGGAGCGTTGAGGATGGCCAATCGCCCCATACTAGTTGGAACGCCATGAGTAAATTTCGTTAGAGAAAGATAGCCAAACGTACGTTTCTGGATAATAATCTTGGGATATTTGAAAGGATCTCTGAGCAAGGTTTTTCATTTGCCAGAATTTACCGAGTCTGTCGAAGTATGGCATCAATATGTGTGGATCCCAAAATTACATGCCACTTGCCCAAATCCCTTCAAATCGACAATCACAAACACTGAATTAACATGTTCTCCGTACTTTTTCCTTGCGGCAGGTATGATTTCTCTCGTTAAACATTCTGCGTTGACAAGTATGGTTTCCCAGTGACGTTCAGGTGTCACACCTTCTTTGGACAGGCGTTGTAAATCGAGACTGCCCAAGAAATGGAAGTTAAGTGGGCGGCCTTGCTTTGTGAACAGTCATTCAGCATCCCAATGCAATGCTGCAATGTAGCTTACCTTGTCTGTCTATGAATAATTTGAGAAACACGTCGCTCACGCAGAAGGGAGAATGACCCACCTTGTGAAACCTGAGGTGTATTCTTTCAACATCGGCTGGAGTAACGCCAGAGAAAGGCCTGTGAGCTCACCACATCGGCCAGCAATCAAAAACAGCTTCACGTTCCGGGTACTGCACAGAGAGACGAGTCATCTGTAAATGTTGTTGGAAAGAATCCTCGTTGTACATACATCGAAGGGATCAGTTTTTCTGTAAAGTTCATCTAATTGGACCTCTTTTCGCCAGTTCTGGGCGTCTATAAACATCTTCTTTGCGGCACCCAAATTATATTTTCTAGCGACAAGAAACCTCCTAGAGGACACGGTTACATGCAAGTTCGTGGAAGTGACGATTTTTTACTTACTTCAGTGTCTCATCATCGGAACCGATGGTATCCTCTTGATGTAAGATACCTTCTGAGAACAGCTGCTCGCGAAATTGAGAGAGAATAGCGTCTCTAGAGTCAGACGAGGACATGGAATACTGAAGAAAGGGGGAATCATTCGGGCGCTCGGCACTGCGATCATAAGTCAATGTTATGATTGCCGCCATACCGTAACAACGTCAATGGCAGTGACTCTGAGTCTGCCGTATGAGTACCGAGTGCCCTTTGTTGTCTGACCTTCTTGAGTACTCGTAACGCGTAACTCAGCGTACCACGTCGACTAGACAGTTGAGCTCCTCTCGCTATCGCTTACCAGAATTTGCTCTGCTGTTCCTGATGACATCCAACGCTTCACATAGCTCTCGCACTGCTCGCTGGATCACGCCGACCTACCCTGATGATCATCGTGATCGCGATCTGTTTGTCCAACCCCCAGGACAAATGGAGGATGCAATAAGTAGATCTCAGTGTACGCTCCACCATGCTTGTGATAGTTGACCTTTCACTGAATGGATAGATTTTAGAATCATGATAGTATCATGTTGGTATCATGGTGTCATGTTTCCGATTTGACATTTCAAAAAGCCGAAATCATCTATGGGAAGCTGTGTCCCGTTCCTTTATCTACTGCTGGAAACGACGCCTCGAGCGATCCACTTCTGTCTCTCAGGCTGCTCGACAATTCCAATGGTCGAATAAAGTTATTCCACATCGTATCCGTCCTCCAACTGCAATGCGCTCCTTTCCCTGGTTTCTTTTGCTTACTTTCAGTGCTCGTGTCTTCTGCGCTCTCGTGAACATCACGATTGATGACATAGATCCTAGGATACAATATTCTCCTGCGGGGGCTTGGAACGCGAGGAATTCCTCTCAGAATTGTTCGACATGCCCCTCGCAGGTTGAGCCTAATCCTAGTGAAATGTTTTCTCACACATGGCATGAGGGTCTAGTAAGTGGACGAGGCGCTGTTTCGTAGTTTTACTAATGCGGTTTCTAGTTTAGTCCCATTCCAGGAGTTACTAATTTTACAAACATGCCGCTTTTCCTCAATATGACATTCAACGGTAGATCTCGTTATCCCATGTAACTATGTGCTTTCACGCTCAACATCAAGCTGTAGGTACTGCCGTTTATGTGTTCGGTGCACTCGCTCAAAGCACTGCCGCGGTTCCGGTGGCTTATGACATGGGTTTCTACATCGATAATCGGCTGCGATATACCTTCTCTCAATCGGGAGAAAACCTCAACAGTTCCTATGAATATAACATCTGTTTATTTGCAATCAGTGATCTTGCACTTGGAGATCATACACTGGTACTCCAGAATGGACAACCCAACGCTACAGAGTCACTTGTTCTGTTGGACTATATAGTCTACACGTATGTTTTGAAGCATATACCACATTTTGTCTGACGGTGATCTTTGTTTAGTGGTGAGGACGAATCGATCCCAAAATCACCCTCCAGCAATCCGGAAACAGGGGCTTCCCTTCGCGACACGCCGAGAGTGGTGGCAACAGCTGTTACTGTTCCGGTCGTCTCTCTTCTGCTTATTTTAGCTTCCGTTTATGTGTACCGGCGATGGCGGCAGAGTCAGAAGACTGAACTTGACATACAATTACATTGTTTTCGTAGATGGAGGCGCTGCCCCGTTGTCCCTGTTCCACCGCCAGTCATGGACTCCTGGTTGATTGAACCTGTCGCTCTTCCGCCTTCACATCCTGCATCTGGATACGTCAATGGCTCGGGAAAACCTGTCACAACCTCCGTTCCATCGGCCCCCACCTCGTCGGGCGCGCAGCAGGACACAAGTGCTATTCCCAGACATTCACGTCCGACGTCAAGACCAACGGTTCCCACAAACCCTCTTCTACCGGGCCCCACTGAGGTATCTGGCGATGGTAGACGCTCACACCGCCCTGTGTCGTCTAGTGCCTCGACATCTTCATACGGGAGAGTGATATACATCCACAATCTCAGTGATTAATCCAGCTGAACAAGAATCGACATCTTTTCATCTTCCCTCCTACTCGTTGAAGGGACAGATAATTGAAGCACTTCATCATGAAACACTTCACCATGAACCATTTCGCCACAAGCTAAAGACATCAGGACGTAAGACACTTTACCTCACACCCGAGGCATCTCATTCTTTCAATATCTACAATTGATTAGGACAGCTTTGACTTCCGATCTTCTTTTCTATGTATGTACATAAGTGTAACACTACACGACTGCTGAATATTCTCTATTGTATGCAAGTATGTATGCAGTTCATCCACTTTCATTTATCAGGAGCTTCCTCGAACTCGGTGTCGTGCCAAACCCAAACCGTCAAGGTTTAAAAGCATTCAGTTCATTCAGTCTATATTACCAAATGATCATCTGCGGGAACCGCGTAACTTCGTTTCCAACTGGTTTCGCATTCAAATGTAGTTTAAATATCTGCAGATTTGTATATATGTCGCCCGCCTCCCTGTTCCTCACGTTAGAAGCGTAGCTCGAGATGTACGACACTAAGAAGAAACTTTCTTTCCTAGAAACACTTTCTTTGGTCGGCGTGCTCGCCCGTTTGCGTGCGTTTTTCAATTGCGTTTAAAAGTTCCTTCACTCAACTTTGGTGTCCGTTAGCGTTTCATCTCATCTTTGTAGCCGCATTCTCCCCTTTCCTCGCAAAAACGAAAAGGAAAAGCTTGAAACGTGCAATTTCAGAGGCGTTCCCTGGATATTTGATTGCGAATCTTTCCGTTCCCCAGATTCAACGTTTGCTTGGGCCTTCCACCAATACTTATCTGGCGTGGGCGAAGAAAAACTCTGTCAAGCCTGTCGTTGAGGATGTCGGAAGTGGGGGTGCCAAGTTGTTATGGTTGACGGAAAAGAAAACAGATCGAGTCTTCCTTTATGTTCATGGTGGGCACCTATTCCGCCATCAACTCTCTATGCTCACTTTTCGTCGTCGAAAATAGGCGGTGGCTATATGACTACCACCACTGACGGTATGATCGGCTTTGGCCCTGGACTTCGAAAAGAACTACTCAAGCAGACCGGTGGCAAGGAAGATTTCAGTGTTGCATTCTTGGTGTACAGTAAGCTTCAAATGCACTGTTGAAAGGGAGCAATTTTAACCCATGTCGGCAGCCCTTCATCCCGCGAAGTTCCCTACGCAACTTGCAGAATTGGTGACGGCTCTTACTCAGGTTATTTCTTCTGGCGTCTCTCCGGAAAACATTATACTTGTAGGAGACTCTGCTGGAGGAAATCTCCTCGTTCAATTTATCCAACACACCTTTCGACCTGTCCCTGGCATCCCACTTTCTCCCTTCTCTGAAATTGCAGACGTAGATGTACCACGGAAGCTGTTGGGTGGTATGTGGCTCGTGTCACCGTGGACATCTCTTGGATCACCTACGCCCTCATACGCCCGGAACGATAAATACGATTGGGTTAGCGCTGCATCATTCAACTACTGGGGATCGCAATATGTGGATGGAGTGTCAGAATCACAATTATCTTACATCAATCCATCCTCTGCGACATCGCTTAAAGGCATTGAGAAAATTACCTCGCGCGTGCTGATCACTGCCGGGTCACACGAATGCCTTCTCGACGATTCTTTGGCAATCCATTCCATGATTGAAGAGCTAAAAATCCCTCGATCGAAGTTGGAGGTTACACTGGATATTGAGGAAGGAGGAGTGCACGAAGATGTCATTCTTGACATTGACACGCCACAGAAGGCAGGTGGTCGCCTAAGCGACGCAACATTGAGAGACTTGGAGTGGGTCAGGAAAACATTTGGAGCCAGTTCACGGTAATAGAGAGATCAGATAGCTAGGTACCAAATTTTGCAGGAGACCACTGAATTTAAATAAATCAATACTTTTCGAATAATCTCCAGAGCACAAGTAACTATTGCTGCAGCTGCGGCGCGCTGCAGTTCCGCTCTTTAGTGTAGTCTTGTGAAATTTCGAATCGCAAAGCGATCACGTGGATAGAATCCATCTTGTTAACGTTCCAAATGGCAAGCGCCTCAATATTCATTCAGGATGCCTGCTATCAGCATCGGTACATCCGATCCAGAGACATTTCCCTTATCGTTGAACGTCCTGAGCGACTTACTGCAGTCAAAGTTGGCTTAGCTGCGGCGGTTTCTCGAATACAGGAAGTTACAGTCAAACCCGAAGCAGATCCCAATGATCTGGCCGCCGCACTGGATAAACTCACACTCGATGCCCAACCCAATACTCTTCCCGTACAAGTTATTCACTCCTCTGCCACACTAGATCTACTTCAAAGTCCTGCTACCTTATTCACGCACGCCTTTCCCGATGCAAGCGCAGGCAAGGACCCTCAAGAGTATCTCAAGAATTTGAAGAAATGGTCTGAAGAAAGTGCCGCAAAGATATCGAAGGGGGGGTCTGAGATTCCGACGGGCTTAGCTCAGGGAGATTTATATCGTGAGTACCACCAGAGTATCATCGGCAATTGCTGTGCTTCGAACTCCATTTAGTATGTCCAGAATCCCTGAATGCGATTCAGGGTGCTTTGGGAACCGTGTGCGAGTCGGTGGATGCTCTCTTTAATCCCAGTCCGACGGCAGCTAGACGCGCATTTGTAGCAATCAGACCACCAGGGCATCATTGCGGCGAAGACACGCCTTCCGGTTTCTGCTTTGTGAATAACGTCATTGTCGGTGCAGCTCATGCCCATTTAAAGCACGGAATTGGTCGTGTTGTTATCTTTGATATCGATCTTCATCACGGTTTGCATGTTTTCATCATGCCGTCTCCGCCTGGGGATTGAACCATTTTCCAGGTAACGGAACCCAGTCTCTCGCATGGGCAATCAACGAAGAGACACAAAGGCAGAGGCTTGAAGCAGAGGCCAGAACAGAGGCCTCGTCCTCTTTCACCTCACCTGGGCTACAGATATACTACTCGTCTATTCACGACATTCTTTCATACCCCTGCGAGGATGGCACCCCTTCTCTCGTTCAAGCTGCCTCAATATCGATAGCAGGAGCACACGGACAATGGGTGGAGAACGTTCATCTGCAAAATTACGACGGAGATGGATTTTGGGATTTATATGAAAAGGACTATAAGCAGATCATTCGAAAGGCGGAGAAATTCGTCCAAGCCACGGCGACAAGTGACAATGAGGATGTACTAGTGTTCATCAGGTCAGAGACTGCCTCGAAGTGGCACATATTCCGCTAACTCAATTTCCAGTTGCGGCCTTGATGCCTCGGAGCATGAATATGCTTCCATGTCCAGACATGGTCGCAAGGTGCCCACGACCTTCTATGCTCGATTCACCCAAGATGCTCGTACTTTTGCTGAGAAATATTCCAGCGGACGGATAATCAGTGTACTTGAAGGAGGTTACAGCGACCGCGCACTCATTTCTGGAACATTCGCGCATATGTGTGCGCTGGGACTACCCGAACATTGTACATGGAACGAGTCATGGTGGAATCAAGACAACCTTGTCAAGCTACAGAATTCCACGAAGACGAAGAAATCCAAGGGTCGTACATCGGGCTCTCTTTCTTCTTCCGCGGACGCTGATCTGGAGCCCTGGCTTAAGCAAACCTTGTCCATGTTCCAATTTCTTGAGCCTGTGGCTTTCAAGAATCATAGACGTCCTCTTATTCCAACGGAGCCTTCCTCGAGAATCCTACGTCAAAGAAAAGCGGCCAATAGCGCCAGCGTGTCCGCGAAAGTCTCTTCGGATAATACTGAGGCCGCTATTCCTAGAGAAACGACGAAGATAGCCAGCCACAAAACTAATGTGGGAAAAACGGCGCTGGGCGAAGAGTCGGATTCTTCCTCTGGGTCCTCGAGTACGCTAAGCTCTGTCCCTGATTCCATTCAAGGTGAAGAGAGATCTGCGTCAGGAGTAGATTCCATTTCTACAAAAAGACTACCAAGGGTAATTCTCAAGCTGGGGCCCGAGCCTGGCCCATAGATGCAATGTTTGACCTGGAATATACCAGAGTTTCTTTTTGCTCTTCTAAGACATATATATATATATTGTATTTTACAACTAATGTTAAGCATTTATACTAGGGAGTGGGTTCACAATCTTCGTGCCCATCGTTTTACAGGTCCTTAACCAAAGCTAATAATGCCTGCTTGTCACTAGCACATTCCACCATACTACGGAACTGACCATCTTCCTTGCGAAGTAGTGCAGCAGGGGAGTCAAATTCCACCATCTGGCCAGCATCCAGTACCATCTGCAGGAAAAGATCGTCAACAACTAATGCATGCACGAGGAAGGATAGTCGCAACTTACGATCCGATCCATGTCCATCACAGTCTGCAGGCGATGAGCGATAGTGATGATTGTCGTGTCACCACCTCTTTCCAGATACTCATTCCTAAGAGACTGCTGAATGATATTGTCCGTTTTGTAGTCTTACTACGAGTATGAGTCCTCTGGTCGAAACACATGGAAACTACGCACCGATTGCAGATGTGGCTGGGAGGGAAAGTCAGTTGAGATGAGATATGATTAGCTAATTGAACATGCACTACCTTCGTCTAGAATAAGTAATTTGCTGCCTCTTACAATTGCACGGGCCAGGTTGAGAATTTGCCGTTGTCCGACCGAAAGGTTCGTCCCACCACTGGCGATGAGAGTATCTAAACCCACTCGATCTTGTACGTCTAATTCTTCTTGAAGTGAAGCAAGGCCAGCCGATCTCAGTGCGTCGTTCAGCACCTGATCATCATACTCCTCGAAAGGATCTAGATTTTGTCTCAGAGATCCAGAGATTAACTCGGGCTAAGAAGATGTCGTTATTAGTACGATGCACGATGACAGAGTACACGCAGGATGCGGACCATTTGCGGAATGATGGTGATTTGAGAACGCAGTGCATCCAAGTTGAGCGTAGATATAAGAATGTCATCATAAAAGACCCGGCCTGTGGTGAGTATGCATCTCAACAACGCAAGAGTCAGGGTACTCTGTACAGACATGAGTATTTCAGAAGCCAAAAAGCGTCGTTAACACACTTTTCCAGATCCTGTACGACCGACTGGAAAACATTATTGAGTCGCTCCATGCCTCAACGGTCAGAAAAGCTCCTTACCGACACCGATACGTTCGCCTGATTTGATATGGAATGAGAGGCCATGCAAAACTTCGGGTCCATCGAAAGAGTACTTGGCTGTGAGATTTTCTACGCGCAATTCGCCGCTGGACGGCCATTGAGCAGGAGGTAAACTTCCATCGCCAAGGTGCGCCTCCTGATCGATCCTCAAGTAACTTTCAAGGCGTTCAAGACTAAAAATGACACGGTGAGTCGGAGTCATGATTTCTGTCTCGAATCTATACATACCAATTGCCTTCAAATCAAATCAGTCAGCTCCAACACAATGAACTGAGTAAGTACCATAACTTACTTTCTGCTTCGAAATCATTGACCGCAATCAAGTACCATACCAATGAACCACTAAATGCGACTAGAAAAAATAGAATCAGAGTGAAAGGCAAGCGGTGATTAGGAACGGCTGTCACCTGCTAAATTCAACAAGAAACCAATATCGGAAGCACTGGAATTTGTGAAATAAACGAGGTACCCAGCCAAACTGGCACAGAAAAGACCTGCGAGTGTTTCTGTTCGCATGGCCATCCAACGCTGAAGATTGTAGAAAATCCTTGCTGAACGAGAATAATGATCGATGCGTGTCATTAAAGTTTCGGCGAATTGAGCTTGAGCAGAGTAAGCCCGAAGTGAGACTAGATTTTGCCGCAGTCAGCAAACCTGTCTACGTTGTTCATTTCCGGACTGACCGACTCCAGTTGATACAGCTCCAATCCTGCCGAATGTTAGTCTGCTAGATTCTTTACGGTCAAAAATGCAGAGACATACAATCCCACAACTGGAGCTTTAGCATTTGACATTTCTCTTTTGACAGATGATTGCGCCTTGAGATAAACACTCCCGACCCAGACTCCCAAACAGATTAAGATGATACTAGGAAGAAGAAACGCAGGTGTAAACACGATAATAGCGGCTATCTGGAAAAGTAGTCTGATAGAAAGATCGCAGACTCTACTCGTTAACATTGGTAGAGCTAAATCGACTGAAGAGAGAAGCTGAGATAGGATTCTAAAAGTGAAATAATGAGGATTACCTGAGCCGATATCCTGTGTAGATCGAGTGATGATTCGGGATATAGGTGTCTCATCCAGCCATCTGACAAATACGAGTCAAATGAGGGAAACACATATTGAGTGAGTTTTGGCTCGCCTGAATGTCGCCGCAAGGACCGATTCCACCAGTCGATTGTGAATCGTTTGTGACGCCCTCAGCGATGCAAAAATGAATTGCGCATGGGCGAAGGAGAGAACGATCAGCCAGATTAAGAAAATAAGCCCTTAAATCATCCAAACGTGACTCAGAGCAGATAGAGCGAGCATTCACAAGAATATTACCATAGAAAGCGAGATGGCTTTTGACGAAAAAAAAAAAAAAAAAGTTAACAAGGTTCATACGATCAAAGCAGAGCAACACACTGGAGAGCTGGAACTTCGGTTGGGGTATGATGCTCATATTCAGATGCCCAGTGGCCCAAATACCAAATTTGCACGACCCCGGTCAAATGAGAAATCAACAGGCCTGCAAAGAAAGTTGTGAAAAACAGAAAGGGATGCTTTCCTCCCAAACTGGTAGCATAAAGCTTGACTGGGTAAAGCCGGCGAGTGAGGACAAATACTTGACCTTCAACACCGATGCTTACTAGCCGGCCAGCCCACACCAGTACCTTGATGTATTTCCTCCGACAAGATGATCTTGCCGTCGGACGAGTCGTCCCTCTTTTCCATAACCTCGGCGTCTGTATCTTGTACGACTCGTGGTAACACGTCTCGCCCATTTTGAATATACTCTTCGGCATTGTCACTTAGAGTTGCCACGCCGTCTTTGAGCTTAGTGAACGTACGCGCCAACGGCGTGAGGAGAGCAACGTTATGAGACTACGGAGGTTACCTAAGCGCAGCGGAGGAAAGTCTGGTCACGGCATACGTACCACCATGATAACTGTTCTTCCCTTAACCAGATCGCCCGAAAGGCACTCTTCCACGATCCAATTGGAGGTATGAACACTAGAGAATTCCAGAATGAAATATTTCGTTCTGACTGGGAAACACGGACATACTCCAGGGCGGCCAAAATATCATCAAGCAGTAAAATTTCGGCTTGCGAATAGATTGCTCTTGCTAGAGTTAATCGAACCTTCTGACCTCCACTCAACGTCAATCCGCGTTCTCCAATTTCGGTCATGTCTCCGGCAGCGAAGAGCGCCAAGTCGGGTTCCAAGGCACACTGTTTTATGACTTTTTTGTAGCGATCCTCGTCATACGGAGATCCAAATAGAATATTGTCCTACAGCAGCTGGAATTAAGTACGCGGCAAGCTCGCAATTACTAGATTCACCTTGATGGTTTCGTTGAGTACCCATGACTCCTGTGCAGCATAGGCTACTCCTCCTGCTCGCGGTAGATTAAACCAAGCATCGCCGCTTAATGGAGTATAATGCAATTCCCCTGTAAGTAAGTTGGTAAGTGTATCTTTCGATCTGACCATGTAATCAGGCTCACCGAGCAGCGCAAGTATTAGAGATGATTTTCCCGATCCAGTAGCGCCAACAACAAGGTTCACCGCGTTGCGTTTGAATTGCAGGGTTTCTGGAATCCGAAGGACAAATCTTCGTCCTAATGGTGTTGCACTTCCGCTCGCGGAGTTTGACCAAGTGAAAGACGCATTATGGAATCCAATCTTGTCCGAGATCTCTCCGTTGGATACTGGAGACACGCTATTGGCGTCAAAACCGTCCAGCAACTCCGTCTGAATATCTAATCATGAGCGTCAAGCTGAGTTTCAAGTGAACGAGGCTGACGTTGTGCAGGAAAGTGTTGATCCTGTCTAAAGACACTTTCGCGGTGATAATACGAGTCCCGTGAAAGAAGGCGACTTGAATTTGATTTCTGAAAAGGTCGAAAACTACCAGGGCTGGGAATGCCACTGAAGCGCTGAATTCCCCTTTTGCGATCAATGTCTTCAAAATTCAAAGGATGAATATCATGGACTAAGCTTCCATTTTTCAGGTTCAGGAACTACGTACACTAGAAATATCGTCAGCGAACTCAATAAATGCACTGCGGACAAGACTTACTAGCACGCAAAAGTTGTGAGCATTGTCAAAAATGGCAAAGCGAAGCTTTTGCAGACAAATAAGTAAGCGCATTGACAAAAGATAGAAAGGATAAAATTATCGACCTGATCACAATCAGCAGAAGTTCCAAAAAACGAGTCTTCCGACTAGCTTTCAGCTCGGCGGTCCGTTTGTGAGCAATTTTGTGGGACATTTTCTCTTCCCAACCGAACAACTTGACCATTCGAAGAACATTAACCACTGACCAAGTTCCTCTCATTAGTGGAGAGTCAAAGAAGTCACAGACAAACCATTACCATCCGTGAACATCTGAACCCGTGAGTCTGTCTTTTTCATTTTATCCTCTTGTACACCGTGAAATAGCTTCCCTACAAGACTCGGTATCGGAACCAAGAGCGCAGTCAAAGCGATTCCGACAAAGGCACTGCAAAAATCAGAAAATGAATGCAGAGAAAGATGAAGGGAACTACCTCCATCCGAGTAATCTGTACAAGAATGCGATACATATCATCATCTGAATGGGGAGGTAGATGATCAGTACAAGGAAATGTTGGCCCTGTTCTAAAGTGTTGAGATCTACTGTCACAAGTGTGTTGATGTTCGCCATAGTTTTCTCGGCTGAGAAAGGATCTGTTAATGATTTTTGAAACCGGAGTCGGAGGAGATGGATACCTTCAATGGAATCTTCATCTCTAGCGTCAGATTTGACTCGAGCTTTGACTGCGTGCTCGTATATCAGCTCTGCTAGCAATGCCTCCGTTATGACGAGTGCTCTCAACTAAGAAAACAATAAGCAATGATTGGTCACTCTCTGGGCAATTAGACATACTACAACACGCATGTAGACTTCTATTGCAGCTGAGGATCCCACAGGTCCAATGAAAAGAAGCGAGATCCAAAACCAAGGTGGAACGCGGTCGCTTCCAGATGGTGTTGCTTCCAGGTATCTGATTAATGGCGGTAAGCATTTCTGCAAGATGGTTCTCAAGGTGTATCAACCTACGCCAGCAGCTGGTTGGTGGCTATGGTGGGAAGGAAGGAGAACATTGCGTGGCAAAGAAGTGCGATAGTCATGCCTGAAATGTCCTTCGCAAATGTGCGCAGAAGATTGAAAAATAAGTGTTGCTTCCCTCCTCTAGCTAGAGGATCAAGTTTCTGAGGAAAACTTCTTGAGAACTTCATATACGAGTTTGAAGCATTAAAAACAGCATACACCCAGATCCTTTTCTCGTAATACACGAGCTTGATCTTCCTCGGAAAGAAAGGGAAGCTCATCGGTGGATAGGTGAGGTACCTTGGATGCCTTGAAGATAATAGGGTCAAGATACGAAAAAAACAATAATGACAGCAAAGAGGCTGTTTGCTCCGGATTCGGATTAGACAATGGGTTCTTGACGATAAATTAGCGAAATGAGCATTATGTTAAGCCAAGCCTTACTTTGGAGTCGAAAGGAACATATCTTCGGGGAACTAACAGAGGAAGTAGTACTGCTCCCAACACCAGAGCGAGGCCCTCAGACCACAATTGAATTTTGCTCTCGCATACATTCCGGGAACTTGCGGTCGATAATATAGTGGGAATTAGCGTGGTGTATCCATAGAGGGCCAAAGAGGCAAGTAGAACTGCTTCAAGATGAGTAGAAAATATTTGATTCCACCTGGACCGCGAGTACACTGCGCTAGCCGCCAGGAAAACAGAATACCCCTGCATAGAAACTCGGTTATCGTTGAGGTTTGCGCAAAGTCTGATACGACACCCACGTAGGCTATACAGTTCAGGATCTGTCGCGAGGCTAGATTGTAAGGAATATCACAGTCTGCGAACACTGTCGATGCCAAGGAACACAGGAGCAGCACGACAGAGCAGCAGCAGCGTAAAACTCGATACGTGAGTGAAATACTGGCGTAATTTCCTTGCTCGCCGGCACTCGGGCCTCGATTCCGATGCGTAGATGGGAGGGTACTCAAGACGAGATAAAACATCAGCATAGAAGCAGATGCAGCAGCGACACTAACGGGTGCATAGAAAGCAAGCGAAAAGGACCTAGTAATACTGCAGATGAGGATGAGCTTGAGAACGTTGAACACCCAGCTTACATGGTACGCAAAACCAGTGAACAGATTTGTTTAGAGAAAAGTGTGGTGGAGGTTGGAAGGAGACGTTGACTTTATAGTAGGAAATGAAAGTGACGCGTACACTTGGCTTACGCGTCGCAGATAATTGGTGATTGACTAGTGACTGGCCATCTGACAGTCCGAAGACATCTCTCCTCACGAGAAAGCATAAAGAGATCGAATTACAATGGAAGGCCCAAACTTATGGCCCTCTGCCACAGAAAGAAAGAGAAGGAGTAGTGACTCCGATGAGTAATAGTTTTCAGACGCGTCAACTTACTTGGACTTGGAGGTGAATGACCTCGACGCGTGACCTCCGGACTTCGGTCCGAACTCACCCGGGCAGTCCAGCAACCAAAGTCACACCTCGCTCTGTGTTCCGAACGAATCCCATGTAATACCGTATAGCTAAAAGACTCGCGGAAGAGCACTCGTGTCTTGATTTGATTCGCACTATTTCCAGAAGCTACAAGTTAAGACCAATCTGGGTTCCGCATGTAAACCTATTGATATAAAGAGAACGTTTTAAGCTTAACTGCAGCGCAAACTAACCGATTCGAGCTCATCAACTTTGGGTTCACATCATCACATGAAGATTGTTCCACCACCCATGATACCACGAACTTGGTAGAAAGTCATTCGTATTCTTCCGAGGGTCTGTCCAAGATCGTTGCAGAAATAGGGCTTAAGTGGATCATTTCTGGTGTTTTCGGCGTTAGGAAACCTAGGCTGAAAACAACTGCTTGGCCAGAAGGATTGCGAAAACGACGGATAAACCGAGATGTCAGATACCCAGTACATCCCTGCGTCGGTACGCCGCCGCCTCCGACATTCAGGGATATGTCTTTACGAGTAAATGAGTACCTATCTCGGTAGCCGGAGCAGGAAGTGTCCGCTTGCTAGTGGGTAAGGTCAGGTAGGGTTAATTATCGGCTTTATTCGATGAGCTTATTTGCATTTGTAGGATTTGACCTAGCAAGAGCATCTTATTGACACAATGAATACATATCGACACCTGGAATGCAAGTGATTCTGGTTGACACCGGTGGTAGCAAGCCTCCGCCAGCTAGTGGGTAAGGTCTCCTGTAAAGTAAGCTAAAGTCTGTTACCGACTAAATTTGGTACCTAATTTGCATTTGAAAGATCTGATCTAGCGACAAGTACTTGTTGACATCGGGAATGCAAAGGTTCTCCTTTTGTTCCACCCCGAGAATTGAACCAGTTTCGTCCACATATCCTACCCCTGGGCCTGACTAGGTGCCGACTGAGCCTCGACTGAACCTCCTCTGGCCTGACTGTCACTGGTACCAAATTGCACGATAATCAGCTGTAGCTTTTCTCTTTCACGCAAAATAAGAGCCTCATCTCCAACTAAATTTGCTGCCCCGGGCCGAGTGTGTTAAGCTCGGCACAGCAGGCGGCCGTTATCTCGGCATTCGACCCAGGCACAAAGATGCCCAGATTCTGCCAACTTTAACGAAACTCATCGGGCCCATCAGGGCTGCTTAGATCTGTCCATGTCGATTCTTGACCGAGTGTCAAGAATATTAATCTCTAAGCAGGCCATTCACAATGAGCCAGGTAATTATATCTCACTTTATGCGCACAGCACGGACGTTAAAAGCTCCTATCGTAACATTTGTCGACACACGCTTAAAGGCCAAGTATTCAGTTTTGCAAGCCACATAAAAGGAGGTCATTTTGAGCTCTTGTCCCCCAGCCTACAGCTGCTCTTCCGATTGCACTTCTCACTACATCTACAGTCTAGTGTTAGTCTTCACAACCTTCCTCCTCGGTGTTGTCTTATTATCTATCTAGAAACATGCCTTTCGACCGCTCCTACCAGAATCCTCATCTCGTCAACGGTTATCTGACCGTCAAACATGGTGGCAAGAACTTACCGCTGGAGCTCGATTCATGCCTGAGCGTTTCCAATGGCAAACTCATTTGGGGAGGCCGTAATGGTTTTACGGCTGTCCGGAATGCGTCTCTCAGTGGATCGGATTTCACTGGAGAGATTGAATTTGAAGGGAAATGGGTACCGGTCCAGCTTGACCTCAGCACAAATATTCAAATCAAAGATGGCAAACTCGCATACGTATCCACTATCAGACCCCCTTCCCCTAAGTCTGTGAAGCGTGGTTTCTCTCCCGTCTCTCCTTCTATGTAAGTCTTCCTCATTTACGATTGAATTAACGTTAAGTGACATCTGCAATAGTGACCCACCCCCATCATACGAAGCAACTTCAACTTTCTCTCAAGAGTTTAGATCGTATAAATCAAGTCACCAGCAGTAAGTCTTTGCAATGAAATGACAGTTTGTTAAAATGTCTAAACACGTTCCCAGCATGACTTATTCTGAACAATCTTCGCTGTTTTTCAAGATCAGCGTAGGATCTACATTGCGCCTGCAGAAATCTGTTCTTTCTGCTGAATGTCGAGGCGCGGATGGAAAACTTCACCCATCTTCTACATTGGATCTTGATTCTTACATCGGCATCGTCGATGGCAAGCTCATTTGGGGACGCAAGAAGTTTTACTCAGCCTGTCAAAATGTCAGACTCGAAGGATTCATTCTCTACGCCGAATTTTTAGAGAAGAAGGTTACATCAACCTTAGACTTGAGTCGTTATCTCTATGTGTACGAAGGCAAACTCGGCATCAAGGTACAGGCGGAGACAGCTGAATTGTCGAAGTTTTTCACCGAAGCACCATGGATGAAACTCAAAGGTAGGCTAGTGGTTTTGGACTGGTGAATGCTCATTGTTCGTTAACAATTCTATCTAGTTGTCACCGAGACCAATACAGAGGGAATGCTTGGAGCAGTTGGAGAGCAAGCCGCGTTCAGAGCTGCTTTCGGTTCTCTAGCCGAAGCTTCATCCAAGTATATCGACGCCGAGATCACGCAGGAATACTATGAATCGGCCGAAGTGTATCTCAAGGGTTTGCTGGAAAACGAAGTGAAGACACAAGTGACCGAAGAATTCACTCATACCGTATGGGAAAGCATGGAAGAAAAAATCAATGTGGAGATCCAAGAAGCCTTTGCCATTGCTCAGAAAACCATCCTCTCATCCTGCAAAAAGATGGTCAGTGCGGCAGTATCGGATGTTTCTGTGAAGTACACCGAGTCCGTCGTCGGTCCAGCGAAAGGTAGAATCGTCGAAGAATGCAATAAGCATATGCAGTCGACGATAGCAGGGGTCAGCGCTTCCGCTATTGCGCGATTCCAGGAGCGGGCGGAAATTTTGCTGGAGCGCGAGCTTGTTGCAGCAAGTATCCGCCGTGCGCAAACCAAGGCACACCTCTTGGAGATGTTTACGGCCACTTTGGAGGAGGGCGCTACTACATTTGGCTTCTAAAGGACATAATGATTTCGTGTATCGACAAATCCGGCATTTCCTTTGATTTATACAGTCTGTATTTAAGGTATCGTATGTGTGTAATTAGTGTCTGTGGTGTTTAGAATTACTTATTGAAATGAATTTCTGCTATTACCTCCACTTGCAAAAAACCCACCTGCACCGGCAATGCCAAAAATTCCATGGAAGTTTGCATCTATTGTATCTAAGGGAGAAGCTAAATGGGCGTATCTTTCCGGCATACAGTTAAGACTCAACGCTCGCGAAACTTGCATCGATTCTGATGGGAGCGGTAACTTCCAAGTTACCCTGCTGACAGGCCAACGATTTTTGTCCTTTTCCTAATGACTCAATCCGCGAATGAAGCTTTCTTGATGCAGCGCTATGTATCTGCAATGCGCCTTTACAGGATTTACGGGGTTGGCTCGTTTCGGATAAAGGTAGAAAGGCTGCACACGCGAAAAAGTCAAAGGCAAGCCGACAGCTGAACAAGCTCGGCAAAAAAAGTGGATGGGTAAAATCAAGTCAAGTACTCCAGTTCGAACGCAGGCAAATATGGAAGAGGTCCCGAGCGCTAAAAAACCGAAGTTCAAACTTCATTCCATCGTCCAGCGGCCTCGTGCACGAAGAACATTGAAAATTTCAATTTTTATAAAGCCGTTGAGGAAATACTGTATAGTATGCAGTGCTTCACTGAGCTCGGTGCTTCTAACACAGGGATATTTTTTTTTCTCTGTTCGCGGTGCAGAACCAAACAGACGCCCATAGGTGCTAATGGTGACGCGTGGAAAGACCCCCCCTTCCTAATACGTTCGCTCATGTAATCAATATGCTTCTGGCGCTTAACTCATTCCCTGTCAACCACTTTCGAACCATGTTAGTCAGTCGTGCGATACTACTTCAAATTGTACTTATCTGGCTCTGGGTGGTACACCTGTAGCCTAAATCCATCATTAGAGCTCCGACCAATCTGACATTCTGTACACCGGTTATTCCGGTTGCAGCTGAACCGAAATGATGGCGGTGTTGCCACGCGAGTCTGGTTGTCTGAATCTTAACCACCGCTTGACGTCAAACTACAAGCAAGCAATACATCAAATCAAAGCGAATTCGACGTATCACAGGTCAGGGCTTCATGAAGTCTTGTGTAAAAAGCTAGAAGGAATGCGAAGCTATATATCAGAAAATACGACGCCGGGAATTGATCGACTTTGTGCCAGCAATCTGGAACGGACAGTCGACTTTCTATAGCATAAAGTTCATGGTGGCATGTGTGGTGGAACAGTTTTCATGTGAGTTGACTATTAGATAATAGAAATTGATGAGCTCGTTGGTCTATCTTGGCTGCAGGTTCTCTACTCAGGCTAAATCAGATAGTGCGCAGCTTAGGACCCTCGGCTTTACATACCGACAAAGTGGTCTTAACGTGTAGTATGCCAGCGTTCAAATGAGCGAAAAAGTAAAATTTGTATGAGTCAAACAGGTAACCATATCAAAATACATAAAACAATTTTCCGGATGAACCTCAGTTCATAACCGCATCCTAATTTAAAACTAAAGGATGAGATAGGTTTGGCAGGTGTGAACGCTACCGTATACTAGAAATGCTGCACAGCCTACCTTTCCGTAAGGGATTCCGGGTTGAAGACACCAGGATTGCGAAAACGCGGACACCCTAAATGTCAGATACCTACAGAAGTAGTAGTTCCCTGCCAGCGAATCAGTGCCTATCTCATTAAGCGGATGCAACAAACCTCCGTCTGCAAGTCGGTAAAGTTTACCGTAAGGTAAGATAAGGTTCATCATTGACTGAGATTGATGAGCTACTTTGCATTTGAAATCTCTTTGAGGTTCTTGACACTCGGAATGCATGTTGACACTCGGAACGCAAGAGACACATTGATGTGAGGAAATAAACTGAAATTGTAGAGAAACTTCAATTCTCATCGATGCTTACAATTGCTCCGCTTTTCCTTGAGGTTAGTATTTCCCAAGCAGGGAGAGAGAGATAAGCGATGCAACTTCAAGTTCGACCTCTTTCGCTTCCAACCTTTGGATTACTTACTTCCAATGTCCTTGAAAAGAAATTGTAATAATTCACTTCTGAGATGCATTAAAGTAGTAAGTACTGAAGCGCTTTCGATCATCTGGTCTATTGAGCTTTTTCAATACATTCTTCTGTGTTCAGAATAAGTGTTTTTAGATTGTAAAAGTTCTCTTTTAGCTGGCAGACCTTCAAGGACTATGACTAAGTATTCTCAGTAAAATTGAGAAAGACGATAAGCAAGTCTGAGAGCGACAATTTCGGGGTTTCTCACATCACGGTTTTTCTTCAGTGTAATACCGACCTAGTCATCTGTCTCCTTCGTGTACGACCGGTCTCCTGCATCTCCCCGCCCCTTTTCCACTTTATCTTCATTAGCCCATCAGTCTTGCACTTCAGGGAGAGATGAATCTTTGGATCTTGTCACCCCGACGTCGGAATTTATTCACAATGTCATTAAGTCGTTCACTTTTAGCAGATTATTATGAAGACGCTACATTAACTACTATCCCGACGGAGGATAATTGAAGTGCTTCTGATACAGCGGACCCGGTGCCAGTAACAATTTACCTCATTTTCGTTCATTTACCCGGCTATTTACTCACCATGCAACTGCTGTTTCGAGCCGAATCCATTAAGCTCGGCACAGTAGGTGGCCGTTATTGCGGCATTCGGCAGAAATACCAGTTCAAACTTGAATGGAATCTGTCAGCCATATCTGAGCTGCTCAGATCTGCTTGTGTCGGCGTTTGACTGAGATTCAAGAATATTTCCATCTAAACAGGCTATTCACACTGTGCTAGGTAATTATATCTCACTCTATGCGCACAGCACGGATTCCAAACCTCCATTCAGAGCTCTCATCATACTGTTTGTCGACAGATGCTCAAAGCCCAAGTATTCAGTCTTCCAGACCAGATAAAAGGAGGTCATTTTGAGCTCTTGTCCCCCAGCCTACAGCTCCTCTTCTCACTACTCTTCTCACTACATCAACAACCTAGTACATTCTGTTAGTCTTCACAACCTTCCTCCTCGGTGTTGTCTTATTATTCATCTAGAAACATGCCTTTCGACCGCTCCTACCAGAGTCCTCGTCTCGTCAACGGCAATCTGACCATCAAACATGGTGGCAAGAATTTGCTGCTACAACTCGATTCATGCCTGAGCGTTTCCAACGGCAAGCTCATTTGGGGAGGCCGTAATGGTTATACGGCTGTCCGAAATGCGTCTCTCAGTGGATCGGAATTCACTGGAGAGATTGAATTTGAAGGGAAATGGGTACCGGTCCAGCTTGATCTCAGCACAAACATTCAAATCAAGGACGGCAATCTCGCATACGTATCCTCTGGCAGACCCGCTTCCCCTAAGAATGAGAAGCGTGGCCCCTCTCCTGTCTCTCCTTCCATGTAGGTCTTCCTCATTTAGGATCGAAACAACATTAAGTGATATTTGCAATAGTGATCCACCCCCATCATACGAAGCAACTTCAACTTTCTCTCAAGAGTTTAGATCGTATAAATCAAGTCACCAACGGTAAGTCTTTGCAATGGAACGGTAGTATGTTGAAATGTCTAAACATGTTCCCAGCATGACTTATTCAGAACAATCGTCGTTGTTTTTCAAGATCAGCGTAGGATCTACATTGCGCCTGCAGAAATCTGTTCTTTCTGCTGAATGTCGAGGCGCGGACGGAAAACTTCACCCATCTTCTACATTGGATCTTGATTCTTACATCGGCATCGTCGATGGCAAGCTCATTTGGGGACGCAAGAAGTTTTACTCAGCCTGTCAAAATGTCAGACTCGAAGGATTCATTCTCTACGCCGAATCTGTAGAGAAGAAGGTTACATCAACCTTAGACTTGAGTCGTTATCTCTATGTGTACGAAGGCAAACTCGGCATCAAGGTACAGGCGGAGACAGCTGAATTGTCGAAGTTTTTCACCGAAGCACCATGGATGAAACTCAAAGGTAGGCTAGTGGTTTTAGCTCGGCGAATGCTCATTGTTCGTTAACATTCTTATGTAGTTGTCAGCGAGACCAATACAGAGGGAATGCTTGGAGCAATTGGAGAGCAAGCCGCTTTCAGAGCTGCTTTTGGTTCTCTAGCCGAAGCTTCATCCAAGTATATCGACGCCGAGATCACGCAGGAATACTATGAATCGGCCGAAGTGTATCTCAAGGGTTTACTGGAAAACGAAGTGAAGACACAAGTGACGGAAAAATTCACTGAGACCGTGTGGGAAAGCATGGAAGAAAAAATCAATGTGGAGATCCAAGAGGTATTTGCCATTGCCCAGAAAACTATCCTCGCATCGTGCAAAAAGATGGTCAGTGCGGCAGTATCGGATGTTTCTGTGAAGTACACCGAGTCTGTCGTCGGTCCAGCGAAAGGTAGAATTGTCGAAGCATGCAATGAGCATATGCAGTCGACGATAGCAGGGGTCAGCGCTTCCGCCATTGCGCGATTCCAGGAGCGGGCAGAGATTTTGCTGGAGCGCGAGCTTGTTACGGCAAGTATTCGCCGTGCACAAACCAAAGCCCACCTCCTCGAGATGTTTACAGCCTCTTTGGAGGAGGGCGCTACTACATTTGGCTTCTAAAGGACAGGGCAATTTCGAGTACTTGTCTATACATAACACTTCAGATCCGGATGGCCTTCTTTGATTTCTACAGTCTGTATATAAGGTATCATATGTGTGTAATTAGTTTCTGTGATGTCTGGAATTATCTTGGTTTTACCTTTAACCGTCTCGCGTGTGTAGCCCTTCTATCTTCAGCATAGTCTTCATCCGAAACGTATCAAGCTTTTAAACGCACCAATCCTTAGCACTGCATCAAGAATTTTTCATACGAGCCATTGGCGTGTCAGCAGGGTACGGTGACCACTCCTTTCAGAGTCAATACAAGTTTTATGAGTCGGCTGTATGCCGGAAAGACATACCCAATCAGCTTCTCATCCAGCTACGATTAATTGCCCTATCGCGAGCGAAGGTAGTTTTGTCAGTAGTGGCGAATACAAACTTCTATGGAATTTTTTGCATTGCCAGCGTACTGGCGGGCGGGCTCGTTGCGAGTGGTGATAATAGCAGGAATTGAATACGTAAAGTACTTGATTGTTCTAATTGCATACACTGCAGTACACTTGCCCTTCGATATGAAGACGTTCCGAATGCTGAGGAGCTGAAGCTTGAAGGTTCAGCACATGTGCGAGGAATATGAAGAATCTCGGTTGTAATAAGCTACTTGATTTGAAGGCCACCGGAAGACACCTTGAAGAAATATTCTCCATTAGCATCTTGCTAATAACGATGTGGGTCAATCGGCCAGAACAATCGCCGCCAAACTCCATGTTGCTGGGATTGTTGGTAGGTAAGAAGAAAGAGACCATTCGGTTGATGGGTTTAAGGTATACAGACGCCCATGGGCGCCAACGGCATAACACCGTAAACCGTGACGTCACATAATCTCAAACTACCGCGTCAGACACCTACTCGTATGCGGGTTTCCAACGTCTGCAACAAATCAAGGCCCTACCATTCCATAAGAAGCGGGAGAATGAGCTAGAAGGGATAGAAAGGAACAGTGCTATCGGAAAAGACAGGTAAGCTGAGCATTCCTGATAGTCTTTCGTACCTGCTAAACCTATTTCATTCTAGAGTATTTAAGTACATATGATCGAGAAGATAATAACCATCCTACTTTGACTCTGGAATAGACTAGCACTTAAAAAACTCACTGAGGCTGAACCAAACGTGACCAACGTGTCAAACCCCTCGGTCGCGGCCGAATCTGTCTGCAGCGTGCCTATATTTGCGCTCCGTATATACCTAGCGGTGAGCTACCGAGGTATTTGCTCCCTCTCATCCTTCCATCCCAACCAGCTTTAGATCATGATGGAGCTGGATACCGAGCTTTATACCATTACGGCCAGTATCAATTCTAAGAAATCAAGAGACTTCTCTCTCAGCTTGATAATGGCTTGGTATACCTGATTATCTCTACCTTCCCGCGCTCGGCCTTTATTGTTCTCTTCGAAGAACCCCTCCTTTACTCTTGATACGTCCTTGATCTCAAAGTGCAGGGTGTTCCGGGCCAGGATCCTTAGTATATCCACCGTCGTTCTACATGGTAAAGCAGTTCTGAGCCTCGACGGGATTTCAATCGTAGGCGCAATTATAAACCTAAGTGCAATTTTCAATATGGGCGCGGTTATGAATTCATTCGCATCTGGAACACTGTTATACTTATGTTCGATTACGGTTACCTGTTTTCTCTGTCCATGCAAAAAAATTTTTTTTCGCTCATTCAAACAGCATACTAACGTCGGCGCACTAGTGTCGAATAAAGTTGCAAGTTAAACCCGATCTCCGTATGTAAAACCGAGGTTTCTAAGCTGACTGCAACGCGCACTACCTGATGTTAGTAGGAGTAAACTCTTACAGCCCAAGCTGGACCAACGAGCTCATCAGTTTCTCAAGATAAGTATTGAAAGATGAGTATTAAGCTCGTATGAAAGTTATGCCTCTATGAACGTTATAGAAAGCCATCCATCATATACTGTTGACCGTCCGGCCAAGATCGCTGGCACGGAGGAAGGATTCGAGCTTGATTCAAATTGATCATTTTCCGGCGTTATCGCGACATACATAACTGTCAGATACCGAGCAGTAGTTCCCTGTGTCAGTATGCCAATGCCACTGAGTTCCAGGACATACTTTGCGAGTAAATCATTGTACCCCTATCTTGGCAGCCGGATGCAGAAAGCCTCCGTCAGTAGGTAAGGTTTGCTATAATGTAAGATAAGGTTCATCACTGGCTAAGATAGATTGAGCTATTTTGCATTTGAATGCAAGGGGTTCTTGTTGACACTCGGAATGCAAGAGTCACATCGATGCGAAGACATGAATTGGAAGGGGAAAAACTGGCAGTGCAAACTTTCTTGATACACAGAACGGCTCCGCTTTCCTTGAGATTAATGTTTCCCGAGCAGAGAAAGAGAGAAAGGAGATGCCTTTGTTATAGTTGATGTTCTTGAGAAAACTGAAATAATCCACTTCTGAGATGCAGGTAAGTACTTAAGTACTAAGGCGCACTATCATCTGATCCATTGAGCTCTTTCAATCCATTTTTCTTTGTGCTCAGAATAACGATGACACCCCGATAAGTAGATCTGAGCACGACAATTTCGGTGTTTCTCACATCTCGGCCTTTTTTCAGTATAACACCGACCGAATCATCTGTTTCCTTCGTGCGCAACAGGTCTCCCCCATCACCCCGCTCCCTTTCCACTTTATCTTCTTCGGCACAGCAGCCTAGCACTTTGGGGAGAGATGGATCTTTTATTATTAGGATCTTGTCGTCCCAATGTCAGAATTTATTCATCATGTCATTACTCACTTTTGAATCATCTCGTTATGGACCAAGCAGACACTACGGCAAACACCTTTCTGACGGAGGAGAACTGAAGTGCTTCTTAAATGGAGGAGCCATTGGATGTGGTGGAACAATCTCATTTTCGTTCATTTTTACCTGATCGTTTATTCATTCATACAACTGCTGTTTCAAGCCGAGTCGGTTAAGCTCAGCGCCGCAGGCAGCCGTCATCTCGGCATGAGGTAGAGGCACCAGAATCAAACTTTACTTAACGGGCACATCTGAGCCGTTCAGATCTCGATCAGGAATAGTACCCTCTAAACAGGCGATTCACAATGTGCTATTAGTATGTATTTATATCTCATTTCGTGCGCGCAGTGCGGATTCCAAGCCTCAATTGAAACCACTTACCATACTATTCGTTGACAGATGCTCAAAGGCCGAATATTGACTTGTCCAGGTCAGATAAAAGGAGATCATTCTGAGTTCCTGTTCCCCAGGTTCAGCCTACAGTTGCTTCTTACTACACTTCTCACTACACCTACAACCTAACATACTCTGTTAGTCTTCCCAACCTTCCTGCCCGCCAGTGTAACCTCATTATCTCTCTAGAAAAATGCCTTTCCCTCGCTCTTACCACAATCCTCATCTCGTCAACAGCCATCTATCCATTAAACATGCTAACAAGAATATGACCCTAGACCTCGATACGTGTCTGAGTATCTCCGATGGCAAACTCGTTTGGGGAGGCCATGGCGGTTTTTCCGCTCTCAGGAATCAATCCCTCAGTGGATCAGATTTCATTGGAGAAGTAGAATACCACGGAAAATGGATAGAGGTCGAACTCGACCTCAGCACAAACATTGTAGTCAAAGACCATAAACTCGTATACGTACCCACACTTCCTCCTCCCATCTTCAAGCCCGTCAATGGGAACGGCCATATTGTCTCTCCTTATACGTACGTCCTCGTTGCTCAAAGTTAAATCTATGCTCAATGACATTGGCAATAGATCTCCACTCCCATTACACGAGACCAGTTTTACTTCTGATCTCAAGGAGTACAGGTCAAGCCACAAAATGTAAGTTATCTTCACCGACAGAGTGCTTCGAATTATCTAAGAATGGTTCTAGTACAACTTACTCGGAACGATCTTCTTCCTTTTTCAAGTTCAGCGTAGGAAATACGCTGACCTTGATCAAATCTGTCCTTCATGCTAAGTGCCGGATATTCGGAGTCAGAGAGCTTTCATCTACACAGCTGGATCTTAATCCTTACATCGGCGTCGTCAACGGCAAGCTTGTGTGGGGACGCGAGGGATTCTATGCAGCTTGCAAGAATATCCATCTTGAGGGATTTATTCTTCACGCCGAGTGCGAAGATGAATCAAAGAATGTGGTTAGGTCAACCTTGGACCTCAGCCGTTATCTTTGCGTGTACAACGGCATCCTAAGTGTCAAGGTAGCCACCGATATGACATACCTGTCTGGACTCTTCGCCGACGCACCATGGTTAAAGTTCAAAGGTAGTTAGTCATTTTCTTTGGCGAATGCTCATCAATACTTTTCGTTAATACTCTATGCAGTTGTCACCGAGCCTAACGCAAACGGGGTGCTTGGAGCAGTCGGGGAAGGGGCTGTGAAATCTGCTTTCAGTGCTCTGGCCAAGACGACGTCCAAGCATGTCGAGGCCGAGATCAAGCAGGAGTACTCTGTTTCGGCAGCGGAGTATCTCAAAGATGCTATGACCGTCGAGGTTAAGGCACAATTAACTGAAGCAGTCGCTCATACCATAGGGAAAAAGGTTCGAGAGGAACTCTCTCTCAAGATCGAAGCAGCCTTCAGAAGCGCTCAGCACGCTGTCAACACGGCGTGCGACGAGATGATAGATGCAGCAGCCACTGGTGTTGCTGTGAAATACACCGAGTCTGTCATCGGTCCAATGCAACACCGGATCATCGAGGCGTGCGACGCGTATTTACAGAAGTCCCTGACAGAGGTCAGCAATACTGCCATTGCACAGTTCCAGGAAGGGGCGGAAATTATGATGGAGCGCGAGCTTGTTGCGGCAAGCGTTCACCGTGCTCAAACCAAGGCCCACCTCCTCGAAATGTTTGCGGCCACTTTGGATCATGGTACCCCCAAATTTGGCTTCTAAAGGACATATTAGGACATATTAGGACATTAAATTTGAATACCTATCTGCCTACTATCGATCCACATTGACTCTAGTCTTGATATCTGCTTTAGCTTCTACAGAGCAGAGTATATTGTAGTCACTAGAGCCAACTGTGGGTTAGTCGTTCCCTTCCCCTTGCTACATAATACCTTCTTTTCTATCCTACTTTTTTCCTATTTCGGTCCTTCCGCTTACTCTTTACATCTACGTTCCTTCTAGTTTTACTACCGTCTTTGATTGTTCTTCTTTATCGCTGCCATTCCGTTCATTTTGTCCTATTTCACAAATTCATCAAATATTATTATACATTCGGAATTCAATTTCGTACTCACATCTTGCGACAGTATGCGAGCTCGATCCTCCAAAAATATGAAAAGGTTCCAAGCGCTACTAAGAATCTCGAAGCTTCAACGTTCAGCAGCTTGCGCGGGGAATATTGTAAAATTCAAGTCAACGAGATCTGGAGAGACTTGGATACAAGTTACCCGAAGTTGTTGGCATTGAAGAAGCTGTTGCATGGAAGTTTGGCGGCACTTTCTTCACTCTTCAAACATGGCAAGCCTGAGGGATGACATAAAAAGGGAAGTAACAGGCCTCAGAAATTCGGAGGAAATGATCATACGCGTCGAAGCGACGCCTGCCAGAACTCGGCCCGACCTCATCGCTGTATACCGAGTTGAAGTACTTAATCCATTGTTCTCTTTGTTTCGCAATCCAGCAGTGTCCGTTTTTGTATCCTTGCTATTCAAACAGCTTCATCTATAGCTATTTCAGCAATAGGAGGTATACAACTTACTCTGCGTTCCTCATACTTCCGCCTTTGAGACAGTCAACCTGTAAGCATGCACCTATGTATGTATGTACTGTAAGCTTCTTTCATGACGACACCTCTCGCCGCCGGGATTCTGACATCGTCTTCCTATGCAGAATCCATCATGCAACCATACATCTATCTGTTTTGTTCAGCGCGGCGGTTAATGAATTGTACTATTGTGTTTCTAAAAATAATGTTACTGGCTGTCTGTCAAATCATTCGCCGTTCCACGTATCAGGAAGAACTTCCAGGAATGTCTTCCGTAGCTGAGGGCATTGAGGCGCAAGGTGTGTGGGGTCAAATTGTTATGAGACGTTCACCCTCACCGTTCTTTTCTTTCCTCTAGCGTAATAGACGGTCGCCAGGTACAAGCTGAAATGTCAGCCATCCAACCAGATAGCTCCATCTCTTTCCCGATCTCTGTTGTTCTCGTTGATTGTGTTGGAACAAAGTTCGACTCAATGATGGTCCTTGCCCACGGGACAGGTAACACATGTATCCCTAGTTTCGTTTCTCACCGCCGAAAACGGCTTTGTCATTGGCAAATAAGTCTCTCGAAGCAGTAAGTATTTTACCTTTGACCCAGATTTACAGCTGTCGTTCCTTTTCACCAGCACTCAACAGATGCTTTCCTTAAGCTTGAAGTTGCTGGACGAAATCCTTTGACCATACTTGATAAAAGGCCCCAAAGCTCCATAAGGACAATGATTCGTTGCCGACACAATGGAGCCTGAGAAGGCGTGCATCACATCTGGTACCATGGTTTCGGATTCAGACAATTGAATCGAGAACTGAAGCCGGCATGCAGATGAGTATAAAGGTCTTTATGTGCGTCAAGAATTTTCCTCAGCTCCTCGTGAGGTTTCCTCAGGTCTCCCCCCCACCCACTTCTTCATCGTCACTGTTACTCCTTCCTTGGACAGGTTCCTTTCTTTCCGTGAAAGAAACAGTTTTTGAACGCTCCGTCATTCACTAGTCTTTAAACCACTCTTTTTCCATATCTCCCTAGAACTTGCCAGTCATGTTCTCGAAAGTTTTCGCCTCTGCCGCCGTTCTTCTAGCAGTCTCTGCACAAGTCAGTGCTCACGCTGCCATCGCCCCTGCTCTTGGTGTTTCTGGCACTCCCGTCCGCGCTGATGTTCAGAGGCCTTCGACCGCTAAGCCCTGTGGCACTGTCAATGTCGCATCGACTATCGATACGTCAACACCGATTCAAGCTGCAGCTGATGGTACCTTCACCGCTACTGTTACCGACTTCAACGCGTGAGTTATGCCTACCTGGGATGTTTCGATCTATCTGACTTTGCAATCAAGCGGCGCAGATGGTTCTCGCTCAGTATCTGGAACAGTTGATGCTACCGGTTCTGGAACCTCATTTGCCGGTGCAGTGACTGTATCTAAAAACGGAGACGCGGTAGGTCACTACATTTTACTCAAATTTGAGAAAGGCTCATGGCTAGGTTAGGCCCCTACAACTGTTGGCTCTGATCAAATCACCGCTGCTCTTCCCGCCGGGACGACCTGCACAGGTGGAACAGCTGGCAATCTTTGTCTGGTTTCATTCAAAACAACTGCCGGCTTTGGTAACTGTGTTGTCGTTGCTCAGGTAAGGATTTGAGTGATCAGTTCAGGTTTTCGTGAAGCTGACTGACTGTTTCTCGCTAGGGAGCTGGTGCTGGCGCAGCGGCTGGCACTGCCGCCGCCAATACCACAGCGGCTGCCAACACTACAGCAGCTGCCACGACTGGTACGACCGCTACTAATGCCACAGCTGCAACCACTGGTACAGCCGCTACAAACGGCACCACTACCACAACTGTGAGTTCTTCGGATGCAGTATATTTGAATAAATACTAAATGGTTTTGTCTTCCAATTGCATTCATTTATTTACTAAATGCCGCTTCCTGTTTCTTCCATTTGGCTATACCTCGTCCTATTGTGCTATCTTGCGCTCGAATAGGGCAAGAAACACCACCATGGCGCTGGTTAGTGATTTTGCTTTCTTGAACAAAGATGTTTATTGATCGAGGAATGTTAGCTGCTGCCAAGGCCGCAAAGGCTGCTGCTGCGGGTAACGCTGGTGCTGCTGGTGCTGCAGGCACTGCAGGAGCCGCTGGTACTGCAGGAGCCGCTGGTGCTGCAGGAGCCGCTGGTGCTGCAGGAGCCGCTGGTGCTGCAGGAGCCACCGGAGCTGCAGGAGCTGCCGGTGCTGCAGGAGCTGCTGGAACCAACGCTGCTGTGGCAAAGGCTCACAAAGCCGTAAGAATTAGAACTCCTCGTTGGAAAATACATATCTGATGTTCACGATTTTCAGGGTACCCGGGCTCCAAGGGCTCTCCTCGCTGAAGTAGAAGCCCGAGGCGAAGAAGCTCTTAATGTTGTCAAACGTGGTGTATTGAGCTGGGTCTGGGCTTAAACTGGAACAGGGTGATTCCAGAAAACAAAAAGGAGTGTATTTTTGTCATAGATCCTAGTGATTGTTCTTCCTTCTGCGTCAATGAAAAAGTGATTTGGGGTTGTTATTTTGGTGTGCTCGTGTGTACCGCCCGGAGATGTGTTAAACGTTCCAGCAGTTTCTAGGAGTTTCCAGGGCGCGTCCACATGCGCTGATGCGGGCGCACGTTTAAGTCTCACCGGAACTTGAGGGTGATGGACAGCCGTTCTCGAGCTGCCCGAGTTGGGCGCATTCGTTCTCATTGCTGACTGAGCAACGCATTCGTTCTAATTGCTGACCGAGCGACGAGAATCTCTTATTCGATCGCTAAGGCTCGCTAATGCGCGAGATGAGTTTACTATGGCGCAAGTCGCCAAGGTGAGTTTACCGAGTCAGATCTTTAAAAAAAAAGTGTTTCATTTGACGCAAGTTTGAACGGTCAGAGTGATAATATTAAGCGCCGGATGAGGTCCGTATGTATACCGGCAGGCAAAAAAATTTTTTGAGGGTTCCCCTGTCTTGTCCTCTTGCAACGGAGTCCCGGACAATGAGGTTCTCACCTTTTATTGCAGGATATATAAGAGTCCGAATGGCTCAAATTATTTCCACTCGATATTCGATATTTGTCCGATGTCAGAGCTACTTGTTGATCAACTACCGCCTTCCTATTCTCCATCGCGTTCTCCTCCATCTTACTCACCACATAACCTTGAGGGCGAGGAAACTCTTTCTCAAACACCTCGTTTTCATTCGTCTTCTCACCCAACGGGCACTTTTACAAAACATGCTGGCGAAATCACCATTGTTCTCTCAGAACAAGACCGCGATGCAAATATTCCTTCATATGGCCGCCAGGGGATTGTTACTGGAAGCATTGATCTTGATTCCTCAGTGCGCGTCGAAGACATCGTGGAAGTTATTCTGAAGGTAGGCTCAAATCGTTATTTTCTTTTATCGTGCGCGTTTTAATGAGTAAGACCTCTCACAGGTTGAAGGAAGAATCAAGCTTCATATATCTGGATCCAACGCAGTGTCAAAAACTGTAAGAACTGTCGACGATCACTACAAGCTATGGTCCAGCCATGCTCCCAACTCGAGTCTTTCCGTCGCTTGTCCGCGATCTATCCCCTTTTCGGCTATTCTACCTCCTACTTTCAAGGACGGTGACCGTGAATTTCCTTTACCCCCGTCCTACGAAGTAAATTTTACAGGCAAGCCGATATTCAATACTCAGTTTGAACCTGTTCCTGATATGTAGTATGCAGGTATTCCCGGCCTGTATGCAAAATGCATATATGCAATTCGTACGATTGTCAAAATGCGCGGGCCATTCTGGGACCACAAGAAAACGTACGCGTAACTTTCTTGAAGATGGTAGGTCAAGACTGATTCTTTTCTATCTATATAGCGTATCGACACCGTTCATTTATCGTCCTCGAAAACGCCCTCCTCAACCAGTCATACCTGCCGGGTTCCTGTCGACGGTCAAGGTCTCGCCTGAGGAATGGTTCCAGACTACTTCCGTGCTAGAAGCCCGACCGAGTACCAAGCTGCAGTCGATAAATGCTAGCGTGAGATCTCAGTCCACCGAATCTTGAATTTAATCTCTGACATTCATATCTTCATATAGTTCTTTGTTCCTGCTGTTCGAAGTTTTGGTCTGCGAGATCGCATCCCGTACCACATCCAATTATCTGGACCTATCCCGTCTCTCAAAGAATTTTATTCTCATGCGCAATACGAACCGGACGCATCGTCGTTGTCCTTCCTCTCTCCTCGTAGTCGATCAAACAATCTGTTGCTAACAGTGAGCGTCTCTCTTCGCCGTCAGGTGCGGGTGGACGTGAAGGGTCAATCCGTATGGAAAACCTCTCTGATTGGCAGCGGGACTCTCACTGCCCTACCACCTTCAATCGACTTGGACTCGAGCCTGGATTCATCCTCGCAGGAGATGAGCCTTGATTGGGAAGGACATATACAGTGCCGAGAGGAAATTCACGTGGGTCACTTCGATGCCGGTAAAATTTCTACAATAGTACGCGCCGTCTTTGCCTTGACCGATCTGGTACTCATCTTTTGTTGCAGGATTTTCTAGTCTTTTCAATCACATCAAAACCGAACCAGGCGGCGTTCCGTTCCCTTCATATGATTATCCCGGTCAACCTTGTCACGGATACTTGGGTCGAACATTAAAATTGAATACTTAGCTTTTTCTTTATCGATTTGCTTCAGCTGGGAACACTACATCCGCGTTTAAAACTATTACGCATACTTACGAGTATTTTACTTATATATATCTATTCATTCTTCTCATTCTATTACACGGTACAGCTCAACAGTATATGCTGATACACCGTCAAGTCTAAAACACGTAGAATTTCTGTTCATAGTGATATACTGCACCTAAATAGTCCATAAATGACCAACCTATTTCATTTGAAAACGAAGAACGCGACTAGAATCATATGACTTTTGGATGACCGCGGCATCGTTATGACGCCCGTCGCCCGTCGCCGATGTCAGCCACTGTCATTGTTGCACTCATGAGTCCATTTGACTTGTTCCCGTGCTTTTATATCCGACTAATTCTCAAAACTGTATCGAAATGGGAGGCAGCGCGTTCAATTCTCTTCCACCTGGTTCCTTTCCACGTATTCCGCCTACAGTATACAAAGATTTGAAAGCGCGTCTCAAACCTACATTGGACTCGCTGTACGAATATGTAGCCGTACCCGCCGAAGCCCCAGAAAAGGTTGATCATGGTGAAAACTGAAGTTAAGATTGTCTTCTTTGATTCACCTATCTAAATATGTCCTAGGCGACTTGGATTTTATCGTCTGCACCCCTCGAGCCTCTCTAGGAGTTGATTCCGTGAATGCGCCACACGATCTGGTCAAGGAGGCTCTAGGAGCAACGCACTGCATCCTTGAAAGCGGTAACCGAACATCGAATTTTGCTGTCAATGTCGACCGAGGGTCATGGAGTGTCTTGGGATGCGCTGAGGAAGAGCAACGGAGTAGACAAGCTGCAGGGGATCAGGATATATTTTACCAGGTAAGCTTTACGCGATCTATTTGTTCACCTAAAGTTCACCTCTGATTAACTTGCAGGTAGATGTACACGTTTGCGCGGACAAGGACGAGTGGGACCGTATCATGTATTTTCATTCGTACGGTGATCTTGGGATGATTCAAGGTTTGATCGCAAGGAATGTAGGTTTGGTCCTCGGAGCGAATGGGCTCAAAGTATGCTCCCTTCCAAGCCTTTATTCAATGAATGACATATATGACTACTTGTCCAGTATCCGAATCCCCCTCACCCAACCTTAACGCTAAACCAAGACTTTGGCCGTATTTCCAAATTCTTCGGTTGGTCGCATGAACATCGGAATGCGGGATTCGATACCCGACAGCAAATCTTTGAATGGGTAACGGAAAGCCGCTTTTTTGATCCCAAATCTTTTCGAACCAGCGGAGAAGGCATTTCCAAAGTCAAAGCTCAGCGAACAATGTACTCTGATTTTGTTACATGGATTCATGAAAGATTCGCGATAACATCGTCGGATATGGAGCAAGTTCGGCAGTTGCGTGAACGAGTACGAAACGAGGCACTGATAGAGTTTGGTCGACATGAGGAAGTGGAGACGTACGTCAGAGAATTCGAAGTCAGGAAGGCACTGAAAACCGTTTTCAATGGTTCGACTGTGAATGCGTGGACAGGCCTGGGCAACAACTGGAGAGGTGTAAAAGTTGTCATGGACATGGTTCGAGAACGGTGTGGTGGCGAAGAAGGGATCCTAAGGATCTTCTTATCAGAAGGAGAGGAGGGTATTAAACAACGAGTAATGAGTGTTTTCCAAGAAACTGAATTCGCACACAAGTCGGAAATTTGACAAACGCTGTTATCCTTCATACTGTACAAGTGGATATCTGATACATGTTGCTCCCTTATACTTCGGTACTTTCGTCGCTTGAAGAGTTCATGGTACTTGGCAACTCCTCAGGGTTGTAATCAATCTTTTCTTCTCCCCTCCTCCATGACTGGCCAAACACCATACAGGCCAGTACAAAACACATTCCGAAGGCCATGAGGCCCGAAAGAAGGCCGCAAGCTATTGGTGACATTCTGTTCAGCATCGTAAGAAACACGGCACTCTGGAAACTTACCATTCAGAATCCCCATAGATTCAAACTGATCGGTAAAGTAAAACGGCCCTGTGAATGCGTACAGCTGTCGGATGAATGCAACAAGAACGGCAGCTTGTGCTGTGTGGGCTGGTTGGGATTCGATAGCATAAGTAGTACAAACAGCTGTAGAGAAAAAATCAGAGCTAAGATATCTAGAAAGAAAAAAACAGCATTTACTCGTGACAAGCTGTAGCCCGAACAACGCGATAGCAGATCCTACGTCGGGCGTGACATTCCACACACCAGCCTTGGTATGCTGTAGTTGCGCTCCAAATATCATTAATCCTAGAATCTGAACAAAGTGAGATGAATACATAGCATTGCGCGAGAAAAGACTCTCAAGCTCACAGCGATGAGGAATCCGGGTATGGCAAAGGGAAGTCTCCATTCCGGTTCCCGCTCGCCATTTGCCCTCCTAACGCGATATTGCATCCATTTATCAGATCCATAGCCCGCAATCGGCTCTCCCAACAGTGCTCCGAGGAACGGCGCGACAAATTGTAACCCAACTTGTTGCGTGTTGAGTAGATATTTCTGTCCAAGCAGTGCTGGGATTTGGACAGTGAGTAGAACCTATGAAGAGAACGAGTATGAAAATTAATCAGAAATGAAAATTCAGAGGACCCACATTTGTGTAAGTGAAAACGATAGCATATGCAAGACTTGGAAGTAAAATGGTCGGTCGTATGATATAGCGAAATGGCGACAGCACATCTAGAGATAATTCGCTCCAAGGTGCCTTGCTGTAGATACGGAAGGTTGTATACGAAGTGTACCATTTTCCAGCGATCGAAGCGGATCCGTCCGATTTTGCCACAGCTGAAGCGAGTTTCGGGAAACGCTCAGGTCGGTCGAATAACGTCTCTGGGCACAAGAACAGATACAGGATAAAGTGCGCAAAGTTGATGATAGCAAGAAAATAGAATGTCCATTGCCATTGTCCAGTATGAACTGTCAAAAATTAAAATTCTCATCTGACCGGAAATGAGCAATGGTAGCTTTTTGGACCTACAAACAAGCGGACCCATGATGAGCGGGGCAAGTGTAGACCCAACCGAAACCAACAATGCCCATACTCCCATTTTCTGCCCTTTCTCGTGTACGAAAAATACTTCTGATACTGTGGAGGCGCCTATACTGAGAGGAGGACAGATGAAAATGCCAACTAGAATACGACAAGCCATCAAAGAGCCATAGCTAGTGCAGAATGCCGAAGCAAGCTGTATGGCTGCGGATATAAGCATGGACGCAAGATAGACTGGTCTTCGCCCAATACGGGCGCTGACTGGAGCCCAGAGGAGAGGGAATGAACCTATCAGATGGGTAAGAGTTTATTCACTGGAAATGTAGATCACGCACCTAAAAAGATTATGGGGACTGACACAAGATATGATGCTTCAGTTAACGACACCCCAAAATCGACGACAAAAGCCTGAAGGGACATATAAGTCGTTGTGGATGTGAGAATTATGGAAGGAGACAAACCTCGAATGAGGGTACTTCAAACAAATGCGCGTCAGCATCATAACAGAAAATGCTAAGATGCAGGCCACGTACTAACGGCTGCAGCAGAAAATGGCCCAAGACAACCATGGAACGCCACCAGACCCAGCAGAGTATTCTTGCGAAACGAAGACCAATTGAGCGGATCCTGTGGGAGATCGGAAGGAAGGGGTACAAGGTCTATTCGACCATGCCTTTCCAAAACCTTTTCGAGAGCAGCATCAGTTGCATCCTCTCGAAGGGTGGTCTCTGGTTTGACTTCGGCCATTTGCACTGGACAAGAGTCAAAACTAAGCAGCGGGGAAGGAATCTGGTATCTCCAATCATTACGCTATTTATCAAGTCCCCACTTATTATTGCATGCGTTTGGTCGGTGTAACAGTGTGGGGAAGCGCGGGAAATCCGCTTATGCCTTTAACAGCCCACTCGGTTCCCCCAAAACGTCCTCCCTTCTTCTTTGACGTCTCTTGGGCCTTTCATCTCGCTTCGAATGATTATTACCCAAAATTTCATAAATTGAGGGTTTTGAGAGGCTCAGTCGGAGAAACTTCGACTCCATATTATGGCAGCTTTTGGGAGCAAGCGTTAAAATCAAGTGATCTCGTCCGTTGGTCGTCCGTTGCCGTCGTATCGTTATATGAGCTCGCCATGCTTCAGCATTTCCAACCAGCGGGCCGACTAGGTCAGTCGTCACCTTTGCCAGAACAGAATGTTGAGGTAGAAAGTAGAATCTAATCTCAAGCTCGAGCTTAGAAAAGACTTGAAGTTGAGTTGAGCTGTACTACACAAAGAGATATTAGTGTGTGCTACTTATATATTGTCACACGCTCACTTTGAAATCTGAATTTCTGGCACTCGATGGAGTCATGAATATTCAAACTCGAACTCGATGGGTATGTGTGAGAAATCATGAGAATGTCAGTGTTGTTCCCCTCAGCCAGGCTCTTGTCAATCCACATGCCTGCATCTACCTTCAATCTCGGGAATGAAAACTTGTTTCTGCGAAGGCAATAGCAAAGACTGCTAAGTAGCATGTTGAGAAAAGGTTATGGCAAGTACTTCAGGAATAGTGAAACTTCTTGTTGTTTAGCTACTCTACGTACATCTTTTATACCTAGAGTAACTACTTCTAGAATATTCTACTAATTTCGATAATACTTAAAGAGATTACTAAGAAAACAATGGAGCACTGCTTGAGTCGCTCCTAGAATGTGTAAGTACCTTCTCGCACGTTCTCAACATAGCAATCCCCCTTAAGCGGCTTAGATTTTGACCCGCTGTGTCTATTGCTACACAGGATCTTTCACGCTTCATGAGGCAGTAAAAGCTACAAGGAAAACTCTATTATAAGCTGTAAATGTCCTGTAACTACTACTTAAAATTTTACAATGGATAAAAGCATAAGAGTAGGCTTGGACAGGCTCAAAAAACCGAGCCAAAACCTCCATATTTCATTCACTAGCCTTTGCCCTAAACTTTTCAGCGAAAGAGAAACCGGACGACACCGGGGGTGGTCGCTTATTGCAGTCCTTGGACTCAATAATTGCTTGGCTGATCTCGGCTCGTTCACTTGAAAAGTGAGCTCACCAACTTTTAGGAAAGAATTTCAACATCAAATATTTTGATTGTCCTGAGGTCCCACCTACAAAGTGCGATCAAACTATGAAAGACTCGACATACTTTTCCCCGATCTGTCACTTCTTGTTAACCAGAAGAATGTTAGGAGATACCGAAAGTTTGGAGTAAGGCCAAGCTTCATGCTGTAGCTGCGCTAATGGCATGGGTATTCGCAAATGAAAGTGAGGTAATCTTTGTCTTCATTTCTTAATGCCCTACTAATTTCGATCGAATTTAGCTGTTCGGACCGGATGTAGCCATAGCAGTCAGCAAGAAATGTTACTTTCTCTGCTGGCTGCTACATCAGTTGCTGAACTCCAAAGGATGTAAGAAGTTCAGTCTCCCGGGTACTCACAACACCGTCTACGCCTGGATTCCTCCACGAGAAGTTTCGAATGACATTCTCGTCGAGCTTCGTCGTGTATTATTGAACTTCATCGATTCTGTCATCAGCGGTCATTCCAGACAAAGCTCTGGAACATCCTCCGACCTCGACCTCGACGTCTCGAACAAAAGTGGGCGAAAGATGTAGAAGATTGTGAACAGGAAGAGAGAAAGACGAAGGATATTTTATATCACTGTAGTTATAGCTGTATTTGGACTGCTTTAGGCATTTTTCCACATGGGGGTGCCTTTCGACTTCAAATTTGCACGCTGATTTTGATCATCTTTCGGGGTTTGCATGATAAGCCTAGTTCTTTCAACAAGAAATTATGTCTCGAGCTTTGCACAGGGGAGTCAGCTTATACCTTATATTTCTTTCTGGACGCGTCAAATTCCGAAATTCACTGATACGCGATAATCGCAGCTTTGGCTTTCCATATCTGGCAACGAATTGCACGGACCGCTCGGCCTTTTATGGGAACATTCGGGAACATTCGAGAGTCAAGACGCGTTTTCGAGGTTTTATGGGGGCTGACGCAACGCGGCCGGCTGACTGCCGCATTTATGACTTCTCGATGTTTCCCCACGTTTCTCGAAAACAATTTGAAGGCATATAAAAAGGCGACGAATGCACGGCTGGTCCTCCAGTTTCATTCTTCAAAGTTAATCATGTCTATCGCACGCCAGCTTCTCAACGAGTTTCGTCCTCTCTTCCGCATGCTAGAGGAGCCTATGACTAGGACGCCTGCGCTCCGGTATAACTCGATTTTCAATGACCCATTCTTTAATGCACCCTCCTTCACCCGACCGGCTGTGGACGTCTCAGAGGAGGGAAACAACTATGTCATCGAAGCAGAGTTACCGGGAGTGCCAAAGGAAAATGTCGACGTTCGTATTGGGGATCACGGCCATAGTGTGACTATTGAAGGCAAGGTCACCACTAAGCGTGGCGGACCCACCTCAGCGACTGAAAATGCAAACGTCGCCGAAACATCCCCAACTAATGCCGCCTCTGCTACGGGTATGTGTACTCATCTTCAGTTCCACGATTCGTTCACTAACTGTTCTTTTCAGCAGGAGATACTTCGACGTCCAATGCTTTGACACAGAAGGCCGAACAGCCGAACCAATTGTCCGTCGAACGACAGTTTGTCGGGAATACTTCCTTCACACGTACTGTTTGGCTTTCGCGACCGGTTGACGGGAATAGCGTTTCCGCGCAATTGAAGGATGGTGTTCTTACTCTCACTCTGCCCAAGTCTGAGGATAAAGGATCCGTCAGGATTTCGGTGCAGTAAACCTGAAAATGACTCAACACTCCCCACTCACTACAAAATGTAACACATATTCCATCACTCCGGGTTTGGATATTGTTTCTGCCTTCCCTACTCACTGTATAGTATTCCAAAATACCTTTAATGTATGTATGTAATTACTGTATATTCAAATCTGTAGAATGTCATCAGCATATGTAGGAAACGCAACAGTAAGCATTCGTACACCACATTTACGACAGAGATGCCCCAATGAACGTTGGTGCTACACAGACTCCATCCTTCGTCCGAATCTTGTGAACAGATCCTGTTTGAGGATTGATCCAGGCAGCTTCTCGAGATTCGAGGGTGGTGAATCCTGTAGAATGCTAAATAACTACATTCCTGAATAACTGAACGACGGACCTGGCTGGATTGTCTCAAAGATCTTCTTTTTGGGGTTCAATTGAGAGAGAGGAGTGGCATCTATGAATTCAGAATCAAGTGTCCGGTTGTAAGAATTTACAAAATAGAGCTCCACGCCGGCGTAATAGACTTACTCTCAAATTCTTCCCCTTCAAAGTAGACACGGTCCCCAGGTTTTGCATTGGGGGGAGGCTGGATTAATTCAACGCCACCGTCCTTTCCGTCTTTGGAAGTCGCCTAATCAAAAAAGCGTAAACCGCTTGTTCACCACAAATACAGCAAGAGAACGAACTGCAAGGACCATAGCATAGCTCTTGACTCCGCGCATATTTGCTGGCTTAAGATTGCACTGGAAATAGCGGGAACTTTAACGCCCGAAGCGTTCATAATCAGATTTCAAACTCACCACAGCGACTAAATACTTATCCCGCATCTGTTCAATGGGAATATAGTGCACAAGTCCAGAGACCACCGTGCGAGGCCCCGTCTCTTCCCCGATATCGATTTGCTGATGTCGAAGAGGATGAGTCCGACGAGGAGACCATTATAACTGAACTCAGCTTACCTCAATGTATAGACTATCCGCGTCAGGATGCTTCTGAACTGGTCAAGATATCAGTCAAGTCCAAGAGCAGTTGGAAATTAATTCACCATCAACTATATGGCCGACTCGAAGGTCAATCATGGAAGGTACTGGTTCACCTTCGTCTTCGGCTGGAGCAGCTTTTCCGCCGCCGGCCTTTTTACCTTCTTTTTTGCCATCTTTTGCCGCATCTGCTGGTTTCTCCTTCTTCTCCTTCTTCTCCTTCTTCTCTTTCTTCTGACCTTTGGCTTCCTCGGCCGGGATGGGGTCAGCAGGAACTGGAGCGGGCGCTGAAGTTGATTCGGGAGCAGGCTTGTCCTTTTTCTCCTTCTTCTTCGGAGGCTCTGCGATTCGTTCAACTTTGGGTGCGCTTTCCAGGTCGAATTTGACAACAGTAAATGAAGCAGAGGCATCGGCGATTTTTCGGACAGGCGGAACAGATTGGATGTGATCAAAGTAACGGGTAATTGAAGGATGGGAATGGTATTCCGGGGCTTGCAGTTTAGACTAGTTGACTGTAAGGTTCTTCGAACAAAAAAAATGGAGCTGCTGCACGCACCACTACGGGATGCAGAGCCGCGTAGAGTGCAACATCGGCAGCTGTCAAGTAATTCGTAGCAATGTAGGTCCGTGGAACAAGTACAGCATTTAAATCCTGAGATCGCGCATACAGTACCAGAGCATATATCTAAAAAATGTCTTACTTTAAAATTGTCAGATTTGACCACATCTCCCTGCCCTACTTTTTCGATCCATTGCGCAACTTCTGCCTGGTCTTTTTCGTTCTTTCCTGCGGCCGAAGAGTCTTGCTTTGAATAGGATACTACCAGTTCTTTCACAGGAAATTTGAGCTTTGAAACTGAAGCCTCGAAGGACATGGCTTTTCCTAGAAATGATAATCGCGGAACGAATCGATGAAGGCCCGGTAGGCGAGTCAGGAAGTTCATGAGATAAGCGCCCAATTACCCGAAACAGAAAGCGGCGCTAAATTACATAAGGGCATTGAAGGCTTTTTTGTCGCAATCCTCAGCGGCCTCGGACGAAAACTTAAGCAGAATGTTGTCTCTTAACTCTAGAAAGTTGCTAGGCTTTTGCAGATTGAATTTCTGTTCATAGATGGGATCATGTATCGTAGGCCGGGCCCGGGCCGTTTGTGGGAATCTGCGGCCGCTGGGTTCGAGCGGACTATCGCAGGAAGTCGTCCGCATCTGACGGCTTCAGAATTGCAATGACCAGTCATGTTGGTAATACCATTCAAGCTGACCACTCGTATTTAAGGAAAGTGCCTTTTCTCTTGTTCAACGACGCACTCTGGCCGCAATGGACGAGAAGAAGAAGGAACTACCCCTATGGCAGACCGTTTTAATCATATCTTCATGTACAATGGCTATGGTGGCCAACGTTCGTGTCTTTCTTCTCTGTCCTACCATACTTTGACCTTGATTTTGGATCTTAGATGACCACTAACTCCTCTGTCTCGATTTCATTGCCCACCATCGAGCGGGATCTGCAAATACCACAGGCTGCTCTCCAGTGGGTCGTATCAGCGAACCCTTTGAGCAATGTTTGTTGCATGGTCTTATCAGCATGTACTCTCAGTATTAATCTGGTCACATAGGGATGCCTCCTTCTGTTATTCGGGCGTCTCGCGGATTTGTACGGTAGGAAGAAAGCATTCCTGTTAGGCTCTTTGTGGCTCCTCGCATTTTCACTCGGTTGTGCTTTCGTTCAAGGTAAGCTGCAAAACAGTTCCCATCCACCGTTATCAATGTCTGTTCCAGACCCTATCACACTTGATATACTGCGAGGATTCCAAGGTCTTGGTGGTGCAGCAACAGTTCCCGCTGCTGTGAGTCGACTACACGGCTAATCGGACTAATTCATATTTATCTTACTTCTTCCGGCATTCAGTTAGGAATTCTCGCTCATTCCTTCCCACCTGGTAGAGCCCGCGCTGTGGCGTTTGCAAGCTTCGCTGCGGGCGCTCCATTAGGCGGAGGCACTGGGGTAGTGTTGGGTGGTTTATTAACCGAACTCACTTCGTACGACGTTCCTCATATGACATTTGTGATTGACGTTTTTATGCCGTCTATATAGACAGTCGTGGCGTTCCCCTTTTTATCTTGGTGCAGTAAGTTATTCCAGATTTGGCTCTCGGAGCGTCGGGTTCACAGTCCCCGTAGGGTATCACTGCACTATCAATGGCCGGTGCTATGGTATCTTTCAACCGAGACCAGCCATCAGATGAAGAAGATACTCGTGTGGACTGGATCGGGGCGTTTTTGGTCACGGCGGGCCTCGTTCTGATTATTTTTGTCTTGGGACAGGGAGAGGTCGCCACAAAGCAGTGGTCAACACCTTGTAAGCAGTGTCTAAGAGCGCGTGTTCCTCATACTCACAAAGATTTCCTTATCTAGACATAATCGCCCTACTTGTCGTCGGCGTGATATTAGTGCTGGTGTTCATTGTATGGCAACACCATCTAGAACGCGCACAAGATGCTTCTCAGAGCAGCAATTATCCCAATCCTCGCTCACGCTACGCGTTCCTATCTCACCTTGCGTTGCGGTGGCTCCCAACTCCCCCACCCATCATGAAAATGTCACTTTGGACAAGAGCTCATGGACGTGTGGCAGTAGTTTTCTGCGTCGCTTTCTTGAACTGGTGTTGCTTTCAGGCATGGATCTACTGGGTTACGGTGAGTTTTAGAAGTTCGGACTTTCTTCTCCTAAGTCTGACGTTTGACTTTTCAGTTGTATTACCAGAATTACGTCGGGTACAGTCCATTGCGCGCTGTCGTGCGGATAGTCCCGATGTTTGTCACCGGAGTAGCTTGCAACGCTTTTGTTGCTATATTCGTCGACCATATTCCAATGACTATCCTTGTTGGTATGTTGCATGTCCTCCCGCAGATTTACTGATCACAGTTCAATTACCTCTTTTGCAGCGTGTGGAACAACTTTGACAGGTTGCGCCTGCTTGCTATTCGCTGTCATCGACCCAAACGCAGTCTACTGGGCTTTCGGTTTCCCTTCCGCCATAATAGCCGTCGTCGGAGCCGATTTTGTCTTTGCCTGTGGGACGATGTACGTTGCGAAAAACTGTCTCCCGCACGAGCAAAGCGTCGGAGGAGCAGTGTTCCAAACCATGACTCAAGTGATTTTCTGCTGTCCATCCCTGACTCCCGGAGTCTTGATCTGATCTTTTCAAATGGTTTAGATAGGAACAGCGCTCGGTGTAACAGTCTCGACTGTTGTATTCGACCGTGTTCTAGAATCAAGGGCAAAAGATAATGGAACATCCATTGAAAATTCCACTTCGGCCAGCGAACCTCGATGGTTAACCCTTCCAGCGTACAGGGCGGCCTTTTGGAGCGGTTTCGCGTTTGGGATGTGTGGTAAGTGGCATCTTTGTAGTCGCATATGTGAACACCAAGACTTATTCAAATTTTGGTTTGTAGCATGTCTACTTACGATTTTATTTCTGCGGGTTGGAATCGTCGGACATCGAAAACCATCTTCTCCATCACATACTCTGACAGATGTGGAGGAGCAAATAACTAAAACAAATAGTGCACGAGGAAGCGCCATCGAGAACGAGAGGGATCAAGGTGTTCTGCAGGAAGACGAGATAGGCGCAGTCACAATGCCTTCCACAAGTAGTGAGAAAGCCTAACACGAAAAAAGGATACGTATCACGTTTTTACCAGATCATGCAATATTCCAGTTAGACATGCATATCCTATTTATACAGTACAATACAGTCATCACCCCATACTGTAATTACAGCGACACAGTTTGACTGTACGCAACGAGCATTAGCCCTGTTGCCGAAACGTCCACGCCCATCGCCAACGGATGTTCGCTCTGAACATTCTTCAGCCATTGAAGCCGCTTAGACGGCTATATATTCATCGTCCCCAGTATCGGATGTTCCGTCGGAGATTCCCTTCTCGTACACCGTCTCACTTGTCCCTTTCGCAAATAAACAAAGCAATTTAGCTCTATCCGGGGCTTAACGTTTTTCTTCATTCTATTGTACGTAGGACGCGTAAGCCCGGTTCTATGTCCGCGATTGACGCGTAAGTGTGGAAGGCGTATGCGTATGATGACCGAGTCCTTAGACGAGTTGTCTTTCTCTTATCTGACGTCAATCCATAGTATCAAAGCCTGGTGGTATAACACGTCTTGGCTTGACAATTAGTAAAATATACATGGACATGAAAGTTCAGTGACAACGCCCGAAATTCCGAATCCACTGATAGCTCAGACTTCTTCAAATCCCCGCTGACCCATCCTGAAACAGCGAAAGTGTCCAAACATTCAATTACCTTGGAAAGATGAATACATGATAAAAACTACAAACCATTATGGCCGAGCTACCCAACTTCCAAGCCACAAAATGAGAGCTTCCAGACATACCTTCTTTGCGTTGAGTCTTTTCTTCAACTGCATCTCTGCCCAGACATTCTCGGTACAATATCCCCCTACCATCGTCGACGAGGACAGCATCACTCAGTACATCGCATCTTCCTCCTTCGACGGCGCAAAGGTAACCAGCGTCAACGCCTCCTCGTATGACTGGTGGTACTTTGACGTCGTCTCCTTGGACCACACCTATTCTGCCGTGGTGGTATTCTACACCGCCCCAAACACCAGTTTCCCGTTTTTGCCTGATGGTAAGAATATTCTGGCCGCGCAGATCAGTTTGCAGACTCCCGATGCGGGTGTTTTGGCATTTAATACCGCGTATGCGAATGCGGCGACGCTAACAGTGGGCGGAGATGATACCGACATTCAAGGTGACTGGGAAGGAGTCGGTGCTGCGTTTACTGGCGCTGAAAACCTGACCCTGTATAATGTCACTTTTGACGCAGAGGAGGAGCTCGGTGTGACGGGGTTCATCTCGTTCAACTCGGTGAGTCGTCTGCCCAATTTCCGACAATCCGTCGTTTGAGACTAATGTATGCAAAGATTGCCCCATCCCACTACCCATGCTCCACAGCTGAACAAGGGACGAAGATGGAGATTGTGCCCCACGTTGGCTGGGCCAATGCCATTCCGGACGCCCACGCCGTCGTAGAACTCAAGGTCAACGGTACACATGTCGCCTTTTCGGGTTCTGGATACCATGACAAGGTATGCAATACCTTTTCATATATAAAAAGTTGTCAAGCAACTTACACCATGCCGCTTCTTAGAATTGGGGGGACGTCCCATTCTTTGACACCGTTTCCAGTTGGTACTGGGGCCACGCAAGAGTGGGGCCCTATTCTCTCGTCTGGTTCGACACCATCATACCCAACGGCACAGAGTACGCTAGCGGGTACATCTCCCAGGACGGCCAAATTATCGGAGTCGCCTGTGGAACGGACAAGGTTAGCGTCCGCCCAGTCGGCAATACGACGTACCCACCGCATGTCGGAAGCAACCCGCAGGGCTTCGAAATAAAAGTCGATTTGGGTGAGGAGGACCGCGGCGTATTCGAGGCCGTGGTCACGGCGGAAACATTTGTATTGCAAAGAGAAACGGGGTTGTATTCACGTTGGACTGGCGGGATCAGTGGAGGATTCCAAAACGATGAGCAGAGGTATAACGGAACCTCGTTATTCGAACAATTTACGTTGACACCTTAACCCGTTTGGTATTCATACGTACTGCTATTCACAAGTACTCTACCCTCAGCTAATCAATCCTATTCGTTCAATCTCGACTCTCGCAGTCGTATCCAGAAAAATCACATAGACACCCAATTTAAATATGTAACTTACAAGATTCTCCCAGATACAAGAACATCCATACATCACTTCTCCTCTACACCACTCAATCGCGGCCTGCCGTGTTTCTGCAGAGTCTGTAAATCAGTCTAGTCCTAGTCGTATTTGCCCTTTCCAGCAGCGAAGTTGTTGCCGACTTTTGCCAAGAGGAAATCTCCATAGACCGTTGGCTTGTATTCCCTGGTTTTTTCATCTCCATGCTTTTCCTTCTGTTGAATTCGAAGGGCAGCATCTAGGGGTTTGACCAGGGCATCAAAGTTGGGCTCGAAAAAGAATGGGATGCTACAAAGTAATTTCAAGCTCTGTATAATCAACTGGTAAGAGAGTTTTGAACTCACGAAACACTGGACAATACAAGTCAGCCGATATTCAGACACATTGGAAGAATATGGCTCACCGGTAGTTACTTCCCCTGTGCACGACTCTATGTAGAGTAGACTTGTAAAGCCCATTTGACCATATCTCCCACACTAGAGCAAAGTCCAGTATAATCAAAGGCGATGCAGGACCGCTCAACAGACTCACTTTCTCCAATATTACAAACAACGCAACCCAGGACAGGATCAGCAGTTATCCATACGCCTTCTTCGTCACCTTGCTCTGAAGGTAGCCCAGATAGATCCGGACCAGCGTTGGACCGTCGGAGGAAGACTTGTAGAGCATCGCGTGTAGGGTCGGCATGTAGAAATCTGTAAAGTCAAGGTTTCAGTCCGATCGTGAGCTGTCCAGCCCATAAAAAGCCGTACGTTAAGCAGCCATAGTCTCTAAATCGCGAACAATCCATTAGCAGCATAGACAAGATGGACATGGATCCCAACACATACTTGTGAGCACCACACGAGAATCCGTCGTGATCGTTCGGTAGCGGAGGGTATCCTGAAGTACGGATATTAATAACAATTCAGGAGCAAGCTAAATACAAGCACTCAGGAACCTATGGCTCTCATAACCCAAAAGCTGTCGTCGACTTGACTTCGAAGTTCTTTCCACTCTTCTGCAGTCATTCCCAACCCAGCGGCCATTCTGAGAAGGATTTTCAGAGTTGAAGCAAATCGATGATTTTATTTGATTGAGCGCACGCTTCCATTACAATCAATCCCAGTATCTTCATCTTGTCCACCCAGGCCTCGAACTTTTCCCTGAACTGGTGAGGTACTGTCGGCCATTGATTCTCTCCCCAGAGCGGTTTGGTTTTATCAGGATTGGACACGGGTTTATAGAAATCTAAGCCCTCGTGATTGTCGGCTTTGCCATTAGTTACGTTCTCCTTCAGTCTTGCATAACCTGAGTATTACCATGGTAAAACGACAATTGGACAATTGCTACTTTACCCGATCACACCCACCTCTCGCATGATCCTGGTTGTTCAACGCAAGTTTATCCTTTTCTTCCTGTGGCAATTTGAAAAACTCCCTCGCCAACTCTGTAAGTTCTTCAGCCTCCCTTGGATCAGCGATAGCGGAGATATCAAGATAGAAAAACCCGAAATCTCTACAGGCTGAGTGGATTGCCGATGATACGCTCGCTCGCCGTGCTTCGACTTCAGGCGAGGATTGAAGAAGGTATGGTGTGATATTAATAATTGGTAACGAGAGGGAACTATTAGTTGATGGGGAAGATTCGATGACCATGGTTGTAGATATTCAAAGAAGAGCTAATGTTGAGCCGAACACTGGGGAGGTTATCTTATCTAGAATACACAGGGGCAAGTTCGCAAATGGAAAATGATAAGATCAACTATGTACTATAGTACAACGCTAAACTGGCGGTGTTTCCTGAGTGTAAATTGTACGTCCCAAATTTTGCTGTGGCCCCTGCGCTGATGTCAGAAATCCGCTTGCGGGACCGGTAGTATAAGCTGCAGCCCCAAACGTCTCTGTTTGAGGGGCAGCAGACGATGAAGACGAAGACGGTGGAAGTTCAGAAGGAGTGCCGTTGGCGTTCGGGTTTGTCGGAATTGGGCTCATCCCTTCCTCGCGTTTCTGTGCGTTTGCGCTCGACTCCGCGTGGGGGGCTCGAGCTGTCGGTGTTATCGGTTCCGTCCAGTGCGTCCACTGGCGAGCATCGATGACACTGGAGGAAGCAGGCGGTCGAACTCGCTGTACGTGCCATCTGAATGAACCATGAGTTACCACACCATCACGAACGGTGGCTCTGGGTGTGAGTGAGGAGCTCGTATTTCCGTTGGTCTTTTCTTGTCCGTTCACCATAGATTGCTGTCTCGATTTCGATTTAGAAGAGGAAGCTGATGAATTCCTTGCAGGTGCTGAAACGGATCCGGAAGGTGGTGCTTGCGGCGTGTCTGCAAAAGTAGAATCTTTCGCGAGAGCTTCTCGTAGTTCAAAGGCATCAGCGAGGGATATGGGGTAAGGGATAATTTCTAGAGGTTGCGCGTCGCGTCATTGAGATGACAAGAAAGAAAGAATATGCTGGGAAGCACCTTTTAGAAACATAAATTCTTGGTATTGCCGCGTAGTATCAGCTTATATGATCGAGCATTAGAAGGGGAGTGGTGTTTGAAGCTCAGAGGAGCAGAACCTACCCATATCACGATAATTCATCGCGTTTCTTCTAGCTGCACTGGCCTGTCTGTGCCCGCCCTGTACGAGACGTTTAATGAATTCCTCCTGAACAAAACATGAGTCTCGAGTAGAAGCAACACTGGAGCTGTACTCACTGTGGCAACGGACAAGACATATAGGCCTTCTTTGGATAATGAAAGACTCCCCGTTACACCTATATAACAGGTTCAAGACAGAAAAAGGAGAGTGGGCGGCGTATCTCCTACCATCTGCTTGTAAAATATTCTCAATCTTAGTCGCAGGCAAGCAAGTCGTCCCAGGAGTACGGCGATATCGTCTTGGGCCAGTTCCAGTGCTCGTTCCAGCGGCCGAAGCAGAAGCAGGATCTTCTTCGTCGTCTGGCTCTGAAGCAGAAGCCAGTTGGTCAATTTCCTCTTCCTCATCGTCCTCGACAATCTCATCGTCTTCGTCGTCGGCTTCTGTGTGACCGTTCTTTTCAGCGAGTTTCCATTGCGGATTCGGAGCCGAAATAGATTCAGAGATAGATGTAGGGTCCGGGTTTATAAAAGAATTATTCAAAGGTTCAGTGGATGTAGACATTGGGAAAGGGGATTGTGACGGGAAAACTTTTCGGACGCGTGCTCAGCACTCATTGTTCGAAACCATCATGTCTAAATTTGCTCCTCATCACCGTTCAAGGAATGCTCCTCGAGCAACATCGAGCACTGTATGCCAGAAATGCCTTGGAACCGGTACCCTTTACTCAATCATTATTGCTCGATTCACACTCAACTAATTCTCAACAGGACATTATACTTATGAATGCAAAGGAAGCCGCCCATATATCTCGAGACCATCAAGGACGGAGCAATTGGAAAATCCAAAGGTTGTAGCTAAGCTTAAAGCCAGCGGAAAACCATCTGTAGAGGTTCCGGAGGAGTTTAAGAAACCGTACGTAGAGGACAACTCGCGGTTTGACGGACTCATTCACAGTTTACCAGAGCTGGAACAGCAAATCGTATTCTAGAAGAAAAGGAAAAGGAACGAGCCAAAGCAAGTGGGAAGAAGAGGTCTCGAGAGTGTGTTGCATTTCCTCAAAATTATTCTCAACTCTCATTCTTTGTTAGAACCGATTCATCATCATCCTCAGATTCTGATTCCTCGTCCAGTTCTCATAGTGAATCTGACTCTGATTCCAGTTCGGACTCTGAACATTCATCCAGTTCGGATTCTGAAAGCGACTCTTCGCAAGATAGTGCACGACGTAACAAGCGTCGCAGGAGGAGAAGCAGAAGCAGGAGTGACAGTAAAAGTCGGCCGTCTTCAAGATGATTTAATTGCAATCCGTATTGTAACATTTGGAGTTGGGGTATGAGACAAGGAGATATTAGAGTGCTGTAATCGTCGCAACTTAACTGTAACATACATCCCCTAAACCACTGGCTACTTTAGAGTTCATAATGAGAGCAACAATCAGTCTATATGGGAGTCAGTCAATTTCACAAACCTGAGAAAGTCAGAGCGGCGTACCCGTACAATCCCAGTACTTCGGCGAAAATGAGAATGAGGACCATCGACACAAACACTTTGGATTCTTGCACGTATGCACGCACGCACTGCCGGGGTATGAGACACGGGAAATTTCGACACTCAAGGGTACCTACCGCGTCTCCCACAATACCAATGGCATACCCAGCTGTGAGTCCGGTAAATCCACAAGCCAGTCCAGCGCCAAGATGGACAAAGCCCGCAAATAGTGGATAGCCTTCAGATGTTACTGCGCAGCGGTTAATGAAGGTCGCCAGTATCGGAAAATCTTGAGAACATACGTGCGCCGGATATAAGTACAGAAACGACGAGGCCATATACGGCAATGATACCAGACATGACTACTGGTATAAGTGACTGGAATCTAAGCGTTAGGGTACGATACTCAGGAGATGACAAGTGAACACACCTTCATGATTAATTCAGGTTTGAACGTTCCAAGACCTGCGATACCAATTCCTGCCTTGGCCGTACCGTACGCAGCTCCCACCGCTGTATAAGTTGTGTTAAACAGTTGATTAAAACAAGCCAAGTGACATACTGCTGAGGACCATCTATTGCGACTGGGTCAGAAATTGACTGGGATAGATATTCATTGGAATACACTCACAGCGGAAGCTACGCCAGCAAAGCCAAAGAATGGAGCATATGGAGGGCAGACGGACATTTCTGTTGGGAGTAGCGGGTCAAGTTAAACAAGCGCCCGACTCTTGCAATGCTACTACCACGTCCGCCGCCGTCTTCAAACTTTTTTCTACGCTCGTTCAGCTCTTCTGCAATATCATTGAAACACGTTTCTCATATTGGCGGAAAACCCATTCTTCTTCCACAAAATGTTTCCTTTACCCCATCTCCAACAGCACTCACCGTCACCGGTCCTTTAGGATCCACCTCTGTCCCTCTACACCCTTTTGTTCGTATAAAATTTCCTGAACAAAATATGATGGAAGTATCCGTTGAAGACGCTGAAATCAAAGTCCAACGGCAGATGTGGGGCACTACTCGGACACACATATTCAATGCGATCACAGGCATGACTGAAGGGTTCAAGGTTCCGCTTTACCTTGTTGGGGTGGGCTACAGAGCTCAGCTCGAGCAAGATCCACGGGGAACGCTGGATGGTGGCAATGGAATGAGACTTACAATGAAGTTGGGTTATTCCCATTCCGTTCATGTTCCTGTACCTCCATACATCAAATGTGAGGTTCCGACACCAACGAAAATCCAGCTGTTCTGCACCGACAAGCATTTACTGGGTTTGTTTGCTGCGAAGGTCAGGAGTTATAGAAAACCAGAGCCATACAAGGGCAAGGTAATTTGCACAACTTGAATTCAGTTAGCGACGCTGACCATCCAATTTCAGGGAATCTTTGTCGGAGACGAAAAAATTAGAATAAAGAGCGTTAAAAAGAAGTAGACAGCATCCGGAAAATACCATTACTGGATTACGACGCGTCTGTTCTCATGTTCAGGACTATTTCACAGAGCAAGAGTGCCATGTAACGCGTCAGCTAAGACGCGTAGGTCCCAGCCCATTCAGACGTTATCCGGCAGTCTGGCTTATAATAAGATATCACTCTGGTTCTACTTTCTTTGTCTACTCTGTTACCTTCCCTAAAACGACGCGTCTGGTTCGCCGCTCAATTCGGCGGTGGAGCCCAGCTAAGTCCCTTGTCTTTTTCCCAAAGCTTCTTTGCCTCCTCTGCAACCGCCATAATAACATCGATATCCCCACCCTCCCCTGGCTTCTCTTCCTCCTTTGCCTTTGCTATTCTCTGAAAAAGTTGCGCCGTCCCATCGTATATCCTAGCCATAGCCTCGCCTTCTGGCTGAACTTCCACAAACCTCGCTACTTCCTGCATCTCGGCGACGAAACGATAGGCTTTGGGTGTCATTTGTGGAACAAGGCGGCCCATTTGGTCGAGAAAAGTAGATTGAGAAATATGCAGAGAGTGCAGGAGCCCACTGGCTGTGGTCGGTGAGGAGGCATGCGAGGCTGCGAGCCAGGGAGAGCTAAACTCGAATTCTTGGTGGTATTAATTGAAATTTACATACCGAGGATCATCGAAGTGAGCAGCGCGATAGTGCCTTTCACGACGCCCTACCGTAAAAAAAGTCCATCTCTTGCGCTCAGAAAGATCGTTCAGTTAGACTTACAGCATTTGCCATCTTGACTGCACTAGCATCGCCTATACCTGATCCTTCGCCCTTGAGTGGAAATGGTTGAAGACCATACTTTTTCAGTGCCCCTTCCAGCTCGTCCAAATGGGCCTCATCCCTTTTATCCGCGCAGATGTAAAGACCGGGGTTAAAAGTATCCGAAGGGGGCCCTCCAATGATACCCCCATCGATAAATGTCACTCCAGTACCATTAAAAAGCCCGCTCATCTCTTTCGCACTCTGCGGGCTGGTAGCATTGCAGTCCGCGAAAATGACCTTGTGAGCGGGAGGGGAGGCCTTGACAGCATCGACGACGAGATGTGCGATGGAGAATGCGTCTTTGGGTGGGACGACGCTGAGGATGTAGGATGCTTGAGAGACGATAGAGGAATAGGACGCGTTTTGCATTCCGCATTCTGTCGCCCGCTTCCAGCTATCTGGTGATCGGCCGTCTAGATTGGTTAGAATGGGTCCTGCTCCCGTTTGAAACAACCGGAGAGCCATTTTGGAACCCATAGTGCCTGCGCCGATTATGGCGATGGTAGGCTTTGGCTGAGCCATGGGAAGCGAAGAGTTAAAAAAGCAACGGTGCGTCTAGGCTTAAGGGCGCATGAGTCAGAAATCGAAACAGCGACTCTGCCCTCGATGGAGGCCAAAATTTGTCCAGCTCAAGGTAGAAATGAATGCTGGTACATGTAGTATACAATTCAACTTAAATACAACTGGAATGATCTACAATAAATACAAATGTCCCAAGAACATGGCTCAAGATTTTACTAGCTTCATATTGCCAAACAAATTCTTCAAATCAACCCACCTCCAGGCATATTCATCCAGATACTTCTTGGCACAGAGTGACATGAGGCGCATCAGCTCAGAATGTCGAGCTGCGAGAGCATCAACGCTCTCGAGCTCGGCCGTTCCTGCGGCGTTCTTGATCGCTCGTTGACCGTCAAAGAGGTAGGCGTAATAACGAAGTTGGTTGTACATATTTTCGTCAGAGTACTAAAGACATTAGAATTTAGAGCGTTACTAGAACTGAAAAAATAAAGGGAGACCTACCTCGAAAGTAACTCTGCTGTTACATCCTGGACGTAAGCAAGTGCGACCGTAGACGCCCATCATCCTCGTTCTGTACCCGCAAGTATGGTCAGAGCATACGACCCATTTTTGGTAGAATAAGGAGAGTTGCTGCCTGATTTGGGTTTCCATCTGCGCCTGCAAACTCGTCCGCGAGAGCGGGGCTTTACATTTTGGACACAGTGCACCCTCGGATCGGAGGCAACAGTCCTTGATGATACTCCATTAGATCATATTTTAATGGAACCTAGAAATTACCTACTGGATCGTTTAATGGTTTGAACTCGAATGACTGTTTACAGCTCCTGCACTTGACTTCAAAGTGGCTCACGTCCTTGTAGCGATCTTTATCAGATTTGAGCGAGTCAAACGATGCGAACGCTGAGTCCTCCGAAGTACTCGAACTGTAGGCGTTGCGATACTTGTTCACATCCAGGCCTGAAGCAGAGTCAGTTTGACATTTATCAGAGTCACACAAAAAGAGAACATACCGAGACATTCAGCAAGGTGTGCACGATCAATGCCTTCAATCTCCTCACACAGTCGCTGGACTGGGGGTAGAATCTGCTGAGAAAGATAATATTCGGCATCTGCGGGAAAAAGGTCATTGAAAGATTTTACTTTCAGCGTGTCAAGCTGGATTACCAATTTTCAATCCAGCTCGGCGGACTTCGTCCCTGTGCCTAGCCCTGTCAGACTGGGTCGTCTTTGCCGTCTCTTCTCCTTCGGGTAGACAGAACACGTAGGGAATAACATCCCCAGCTCGAGCCGTACCTCCTTTGGCCTTCATCTTCAGCGCCACTTGAACATGCGGTTGTCCTTCGGCCTTTGGGTAATCTTCCGGATTCTTGCCAAGTCGCTGAAGCAGACAAGGATCAGCATTCTTGATTAAGGCCGGCTGAGGGACTCAATGCACACCTTATGGATAACATATTCTTCTATCTGATACGCTTCAGTGCGAACATTTTCACCAACACTGGTCAAGTAATCGTGAATTTGTTCAACCACGACCTCGGTGGCTTCGCCCGAGAGAATCTTTCCTAGCACATATCTGTGTAACTCATAAGCTCATGACACCATATGGAGACATAAGGAAGGTTACGTACTGAGAAACATTCTTTGACAAGGTACAGTATTCTCGACGTTTCATGTCGAGACCCTTCACTTCAATTGAAGTCTGGGTACCATTTTCTACCTTGACCGCGGCGTACTTCTTTTTCTGCAAAAGCAAAAGCCGCTGGAAGACGGCATCGACGTCAATTTCAAGTTTCTTATATCGCTCGTTTACAGCCTTTTTGAAATCGTTTGAGACTCGGAGGGCATCGGAAAACGTGCCAGCGTTGGTATTGACGAAGAGCGAATCCGTGTCACCGTAAAGGACCTGGTAGGACATCATTAATGTACAAATCACAGCAGGGAAAGATATAGACTCACATCAAGTTGCATGCTCTCGGCGAGTTCTTTGGTATGTTGAAGAATTTCTCGTCCCATGTGTGTAGTGAGCGCCGCGAGCTGGCGAGCATAGAAACGGGAGTATTCGAAACCCAAGCATCCGTACATACTATTAGCGGTTAGTTTTAGAGCCTTCTGCTTGATATCCCACTTCAAGACGGCATATTATTAGACATGGATTGTTTATAGCGAGTACCTACTTACCTGCGCAAGCTGGGTGGCTGTCGCGCCTCGATCCTTCATGTAAGATTTGACTTGTTTACGACGTTCGACAAGTGAAGCAATAATTTTGGGAAGAACTCCCGGTTTCACGTCACTTCCAGGTAGCTCGAGTTGCCCTTCCTCCCCAGCCTGAAATTGAATCAGAACTAGAGCAGAAAAAAAAAATAGCAATGAACAAACATCGATTTCCTCAACGTCCGACTTGTCAATTGTAGTAAAATCAATGTTGTACTCTTGGATGATACTCGGATAAAGTGAGTTGAAATCCATGACGAGGACATAGCTGTTCCATAATCCTTTCCGTGGGTCTAGGACAAGACCACCCTTGTACTTGTCCTTCTTTCCACCCTTGCCTTTCGGAGCATCTTTCAGAGTTCCCGGATCCTCTTCTATGGGTTCCGATTTGACTGCTGATTTTTTGCCCCAGGATTTATCGGGACAGATGAACTTGAGTTCGTGGAACTTGTGTAGAAGAATGTATTCATTTCGCTCAGCACGCCCTCCGTTTAGGGTTTTGTTCCTACAGAGTGGCGATTACTGAGAGAGAGACGTTATTTCTGCAGTATGGACTTACCACGAGTTCCCGGCAAGATTCGTCAACTGCTTCGTAAGTGGCATGATTTGAATTTTGGCAGCGATGGCCATATGGTAATGCGCGTCGAGCTCGCAATGGCGTACAAATGTCATAAGTCGATCGGGGCCGCTGACACTTCCGTCAAAATAGCTTGTTGTATCATCTGGATCGATCTCCTCTCTATCGCTCTTCAGCAGCGACTTGCACATTTCTGTTAACGACCAGGTCGTTGAGGTGATCATGCTCTGCATCATTTGTTAGCTTACTAAAGAGATCCGGAGGTGGAGAGCCTTACTTTCGCTGCGTCACTACTAAGGTCACACAACATCCTGCCAGTCAAAAATTTGAGGTTCGTTCCCTGCTTTCCTATCCGAGGCCAAGCAGAACGCCTAAAACGTCCAATACGCGACCAATGATCGGCCTTAAGATCTCGCATACGATGCAGAAGGACATCCAGCGATACACCTTGGAAGTCATGTCCAACAATAATATCTGGATCATTCTTATGGAGAGCAACTAAAATTTCACTTGAGAAAGCAGCTGCAGGGAGGATCATACCCCAACGTACCAAGAAGAGAGTTAAGCAACATCCGCTCGTTCTTCACCGCCGAAATGAACCCTCTTCCATTTGCTTTCGCTGTAGCTTCGAATCCAGATGGAAAGCGATCCAAAGGGCGGACAAATGTCTGAACCGTACAAGGAAGTTGTTCAGGAGGCGTAGTACCGTCAATGACCACTAAATGAATAATCAATCGGGCTGTGTCAGTTCGATAAAGAAACGGCTTACTGTCTCGCCAAGTACGGGCAGTCACGCAGACAATTTCCCGATTATTTTCACGGTGATTGACAATGGTACGCACACTGAGGCTCATGATATTCAAAGGGGGTGTTGCTTTGAGTGTGCTGTCCTCCATATCAGACGCGGGATTGAAATCTTTCGGGTCCTCAACCACAACTTCGAGCTTACACCAGGAGATCTAGCGTATAAAATAAGTGAAAATATTCTTGTCGCTTAGAAAATAACCTACTCCTCGGTTATCAATCACTGGGCTCTTGATCTCAATCCAGCACGGTCCCATAATCTTTCGCTTTAGGACGAGTAATTCGAATGCAGAAGTATTGGTACCGAAAATTTTGGCGATATTCGGGCTTCGCGCGTCACTGGGTATCTCCTTGTCTATGACAAATGATAAATCTTGCTCGTTAAGAATAAGGATTTAGATCCACTTGCCAGTGAAAGGGTATGCAACCTTCATCCACTTTGTTTTCTCTCTTGGGACGTCAGGATCTCCGAACGCGTATTGGCGATCAACAAATTTGCCTCTAAACTTCTTGATATCCCGCTTGGATCGAATAGCGTCAAAATCGCGGTAAACATCCGTCAATTCTGGGACTTCATCTGTGTCATACCACTCGCCATCTTCACCTTGCTCAGCTCTCCTCGTGCGAGGGAGGACGAACAGATTCCGGTCAAGATTCTTCACATTTACGCAGCAGGAGACCCAAGTGCCGGACGTCTTGTCTTTGAGCTTTCCCACGAAGAAAAGCTCACCTTGGTGCTCAAGGTAGTCCACCCAGAAAAACCGAAGAGAGCCATCAGGTTCTAGTGCAGAAACATCGGAGGCTTTCACAGAGGAGGTATTGGTAGCTAAAGGACCAAGAGGGTCCTCGGTAGACACGGTGAGCGAGTCATATACTGCCAACCAAGGTGCAGGGCCCTTCTTCTCCTCTGGTTGTTCTATCTTGACCACTGGTTTAACAACAGGTTTGGTTTCTTCAATCTCATCATCGACCGCCATGTACTCAGCCATGTCGATGTCGTCAAACGACGTGTCTCCTGCAAAGTCGCTGTCGTCTGTTTTGACATCTATCTGAGCCAGACGCTCTGTGGCCGGGGTCAAGTCTGCAGTTTCGGTTTTTACGCGTTTTCGTGGGCTCGACGCGTAATCATCGCTGGAGGGTGCAATGAAAGAGTCGTCGGGACCATCAGACGATAGATCTGCATGCGAGTGACCGTTGCGGTATGGTGGTGGCGAGGAACCATTGGAGCGGTCATACGTAGGTGAAGTTTTCCTTTTACGCGACTTGGTGACAGCAGAGGCTTTGGTGGTTGGAAGAGCATCCAGCTCGCCAAATATGTTTGACATGAAATCCTGCTCCTGATCAGCAGTAGCCTTCTTCCTGTAGTCATGGATAGAAGGCGCGACAGTTGGAGCAGGAGCAGCTACCTTTTTTTTCTTCGATTTTACGGAATCTTTGGCCTTCTTCTTGGCTGTAAAACTGGGTTGAATCAAGCCTGGAAAAGTAAAGCGCGTAAAGCACGTACGTTTGGCTATCTCCTCTTCTGAGTCCGGATAATCCTCCTCCCCGCCAGACCAATCTTCCATTCCATTGTCTGCATAGCCCTCTACACCGTCGTCTTCCACAAAGTCATCCCTCTGAAGCCTTCCTTTTACAATTTTCTTGTACTGATCTTCAGACACTTCATCGTAAATTGCCACGTCGTCCTCTTCCTGTAAGGTACAAAGTTTGAGACAACAATGTTCACGGACGCGTTAGAAAGGGGGTTCACCTTGTATTCACGACGGCCTCCCTCTCTAGCCCGTTTGAGAGCCGCTAGGGCGGCGAGCTTGTCACTTTTGCGACTCATAATGGACAACGAAATGGAAGTGTAAACGAGGTAGGATTCAGAGCACGTGCGACGTGAAAACTCCGCTAAGCGCCTACACGTGTTAAGTCACGTCGCGTTTACTTTGGTTCAGAGGCTAGTCGGACTCCTGGAGGCTAGAGCACTGCGCGGTGTCAGCGAACGCGTTATTGGTGCATCTGGAATCGTCGATGCTCATTAAGGCCTGTAGAAAGTCTCTGTAGCAGAGATTTTTGTGGCCATGAAACGCTAATCTTCAAAAAATGCAGCTTCATCATCGATGAAGCGTAAATGTCCAGTGGCTTAGAGCTCTGACCTGACTCCTTCTTACACTACTTTAATCATGAGAATCCGAGCACAAGCATAGCCTGTGTGAGGATCATTTAACGTAGTGCTAAGTCAATGTCCGATGCGGAGCGACTGCGACACCCAAGAAACACTGTCTAATTTCTCCTTAAGATATACTATTCAGTTGTGTCGCCGAAGAACTAGTTTTAACGTCTGGCGGGAAAGATCATTCAACTGTCCTCGTTAAAACAGATGACAGCTGGTAAGTAGAAGATTATGTAGGTAGAGGGATCGGCGTAATGAATGCAAGAATGTCGATAAATATCAACAAGGAGTATTCTTGGGCGCTGTGGGTGGTGACCAATTCACGGATACTAGGTGCTGATCCTCCACTATTCAGGAATTTCCAGAGAATAGATGAAGAGCTCGACTACCCGTCTTGTGAGTTATTTTTGGGTAAGGACGTGATTAAAAATATCCTGGGGTTCAACATGGAACTAGTCTCTACCAGAGATGGAATCGATATCAAAATCGGCCGCTAGCGAACCGCCAAATTTTGAACGCCTTGGTTTAGAGTTTATCGATGACTGACCGTCAACGACTCAGAATTTTATTTACTTTTGGCAAACGCGACATTGGAAACTCCCTGGCGCGCGATGGCAGCGTCCACGAATCATACTTCATGGCTTGAATTTCAGGAATCACAACAGAATGCATGCCAGAAGGATGAAAAATAAGAATGTGTAGTGTATGCTGGGTGCGAGTATGCGAGGTGGTCTACAGGTGCGAGAGATAAACCGAGATAAATCGAGTACAACTAAATCGATAGTATATGACGTTAAAGAGACAAAAATCTACCCAAAGAATTCAGCGTTGACCGCCAGGCCATTCTACGACGCAATGAGCTTGAACCACCAGCTCTTGATTATCGTCATCTTCAAACTTGACTCTATAAGTCGGTGCGTAAGACCCAAACTCTGTTGGGGTCGCCACAACTTCCGCACGGTAGAAGCAACTGGTATCAGGATAAAGCGCCAGGACTGAAGAGCCGATAGGGAATTCTCTATAGGCACTCAAGCTCGAAGGACTACCCGCAGGCGCATTCGGATCTGGAAGGGGAATTATGGATCGCAGAGTCGTGTTATAGCGTCTGAGAATTAATCTAAATATTTAGAGACAGACGAAGAAAAAGAATGCTATAAACGTACACAACTGGCTCGGATTCAGGATCGTGGACTTCATATCTGTCGAATAACAAGCGTGAGCATGTACATGGTGGGTGTCTCTGTGCCTACATAGACAAACCTGTTCTTGTCACCGTTTATACACTTGTCAACAACGGCCAAAATCCAGTTGTTGTCTTCAGATTCCTGTAACGAACTGGGGCCACCTTTGTTCGGAGGTGGATGGAATGCAACCTGTCGACCCTCTACGAGAGGCAGTTGCTTTGCCCAAGCTTCTCTGCGAGCCTTTGGTTCCCGAGGAACAGCACCGATAGGAGTACCAGTAGAATTTCGTGGCGGAAGCGTAATTGAAGGGCCACGACTTGGCGCGGGCGGGGCTTGGGGCGCAGGCGTGCCGCCTGCGGACGGTGACGCCACTCGAGGGCGTTTATTCCGTTTATCTGAAACGTGTCATCAAAGTCATCAAAATAGCCTACACAGCTGTAACAAAATTTAGTTCAAGTTACCCTGGGATGTAGTCTCTGGTGCATTTCTCAATGCAATGAGGATGCCCAGTTGTTCCACGGCCTCCTCTATCGCCCTGTGGAAGACAATTAAGCTACCGAGTAAAGTACTGTAACAGCCTATACCGACTTGAGTTCTTTTTCAGAGCTAAGTCGAATTTCTTCTAAACCTGAAACCAATTTTTTGTAGATGGCTTTCACGCTGTCCAGGCCCTCCGCCGGTATAGTTTCATCGGTGGGCCATGCAGAGATGAGCCGATTTACCCTGCCAATAGTGTCTACTGTCGCAGGTCCCGAGTATATAGCAGAAAAAGTTGAAAGCGATGCAGCCGCATGATTCCAACATTGTATCTCTGCGAAAGATGTGTCGTTAGGCGTGGAAATGCGACGAAGATGGATTCCCACTTAATCGCCCCTGGAAAAATGGGCGTTTGACCTACCTTCAGAAGACGCTGGACGAAGAGGCATGCCCTGCCTTCTACTCATGAAGATGCGTGATACGAGAAGGCCTAAGGCCCAAATACATCAAGTAGAGCAAGAAGGAGAAGACGGGATCACTTCAAGGTTGAAGTTACGTTAAAACCCAGCGAACTTTGATCGAGACATTTTCACACTCCCGTGATGTGTGCGCTTGTGTACTCAGCCGACGGGAGGTCTTAAATTGCAACTTGAACCTTATTCAGAAAATGTAATTGTCAATGTACAGCAACGTAGAAGGTGCAACTAGATATGTAATCTTCTACAGATACATAACATTTTTAAGAATTCTCGGTCGGAGTAGGTTTCGTGTTTTTGGAGGCGAGGTTCCGCAAAGAAACGTCATACACCACTGCACAATAACGCTGGTTACAACCAAAAGAATGGAAATGAAAAAAAATAGATATCGAACCTTCCTCGATTTTTTTCACGTCATACTTCAAGCTGTCAAATCTTCTGCGCAAGATGTCATTCTTGAGATTGAGCTTGAATTTCAAGTAATTAATGAGGCTCGTTGATAACTTGCTTTTTCCACTCACCATGGAGAAACCAGAAAAGACCTCCTTGACAAAGGCAGAAATTTTGAGAGGCTGCTCAAAATCACCCAAGATGACAGCATTGACAGCGAGACGCGACTTCAAGGACAGGTACTCAATGCAACGTTGTATTGTATCCAGGAGAGCAGCTGACCAATTCGTTAACCATCGTAATTAAGCCCAGGAGGTAGTCCTCCGCTACGAGTCGAACGCGATCTTGCCATTCTTCCTGAACTAAAGAGGATTTAGACATTAAACTTGACTGGATACTCAAATCGTTAACTGACTGCCTAGTAGTTCGCTTGTACTTTCCAAGGAGATAAGAGTACCCTTGGTTAGATACTCGGAAAGCGCAGCTGCAAAGACTGCGGTGCGCAAGGAGTTGCACCACATGTCCTTCCAGCGCCAGAACTGGTTCGGAGGAATCAGTGAAGCAAGGGCGGAGATTGTATCTCTGCAGCTAAGGAATACTGCTCGTGTAGTATCAACTAAAGACGGAACTACGCGGATATTGAGTTTCGACGTGAAGGATAGAGTCAAGAATAGCGATTACTAGATTCGGATGGCGTAGAATGAATTTTGCTCAATATGCTCACCAGAGTGCGAGTTTTCTTGTCGAATTCGTTTACTTGCTCTCTGATTTGCTGTGGTATTAAAAAAGTGAATATTTACGCGATGACCTGTATACCACACAGTAAATTTACCTCCTTCAGCTCCGATTCGCCATTCAGCAATTCATTGAGAATTTCAAGGCTATGAGGGTCCATTCTCAATAGTAAACTATGGATTCCGGATGAGAGTTCAGATAGCATCTACTCGGAATATCGGATCTACAGTCACGTGACCTGGTCACAAAAAAAAATTCTGCGCGGCTCTGATGAGCGCTTCTTTCTCACATCTGACGCCACTCTAGTCTCTACCAGTGTTCATAGTCGAGAACTTGTAAATATTCTTCTTGTCTTTCTGCGTGGATGGCTGGTTCAGCCAAACCAGCATCCGACTTGGTAGTTCAGGATATTCTCAAACAACTTCACGATGACCCTAGGAACAGCGAAGGAGTCCAGGAATCCGACCTCGATGTTATTTACACGTACTTGCAGCGTTGCAGTGTCGCGAAATCAAATTATCATTGGTTTTGCAGGCGCGCGGAGGGCTCTGTCGTACAGGCCGCCACATTTCTGCTGAGATTATTTGCTTACAACAGCCCAAAAGTTGATTTATGGAAAGGATGGTTGAATAAATCTCTGGATACCTGTGCAGAGTGTGTCCTTGGTTTCGAGAAGGCGAAGATTTCGTCTAGAACAACGTACGTACACTCAAAACCTTTGTTTAAAGCAAACTCGACTCAAATCCTAGCTCAGGTATTTTGGCGCCTTCCCGGAAAATGTAATAGATGCGTTCTGGCAGTCTTTCAACTCCTGGGAGCGGGAATACGTTCTTGCTCAAGTGTCCAATTCCTCTGGCTGGAAACCTCTTTCTGATATTCCTACCGCTACGTTATATCGCATGATATGCAATTTCGACGTGTTCCAAGATCCTCGTGTACAGTCCTTCTTTAACGAAAATATTCCTGCTCAAAGTCTCCACGAATGGCCTGATGAATCCGTCCCTCCCGCCGTGCTTGTTCTTATGATGCATGAAAACCCTGCTCTCAGAGAATGGGCAGTGAAACAAGTCTCGCGTTGTACAACTATCCCCATACCCGAAAGCGATACTGCTGTTCTTCCCTATAACAAAGCACTGGAGATCATCCTACTGCCTTTCACCCAGTCATCCTCTGATGCCAATTCAGCCCGTCTAATAGCGGATCCTTTGATTCTGTGGTCTTCTTTTCACTCGGTTTTGCGCCTTTTGCATCCAATTCATCTTACCTTTTCTTCGAAAGGAGTAGATGCTCGCCACGTAGTTACTGGCCATCTTCATGATCGTGGTCCCGGTTAGTGGTTAGATTTCTGCTCGAGGCCATTAGCTTGGCTCATAGACTGTGATAATAGAATTCCCGACAATTCTGCGTTGCTTTAACCTCGTTTTGAAGCGTCTGGGAAAGAATATTTGGCTTGGCGAGGGCTCAGAATATCCTGGAGTAGTGTTCGATGCGTTCAAAGACAATCACTCCCTGGATGCTCTCCTTTGCGAAAAGGACCTCTCAGCCGAACGGAATCCGTGGTTCTTTAACTGGCTTCCAGAGTTCCTGCTTACCATTCGCGAGCAGACTCTAATATACTCAGAAGTCGTAGCCAAGGTCGCAGATTTCATGTGTGAAGAATTACAGCATGATAGGTTTGCCAGCGCGCGGCCCATCGTCATGGCCTTTGCTGCTCGAGTGAGTGGAATGGATATCGTCGATTGGATTATTTTTTATTCTGGTTTTCGCAGCTTCTCAGAGGTCAAAATCAAGAAGGGAACAATTCTGCAATTACAAACGTACTTGACATCCACGCAGAAACTCTCATGACCGTTGCTTTCGCCATCTCTCATCGAAAACCGGAATGGAACGTCGCTCGAGATGCCACTCGCGATTTGATCCATAGCGCTTTGATGCGTGATGTCAAGAATATCCAAAACGCCATAAATCGCGCCTGCGTCGTCCTTGCTAAGTCTCGCAGTGACAGACATGAAAGCGACAGCTTGGCGCCTCTAACCATTAGGGAACAGATATGGAGGCGAGTATACAACCACCTTCAGCCCGCTGATACCGAAGGATCGGCCTGCGTCATCTCAGCTTTGGCATCTGCGGCTCATTTCGATTCCATTTTAAAAGAATCTTTTACCTCTTCCCTGAGCCTCCCTGATCTCTCTCCTCTGATTGATTCTGTAAATCGATCGATAGAAGTAATCAAGGGCGGGTTTCCCGAGTTCACCTCCGGGTATGACATGGCTTTGGCTGCTCCCCAGCTAGTCCACCATGCAGGCGTCGCAAGAGACCTCGTCAAACTCATGCTTTCGCCTGCGGGTGATTTACACAGTGGCGCGATGAGCATTGTAACGCAAGCGGACGAGGGTAATTCGGATGGTCGTAGAGATTGTTTCAAATGGCTCTTCGAGAAGTTTCCAGAGGAGGCATTGACTGGCAGTTCCGAAATGCTTCAGACTTTCCACGACTATGCCCCTAAGCTCCCCGAGGCTTGTAGCTTGTCCAAGTCACTGGCTCGTTGCTTCACGGACATCGTTGGAGTGCTTTGTTCGAGTCATCAAGGACTTCTCCATAATCCCCTGTATCTCCGGTCCATGGATCCGAATGGACCCGCATCTCGTATTCCACAACTGTGGACCTTGATGTGTAAAACCATCACGGTTATATTCAAGCGGACTCCTTCGTGGTCAAAGTACTACAAAAACGAAGAGATGATAGAGTGGATGCGAGACGCTTTAATTTTTGCTCGCGACATTTTGGCACAGCGAGTGGTGTTCGAGTCTGCTGCAATGGCTGATCCATCCAAGAGCTTCTCTGGCAAGGTTAAAAGATTTATGTTAGGTGATTTGCATGAAATACTGGTTGAACTGTCTCGATGGTTGCGGTTAACGGACGAGGAATTGCTGCATCAATCCTGCATTCTCATCCATTCGTTACTAGAATTATTCCACGAGGCACGCGATCCGCCGCAGCCACCCGTTCTCCAGAAACTGTCGAAACAAGTTGCTGATGTTCGAAAGCGTGATGACTCTGTGACGGCCTGTCGGTTAGATCCTGCAAAATTGGCTCCTTTAGACGCTATCATCGCTTCGTTTGACGAAAAAGACGAGGAGGAGGAGGATGTAGAGATAGTTGAAATCTCGAAACCATCGACAAAACTCAAAGAACTCAAAGTTGCGTCGAAAGTTCCGTCACATAAAACATCGGATTCCATATCTTCCACGTCAAAGGCAAAGACTCCTCGCTTCTCCCCCACAGATCAGGAAAAGCTGGATGCTGCTACTTCCATGGCCAAGTTCCGCAAATCTTCTGCCCCTTCTGCACAAGTTCCTGCACCATCTGTCAAGTCAGCAATGACTAATAAAATGCCCGCTGGTGACTCTGATTCCCAGTCAGAATCCGAAGAAAGCGCAGAGGAAGAGAGCCAGGCGACTGCTCTAGCTAGCTTGACTAAACTGCAGAAATCGCCGAAAGTTCGGAAGCCAGTTGAGCGACGTCAAGTCAAGATGTTGGACCTGCCGAATCTTAAAAAGAATGCGACAGAGGCTAGGCTTTCAAAACGAGATGAAGTTCGAAATAAAGCTTTACGATTCAAACCTGACATATCAGCGCTACATAAAACCTTGCTATCCTGGGATTACGAGCACGCAGGGGATGCTCCTCCCAACACCCGGTTGCAGTTACGTAGGGTCCCCGACACATTTTCTGACTTCAATCATTATCGGGCCATTTTTGAGCCGCTCTTGCTATCGGAATGCTGGGCTCAATTGCTGCAATCCAAGGATGAGACTTCGGAAAGCTTTCAATGCAGGATCACCTCTAAACAGTATAACGGCCAGTGGTCTGACGTCGAGGTGATTTTTGACGAGGATTTGGCCAAGGAATGGTTTTTAACTGAGAACGATGTGGTGTTGCTTCGCCACCCTGAAGGCAAAGCGACGGTTCTTGCTAAAGCAATGAGTTTCCGACGCCCTAACAGAGAGCCGGCTGAAGCAGGTTTGCGTTGCTATTTTGCTCCTGGTGCTCGAGATCCTGGACTTGGCATCCAAACTCATTGGCGGATCTCAAAGGTGTTCAGGCGAGTATTCTATATCTCATGGGGGGGTCATTCTATTGACTGTGATGACAGTCTCAGTACCCTGCATCGAGAATATGCAGCCCTTGTTGCGGCGGAGTATTATGATTTTGCCGATTGGATATTGCGCCCTCATCTCGCTCTTCCTTCAAGGGTGGACTCTAGAGAGATTCAACAAGTTACAGAAAAATATAAAGTGAATGAACCGCAAGCTAAAGCGATTGCTTGTTCTCTTAAAACCGATGGTTTCGTTCTTATTCAAGGGTATGAACATATTCTGTCAATGTGATGTTACAGTCTGACGACTCTTCTTTGCTAGACCTCCGGGAACCGGCAAAACATCGACCATATGTGCTCTCATATCAGCATCACAACCTCAGGTTTCGAAGAACGTCGAAAAACGCAAGGTTCTCCTTTGTGCTCCGAGCAATGCTGCTATAGACGAGATTGTCTACAGACTCAAGGAAAAATACCGATCTTTGAAAGTTGTGCGAACAGGAGCAGATCGAGCTATCAGCCTGAGTGTAAAGGACGTCTCCCTCGATGCTCTTGTCGAAGATAAACTTGGAGCCAGTGGGCAAAAGGAATCAAGCGAGACAGCAAACGAGATGGTTGCTGCTCGGCAGGAGTTTCAAACAGTAAAGCAACTCCGTCTGGACAAGATTCAAGAGCTCCAGAAACTTCGTGATAGCGGCGCTCGCCTGGATTCCGTCGAAGCCGAAGTGAAACAGCTGAGTATCAAGTCTACGTCTTTGAGGCAGCGTCTGGACAGTCTCCGGGACAAGCATACTTCTCAGTCGCGAACGATGGACACTGCCCGTCGTAGAGCACGTGACGAGGTTTTACGAGAGGCAGACGTTATCTGCAGCACACTTTCTGGGACAGGACACGAAAATCTCGAGCAGTATGAATTTGAAATGGTCATCATAGACGAAGCAGCGCAAGCTATCGAACTCAGCTCGTTAATACCGCTGAAATATAAGTGCAATCGTTGTGTTATGGTCGGCGATCCTCAACAACTCCCTCCAACCGTCATATCGATGGAAGTGAGTATAGCCTTTTCCAGCTAAAGAGGGGGATTCTCAACGGCATTATAGGCTTCGAAGTTTCAGTATAATCAATCTTTATTCGTTCGCCTTCAAAAGCAACGTCCGGACGCTGTTCATCTGCTCAGTATTCAGTACCGCATGCACCCTGAAATCAGTCAACTACCGAGCAAAATTTTCTACAGTGATCGATTGCAGGATGGTCCCAATATGGCAAAAAAGACAGCTCAGCCGTGGCATGCGCATTCCAAGTTCGGCACGTATCGTTTCTTTGATGTGAAGGGCCTTGAAGAATCGAGTGCGCGGTCGACGAAGAATAAAGTAGAAGCTCAGGTCGCTGTGGCATTGTTCAATCGCTTGAGGAAAGACTTTTCTTCGATCGATTTCAGTTCTCGTGTTGGCATAGTTTCAATGTATAGTGCGCAAATCAAAGAGTTGAAGACCGCCTTTGAACAAAGATTCGGTCGGGATGTCCTTAATCAAGTCGACTTTCGCACTGTGGATGGATTTCAGGGCCAAGAAAAGGACGTTATTATCCTTTCTTGTGTCAGAGCTAGCCCAGGCGTTATGAGCATCGGTCACGTCAAAGGTACGCTCGTTCACATTCTCAGCGTTGAACTATTCTCATTTGTTGAATGGCCAGATATCCGTCGAATGAACGTTGCTATTACTCGAGCAAAATCTTCCCTTTTCATTCTTGGAAATGCAGCAACGCTGGAACGTAGTAACGATACTTGGCGAGCCATTGTGGCGGATGCAAAATCCCGAAACTTCTTCACCGAGGTGCGAGCGATCATCTTCTCCTTCTAGCTTAAACTAATCTCGCACCTTTTTCTAAGGCGGACACCTCGTACTTTACGGTACCCGCCACTAGCACGACATCCCAGAGTCCTTCGCGGGTATCATCGGTACGGCCAAAATCCAAACAAATCAACCCTTCATTGTCTACGCCGATACACCCAGGTCTTTCTACCCCAAAGGAGTTGAAGGCCTCGGCTTCAAACGGTACACCAAAGCCGGCTCCTCCACCAAGGCCGCCAGTCACTGCACCCGAACCAATGGATATCGATGAACCCGCGTCGCCGTCCGTAGACAAGCAAAGCGGAAAAAGGAATCAAGATTCAGGTCTCGACTCGAAAACCGATTCATCGCCGTCCACAGATAAGCAAAACGGCAAGAAACGAGAAGATTCGGGTCTCGACTCGAAACCCGGTTCATCGCCGTCCACAGAGAAGCAAATTGGCAAAAGGAAACAAGAAGACTCGAATATCGATTCAAAACCTCCAATCGACGACAAGACTCAGCCATCCGCGAGCAATGCGCTTCCTCGGAAGCGACCTAAACAGGCGCCAACAATGTTCATACCTAAAAATAAAAATAAAGTACGTATTCTACACTTTCATGTCATTTCGCATCTCATAAATTTGGTATCCCAGCGTCCATAACGTAGAATTTTCTAGACTCAACTGCGGGCACACCCAGAACTGCCGTGCATCTCCCTGTTTATACTGTAATTAATTTTTGGCATTGCACATTACTGTATCCCTAGCATTGCATGTAATGTACTTTTACTAACGTACATAAAACCAGCTATTTTGCGAGCTCCGCCTTGATAGGTGGCAGCTCCCAACCTTCCGGTCCAAAATGTGGTGTAACCATCATTACTCCTGCGGTGTTCTTAATTGGTTTTGAGAAGGTACACAGAGAAGATTTTCCGAGAGTCGATAACCATACAGGATTGACAACCGTGAGACCTACAGACGTATACACAAGTCAGCAAAGGGAAGCCTTGACTAAAAGATGAAAAATGAAAAAAATTTCACCTTTAATCCAAACCTGACTCGTTCGCACGACCTCAGTGAATACGAGATGTTCCGGGGGAGAGACTTTGAACAGGATGGAAGAAGGATGAATGAAAACGTCTTCCGCAATTCCCAAGGCCCTGTACGCCACACCTTGAGCCGAAGCATACTGGACACCACCACCCGCAACATTTTTGTCCACTCGATCTTTTCGGACAGCCACTTGATCGATGAAAGCGGCTGTGAGGAGTTGCCTCAAGACTTTAATCTGGTGACAAATGGGCAGATAAGGCATCAAATCGAATCAAGCATGTATAGAATCTCTTGCTGACCTGCAGGTCACTTGGAGGGTTCAAATTTGGGACAAAACCAGCGTCTATGCCGGGAAAGTTGGTCTGAACGATATTGCTGATCTGCGCGCGCAATTTGTGTATTTCTTCCATGGCCTATATTGCTCTTTCATTCAGCAATGACTAGAGACACCTCATAAAACAAAGTGCGTACCTTTGGTCGCACGAATTGCTCTGCGCAGAAGGAAAGACCTCCACCGGCGTACTCGTAAGCGCCAACGACAGATAATATCCGGAAAACATCACTCGTGAAACCGCCCAGCGACGAATGAGTCTACGGAGAGAAGAACGTCAATTATAACGTCTACGTTGAGGAGAGAACCCGCTCACATGCTGAGAGGAGAAAAATTGTTTTCGACGAAGTCGACGGGCTTCTTTGGCGCGAACAGCGGCACTGGTAAGATGTTCCAATTCTTCCTCGTCCTTCTCCTCGTCGCTATCGGCAGAAGCTAATAAAGCTTCCTCGTGCAGAAACGGTTCTCCTACAGACAAGGCAGACACAATGGCAATCACATACGGTAGACACTTGTGTTGCTGACCACTGACAAGCATCCTGGAGAACCGCGGCGAAAGCGGGAACAATGACATGGTCTTACCCAGTTCAGTTATTTGACCATCCTTGGTCAGCGCACCGAGATGTTGAAGCACTTTTTCCGCCTTTTGCAGATTGACGCGGTCGGGCGGTGTGGGGAAGGGGAAATTGACGACGGCATCAATATGCATACCCTTCATCTGAAGCACAACGCCCTCGATAGGCATTCGGAGTATTTCAGGCTTGGAGAATGGGTCAAAGTGGTGCTCATAAAGGGCAGATGAAAAGAGGCGATAGCAATGGCCAGGCCCAGTACGTCCTGCACGTCCTGCACGCTGAGCAGCGGAGGCTTTGGATATCCATGATACTTGGAAGGCTTGTATGCCATTTGTAACATCGTATCGACGCTAGAAAGGTGTTCATGAGATGTGTGCAGATATGGCTGGTATGTTATCATTTACCTCCTTTGCTCGACCACAGTCGACTACGTATCGAATACCCGGAATTGTCAACGAGGTTTCCGCGACATTGGTTGCGACAACTACTAGCCGATGCCCTGCTGGAGGGGGTTGGAATACTCGCATCTGCTTATCGCTCGGTAGCAACGAGTACAAAGGGACCACATGCATCGGGGCTGTATCACCGCCCGTTAGCAGGCAGCAGCCAGATTTTAAAGAAAGAAAAAAGAACGTACTTTCGGACTCATCCACATCAATTCCGAGCTCTTCATTTAGCGCCTCTTCCTCGTCGCTATCCAGGGCATCAGGATCTTCCTCAATACTTCCATCGACATCATCCGCGACATCATCGATCTGCGTGTCACCCAAATCGACGTCCTCGGCTTCGATGTCCGCTGCATAGATACGCGGAGCCATTCAGACCATTGTATTACCCGATGGGGAAGAGTACGAACCCTGCGCGGCGCCCATCCTCTTGGCGGGATTTTGCCCCTCATTCGAAGTGTCATCCACACCGAAAATTCGACTCGCAGATCCAGCGCCTCTCTGACGTATTCTCTTCTCTATAGCCTTCTTTCCAAACCGTGCTTCCAACTTTCGGCAAACGCCCTGAATCTCGTTCTGACCCGTCAAAAAGATCAAGATTCCTCCGGCAGGTAAACGAGTGTGTATCTTGGTGGTCTTTTTTATGGCCTCGGTAATGTAATCCGACGCCGTGCGTCTATTGAAATGGATGGTAACTGGATGTTGTCTGGCAGCGACGTTGATAACGGGAGGTGGGGTTGGGAAAAGCGTCGTGTTGGAGGCAAAGTCGCTCACGCGAAGTGTAGCAGACATGATAATCAACCGAAGAAGCTAAGACGTGATTTAGAGATGACTGAAGGAATTCTGAAGGTGTCCTGCGTTACCTTGGCACCCTCTTTCCCTTCCTTCCATAGTTCTTCTCGCAACTTCAACACTCTACTCAACACACCGATAAGTATATCCGTGTTCATGCTCCGCTCGTGAGCTTCATCGATGATAATGACGGAATACTTTGTGAGTAAAAAGTCGGTGGCGAGCTCTCGAAGTAGAACGCCATCGGTCATGAATTTAATCGACGTTGTAGACGATACTGTTGCATCGTAACGAATCTGATATGATACTTTTGAGGAGTTTAGAGAGAGTTCCTGGGCAACGCGAGACGCCATTGACATGGCAGCTACACGTCGTGGCTGAGTTATTCCTATCATTCCCGGATTTTCTACACAGGCATTATAAGAAAGTGAGGTAAATTTCCAAAAATTTAGAACCTACCACTTCCGGGTGACCCAAAACCGGCTTCGTATAAAAACTGAGGTATCTGCGTTGTCTTTCCACTTCCAGTTTCACCACATATGACAACGATCGGATTAAGGAGGATGGCTTCCATTATAGGCTGCTCTTCGGCTACGACAGGAAGAAGCAATCTCGATTCCTGAACTTCATCTGGACGAGACACCGAGACAAACTTGCGTTTTGACGGAGATGCCTTTTCGGTGGGACTCGAAAGCAGCTGTTGGGCGAACGAGGTGGAAGGTAAGTTCAACTGTTCTCCAAGTGGTCCGCGCATCTCAGGAGGATGACTGGGATCGAGCTTTCGTTTTTTTGCCGGAGGAGGTTCAGAGATTGGGTCAGTGGGCGGTGGGGGAGAGTCGGAGGTTGATTTGGAGGTGGGGAGATAGCCTTTGGCGATATTGAGCTGCTGCGTGGCCCATTCCTTGAATCCAAGTTTTTTCTTTGGTTTCGAGTCTTCATCTTCTGCAGAAGATTCCTCATCCTCCTCATCCTCATCCTCCTCGTCCTCCTTATCCTCCTCGTCCTCCTCCTTTCCCTCCTCCTCTTCTATACCCTTCCATTCGTTCTCATCACTTCCTCGTTCCGAATCTCCGTCTCCGCCATTCTCTTGTTCTCTTTCATCCTCGGAAGAGTCGTATGCTGAATCTGAGCTATCAAAGGAAGTGTCGGATTCAGCGATTGCTGGTCGTGCCGTTTTGGTCTTCCAGCTTGAGAACGCAGTCTGAAAACGTAATATAAGAATGTCAAGTTATCACTTTGTTTTATGACGCGTACCTTTTTGTTCCTTTTACCTTGCCGTACTTTTGGAGCAACCACCGTTCCGTCTGGGTTACGCGCAAGTGCACCTCCAACGACGGGCTGCGGGGCAATAGGCTGCGGAGGAGGTTCAGACAATTCTACGGAAGGTTCGGCAATCGAATCAAGGTCATCTTGGTCATCGTCGGTGTCAGCTTCCACGACTTCAAAAAGACCATCATGGCGTTTCCGTTTTCCCGAACGACCGTCCAAAGCCCGGCGCACTTGCTTATCCTCCAGCTTGTCCAGCCTTTCCTGATGAGTGGTAGGCTTGCCTGTACCTAGAGTGGACGACGATTGAAAATGGATTGACGAAGGCAGTTGAGCTTGACTCTGGCTAGAGAATGTGAGCATTGTTCTACACAGACAGGAAAGATGCTGGCGTACGATAATTTTTCAAACAACTGAACCCTTTCTTCCTTTTTGAGCTTCTTATCCTGCAAGCAGAGTAAGAGACGGATTCTAAATGTCATACTTGAACGCATACAATGTACTTTTCCAATCTTTTCTTCTTCTTGCTTGTCCATTTTGACTCTGATTGGGAAATCAGCTAAGAAAATGTTTAGATTACCATAGTCAATAGCAAAAATAAGCCAACGGACTTCCTGCTTCAATCTTTCCTTCCTATCGAGTTCCTTTTCCTCCTTTGTTTTTGGTGTATGGAAGAGAGCATTTGGATTTTGGGATTCACCAGAGTCATCGGTTGGCCGAGTCTTCTTCTTTTTGTGTCCACCAGCACTAGATTGACGAGCTTTGGCGTTGTATCGCTGACGGGGAACGGGGCCCATTGAAAGGACAAGGAAAGCCAAAATTTTCGGGGAAGCGCTAAAGCTCCGGCCCGGGTAGCCGGAATAAGCACTCAGACTGACGCTCACTGTGGCCACAGCCTCCCTGACTGACTGACGGTCACCTTCCCATTGACACGTTCTGGCTCACTCATGTTGTGGGCTTGGCTATTCCCGGTCAATTAATTTGACCTTCAAATGAATTTCTCAGGACAATAAAACTGTTTTTACTAGCTGTACCTGATGGTTCGCCGCTGGTTCAAACGATGTATGCGCATTTTATTGGCAGTGTTTGAAAATTATATTATAGAAAACAAGTCCGCAAACCTCCGCAAACCTGTAGATGTTCGTCTTCATTTCAGCCTTCACATCACCCTGATAGCGGTGCGGGGTGGATGTGAACGCATGTGAAGATCACGCTCAGGAGGCCCCGTAAGATGGCTGCTGCTGTTGGTAACTCGGAAAGCCATGGAAATGTTGCTAGTTGCTGGATTTCTTTTACATCCAATGAAGACCTTCCGTATATAAATCGTCAACGCATTACTCCGTGCTATTTGACATATATCGGCTGTCCGGCCTTGTTCTTTTTTGTCCATTTCTCCTTTTACAGCTTCGGAGGTTGGGTTGTGGCTGTCATGACACCGGCAGTTACGGATCTTTTTGTTATTAGACACAAGGCCGTACAAAACATATATAAGGCACCGAGGTAGACCATCACAGTTTACCTCGGCTTCCAATTCCCATCTTCGAGCTTCCTCAGATACTGCATCCTACTCGAAGTTCCCCTTGGCTCCTTCATTGACACTTGTAGTTGATCTCCACTAGCTGTCAAAGAGGCCCTTTGGAGACTCGGAGTCTCCTTTCTCGGATCGGCTGAGGAACATACATCATTCCTCGTCATATCCCCTCTTCATCGAGTCGGTGTCACCTATTAAAGCTTCTGTTGTCAACAGTCAACCAAGCCATTCAAGAACCTCGATGAAGTTCCTTTTCATTGCGATCGCCTGCTTGTGCAGCTCGACATATGCAGCCTATCTCTCTTTTGACGACCATTCAAAGCCTTGGACAGGCTTTGAAGAGGGTGTTCTTTTACCCCCTCCCATTGATGACCTCGACTCGCAATATCTTTGCGATGTCATGATCGGCGACGAAGCTTTTCAGATTTCCGTCCATTCAACGAGGTACGTTCGTGGCGACTCGCATCTATCCAGCTCAATATTCTGACATTCTTCTTTTCGTTCAGTCCAGATGAATGGATACCCGCTTATGTGAACGAGAGACATCTTACTCAAGGTACGTCTCCCTTAATATCAGTTACCTTGTCTACGTTTGTTCATTACCCCTCACAACAGAATACGTTACCCTCATAAATCAACACCTCAGAATGAACATTGGACGATCATCAGGTCCTCCGACAACTACATCTCACCGTGTCCATTCCTCTCCCCTTGCCCACTCCCCGTTGAATCCAACTTCCCCGACAATATCATGTAAACGTCCCACTCAGTCTACCTCCATCTTTCATCGAAAGATAGGATTCATGCATGTTATCGATCTTCTCAGCATTCTTGGTGTCGGTTTCGTCGCCGCTGCCGCGTCAGGTGTGGCAGCCCTGTTACGGCGACATGATCACCACCACCATCATCACCCCGTCATCGTTGCGCCTGTTCCCCGACGTCCCCGACTGGATCATTTCCTCGAACGACCATCAACAGAGAACAGCGACGACACAGAATACGCTTTCAACTACATCAAGAGTAAACTTGGGTAGACGGGAGACGTGTTGTCATGTGCTTGTAATGTTACGTTTTTTTATTTGGGGGGTATATTCGTGTGTAGAGTTGAGCTCTGTAACCTTTGCTATCTGTACATTATAACTGTATCTGTACTGCCACAATAACAGGAGGCTTTTCATTATTGACCCATGATCAAGATACGGATGCAGAATGAATATTGTGCCTTGTGGATGTGCCTATTCTTATTGTGCTAAAAATGGTACGTCGTCTCCGTCCAACAAATTCGGACATGCACTCACACTATAGAGCACTTATTACAGCAATTCCAACAAAAACAAAGTCCACCGACGCGTAATCTACGCGGTGCGGCTTTAATTTGCACTGGAGCAACCTTCATCTCCAGGTTCCAAGTTAATGCGACACTTACTCATGTCATTCAAGTGTACGGGGATAGTTACCGGCATCAATACGACGACAGTCTGAAAACCCATCCACATCGCTAGGGTATTCACTGAATATACCCTATCGCCCCAACGAGAACGGAGCGTCTGACAAACTTTCGGCCTTCTGCAAGCAATAACGGGAGTGATATAATGCAACTCAATGAGAAACTACTGATGGAGACGGCGACGAAAGAGTTGAAAAGCTATTGTGTATCCAAGATAGATACTCGAGTACATCCGAGGAGGAGCTGGGCGACAGCGGAAAGGAAAAGAACGCATAAATTGGGGCATCCGACTGTCATCCATGACCGGAGCTAGAGAAAATGCGACGGTAGGGATTGGAATTGGTTTGTCCCGCGCCCGGTGCAGAATAAGTCATGAACGTGCCGATGCCCCGTTGTCATTTGGTGGGGGCGTTTCAGTGCTATTTTAAATGAGAATCGCTTCGTAAAAACCGTACCGTGCTGAATTCTCTAGCTCGCGAGCTCATTGTCATGGTTGCCCGTGAGAGCTTGATAACAAAATAAAAAATTTCAGCCGTACATGAATTAGGCAAGGGCGGCAGGAAGAACATTGACCTCTGCAAAGATCCGCAAGGTGCGGCCGCCAACTAATTAGTTCGTAATTTATGAGGGAGAGGTACGCCTGTAGGGAGGGATAGTGTATTTAATCAGAGGAAACGAAAGCTCATAGTTTGCGACACAGAAGATTATACATTCCCTTTGGAGCGGAGATACGACGATAGCATGAATGATTATGGTAGCATATATGAAGAACCCTGTACTTTGGGAGCATACCGCTGGAGTACTGTGGCGTGAACAAGTCTTCGGAGACTCGGCTCGGAACAGCCGGCCAGTTCGGACCCAAGCGCTACTGGGTACTTGACTTGAAACGCTCACTTTGAAAGCTATAATATGAACGCACTCACTTACATTGACCCTCCAAACCAAAATCTAGTCAGTTGTCAAACAAATTCAACTCTTTTCAATCTTTGACTGACAGATTGGCTTAGGTCTGTTGTATATGTAGGTACGCAATGTCCTTGATACATCCTTTTTGTCCTCAAATCAATCAATACTAGAAACCCTTTCTTGGATCCCTGTACCAATCGAACTTGCTCTCATACCTTTTGTCGCGCATGTATTCTTCAGTCTCTTTCACATTCCCAACAATGTCCTATAGACCGATCTCCACTCCGCATCGAAGACATTCATTCAGCAGACCCCATCGTTCGCTCTGTATGAATTTTGTTTTTAGTCACATCTATCTGTTTATCTCATTAAGCGCACAGTTGGTGGATGAACTTTTGGTCAAATGTCCCAACGAAGCTTCTGGCTGTTCTTATACCTGCCAACGACAACTAGTTGAGGCGCATATCAAGATGGATTGTCAGTATACCCTGGTTCCGTGTCCAAAGGGTTCTTGTGAGCAGGAAGTGTTTAGGAAGGACAGTGAGGGACATATCTGTGCCCATACTCAGGTTGAATGTGAAGATTGTGACGAGTCCATCAAATATAGCGAACTAGAGGTACGTCCGCCATCCGCCGTTCAGTCGCCATATGGAATGCCTAAGATCCGAAACAATTACTTAGGCCCATTCCTCTGTCTGTCCAAAGAAATTCTTTCGTTGCGAGGACTGCGAATCTGAACAACCCCGCTCTTCGCGTACGGCACATGCTTCTTCCTGCTACGCTGCCAAAGTAGGCTGCACCCATGAACCTCACGGATGTCCCTGGAGAGGGAGGCGTAAGGATCTCCCGTCCCATATCTCGTCATGTCCGTATGAAGCGATCAAGGGGTTTTTCGCTCTCCAAGAGGCTCAGAAAGTTGCACTGAACGATGAGAACACCCTTCTCAAACAAAGAATCGGCACTCTCGAAAGCCAGTTGCGGGTCGCCCAGTTTGAATTGCGTTGTGCTCAGAGCGCTTTGGGACCTTGGTTCCGAAACTCTAGATCTCGTTCTACCTCTCTCGTCTCTCCTTCCCCTCCATCTCAGCTTCCAATGCAGCTACGTCCAAACCCAGCGTCCACCTCCCATTCCTCTGTTTCACCCCCCGATCCATCTTCCATAACACAATACTTTCCGGACTTCTCTGCGGACGATAGATTTGAACCTGGCTTCTCTCGCCATTCCGAGGAAGAACACTGGCCCCAACCCTTCGAGTCCGACAGACCTGATTTTTCTTCCAGACACGCACATCGTGCCTCCTTCAGCGGCGTACCAAATCAATCCTGGCAAGGTGCAGGCTATCTTCCAACGAATAGCGCGCGATCGCACCAGAACGTTATTGCCCCATTGAACCTGAATACTTCACTCGAAGGCAGTTTGGAGGGTTTACGGGAGTCCATCGTTGCGCTATCTACGTCGCTGGACTCGCTCGGACGGAGAAGCGATATCGCGTTGACGAATGAGACTTTGAGACTTAATGAGGAGATCATGTCGCTGAGGGCTACATTGCATGGGCTGCGGATGCAGGTTTGTCGTTTTCCTTCATTTTGCGCGACGAAATATTAATTGGTGGGATTTATTTTTACTTAGGTGCATACCATCATGATGGATCGTAACGCCCAAGTGACGGGACGAGGGCAGGGAATGGACCCGTTGTTTATGCCAGGCGATGGTCATTGGATGAATATGAATATGAATGCAGGTTTGGGCCGTATGCAGAATGCTCCACCTAATTCGATAACGAAGCTGTAGTTTCGCGACTTGAGGTCGTGTTCGAGATTCAGGATTTTTTGTAACTTTATACATGTATTTCTATTTGGACGGAACGTATACTCGTAGAGTATGTACATGATTAGATGAGGGAGAAAACTAGGAATCGTATTTGTACAAGTACATTAGTGGATGTTACATTATCTAAAAATCGGGGGATTCAGAGACAAAAAGTATACGGAACCCAATTACTACGATTGCTTTGTCCGAAAAGAAGCTATATACACCTTATACGCCGACCACAACTCATCTTGATGAGCCTTCTCCAACACCTGATCCTGTTCATCGAGCGCCTCTTCTTCTTCCAGTTCTTTTAAGAGCATTTCCTCGTCCGCCTCAGTCGGAAGCAACGATTCTTGACTGTCTGTAGATGGCTGAACCATCAAATCCTTCGAGAGACGGATAGCGGAAGGATTTGACCCAAGGAACACATCGCGCTCAGGGACGGTCGACAAATCTTCGTCAACGGGAGTGTCGGGTTCATTGGCATTGTCTTCGTTTGAGCCACCTTGATCCTCGTTGTCTCCCGGAGTTTCGTCACCGTGCGTGCTACTGTCATCCTCACAAAGATGCTCGAATACTTGAGCTTTGGACGTCACATATCCAAGCGTTGTTAGCGCTCTTTCGACATGATCACTTGATATCTGTGTTTATAGTAGGTTAGAAAATAATGTTGAACATAATTTAGAGAAATTAATACATCGTCGATGGGAAGGCGCCAGACTTTGCTCTGAGCCTTCAATTGTACCTCCTGTTCCCGTAGAACGATGGAACGATGAACAACCCGGGTGACAAAGTCCGTTAGAGTCAGGGTGAGCAGGCGAATCACGTTGGATGAGATAGAAGTGATTGTGGATGGAGAGTATGCTTCTTGATATAAACTGGAAGAGTGCCTTGAGAATAATGTAAGATTGTGAAAGGTCAGCATTGACTCACGCCAAAAGTCGTCCCAACGACGCTAGATGGAATAGGTTGAGATTTTCATCGGCAAGTGTCGCAGAGTCGATTTCCAGCTGATTGAAAGTTTCTAACGCTTGCTGCTCCTTGGTCATTCCACGCCTCCGCTTCCGCTTCCTCCTGCCACCGTGACCTTCGTCCTGCGACTCCTCCTCTCCTGCGCTTTCAGAGTCCTCTGTGTCAGCATCCGAAGTAGGTTCAGCCGGTTTCTCGGTTGAAGGACTGGGCGAAGCACGGTGTGCTACACTGCCTTCTCCAGGTGTCTTTTTAGGCCGTCCACGTTGAAGTTTGAGAGTATCAGCATCGAACTGTTTACCGGAAGCCTCTGCACGCTTTCGTCGCATGTACAGCCGTTTTTGCAGACGACGGCGTTCGGCAGGAGTAAGGTCAGAAGTCGTCTCAGGCTCGGGCCTAGATTCAGCCTCCGCAGGAGCAAGCGATGTGGGGTTTTCGGTTGAATCTTGGTCGTTCTGAAGCAGTCTATCCATAGCCTTCAGATGGGCAAAAGACAGAGCTTTCAGAGCCTCTTGACGCCTAGTAGACAAATCTAATTCTTCTAGTTCACCATCAACAGCAGCCTCATGCCTCCAGGCAAGCTCAAGGTCCCGGAAAAACGTGGCCTGGTCCTCTTCAACCTCCAGCCAGTCGTCCGACACTTGCATAGCAATGTCGAGAGTGGATCTAAGCGATGATGCCTCTGTTTGAGGAATTTCTTTCGCTGCTTCTTCGAGTACTGTAAGATACGCGCATACTTGTGCGATATTCTTGGACCCGACGCATTCTGCAATTAGGTCTGGACGTAGAGATGAATGAGAGCTGAGTGCGGCAAAAAATCGATCTTGTTCTTCTGCGGACCAGTCTTCTTCCGCTACATCGTCCTGGGCAGACTGGTCAATGTCAGCTTCGGAGAAAGCGGACCTTAGTAGTTCTAGATGTTCTCGTGGAACATGAACATGCTCCTCGTCGACCTCCATTCCAGGCGAACATAGAGACTTTAGAGTACTGGCTGAAGGGTTGAAATTCGTGGGCGCTTGTCTAAGCGCTGCCGGCGTCCCTTCTTTCCTCCTAACTTCCATGTTCAAAAATTCAAGTGTTCCAACAACTTGTACTAATCCTGGATCATTTACACTTTATTCTATTGTATGGGACCGGCTCGCGATAGCACAGCGAAATTACTCTATGAAAAGGACCAGGAGGTGTGTCGGCAGCAGCATTTATTAGAAGTGTAGCGCATACAAGCTGAAAGCTGCTCTTAGATCTCCGCCCTCAAATTGCAGCTGAAGGCTCACGCGGCTCAAACTGCTCTCATTCAGAATCGCCTCCTTGTAACGCAGAGCGCACTTGATGCTCTGCAAACCACTCACGATGAAGAACTCAGAGCCGCACAAACGACCGCGAACAGATTGCGGAAAAGGCTCAATGCTTCTTATGAACATGTAAAGTTGTGTGAAGAACAAAAAGACGATTTGCGTGATGCTGTCTCGTCATTCCTACAGAGAGGTATGTGGTCAGGAGCCGAAGGACGCGCTCTTTGTTTCTTTGTGATACTCATTTCAGAATCGCGTTCCGCTCTGTAGTAGAGGAACCTCGTAATATCTGGCCGCAATCGCAACTCCATATCTCCAGTCTACTTGGTCCGTCCTATACTTACACATACCTCGTCTGACCGTGAGCTGAGGTTACGTCTATTACCAGAACCACTTGATCCCAAACTACTTATGCATCGTAACCAAGATGTTCCGGCAGAGTATGGGGATGATCTGATGAGCCGCGCTTCCTCAATGATAGAGACGCTGGTGTGTGAAAGGGATCTAGCACGAGAAGCCTATCGTTCACTTTATAAGGATGCTAAAATGCAAATAGCAGCCCTTGAAGCAGAACTTGCGCATCGTGATTACGAGCTAGAGAAATGCCTGATGCACCATGTAGACCGCCGAAATGACCAAGGGAAAGCACCCACTCGAAATCATCTAAAGCCTTTCACTCCACTGGATCCTGAGACAGTCAAGAAAGTGCTACAAGAGACGTCGATTCGCCATAAAATACTCGAGCTGGGAAACGAAAAGTTGGAAAAACGTGTGAGTTTCTTTTTGCATTGTACTCTTTTCCCTGTCTTTACTCTGCGTATAGCTTAGAGAGTTCAGACGCAATGCAGAGACACGGGCGAATCGCCAGAGGCCATCTGATGCAACGAATCTGGACGACTCGGACCTCACTGTGCGGATGCCCGACGGTGGTGGGTCCAATAAAAATGGCCCATCGTCTGGTTTAATCACTCAAGTGGATAGAGAGATCAAAGAATTGGGCTTTAAGGTTCAAGCATTTGCGTCTGAGCGGGACCGTTTGTTAAAATTAATTGCCGAACGCGGCACCTCCGATTCTGAGAACCCCGAAGTCAACAGGTATACCCTCGCTCTTTTACTGATCCCCCATTCTAACAAACATCTGTAGCACGGAACTGGTTTCTGTGGAAGCATCGGTCTTCCCTACCGAACGATCCGAGTTAGCGAGCGCATATGAAGCTAGTCTGCAGCGAGAGAAAGCTCTCACCGACAAGAACGTGAGGCTTCTCGATATGTTGCGCCAGTCACATAGCTCAGATCACAGTGAAATACATCGTCCCGTTCTCGAACCCAAGGCAGCACACGTAGAGCTTCTCGAGGCGGAAGAGGGCGAAGTGTCCATGGAGCTCGCCACACCCCTCCTACCAACAACCTTCATTTCCCCTGAAAAATCTCATCGCTCCAGCGCACCGGGCACTCCGAAGCGCGCGGACCATTCCAGTCCACTGCGAAGACCGTTTGGTTCCAGTCTCTTCGCTCAAGCACCTTCGTCTCCGCGTATAGAGCAATCATTGATATCTGTAGAAGGGGTTGGTACACCAGAAAGAGATGAACCCGGGCAGCCGGATGCTGAAGGACATTTTGATCTCGACACGGCTGATCTCGAAAGGCTGGTCGGCGAACTTGATTCCGCGGGCCAACAGGTAGCTGAAAGCGAGAAGGCGATAAATGACTTGGCGGATCTCATAGTCGATCTCGAACGGACTAATCTCAAAAAATCTGAAATTTGATGTCTTTTTGATTTCTTTCTGCTTCGTATCTTGTACGCTGCTCGCTCATGTTGTATTCGAGTCGCTTGCTTGTTTAATTTGTCTAGATGCTATCGTTTGACGTACTTGTATTTTTCGACTGTATATATATATATCCTTGTACTATATATTCTGTATGTACTTACTTGATTTGTGTTTCCTATCATATGTACTTATAGCGATTGTAATATTCTTAAACTTTTCTTATTTTAATGGCGAAACGGTGCTTGAAGTGAATAATGAATTGCAACGCGTTTTTTGTAATTGAAACCTCGCGTGGAAGTGAATCCATATTAAGTAATGGTCAAAGCAAGAATACGATCAAGGCACAAGCTTTGACCAGCTTTGATCAGCTTTGACCCAACTTTGACCTAACTTTGACCTTCAGCATCATATGCATGAGGTTACCAGATTCCAACGTGACGAACCCAGGTATTCCGTAGCGAATAAGTATTCTGAGAGCGTGGGGGATGGTCTTTGGTTGGACCCGTATGATCAGGGGTAAACTCGCCCAACCTATTTAACGGACGAAGGAAGGTTCTTTCTCTTTCCCAACAATGTTATCTGTATCCTTTTCCTCCCCAAATTTTACTGAACCTGCGCGAGCACGTTCGTCAAAGGCGGAACACAAATCCTCGAATCCATTCATGCCTATTCGAAATCTTTTCCAATCTGGGCGAGACTTTTTAAAGTTTTCCCCTACTTCTTCCGCCAAGGGCGCCATTGCTCTCGGAAAACGTCAAAGAAGCCTATCGAACGAGAGCGAAAAATCCCACTCAAATGCTTCTACGCCAAGCCCGCGCTCTGCAGCGCCATCTGAAAAGCCAATTCCCTCCAGTCCACCTTCCAGTTCTTCCGTCGCCCAGCCCAGTTCATCTCCTTCGATCGTGTCATCTCCGCCTCCCGGAACACAGCGACCCGTAGTTCCTCAGCCCCCTCCTACACCCACGCGCTACCGCCGACGCGTTGCCATTCAAAATCTGGACGAAACCCACAACGCTATAGTCATTACTGCCCTTGAAGAAATTCCATTCTGCTGCCACGAAGACTTACTAACAATGTCTCGCGAGCAGCTCATAACTGTCGCACGCTCGCTCAATGCGAAATTACCCAAAGTGTTACAAATCGACATTTCAGATCGACGTACGGACGTGTTCATACGAAAGAACATCGAAGTCCTGGTCGGGATCAGCAAGCCTCCGGGTCCTACATCATCTGGTAACCCTCCAGGTGCACCAAAAGCTATCAAATCGAGAAAGGTACATACTGCGTGTACTGTCGTAGAGGAGCGACATGCGGTAAGGAAGGAACGGGTAGAAGCAGGAAAAAGTCGAAATATCCGAAACAGCGATGTGGGCGTGGATGACCTCAATCCCCGCGCTAGACTGCCATTTAGTCCTGGTATCATGTCTAGTCCCCTAGCGAAACGCGCTGTGATTAGATCGTCTGGAACGGCAAGGACAAGTGATCTAGGTCTCCTCGCTAGTGTCGGTACGCCAAAGCTGACGCGATTAGAAGAGGAAGACGAACTGTCTTCCGGTGGTGGAGTAGGCAAGAATGTCGAGAAAGCGCGAGCGAAAAAAAGGCGGAAATTTTCTGGTAGTGATTCAATTCGAGGGGGATTCCGCAACTGGTCTGGGTCATTTCCCGGGAAGAGAAAGTACCCGAACCTAGCTTCCAACTCTTTCGACTCGGGCTCTACTGCCATGGACGTCGACGGTGACATTTAAATGGAGCGCAGCATAACTGACGCCGCAGACTCCTCTCCCTCTCAAAATAAAAACCACCACCTGAAATCGGTTCCTTCAATTATAACTCCCACTCATCGCTCCTCCCACTCGTCGCGACTCTACAATCACCCATTTCGTAGCTGTAACAGTTTGAGCCCAAGTTCCAAGAGGCGACCCAAGAGTCCTGAGGTGCAATCGCATTTGCCGGATGCACTACAGAAACTCGGTCTAGGAAGGAACGCGAATTTCATGAGTCTTGGGTGCTCGATTAGTCCAAATAGGTCCTCTAGTCTGGACCAATAATTTCCGGGTCCTTCGATTACTGTTACTGAACGTTGTACATAGATATAACAGGACTATCATTTATCAGACAAGATTTGGGCGGGTTTCTGTATTATCTTATAGTATGAGGGTGTAACTTGATTTTTTTTTTTTCTTTGACTGGGCGCGAAAACGAGAGCGTTGAAGTGCTATGAGTTATTTAATTTCTATCACCTTTCTTAAGTCATTTTCCATTGTTGGAGAGTCCGAGAACGATTTGCAATCGGCACACTCGCGGATGTTTTTTTTATTTTTGCTTCAGGGTTTAATATTTATTTACAATTTCAGTGATATGCGCAGTCGCATAGTTAAGATATTTGTCTATATAAACCAGGTTGTATGTACGTAGATGCTCACCTCTCTATTCGTCCGTCGTTAATGCGAGGGTAATTGGACTCTTTTGTTCATCGATATCCTTAGGCTCCAGATTTCTTCTCCGACAATCATTGGGTTCGGAAAGCGCCTGGTGGCTTTCAGAATCAGAAAATACTTTGAGCGCTGGGCTTATTTCTTATGACTACACCGGATAACCTCCTTCGTACTCTCAGTATGGCTATCTCTGCTGTAAATCATTGACCTGCTTGAGGGGCACATTAAACTTTTGGCTGCCTACTCCCATCCCATCATATGCAAATTAAACTTACCTGGACTTTTCTGATGCAACAGCACTTGCAATCAGATCCTATCCGCATTTGCAGGGATACAAGGCTGCAGCGTACAACTATCTTTGTACTCTTATTATGCCTCTCTTCAAGTGCATGAAATTGTTACCTCCTGGCCAAGGATTCAAGTAGGCAATGGGGTCAAAGGCTCCATTGACTTTGATTGCTCACTATCGGAGATGGGTGATGAAAGCAGTAAATGGAAAGAGAGATTGTTCAACAATGTTCATGTACTTCAACAATGGTGCATAACAAATGTATGTGCATAGTGGTGCGTATTAATCAGTGGGTACAGTAAGCTCCGGACTCGTACATGCCATGCGCGATGGCCCACAACCCACAAGTGCTGACTTGCAAGTTGGGGATTTCGAAAAGCAGCCCGACCCACCTGCGCGAAGAGGTCCTGGGAAAAAAAGCTGGCAGACCTTTTTTTCCTCCAATAAGTAACTCTTACTTCCGGTTTCCAGGCATCTAGTGCTCTTGCTTTAGTCACCGAACTCTTCGAAAGGACTACTTTTAGGCTTTTCTGGGGAGGTGACAAAAAACCCATTGAACGTTATCATCATACTCCATCCAGCCACAACATCTGAAGCCACAACTTTTGAAGCTGTACAGAGAATGGTGCCTGCGCAGGCAAGTTCGGATTTACACGATAGGCAGCACACTTGGCCACGTGAGTGGTCCTGTCATGCTACAGGTTAAACTTGTAACGGAAAGTGTAACCTTCGCTGCAACCTTTGCTCTTCTTCTAATAGCAATATACGTAACGAAAAGCTGTTTGCAAGTGGCTTGATGTGGACCTCGTCTCCCCTCCTCTATATAAGTCGAGATTCAGCCATGTCCGTTACAAACCGGTATCTTTCAGTTCCTCCTCTCTCAACCTGAGTTCCTCCATGGCGTTCAAACCGCACCAATTTCTCTTTCTTTTAACGTTTTTCGAGTATATTTCTCTATTCGGCCTCCGTGCCAGAGCATATCATGCCCTTAGGGGCCTGATTATCGACAATATACTCATCGTGTGGCTCCCCATTTCCATCTGGATGTCATTTTGCGTGCTCGGTCAATGCATCACGGAGATCCAGACTTCGTCCACTTCACTTCCCCTTCGTCGTCCTGTCCAAGAGGATTTGGGTATGGAAGAGGTGGCAGAGAATCTGAAGTCATACATTGTCCTGATCGCGTTTGCGCATACCTGGCTTACATTTCTTCACCTGTTTACTGGTAAGCTCCGCTCGTCATTGAATAGCATCAGGACATTCTTATGTTTCATTCACTCTAGTCGTCGAAGGCGATACCGTGACGTCTAATAATGCATATGTTCCGATGTTATTTACCTGGACTGATATCGTGATGCTCTTGTTCGCAACCATGATCCTGATCATCGGGTTTGGAAAGTGTCTGGTGGCTTTCAGAATCAGGAAAGATTTTGAGCACTGGGGTTATTTCTTTTACCTGCACCGGATCACATCCTTCATACTCTCAGCATGGCTGTCTCTGCTGTGGATTATTGACTTACTTGAAGGTCGCATTGAGGTCTCTAGAAGATGAAGGGAGGCAAATCATTCCGAGTCCTGGCTCTCCAAGTAGGTCTTTTGGCGCTGAATAATTTCTGTATACATCTATTTCTGTTGCTGGGCCTTGCACATGAATCCTGTAGCACTCTGCGGACGAAATTCTCGCAGGCTTTTGTATTACCTTAGACTATGGGTTTTATCAAATCTTTTTCCTGAATCTTTTGATGCTTGAACGCAAAGGCGATGACGCGAAATTGTTATTTGACACCTGAAAAGAGCTGAGCAAGTTTATTAATTCATGGATACCTGATTATATGATAATTTAACAACTAAAATAGAGACGTCTTAAAGCGTAAGTAGTTTCAACTCCTACAAACAACGAATTCAGCGGAATGGAAATGAATTCGAATAGTCGCAGTTTTACCACCACTGCCATTCCTTCGCTCGCTTTTCCAGCTTCTCAAGAGAGTCATTAGAGGGTGGAGGTCTAGACCAACGTTGCTCCTGTTTACCCCCAGAAATCGGCTGCTTACGACGTTGTTCAGTACCACTCCTGGAATGAGCAGGTTTTCGTGACACATTAATACTGGGCCACTGGACAACATCACGCTGTATTTGCAGAGAATTCTCCGTCCCGGAGATAATACCACAGCCAAGACACCAGTCACCGTCCCAAAGAGCAGCAACTTGCCCCGGGGATACACCGCGCAGAGGGTCGTCGCTAATAATTTCAATCGTTCCATCGCGAGAACTAGGAACACTATGAACAAAAGGAATCACGCAAGGGAAGTAGGACGTACACTTTGACTGTGCAAGGTTGATTTTCCATTCGGTGCCGCACTTTGACTGCAGCACGGAACCCTTCCGGATCCATTATACCAGGGGGAGGCGAGTCGCTCCATATCCATTTCCAATCTTTGCATATCACACGGTGTAGAAGGAGAGCTTGGTGATTGCTGGACGGAACAAATGAGCTTGACTCGGGCTACAAATCTAGAAATTCAAGCGTCCTACCTCCCAGGTACGACGTAGATAGTATTCTCGATGGGATCCTTATGGGCGACAAAGGTCTTAAATGGCTGGCCCGCAATTTTGGCCTTCTCGCCGATCGTATATGTCCAGAGGCCTTGGTGCTCTCCAATAACATTTCCAGTCGTATAGTCAACAATTGGTCCGGGATTTGAGGGAATGTAAGAGTCTGTCGCACAAAAAAAAGGGTTGAGAACACCTCCACATTGAATATCGACAAGGGCTCACTTAGGAACTTGCTGAATTTGCCTTTTTCACCGACGAAACAAAGGCCCATGCTCTCCGGTCGTTCTGCTGTCTCCAGTTGATACGATCTTGCCAGTTCCCGAACTTGAACTTTGGTAAGATCTCCGAGGGGGAAGAGTGCACGAGCAAGTCCTTGCTCTGATATCGAGGAAAGATAATAAGATTGATCTTTGATTTGATCTTTCGCGGAAAGAAGTTGGGGACGACCGTCTGAAGACCATGCCTTTCTCGCATAGTGTCCTGTCGTACAATTAGAAGAATGAAATAGGACAGCGACTAGACATACCTGTAGCAAACCATGAATTTCCAGTGGAAGGATCGACCGGTAGATGCTCAAGTAAAGCGCCAAACTTGATTTCTCTGTTACACCAAACGTCTGGATTCGGTGTCAACCCGCTTTCCCAAACATCCAAGGCTGGTTGGAATATTCTGTTCCAGTATTCTCGAGAGAGGTCAATCTGGCTAAAATGAATGGGGCAGAGTAACAAGACGAGCAAAAAGGTGGCTTACCATGGAGCAAGGAATTCCTAAAGACCTGCAAACCCGCTGCACATCTTCCCAGTCTTTCTCCCATTCGCAGCCCTTGTCAGTTCCTGATTCGTCTCTTGTATCCCAGTTGCGCATGAAAATTGCAGATAAGTCATAGTCCTATAGAAATGATCAGAAAAATAGATAGTGGAAATCACGGTTACGGGCCTGATTTGCCAGTAGTCTCGTGGCGACGGATGAATCTACCCCTCCGGACATACCGACCACGACTATAATAGATATTAGATATCTTTTACTGAGCAAATGAAGATTATACAGACCTTTATCACCGAGTCTTGGAGTTGTATGAGCATAGGACGAGTATGAACGAGAAATAAATCTTTTGAAAGCTGGTCGAGCCCAGACAGCCATGGTTATTGGATCGGAAATGGGACAGGTATGATCACGTGATCATTCACGACAAAGTTAGACGCCCGACTCTGTTTACTCTCACTCACTGCAGATCACCACAGCATTCATGCCAGAAGCTCGACCGCGTCAGAGCAGTCTCGGTGCTCGCCGTCGTCAACCAAAGGCCCATATTCCGTACAGAGGCGACAACAATGTCACCAAGAAGACTGGCATCAAAGTCGCGCATAACCCAGGCTCAGACGGTTTCGAGCCGTATGAGCAGTTTGCTCAGCAGGCCGATAAATTGACACCTTATCATGTTAAGGGCAGAGCGAAGAACGCCTCACAAGACCCAGATTCTGAAGACGACGAAGACGGTGAACTCCCTATGGATATCGACAGTGCGTGCTGAAACTTATCACCGAATCATCATTCACTCAGTTATGATAACTAGGCCCCATTCACTATATCGCCAATTCTAGACAGCCAACCTCTCCAGTATCCCGTGTAGGCCAAGTGTCAAGGCCAGTGGCGCGAAATTCCTCGAATCAATTCGCCGACTTGCCATCCCCTCACGCTCGCTCACCCAATAAATCTCGCTCAAGTCTATCTCGTTTGTCTCGATCATATGTATACGGCGATGACGACCCAATATCCTCCCATACGCGCAGAACAAGTGGTTATGAGGATATGTCGATTGACACCGGTTTTCAAGAGCTCTCTCCACATCGTAGCTTCACGGAGCTAGATCAGGATGGCATGGATGATGATGATCTAGGAGGTATGGATGAACCCGATGAACCACCTATACCATCTCCGAAGCAGTCTAAAGGAAAGGGCAAAAGTTCTACGGTCGAACGAGCAGACGATATGGATGAACCACCTGTGCCATCGCCGAAACGGAGGAAGGGAAAGAATTCCAGGACAGAGCGAGAACCTTCGCCTGCAGAATTACCGCCGCGGACTCAAACTCCGGAAGTGCCAGACGATATTGAGCATCCCGAAGAGGTTTATGAGGACCCAGTTAATGATTCTGGAGAAGAGGAAGAAGAGCCGCCAATCCCATCAAAAAAGGCCAAGCTTGACAAAGGAAAGGAAAAGATGAAAACGAGAGGGCAGTCAAAGAAAAAGGAGAATCATTTTCGCGAAGGTACGCTGCGCGCTTAATTTTGGGCTCCCTTCTCATGTAGCTCCAGGTGTACGTCGTAGTCAGCGCAGACCTATCAAACCGCTCGAATGGTGGAGAAACGAAAAGTATGTTTACGAGCGTCCCACCCATGGTGATATTCTCGTACCTCACATCAAGGAGATTCTCCGAATACCTGAGGAGCCTAAAGAGCCTCTGGGAAAGCATGCTATCAAACGGAAACGCGGGAGAAGTCGAAGTAAAACCGTTGCACCTCCAGGGAACCCAGAAGAAGGCTGGGACGACGATACTCCAGCGATAAGTGTCGTGCTTGATTGGAAGTCAAAGGAACCTCTTCCGAAACGTGCGTCGTGTCTTGATGTCATTCCGGTTCCTTCTCATCGTGATCCTAGGCATAACTTGTCTCGCCAAGAACGTCAATCCCCAGCCTGCAGCCAATAACGAATGGTTCTTCCAGCGAATATTTGGTGATGACTCTTTTATCGCCGCAGGTCAGCTTATCATACCTGTGCACGGAAGGAAACCCACCAAGACGACAAAGGATAATACATATGTGTGTGTTTTTTGACATTCATAAATGTCAAGTTTGACCCTTTTGCCCAGATTTTTTACGTTCTCGAAGGTGCCATCAACCTCAAAGTTTACGAGACGAGTATGATTTTATGCACCGGTGCCATGTTTATGATTCCTCGAGGTACTAGTCGCGCCTATCGACATCTCGGCTCCGTCATTAACTTTCTTCGTAGGCAACACTTATTTTATTGAGAACATCGGTGATCGAGACGCGAAGCTGTTCTTTACTCAGGCTCGCAAGGAAGATGCTGCTGAAGGATCAGTTTCACCACGTAAATCAGTAACTCGCCCTCGGTCTACCAGTGCTGCGGGCACGTCGAAGGATGCAACAACCACGAAGAGAGCCAACACAACCGGAGTGTAAATATGTACATTGTGTTAATGTATGCGGAAGATTTACTTTTTCACGTCTCACGTCTCGCTTTGTATCAACATCGGTGTAAGAAATTAGCTTTATCAGCTACTATTGATTACCCTACCCAGAGTTCTCAGCTCGATTGACATCCGCCTATTTGAAGCAGAAACTTGTGCCCGACAATAAGTATAACTTCATTTTACTACTACTTGAAGAAGCTCTAGAAATACAGTTAATGTGAATAATGTTACAGTGATAAAGATTAAGTATTCGAAATGGGCGGCAAAACAGAGTTTCTGAAAAAGTCATTGCGGGATGAGAAACACGGAAGCGTTTCCAAGATCAGAACGATAAAACAGAAAATAGGTTTAGAAAGATAAGAAAATCATTTCGCGGCCATCTTTAATGTCGTAAACACCTCAAGGCATCATGGGTTCACCCCAAACCCCTTTGGCAGGTTCGCACTTGACTTCCGGTATATACATTCTCAGCCACTGAACCATTTCCTTGCTGATCTGGCTGCAACGGGTAACGTCGATAGAACGGATTCGACGTGGTCCGGGAAGGACCGCTTGTGGATGCTGAGAAGATTTGAATTTATTAGAGCGGGAATGATTCCCTGCTGCTGCAGCGGCAGAAGCAGAAACAGCTGTGGTCGCGACCTGGGCCGAACGGAAAGCACGAGCATCTTGATAGCGGGGATAAGAATTCGCAGGCAGCCGCGACTCCACAAAAGTACGAAGCGAGTCCCAATCGAGTGAAGTGCACCCATCAAGGTTCACTGAATCCAATTTTGGACAGATCCACGGCTGGGAAGAAGACAGGCTCTGGAGAAAATAACAGAACAAAGTACCTTGTGAATGAATGCGTGGCGTCTCATATGTCTGATACGTACATTTAATAGGCTCGAGGAAGCATCTTCAACATCCACTAGCTCTAGTCTGATCATAGATGGGAGTTTGCGAAGGAGAGTGACCAACTTCGGTTCATTGAAAAAGCAGGATTCAATTCGCAGGGATTGCAATGGGAGTCGAGTTAGAGCTTGAGTGTAGAGAAGTTGGAGTATTGGGGTGACGTTTTCCAGGTAGCACATTTCAAGGGACTCTAAGTTTGGGAACGTGATTTGGTTCATGATCTGTCGAGTGAACACAATTCCAGAGTAGTAAAATGAAATCTTGGAAAGTCGAGGCAATCGGACCATCTTCGAAGACACTGGAGGGTCGACTTCTTGGACTGACGAGGGGTAACAGGAGTCCGAATCAACGTCGGACATATTCCGGAGAGCGAGTTCTTCCAATTCAGGACACTGACGGAGAATTTCGAGAAGCTTAGCCGGCGATGGAACAAAACCGTTGAAGTATCCACCGAGTTTGAGGACACGAAGTCGAGACACGAGCCGTGTATCCCAGCCGAAATTGAATGATGTTAGAGAACACGAACGCAATCGGGGTGTATGTCCGCGGAAGAGAGGTAGCGGAGGACTGGTATAATGATCGTCCTGAGAACGGTGGATTTGGATACTTAGGGATTCGAGCAGAGGTGCATCTTCCTGACAGCGGGATAAAGCGGCATGCGCTTGGGGTCGGGTGGGAACACTCAAGCTGAATGATCGTGTTCGCCAAAGGGCTGGTCGGAATAGATCCATCGCATGAATAACTTGTTCGGTGACGGTATTCAAGTGGTCCAAGCGTGGCCCAAATGTGATGGAAATGTCGAGAGGACACGATTTTGATCTCGATAGCTTACGTCTCGCCTTTTCAAGGGAATCGTGGGGACTAACTGAGATTTTGGACCAAAGCACCGGAGTATTCAAAACGACTTCCGCCCAGTACCGACTGTTGATGGATTTAACAATCAGAAAAATATGGGGCAAAAGGAGAAGAGGGCATACCACTGACCAAACTAGCATCAATGCGGGAACCATGACAGGGTTCTCGTCCCCGAGTCTCAGTACTCCAATCACGAATATCGAGGCAAGCAGCTCGTTGGGCAAACGATGAATAGGAGACTGCAGGCGTACAGCTTGTTCCAAGTGGGACTCTAGCTCTCGTCGCTGGCTCATTAACGAAGCCATCTTCGAGTCCAAAGAGTTTATGGCTTCACGCAAGCGTGGGATAGACACGCTCGGATGGAACCGAGTAGTCGGGATAGAGACGTTACCATCCGCATATGGCTGCGATTTCTGTACCAGGGAAGGACGATTGTACTGATAGACAGGGGGATTGGGTGCTCGGTGGGGAGCGAAGGAGGAAGCAGGTACTCGATGGTACACCGACATTACCCGGGGGGTGGATCAAGCACGATTAGCGGCTTGCTGCCAGCCCTTAAATACGCTAGCTCAATAATACTCCGCCTCGAGGCGCACACTGTATACTGACAAATGAGGAATGAGGTCCGGATCGATTGCTTCGGAGGAAAGATGCACGCAGACCTTTGTGTAACTGTTAGAGAATTGTCCGATTGTGAAGGAAATGAGACTCGCTTGAAACAAAACTACAGGGTTTATAAAAGAAACAAGAAATTATAACGGTTTACATTCAGATAAAGTTGTTTGGTTTGCGTTCCGTCTCTGCACGAGGCAGACTTCGGATGTCCATCATATGAGTGTTCATCCCAATCTGCTACATGTCTTCCTACCCTGCATCGTGGGATGAGAGGAGAAATTCATCAACACGAGCGCGACAATGAGGCAGGTTGATGGCCTCGCGCCGCTTTCCCACCGTTTTGTTGGGCCAACAACACCATAATCATCATTTTATATACGCACATAGATGATCTATAGATACGAGTCCATTTGGTAAAATCACAAAACGACTTTCTCAGTGTGGCGTCGCGTTCGTGCCACGCGCCTCGCATCTAGAAAAGCAATACTGGCAAAATCCGCTCAACGTGCTACAGCTTTCAAGGCCTTGTAGCGAAAGTATGAGAATTGGGATAGGACCTATAGAGCGAAGTTGGGTTGTTCTAGAACGTCGCGCCCCAAAGAAAGGCAAAAGCTCACGATGATATCCAAGAATATCGTCAATGCACTCCCTTCACGCGGGATCATAAGAAGACCATCAGTACACGGGAGTTGTTGCGACGTGGCGCGATTGACTCACCTGCGAGCCAACTTGCATTGGTGATGAGATAGTCTCTTTCCATACTTTTTACGCATATAGAGAGAGAGTATGTCGTGTTACCTAGTATGGAGAAGAAGAACAGCGCGGGAGCCAGACCCTCGCACCGAGTGGTAAAGTTTTTAACTTTGACAGGGTCAACGCCGCATTAAGTGCCAGGCAAAATTATCCGCTCACTGATCTGCGGGACTCGTGAACCAAGCTACAAAAATGAAAGCGGTTAGCACGAAAGATAAGGTGGCTAAATATGCAAGATTAACATAGCAGAGTGCGCTTGTCCAACCTAGGATTTGGATTATCCAGGTCATGGCAGGACCATGGGGCTTCTGGACCTCATGCTTCCTCTTCGTATTGCTGGAAATCCACCACGCTAACACTCCTGTGACGATGACAAATAAAAGGGCACCGGTATATCGAAGAAACAAAATTTTTGTTGGAGTCACTGCTACATGTTTGGAGTTTTGGGTGCGGTCGCTTGTCAGCAGCGGTGTTTCTTCGTCTCCGTCGGAGGTGGATGACTGAGACTTTGACGATTTCCAGCGGTAGTAGTAGATTTGTACGAGAAGAGTAATATCGCACAGGGTATACTGTGGAAAGAGCTGTACCAAAAACGGAGAAGCTAGAGATAGAGACTCACGTATATGCCCAGAATGCTCATTGTAGGTAGTAACCCGGCAAGTAAGGCCCCCGTCGTGTTTGTTATATCACCCAGAAGCCATATGTATACAAAGAGGAGGCTCAGTCCTTCTCCTGACTTTAATGAATAGGCTTCATAAATCTGAGGACAATACACTACAGTCCTGCAAACATGAACAGCATTCATAATAAAGTTGATATGATATCCGATATGAAACTTACCAGCATGCTATTGAGACCCAACCCAACTAAATGAATGCACTGTACATGAACTCAGGAAAAAAGAACATTGAGAAGAAGGCATACGATGCTGCTGAGTGTGTCATTGAAAGGCGGTGGCTGCAACGAGTACATGGACCACAACGATGTGAAAGATAAGGAGTAAGTTACCAAGTACGGCCAATACGGTGGTGGATATTGGGCGCTAATTTGAATTTTTTATTTTTTTCACGTAAGGCGTATCGGTCATAGTGCCGTACTCGTTGCCGGTTTCTGCCGGCCAGTACGCGCGACGCCCTTTGGACCCAAACATCCTCGATGGATCCTGAATCTTTTCGCAAATTTGCAACCCAAGTCAGGAGAGCGGGAGGGAATGGTCCACCACAAGGCTTTCTAGCTGGCGGCGGCCTTTTAATTGCACTCATCGCCGGAGGTCTTGCATTGAACGCCAGTCTTTTCAATGGTTTGTAGGCGATTTCTTCTAGGCTGAATAATTCCACCTAACTGGGCTCTAGTGGACGGTGGTCATCGCGCAATTAAATATACACGGTGGGCATGAATGGGAGTATCTGTGTTTTCCAGCGGATTTAATTACAGCCCAGGTTGAACGGTGTCAAAGATGAAATATATCCTGAAGGTACACATTTGGCGGTATGTGGACCGTACATATCATTTCAGGCCTTGTTACTGAACATTTTGTGCAGATACCATGGCTTGAACGACCTGTTATATTCGACATTCGCGCCAAGCCCAGAAACATTGCTAGTTTGACTGGTACAAAAGGCAAGTATCTCCTGGATTGTCAACAAGGTTTAATAACATTACTCGTGTGTTCCATAGATCTCCAGATGGTTAACATCACTTGCCGTGTTCTATCTCGACCCTCTGTCAAATCTTTACCCACCATCTACCGAGAGCTTGGTCAAGATTATGACGAGAGAGTTCTTCCTTCCATCGTGAACGAAGTACTCAAAAGCGTTGTAGCACAGTTCAACGCAAGTCAATTGATCACGCAACGAGAGCATGTTTGTCTTTTATTTGTGTTTTTCGGTTCAGAATATTCATGGGACTTTGACTTTTTCTCTTCAGGTGTCACGACTTGTTCGCGAAGGTTTGACAAAGCGAGCTCTGAGATTTAATCTTGTTTTGGATGATGTTTCTATTACCCACCTCACTTTCTCTCCGGAATTCACCCATGCTGTTGAGGCGAAGCAGGTTCGTGACAGTTTAGAATTGACCTTTCAATGGTGACTCTAAAAGGTCTATACTCGTAGGTTGCACAACAAAATGCTCTCCGAGCTGCATTCTTGGTTGATCAAGCAGTGCAGGAGAAAGAGGCAGGCTCGTTATCTTTTCTTGTAGCAGGATATGCTGACAGTATATTTAGTCTATCATCGTTCGTGCCGACGGTGAAGCTAAAAGTGCCGAGCTAATTGGGGAGTCGCTACGGGCAAACAAGGGTTTCCTGGAACTGCGCAGACTGGAAGCTGCACGGGACATTGCCAATCTTCTCTCGACCTCAGGAAACAAGGTGATGCTTGACGCGCAAAGTTTGCTCTTGAATGGTCCGTGGTTTCCTGCCCTGTCATCGATTTCCTGACTGATAGCTATTTCTTCCAGTGGCTGTTGATAATGTCAACGATCTTGGAAAGTCGAAACGGTCGTAGAATATCTAGGTGTAATTATCTCTAAGAATCAAATACCATTTTTTGAGACCAATCTCGTACACGCGGTGCAGCTTTTCACAAATTGTCGGTACCCGTCGCCGACTGTTTTTCGGGCTGGTCTCCATAAGCGTCGCGAAATTTCGGCCGACGCATTTTGTTGGCAGTTCGGGAATTCGGTCTTAATGAACTTCGACCGGAGCTTGGAATACAGTTGCTACTTGTTATGTTGTGGTTTCGGACGAAGAGCAATGGTTTTGAACCTATATTAATCTGAACACTTCGCCTGATTTCTTTCTCCCCAAAATTTTATTCACCATCTCCAGGCCGCCTTAACTCCACCCACTCACCATGCTGGCCTCCCAACTTCGAACTTTAACTCGTATTTCATGTCGTCCAAGCTCTGCTGCTCTTTCCCATGGCCGTAGAGGGCGAAACTATGCTACAGAAGCTAAAATTCCAATAAATATCATGGAAGTTGGACCTAGAGATGGCTTGCAGAATGAAAAGGGTGTTATTCCTGTCGATGTCAAAGTCGAACTCATCGAGAAATTGGCCCTAGCTGGATGCCAGCTCATCGAAGCAGGAAGTTTTGTCAGTCCAAAGTGGGTTCCTCAGGTATGTCTCAAGCTGTTTATTGCGCCTGGAATCATTGTAATACTGTACAGATGGCGGGGACCGGTGAAATTATATCTCGCATGCATCGACTTCCCGATGTTCATTACGGTGTCCTCGTTCCCAATCAGAAAGGCCTGGACGGCCTTTTGTCCGTTCTAAACGCTTACAATGCTTCACCCGACTCTGAATCTGTTCCTCCGCCGTCGGACGAAATTTCCATCTTCACTGCCGCAACAGATGCCTTTACACGGGCAAATTTGAATACAAGTATCAACGAGTCTCTTGCAAAACTTGCTCCTGTGGCCAAGTCAGCGCTAGACAAGGGATTAAGAGTAAGAGGTTATGTCAGTGTAGCGATCGAGTGCCCGTATACCGGTCAGGTTGATTACAAGAAGGTGCGGGTGGTGGCCAAAGAGCTGCTTAACATGGGCTGCTATGAAATCAGCCTCGGAGACACTGTAGGACGCGGTACGCCGACACAAGTAGCCGAAATGCTGGAAGAAGTGAAGAAGGATATCCCAGTTGAACGACTGGCTGGTCATGTAAGTTTAGAGCCTTACATTCACTCTCTAATATACTTTCTAAACCGCTTTCATAGTTCCATGACACCTTTGGCACTGCAGTTGCCAATGTGTTTACAGCTCTGGAGCACGGTGTGCGTACAATCGACTCTTCCGTCGGCGGACTTGGTGGATGCCCGTATTCACCCGGAGCAACGGGCAATGTTGCTACTGAAGATGTTCTGTATGCCTTGAAAGATTCAAAATACACGGTCGTTGGCACAGAATATGGCAAGGGTACCATTGACCTTGACAAGATCATGGAAATTGGTTGGTGGGTCAGTGAAAAGTTAGGGAGGGAGAGTATTAGCCGTGCAGGTAGGGCTTTGAGAGCGAAAAAGATTCGGGATGCAGAGATGGTTGCGGATGGGGAGGTTCGCGCCAAGCTTTAATATTTTGTACGGTATACTTGTAATATGTAAGTTAACATCGGCTGGATATATATAATTATCTATTGAGAAGCTAGCAGTAAGCACTGGCAGTACGTACGTTAGGACTAATGGGCGTCTATTAAGCGCCTAAAATCACGCTCGCGATAGGTGACTCATTAAACTCTCGCGTTACTCTCGACTCTTGCCTCTACTCACCCACGATGCCGAGATACTACAATCGTGGAGACCAGAATCGAAAGCGAACACACTCTGGAAGGCTGAGAAAAGCCGCCAATTCAATGTCGACAGCTGCGACTGAAGATGCCGTCCATTCCGATGAAGAAACTCATTCTCCGATTACAGCAAAGAAAGTCCGATGGGAAGCGAGTCAGCCAGCGGATACGGAAAATACTTCAGCGGAAGAGATACTCGAAGACTCTATGACAGAGCTTTCTGATGAATCCGGGTCAAAAAAGGTGTGTATTTGTAGCGTGTTCACTTCAGGCGTGAATGCTGACGACCCTCGTTCAGATTTGTTTGACAGCCTGGTGCCAAAAGTACGACGGGAATCTTATCCAGAAACGCCACTAATTACGCTCGTCGACCAGCCGTCGCGTCGGTATGGCTTATTATGATCCTGTCAAGTGCAGAATCTACGTTCTAGAAGACACCGAAGAAACGTCCTATTTCGATCTTACTAAAATGGGTGAGGACTAAAAATTATTCCCATACAACGCTTATAAGGTTTCTTTAGTCCTCGATCAAGCCAGCCCTGATGTCTTGCTCACCAGCTCGCGATCAGACGACGCGTTCATGGATACCGCTCGAGAATTCAGTCGGTTCACGACACGTTGAGCTTGATTTTCTATGCATATACTGATATTTCCATGTAGTGGAAGGCTCCGACGGTGTATTTCAAATTAGGCCACACAAAGACTTTCTACCCGCCAAGGGAAAGGATAGGCTGATGAATCTACAGTTACTATCAGATTTGCCTCAAGATGTAGCCCAGGAAGCTTCAGCTCGTGGCTCCCTAGATGACGCGACTTTCATCTCTCGAAATGCGTACGATTTTATGGCCAGGCGTGCAGATGTTCTGAACGATCCCACCGCGAAGCGATGGAATGCGTCTATTCGAATCTCTAATTTTGCGTCTTTGGAGTCTTCTCCGCTTTGCGTGCGTCGTCGAACTGATGGCCGCACACGGTTCGTTTTGAAAGGTTAACCCCTGTCCGCAGATGGCCTCTGTGGGAGCATTGCTCGACTATCTCGTGCGCGTGCGCGCAGTTGACGACCTCGAGGATGAAGGTATTCGCGGTCTAGAAGTTAGAGATATCGAGTGCTTGGCCTTGTTGGTCTCTATTCCTGACACTCTCTTCCCTTTACTTATGTTACTTCTCCAGAAACGAGGTGATGCAAATTAATGCCGATGCTCTCTTGTGAGTCTATATTCAAACTTTGTTCCTGACTGTACTAAAGTAGTGGCAAAAGCTCACTCCAAGTGTTTGAAAACGAAAGTCATGCATCAATGCACTCCGAAAAAATTAAAGAAGGGCTTTCTCTTTCTGGTCAGTGCTCTTAGCACGCCTTTCGTTTAACCATCTCAACCTTGTCTGAAATTGACAGGAATTTTGAATATCACGCATACCGCTCTGGGAAGGAATCTTATGCGAACCTGGCTCTTAAGACCTTCTCTTTCTCTCTCGGTTATAAACTCACGCCACGATGCGGTCGAGTGCTTTCTTCGGCCGGAAAACATCACGACCGCCGATTCCTTGATCGGGCATCTGAAGGGTATCAAGAATGTATCCCGCATACTGAGCATGATAAGAAGTGGAAAGGCAAAGGTCGCTGAGTGGCAGGGGCTTGTAAAGGTCTGTAAGCGAAGATCTAAGGTCGTCCAGGCGTTAACCGATTGAGCAGTTCACCGTGCTGTGCGCGATGCTTAAGGAAACACTCACTGAACTCCACGAAACGTCCAAGATCGATATCGTGCAAAAAGTAGGTTGTCGCTAAGTGGTGTGTTCTGATCAAAGCTGACCAACGGATAGCTACTCTCGGCTTTGGACATCTCCTGCTTCCGAGAAATTGGAACGCGAATAAATGACATCGTCAGCATCATTTTGTCTGTGGTTCGTCTCAATGCATTTAAACAGATTCCAGATTGATTGGGAAGAATCCGCCGAAGCGAGAAGGGTTTGCGTACGCCCCCACATCGATGAAGAATTGGATAACAGAAAGCATGTTTACCATGGTATAGACACCGTTCTGGTAGGTAGATCACCCAGTCCGCTCATTTCGAGGCCGTGATCTGTTTTCATAGTCTAAGGTCGCAGAAAGAATCTCCCAAGCTGTGCCTCCCAGCTACGCGTCGTCGTTGAACGTTGTGTATTTTCCTCAGTTGGGTTAGAGAGATTACCCAACGTGATGAAATCCGGGATTAACGGAAGGAGTGACAGGGTTTCTTATATGTGTTCCTATGCAAGATGATTGGCGAAGCGAAGCAGGTGTTCAAATCCTTGACGGATGGAGTTTCCAGGTGATACGGCGCCAATACTACGACCCGTCCTCAGCCCGTTGCTCACTTTGAACGTCAACAGTTTTCATCAGAGTGATACCTCTTGATCACCGTTGCCTTCATATCATCGTCGCCTAATCGTTTCGCTTTAGATCGCACGTCTACTTCAAGTCACAAGAGATGCATGGTAAGTCACTGCCTGCGTAGCTGAAACATCCCGTAAATTTTAACGGCCGCTCGCCGTAGACATGGACACTCATATTGGAGATCTTCACTCTCTAATTGTCGACCGAGAGATTGAGATCATTCAAACGTTACTTGAAGAAATACTCGTTTACGATGCTGCAATGCTTCAGGCGTGTGATGTTTGCGCCGAGTTGGATTGTCTGCTTGCTTTTGCAGTTGTGTCCAGATCGAACGATTATCGACGGCCGATGATGGTGGAGGACAATATTATCGAAATCATTCAGGGAAGGTTTGCTCGGCTCCGATTCCTTTCGTCTTCGCATCCCATAGTTACGCACCGTCCATAGACATCCTCTGCAAGAGATGGTCGTCGACACGTTTGTACCTAATGATACACGCATAACCGGAGGTGATGGTCACTTCTCGATGTTTACAAACTCTTCAGATACAGAATTGGACACGGTGCTCGATGGAGATAGTTTGCAGCTTTGGAATAGTATTTTGCTGTGTACTGGAGCTAATGCGTGTGGCAAGGTCAGGACGTTGCTCTTTTTCTTTTGCTTCGAAGCTTATGCGGATGATGATATAGAGTATATATCTCAAGCAGGTGCGATGTTCGAACTGTTCTGGCGAGAACCCTACTTCAATGTTCCTAGATCGCTTTGATCCAGTATATGGCGCAGGTTGGTTGACGTGAACATAAAGCTAATTAGTTCTCATCTTTACCGTTAGATCGGATGGTAATATGCCTTGCAGTGCATTGAAGGGTTAACTCTAAGCATAAACATTCTCCCTCGAATAGTTTTGTCCCCGCCGAAGCTGCAACTCTGGGCGTTGTGGACAAAAGTAACATTTTCACGACTTTGAATTGTGCCTCCCATAAGACATATTTGCAGTTTTCACCCGCATATCAACCAGGGAATCTGTTTCCAAAGTGATTCAACGCGTCCCAGTAGCCATTGCATCAGAACCTCACTCAACTCGGACTTTTCGCATAGGTTCAATCAGCTTTCATGATCGATTTAAATCAAGTTTCGCTTGCTCTTCGCAATTGCACATCTCGCTCTCTTATCTTACTGGACGAATTTGGCAAAGGAACTTTACCGACAGGCTGGTGATCTCAATTATCGCGTCAACCTCTCGCATACTAAAGCTATCCAAACTTTAATCTTCCTCTGAACAATTTAGATGGCGCAGGTCTTCTATGTGGCGTCATCAAACACTTGTTCGCGAGAGGATCAAACTGTCCAAAAGTTATTGTCGCAACTCATTTCCATGATATCTTCAGAGAAGAACTTCTTGATCCTCAATCTGTTCCGGTCTCGTTTCTTCATATGCAAGTCATGTTCACGACTCGAGATGGAAGATCTCTTGAAACGGAAAGCGGCTTTAGTCAAACGTCTTCAGTGAGAAGCTCCTCAGTGGCCCCTTCAAGATCGGGTAGTATATCCACAGCGAATGTACAGACCGGACCTCGAGAAGAGATTACGTACTTGTATAGGTGAATTTTTTATGTTTTCAGGATTCTTACTCCGCGGCTCACTCAATTTTAGGGTAGCGGAGGGACTTTGCCTGGACTCTCACGCCGCCAAATGTGCTGAAATATTTGGTATCCCTTATCGCTTGGTGCAAAGAGCGCAATATGTCAGGTAACCATTCATATGGTTTTTTCATTTATTGGCGACTTACATTTTAGCTACCCTTACTAGTCGGTTGCTTTCCGCTCACGAGATTGGCCGGTTGTTGGACGAGGCAATGTCGGAGAAAGATGCTTTGGAGTTGGAAAACGCCGAAGCAATCTGTCGGAGGTTCTTAGAGTGGAACCTTGCGGACAGTGCTGTCGATGCGAAGAAGAAGTTGGGTGAGGTACTTGGCAGAAATGACCTTTAAAAGATGGAAAAGATGGAAAAGATTCATCATTGAATGCTACGGTGTCTCGCTGACAGAATGTGAAAATTTGAACTGAGGTGATCATGAGATTTTCACTCCGTGTCACAAGATTTCCAAAAACATCAAAGATGTGACATTAAAGCATCTGATGCCAGGGAAAATTAAATAAATATCCTCTTCGCCTCTCCTTCCTTCCATCATCTACTCGAAGCTGTGACACAGGATAGAAAGCAGGCTTTCTTCGTACGCTCATTACTTGCCCTGAAACAACAATATGTCCTGGAAACTTGGTCGAAGCAAGAAAGCCTCCTACACTAACCTTCGGTCTACTACTCCCACTCCTTCCAACCCTGACGGGACGGGAAAGCCTAGTCCCAGGTCTGGCCTGCTCGCAATCCGTGTGCTTTGGGCAGAAGGTCTTAGTATTCCGCCCGGTACTCCTCTGCCTCCTGCCGTTCAGAATGCGTTAGCTTCCCAGCAAGCCAAAGTGGCTGCTTCTGTCTCTCCTTCTAGCGTCCAGCAACACAGACTTGCTCGGTCCAAAGGCAACAGGTTCGTCCGAAATTTAAGTTATCATGGAAACAGTTTAATTTTTTTCATAGGGACAGCATCCAGCGAACTCAGTGCTGGTGGCTTCCGTACCTTGTAATGGAATACGAGGTTAACCAAGTCCTCATCACTCCTTTGGGGGGTGAGCTGGACAAGCCTCTTTACATGTACCAGGCCCACTTGTAAGCTAGTCCCCTGATTCACGGATCTCATCATTTGTTTCAATCCTGATAATCCCATCTTAGTGATGTATCGCGCAATTCGGAACTTTCCTTGCAGTGCTACTTACGCGCCGACGAGCCCAAACGCGGTGGAGATGGTCTTGCTGACGACCTTGGAAACGATGTTTTCTTGGGAGGCATAAAATTCGTGCCCGACTTTGAAAACATGGGAACTGAGGACCGCTGGTATGACGTCGTGGGAGGCTCTGGAAAGATTCAAATTGGGGTTTCATATCAGCCTCATTATGGCGGTTCTTTAACTATCGATGAATTCGAGCTCATTACTGTCATTGGGAAAGGCAGTTTTGGGAAGGTGCGAGCTGTGTATTGGCAAGCTCGGAAACCGATTGTAATTTCTTTGGTTCTAGGTTATGCAAGTGCGCAAGCGCGATACCTCGCGAATCTACGCCTTGAAGACCATCCGAAAAGCTCATATCGTCCACCGCAACGAAATCACTCATACATTGGCTGAGCGTTTAGTTTTAGCACAAGTGAACAGCCCCTTCATTGTGCCGCTCAAATTCAGTTTCCAGTCGGAACAAAAGCTATACCTCGTATTGGCGTGAGTGTTTACATTTGTTCTAAAGCCTATTTGGTAGCTGATTTTCGGCTAAATCTACTCACAGCTTTGTCAACGGCGGAGAATTATTCCACCACCTTCAGCGAGAGCAACGATTCAACGAGGAGCGCGCTCGTTTCTACAGTGCCGAGTTACTCCTAGCTCTGGAGCATTTGCATGAGCTCGACGTTGTATATCGGTTTGTTGTCATCAGTTAAGCTTTTCACTGCCTCCTCTGATTGCGGATCTTTAGTGATTTGAAGCCGGAGAACATCCTCCTCGATTTCACCGGTCATATCGCACTGTGCGACTTTGGCTTGTGCAAGCTGAATATGAAGGCGAATGACAAGACCAACACATTCTGTGGGACACCCGAGTACCTCGCGCCCGAAATTCTGTGCGGGCAAGGTTACAGTAAGTTCTATCTGTACACTTTCGAAGCCCAGTCTGAGTTGAGACTGTTCTATCAGATAAGACCATCGATTGGTGGACTTTGGGTGTTCTTTTGTACGAGATGCTTTCTGGCCTGCCTCCGTTTTACGATGAGAACACGGACAGCATGTATCAGAAGATCTTGAATGACCCGCTCATTTTTGGACCTGAGATCGGCCCAGAAGCCCAGAGCATACTGACTGGGTTGCTCACTCGCGATCCGACGCGAAGACTTGGGGTCAATGGTGCTGAGGAGATCAAGAAACACCCATTCTTTGTAAATCACATCGACTTTGACCTTTTGGCTCGTAAGAAGATACACCCTCCGTTTAAGCCCAGTGTGGCGAGTCCTGTAGATGTCTCAAATTTCGATACTGTCTTTACCACGGAGGCACCAGTAGACAGTTTTGTAGAAGACTCTAACTTGAGCCAAACAGTTCAGGCTCAATTTTCTGGTGAGTAGTGCAGAGGTCATCTGTGAAAGCAATTTTCACATTCTATCTTTCAGGCTTTTCTTACAACGGTACCAACATTCCTATCAGCCCAGTATAATTTGGATTGTATAATCAGTGCGTAGACGATCCGCTGATGCTTACATTCAAAGCTAATCTTCTGTTTCAGATAACAGAGTAACTGCGTACCTGTACAGCTCAGTAATTCCCAACATTCCTTGCGGTCTACTCATACAATTATCACTAAGTATTGCTTTATCATTGTGTTTTCGCTCCTTGCTGTCCTTTAATCGTTCTCTGCGGATATCAATGTACTCATACACAACCACTCATTCTTAATTCGTTCTGTTTTATTTGGTCCCGGTTGTCCTTTTGCATCTACATATATATTTACTAGTTGCTACCCATATATTTTCCGGAAATCTCGCTCTTTACTTTACAATACCTCGAGTTTATCGTTGAAGAAATTTGCTGGCGTGGACCTGCGGCAAATTTAATTGAATGCATGATCATTGATCAGGGTCTGCCCTGGGCTGCCGCTCTGCACATGGACCAGAGGCCTAAAGATTATTTGGTGATGGTTCTGTCGCATACGTATGTAGGTTCCGTAGGATATACTATCCAATTTTGTCGAGCTCCATTGTCGTGAGATAGATTGTAGATATTGTATCACTTACGAAGGAATTTCGATCTAGTTCGCTCTCATACAGCTGCGCCGCATGTGCATGTGCCCTGTCATGACTACACGTCACCCTTCCGTTTGTTCTTACATGTAACGAAAAAGAATGAAAAGATAGTTAGCTCGTACAAATGCATATGCTACGGACGAGTTATGCTACGGACGAGCTATGTTACGGACGAGCTATGGACGGTGTCAGGACAATACCGAAGAACACGTACCGTATACCACTTAGGCTGCGAAATGATTGGGGCGTTGAACACTAGAAGAGTCAACGAGTCAAGGTACGAATACGGTACGGCACGGCGCCGTTTGATTCAGATTCGGTAGTCGGCAAAATTGGCGGTTCATCGAGCCACAACATTTACGGAAACCAACTCGCCGATTTGTCATTTCGGTTTATGTACGCAAAGCATTGGGTGAAATCATTTAAAAGTGCCGCGGCCCGTCAGCTTTACACCAACTTGTCCTCTCCTACCACCTTGGTGTTCACCGACTTTTCAAGATGTCGGATTCTCGACCAAGTAGCGCAGACGAGAAAATCACTCTTAATCAGTCAGAGAAGAGACGGTTCTTCTGGCAAAAGTCCAAGGCTCAGCCCAAGGATGCCGACCACGACGAGAAAGATTCTAGTACAGATGTCTCTCTGGTCACCAAGCCTGCAGAAGCTGAACTTCAACCCTCTGGATTCACGGAGTTGTTTAGGTGCGAATTTTTTTTATCCCCTTGTAAGTATTTGTATACTCAGGCACACTGCTATCTACAGATTTTCAACACGCATGGAGCTCTTCATGGACTTTATTGGCTTAATATGTGCGGCCGCTGCTGGTGCTGCTCAAGTACAAAATCTTTTTGCGAATTGCGATTTGTTACTAATTTGGCATGATTTATAGCCCCTGATGTCGCTCCTCTTTGGTAAATTGACCCTGGCGTTCGTGGGGTTTCAAACGGTGGTCAACAACTTGCATAGTAGTGATCAGACGGTGGCAAACCAAGCTAGCCAGACATTCTCTGGTGTCGCTTCCGACTTTCGACATGAGGCCTCCAAGGATGCGTTGTATCTGACAATCATCGGTTAGTGGAATCATGCACCTTGTCACTATCTCCTCTTAGCAAAGTGCTATCTTTCTAGGTATTGGCATGTTCGTGTGTACTTACATCTACATGTACGTTTGGACATATACTGGAGAGATCAACGCAAAGCGCATTCGAGAAAACTATCTCCAAGCTATTCTGCGTCAAGATATCCAGTTTTTTGACAAAGTAGGCGCTGGTGAAGTTGCAACCCGTATTCAAACGGATACCCGTGAGCCTAACATCTACTGGGACTCGTTCATTTTTTGACGTCTGATTGTGTACAGATCTCGTTCAGCAAGGCATGTCAGAAAAAGTCGCATTAGTGGTCAATTTCCTAGGGGCCTTTTTCACTGGTTTCATCCTCGCATACGCTCGTAACTGGCGGCTTGCACTGTAAGTCTGCCTGTTCGCCTGCATGCTTTAGAAATGTCACTCAGAGATCATAGTGCTATGTCTTCAATTCTACCTTGCATAGGAATGGCGGGCGCAGTAATGAACAAATTTGTTTCGAAATACATGCAGTACGTATCACAGATACCTGATTCATCAATCGGTTTTGACACCTCATCCAGGATGTCTCTGAAGGCAGTCGCAGAAGGTGGAACCCTTGCAGAAGAAGTCATTTCTACAGTTCGTACTGCCCAAGCCTTCGGAACTCAGTCGATCCTTTCGAAACTGTATGACACGCATATCGAAAAATCCGAACAGGTTGATTCCAAGGCTGCAGTGTTTCACGGCGGAGGTAAGCAGCTGCTTTGATAAATCCTTCGACCGAGCTAAGAATCTGTATCGTTGATAGGTCTCGCGGTATTCTTTTTCATCATCTATTCTTCGTACGGATTGGGTATGTCCTTGCACATAATCTACTACACTACCAAATCTCTAACACTAAACTCCCGATAGCTTTTAGTTTCGGGACGACGCTTATAAATGAGAATCTTGGTAAGCATACTGTTTGTTTAGAGGCCTTCAGACTCTGACGGTCTCTCACAGCGGACGCTGGTCAGGTTATCAATGTATTCATGGCCATTCTCATCGGTTCATTCTCGCTAGCTATGCTGGCTCCGGAAATGCAAGGTAAGTTATTCCATCCGACAGGTAATATGTTTTGAACTGAATGACGCTTTACGTAGCCATTACTCATGGTAGAGGTGCTGCAGCCAAGCTGTTTGCGACCATTGATCGTGTGCCCGAAATCGATTCTTCGGATCCCTCTGGATTGAAGCCAGACCACGTCGAGGGAGAGATCACGCTCGAAAACATCAAATTTGCATACCCTTCCCGTCCTGGCGTAACTGTTGTAAAGGATCTGTCATTAAATTTCCGCGCCGGAAAAACTGCAGCCCTTGTTGGTGCTTCCGGATCAGGAAAATCCACAGTTATCTCACTCGTCGAACGATTTTATGATCCCCTTTCTGGTGTAGTCAAACTTGACGGGCGTGACATCAAGACACTCAATCTCAAATGGCTCCGTACTCAAATCGGGCTAGTGTCACAAGAGCCCACGCTGTTCGCTACCACCGTCAAGCAAAACGTCGCTCACGGTCTCATCGGAACGAAATACGAGCATGCCAGTGAGGAAGAAAAACTTGCTATGATCAAGGATGCTTGTATCAAGTCCAATGCCGATGGTTTCATCTCCAAGCTCCCTCTTGGCTATGATACGATGTTATCAGAGAGAGGCATTAACCTTTCGGGAGGTGCGCCCTTTGCCTACGGGATTTTTGAGTTCAATCTCACATAAATATTTGCTATTCTAGGTCAGAAGCAGAGAATTGCCATTGCCCGAGCGATCGTTTCCGATCCCCGTGTGCTACTGCTAGACGAAGCTACTAGTGCTCTGGATACTCAGAGTGAAGGTATTGTTCAGGATGCTCTCGACAAAGCTGCTGCTGGTAAGTTGGTTGGTTTTTCAAACTGTATTTCATGATTGAACCACATTCCTGCAGGACGTACCACCATTACAATCGCACATCGACTTTCAACGATCAGAGACGCTGATGTTATCTTTGTGATGGGAGGTGAGGGTATCTAGTTAATCAAAGCTTTCCCGCTTGACAATTCTTTCCAAGATGGAGTCGTATTGGAAATGGGCACCCACAACGAACTCGTCGCCAATGAGACCGGTCCTTATGCCAAACTTGTTCAGTCTCAGAAGCTGCGCGAGGCTGCGGAGGTCACGGAAGCTACTGAAGATGGAGAAGAGGCTCCGCAGGATATGGAAAAAGCTGCTTTGGAAGAGATTCCTCTCGGACGCAAAAACACTGGTCGTTCTCTCGCTAGTGAAATTATTGAACAGAAGCAGAAGGACGCAGTGGCAGAGCGTACTGATTACGGCCTCCTTTACCTTTTCCGAAGGATGGGACGCATCAATGCCTCCAGTTGGAAGAAGTACTTGGTCGGAGGATGCGCCGCTGTCGTCACTGGATTGGTTTTCCCTGCTTACGGTATCGTTTACGGTACGTGAATGTGTCGCGTCAATATTTGCCGACATCTGATAACCGCACTCTCTAGCCAAGGGAATTAATGGCTTCGCATTGGAAGGTCATGCTCGACGAGTTTCCGGTGATCGTAATGCGCTCTGGTTCTTCATTATTGCCATTGTCTCTTCCTTTGCTATTGGGCTGCAAAACTACAACTTTGCTGCGTCTGCTGCCAACTTGACCGCCAAACTGAGAACTCTTAGCTTCCGAGCTGTTCTCAGACAAGACAGTCGGTGCTTTTCATGTGTCTTTTATCTCATCTCTAATCTTTCCCTTTATAGTTGAGTTCTTTGATAGGGACGAGCACAGTACTGGTGGCTTAGTTTCTGATCTCAGCGACAACCCTCAAAAAGTGAATGGGCTGGCTGGAGTCACCCTCGGAGCGTATGTTTGCCTTGTGCAATAATTTGTCTTTTCAATTAACGTGCTTTCATCTAGCCTTGTTCAAAGCGCCTCTACTCTCATTGGAGGAGCTATAGTCAGTCTCATTTTCGCATGGAAACTCGGTCTTGTTGGTATTGGTAAGCTATATATTTTACCCAATTTTCACCATACTAATCAAGTTCAGCGTGTATGCCTGTTTTAGTCACCACCGGCTACATCCGATTGCGCGTCGTCGTCCTGAAGGATCAAAAGAACAAGAAAGAACATGCGTCATCTGCCCAACTTGCCTGTGAAGCTGCTGCATCTATTCGCACCGTTGCTGCCTTGACAAGGGAGGAAGATTGCTGCCGGTTGTATAGCGAAAGCTTGGAAGAGCCTCTGCGCAAGTCTAACCGTACCGCCATCTTTAGCAATGGTCTCTATGCCATTTCGCAGTCTATGGTCTTTTTCGTGATTTCGCTTGTCTTCTGGTATGGTTCCAGATTGGTATCCACGCTTGAGTTCAGTACTTTCCAATTTTTCGTCGGCCTCATGTGCGGAACTTTCGCCGCCATCCAGGCCGGAAACGTGTTTTCCTTCGTGCCTGATATGTCTTCGGCCAAAGGTGCTGCCACCGACATCATCAAGCTTCTGGACTCTATGCCAGAAATCGATGCTGATTCCACGGAAGGTAAACACATCGACCCGGCGCAAGTGACTGGCCAGCTTCGCTTCGAAAACGTTCACTTTAGGTATCCCACCCGACCTGGTGTTCGTGTTCTTCGTGATCTGAACCTTCAAATTGAGCCTGGAACGTTCGTCGCATTGGTTGGCCAGTCTGGATGCGGGAAATCGACTGTGTGAGTAATATTTGTCCTGGCATTGTCTAGCAATTCTGAATTCGGCATGTATAGTATTCAAATGATCGAACGGTTCTATGATCCACTGGCTGGCAATATTTACGTGAGTTAGGGTGTTCACTGTGGTACTAAATTTTGTATTGACTTTTTTATAGCTCGACGGAGAGAAAATATCCGACCTGAACGTCAGCTCCTACCGCAAGGCAATCTCGTTGGTCTCACAAGAGCCCACGCTGTATGCTGGAACGGTCCGGTTCAATATTCTCTTGGGCGCCACAAAGCCCCAAGATGAAGTAACTCAGGAGGAAATTGAAGATGCGTGTCGCAAGTCAAATATTTTGGAATTCATCGAGTCGTTACCCGAGTGCGTATTGTTATAAAGAATGATTTGCATGGCGATCTTCTGACTATGCTCTTTTTTGCAGTGGATTTGACACGGAAGTAGGCGGAAAGGGAAGCCAACTCTCGGGCGGACAGAAGCAACGAATCGCAATTGCTCGTGCTCTTTTGAGGAATCCCAAGGTCCTTTTGCTCGATGAAGCCACCTCCGCGCTAGATTCCAACTCGGAGAAGGTTGTACAAGCGGCCCTCGATCAAGCTGCCAAAGGCCGGACCACCATCGCCATCGCCCACCGTCTATCGACGATTCAAAATGCCGACCGAATGTAAGCTTCATGTTTTCTTTTGGCTACGACTGCAATTCATCATCATCTCTCCTCAGCTACTTCATCAAGGAAGGTGCCGTCAGCGAAGCCGGAACTCACGACCAGCTCCTAGCACTAAAGGGAGACTATTACGAATTTGTTCAGTTGCAAGCCCTTAGCAGGAGGGATTAAAGTTATTCCGTCATGATTTAAGCATTGCTTTTCTTATTACGCGCTACAAGGATATCGGGCTACTAAAAGGTGGAATTTAATTTTGAGGGTGTTTAGATTGTACCATTATATTGCTGGTTGCTACTCTATTATAGATACCTTTTACTATCCCAACTTAGTGCGTAGGTACATACTCATAGACATTCGTTCGCTACACGTAGTAGTAATGACAAGATTTTTGTGTATACCCCAACTCACTGTGATGCGCCCAAATAATTAAGGTAGAGTTGACCCGCAACCAGCTACATCACGTGGTGTCAGTCAAAATAAAATGCTATCTACAACTCGAATTTTTCGAAAATTAAAAATCCGGCTCTGAGGAACTCTTAAAAAGACCCTCTGCAAAGATCCTCTGAGCCTGATTTTTGATTTTCGAAAGCATCGAGTTGTAGATAGTGTTTCGTTGTATCACGTGACATTGGTGGTTGCGGGTAAACTCTATCTTATGTAAAGTCTTCTTATTTCTTACGTAATTTTTTTTTTTAGGCGCTTCACACCGTCTGCGCTCGGTGCGCCCGGGTCGAGTTTTCAAGACGGTACGGTCCGTCGGAAGTCAGCTGCTTTCCGTCCCTGTACCCTCTCCCTGTACAGTGACCTACCATTCGAGTATAAAAAAAAACTCATGGCTTGCTTCAAACCTCCCAACCATGCTACTTATCCCAATTTCATCCCTTATCCAGCTATTTCTAGCTTCCAGCGCGGCTGCATCGTCGTTTGATTGGAACTCAACGAAATATGTCTATGCCTTTGGAGATTCCTACACATTTGTCCAAGGTACTCTCGGATTTCCCAATTTCAGGTGAGTTCGTCTCATCCCAACTGGCCTGGAGCATAATTTAGCGTGCCCGCAGTTTCATCGGAGATGTACTCGATCTTGCTTTCACTCCCGCCCAAATCTTGTCCGATGAAATCATTCCGAAAAATGTATGAAGTTATCTCTGATCAAAGCTCTTGCAGTTGCCAACATGTTCTCTCTTCTCGTCCAAATAGACCAGCTCTGAGGGCTCGAACTGGGTGGGTTCACCTACGCTCTTGGTTATTATCCAGTAACCCGACGCCACACTTTAGATAGAATTTCTCACAGGCTGTTTCGGTGGAAGTCCTACCCGGTGCGAGAAACAGCTGTGGAATTTCGCTTTTGCCGGCTCCGATATCGATGCTGCCCTGTTAGTTGTGTCATAGTGCCTGATGAACTGTTCTGAAGCAGTAGCACTAGTCTTCCCCGACACCACAACTACACTACTTCACTTGTTGAGCAAGTAGCTCAATGGGCCGAGTTTGCGGCGGATGTCCTCCCTCATCCTGATAATGAAACATTGACATTCTGGTGGATTGGGATAAACGATACAGGTAAAACAACTCTGCGTATTTTTTGCCCAATGTTGATGGCCTAAACAGGGGATACTCTCAATAATGCGTCGGTGAGACCTCACTCAACCTTACGGTCGAGAAAAAGTTTCAGTCTGGTTCTTTCTCAGATCACCGACTTTGCTTCGTTCTGGGAAACAGAAATGACATCGTATTTTAACGCTGTGGCAAGTCTTTCTTGATGGTCGCGAATCCAATCTATAATCGTAGTTGTCCAGCAAATGGCTTTCGATAACGGACTTACAAAACACGTATTCATCAACGTCCCTCCCGAAGATCGTAATCCATCTAGCGTCGGAAACCCGACGAGCGCAGCGGTGTACAAAGATCATATCGTCATGTTTAACGACGCGCTTTCTAACCATAGTGCAGCATTTGCAACACAAAACCCCGGTGAGTACGATTGCATGGTGTTCATCGCCGCCCATGCTCATGGTGTTTGACCTACACATAGATGCCACTGTGATAAATTTCGATGCCAATGCCGTTTTTAGCAATATTCTAGATAACGCGGCAGAGTTTGGATTCACGAACATCACAAGGTGAGAATTGTCAGTGACGTCGGATTACTGGACCCTTACATCGCCCTTGTGGTTAGCTTTTGCACCTGCGCGGACCCCGAAGGATTCTTTTGGTACAGTAAGTGCTGGTTTTGCTAATTTACCTCAGTTATCTCAAGCTTGCCGCTGCAGATTCTGGTCACCCTACACAGGCAGTTCACAAATTAGTAGCCACGACGCTCCAGTCTCAACTAGAGACCGCCAGCAACCCACTCTGAGTTTGTTTAAAGACCGTAGAAGTAAAATGACATATCCTTGTTGTTAAAGTATAAATATGTTAAGCAGAATTCAAATCAAAAGAATGCAAGGAGCGAATGAGAACCGAGCTATGTATGTATGATCAAGTAGAGGTGCGAACAGACAACAGAGGTTGGTGTATAAAAGAAAAACCTCCATACCGTTTTCCAAAAGAAAAAAAAGGCGAATTATGATAGCGCAAAACGAGAAAGTATAGGTAAGAATTAGAAGAAGAGATAGGTCATTATGAACACTCCCAAGGCTATGATGACCACGACTTGCAGCGGAACACCTTCTTGAGACATTGGTGGTTCTTCTATCATGGTGCCGACATCACTTGGAGCAAGAGTTTCGTCCGACATCCTCCTCGATCGTTTTCGAAGCTCTGGTGGAGGTGCAGCAGCCGCCAACAGGGACCTGAGTCTCTCAATCTCTGCCCGAGCGACCATAAGCTCCTCGGATAGATCGGGAGGTGGCGGAGGAGGAATGGACACCGGATGGGCAATGGGAGCAGGAACAGGCGGAGCCGGGGCCGGGGCCGGGGTAGGCTCTTGGATATCTTCCGAGGGTGGCGTTGCCTGAGGAGGCTGAACAAAGACGGAGATGGGAGGAATAGGAGCCTCCTCTGGGGCGTCATGGTGTATCTCTTCCTCTTGAGGATATGTTGTACTTGGCTCAGCATCTTGGGAAAATTCAGGGAGGTCGTGTCCATTTCCTGCAGGATGTTGTCGGACAGTGCCAAACTGTCGCTGTAGATTTCGGTCAGCAGGGAAAGTGAATTTAGAGTTAATGACGCACCGAATCGGGCATTAAGGAGCTTTGGTTGCCCATGTTCTCGTCCTCTTCTTCCAGTGCCTGACCCTCAGGAGGCAGATACACGACCTTTAGTTTCTGCTGATGTACCTTGTTGGCTTCGTCCGTATTGCCCTCTGGAACTGACCACTGCGAAAATTAATTATGTTGACTATATTTCCAAGGAATTGAGATGGAATAAACGAACCACATCCTGCAGAGATTTTTGTTCTTTCTCGGGAGTTAAGAAAGTACTCTGGATTAAAAATTTGTCCTTGCACTTCGCATTCATCGGGGGCTCTTCCTTAAGAGGCTGAAGCATGACTGGAGGGAGATGGTTAGCAGCATTTTTGGTTGATGAAGAGCTGACGACGCACCGGAGACCTCGACGCTCGTTCCTGGCTCTATCCTGCCCGAATTCGGTCGTACGCAGTACAACTAAAGCCAACGAGATTAGAATTTTGTGAATTTTTTCACTGGGAATGATTATAGACCTTTGGAGCAGTTGTTTTAACTTTGAAGGCTATGGGCTGAGCATGGGGATTGGATATGGTTAGGGCCTTCTTGACAAGGGTAGTAAGTGGACCTGGGCATGAAGGTTATCACGGAAGTTAGGAGGCGATGATGAGGAAGACGTACGGTTAAATCCAAGGGAATTGCTGGGATTTAGATATACAGACATTTTTGAAAGGGAAGGTGGCCGCTGAGTAGTGCAGTGGAACACTGGCAGTGGAGAATATATCAAGTTTTACCACGTGTCTCAAATGACGCCTACATTCTCATCCTCATGGATTCTTCGTGTCACTGTTCCAAATTAGATAGTCTCCCTCAGCATCGCTTACAACGGTTTTATTACAGTCTAAAATTGCCAGTAATTAGAAACAACCGGATCCTTCATTGGTAGCTGAAAGAAAATACATTTCCGTAGCAAAGAGCACTACAAAACACGATGTATGCGTGCATCAAATTGAGCTCCTTCAAATTGCCTACAAATTTCATTCCGATGGTCCTGCAAAGTGATGCAAGCTCCGTTAGCTGGTCCTGTATCTATCGGATGCACTGCTCGGGGCCGGTGAGCCTCCATCATGCATACACGCACATACGAGCATTCTGCCTGTCGGATGTTATGCCTGCTGGGTGTCCGAGTCTGTCATGACTGTAAACCTCCGCGGACAGCGTACACAGGCATCAGCTAGCCAAGTAACGAGCGTGAGCTGGGAAAGTGGATTTGCTCCTCTACTCTTTATCGGTTATCTCTCAAGTCTGTACTCGTTTAAATTCATCTTACTTTTCCAAAGATAGATCAAAAGGAAACTTACCTCAGAGCGTAACTGGAGTAATTTGGAAAGGCTATTTATCCTAAAGTCCGAGCTATGCACAAGGTCTTCTCCCGTCTTTGGCACTGGTGAATAGAAGAGATACCAGAACCCTCTGGAAGTGTTCAATAGATAGGCGTCTTCTTGAGCGATACACTGGGTACATTGACCACCAAGGTGATTGATAATAGTTAGGTACATGGGCAGGATTCCCGCCCCTTCGAGTATAAATGGTCATAAGTTTAGCATCGGCTATCTGCCGAACACAGACCATTATGGATTCCGTTCTACCAGTTCGGAAAAGCGAACTCAATGTCGCTCTGGTATATCATCAACTCCTTGCCAGCTCGATACTCGATCGTATAATCCTCTTCTACAGGGAACCGCTCCTTTTGGGGAGAAGGGCAAAGCAAACGTTCAAGTCCACGATCTGAAGATAATCGACGAGATCCTGAATGGATTTCGAGCCTATGGCCGTACCGAGCTATGCAAGTACTTTGGCTTTTAGGTATCGGACGATGTATATTCTGCTGTCAATTGGGGCAGGTTGTTACTTCTCAATATTACGGTGGAGGATCGGCGGAGGTCGTCTTGGGAAAACTTGACTGGAAGGCAAAAGGACTCAAAGTAGACACCACACCAAGCTTTCTGTGATACACGTGCGCATAGATTACTTCTTCGCTTCTTCGCTCTGTACGATATTCCCTAGGCAGACCTATGGGCGAAACCGGTGTACGGTACAGAAGAAGACATTTCCACAACTACGAGGAGCAATTGCACATTGTCGTTGTGTTAGGCGACTTACATGAGTTTTTGATCTCTCAGGATATTAAAAAGCATATTCTTGTATCCCTTAAAGCTTTGCAATCTGGGTGAGTTTTTTTTTTTCTTCTGAATGTCCGTAGGTATAAAGACTTGAGAGAATTCGCAGTCAAATTGAACTTTGGTATTTCCACGCACCAGACCGCACAACGCCGTACGAGATTACTATGAAAGCTGTCAATGACATCCAAAGCGAAGGTCACTTTAAGCGATTTGGATTGAGTAACTTCATAGCCCTGCGTGGATAATTCTTGGATGGCATATACAAAGGGCTGAACTAACGCCGCGCCCATCATCCTCATAGATGGGAGGTTGCTGAAATCGTTGGTATATGCAAAGCCAATGGATAATACATCATGCCTAGCGTGTACCAAGAGATATATACAATGCCGTCCATCGACCTGCAGAGCCGGAGTTGTTCCTTTGCTTGCGTAAATATAGAATCAGTTTTTACGCATTTAATTCAAGTGAGTTTTTTACGAACCTTAACTGATAGACTAGTTCATGAAGATTTTGATGTTCTTGTTTCAGTCGGGGGCAGATTTTTTACTGGGAATTATCCTTCACCGGATAGTCAAGCCGAAGAAGGATCAAGGTTTGATCCCGAGAAGGCTAGTTTTCACAGCCTTCTTTATTCAGCTTTCACTCTGTTCTTCGATGCGTGAAGTTTCATAGGAAAAGGTTGGTCTCTAAGAGTGATATTCGTTTCTTTTTCAAAACTATCCTGATACTGGAACGAGCCCTATTTTAAGGCTATGGACTTGATAAGAACTGCGGCCGGTGAGAATTCCCTCACCACAAGGAAGATTGCACTTCGTTGGATGTCTCATCACAGTTTGACGAAGTGTGAACATAGAGACTCTGTCCTGATAGGAGCATCTAGTTTGAAGCACATGGAAGAGATACATAATTAGCTGTACAACTTCCAGTGGATGCTACTCTGATGTCTCTTTTAGAATTTGATTGATCTGCAAAAAGGACCTCTGCGCGAGCGGAAGAAATCCAGTCGAGCAATGAGAATTCTGCTGAAGGTTCCTCGTCCTACAGCAATCGATGTTTTGAAAGCTCTTTATCATGCTTGGGAGCCAGTCAGACCCCATACATCGACTTAAAACCATTGACTGGGCCCATATCGTACTTATTGAATGCAAACTCGGTTGAGCAATTGATATTTCCTAATCAGGAAGCAAAGGGACGCTTTGACAGCCCAGATGCATCTGTAAAATTAGGTAATCCATGCGCCTTCCATAATGCCTCCGCAGAGCTTTCATGCTCGTGGAACGTTCTCCTTCCAACTATTACTTGACGTCGTAACGAGTTTCTCCGGTATACATCTGGTCATACCAAGGCGGCTGTACGGCCATCAAGAGTATTCGGCTGTCAGGACGAAGCTGCTCTCACACCAAAAGACAATAGAGCCGTTGCATTTATAAGACTTGGTGACGCATTTTCATTTTCAGTCCTCCTCTGTCTCTCTGTCTTCCATCTACCTTTCATCACTCTGTCCGAGCCACACAAATCCCTGCGCCCATTCTGACCTCCAAATTTAGCATGCATTTTCAGTCGCTGTATCTCTTCGATATGAATGTCAACAGCTAGCAGATAGTTTAACAGGTTCAATTTGAAGGTTTGACGCCACTGCCAACTATAGGTGAGCTCCAAGCTTGTTTCAGCCCAAAGCATCTATAAACGATCTTACATTTTTTGAACAAGGACAGATTGGGGATCGGCGTCTCAATATGCCTAGTTTTATCCTGCCAAATTCTTATCTGCCAATCATGCCAAATCTATTCATTCGCTCCTTATGTGCTGCCTTCTTGCCTCTCCTTCCTGATTCCCTCTGCTTCCCATGTACCCTGGACCTACGGGCTCTTCGATTTTCCTGCAGTATTGGTTCTTATGCGACAATCAATGCTATACATAGGCTGTCTCCACGCTGACACAAATTTTAGTTCGAGCCAGCATGCTCGTTCTCACCGAAATATTCTACCGGATATTCCATGAATATCATGCCACCCATATCACTTCCGTTTTTGGGTCGGAAACAAACTCACTTCCAAATCGGAATATCGCCATCAAATGTACATCCACTAACATGGACCTTCTTTAAATCTATCGAATTTAGCTTCATCATAGAGGTTGTGCAATCGCTGTAGCCGAGTACAAGGGGAAATCCATAAATTGTACAACATGAAAATTTTCTCTCTTAAATTGCGGGGATACGATACAAATCTTTTCTCCATCCGCCAAGTAGTATACTTGAGGACATCCCCCGCTCCATCCTCGTCGTCTTCTTGAAAATGGCCATCAACTACGACGAGCTGACTTTAACGTACCCAAATTGGGTTTTTTCTATGTGTGCTTTTATCGGCTTTTTGCTATGTGCCATTCCTCTGCCGTGGCACCTGGAGGGTAAATTGTTGTCTCTGCTTGTCGGTCGCAGACCTTGACGTTTCGTTAGCATGGAACACTGGAACCTGCCTCTATATGATTTGGACGGGCTTGGCTTGTCTTAACCAGTTCGTCAACTCGATTATCTGGACCGGAAATGCTATCAACTCCGCTCCGGTATGGTGCGATATATGTGAGTAGCTCTATGTCACTCAAAAGATCACCCTGCTCATTGCTATTGAATAGCTACTCGTTTCATGATTGGCTCTGCTGTGGCCATTCCCGCTGCTTCACTGTGTATCAATCGACGATTATACTATATCGCTACAGCTAATGCTGTTACGATTACGAAGGCAGAAAGGCGTCGAGCTGTATTAGTTGATCTGTGCATTGGTGTTGGCATTCCTGTCCTGGAGATGGTTCTACGTATGTTGTGTTGCTCGTATCAGTCCAAGCTCTAATCTGAATTACTACCGTAGAATATATCGACCAGGGCCATCGATTCAACATTTTCGAGGATATCGGATGTTATCCCTTCACCTACAATACTTGGGTAGCATACGTTGTCGTTGTCACCTGGCCTTTGGCTATTGGGTGTGTGTCGGCGGTCTACTGCAGTAAGTCTTTTCAGTTTTTGCCCAAACTGATGCAGTCCCTAAACTCGTATCAGTTTTGAGCATCAGGGCCTTTAACAAACGGCGCGCCCAGTTCAAAGAGCTTTTATCCTCCAATTCTAACCTCAGTTCTAATCGCTACTTCCGACTGATGTGCTTAGCCGCCACTGAAATCTTTTGTACCATCCCTCTTAGTTGCTGGTCCATATACCTGAACGTGACTTCGGAGCCTATTCAGCCTTGGAAAGGATGGGATGACACCCACTCCTTCTTTTCTAGGGTCGTTCAGTATCCTTCTGTCATTTGGCACTTGAACAAGGGTACTGCGATCTCACTGGAGACTAGCCGGTGGTTTGTAGTTTTTTGTTCAGTAGTCTTCTTTGCGTACTTTGGTTTTGCCGATGAAGCACGGAAAAACTACCGTGCTGCCTTTGGCTCAATGGCCAGGCGCGTTGGATGGTCCACAGGCAGTGGCTCTTTCGGCTCAAGTCTGTGGAGCTCTACTGGGTACGCTCTTCGAACCTTTAATCTCCGAAGGTACCTTATTCTCTGTTATTCAGGTCAAAGACTTCTACCGCGCACAATGGTGCGATGCCAGTGTTTGTCCATAGAAAGCGCTCTCAACCTCGCAATTCTTTGGACTCTTTCACTGATGTCGGTACGAGTTTCAAGGAAAAATCGTTCAATGGCGAATTGTCCTACGGTGCAATGTCGCTGCCCGACGCTGGTGGTGCACTCTCGGATTTGGAACCATCTCCGACAGATACCATCGCTTTAGGCATTCCATCATCCGCCAAAATCCACGACAACGACAGCGATCTGGAGATAGAGTTATCTTCGATCCGTAGAGCATCCATAATTTCTGTGCCTGCACCAGCATTTACGCCTAGCGTTCCTCATCGGACGCTTGAAGTGCCTTCTGATATAGAGAGGCACTCACCCGATGTGGTCTAGGTCCGAACGGTTTTTGTTTTTCGACGTTTCGTTTTTAGCTTCGCTCATACCCAAACCAAAACTGTATCATTAGCTATACCTACACTTATGCGTGAATCTTTTACCGCTGATCATTTATGCCTCGGCGACGCTTTTTATGTATTGATAGTAGTTTCTGAATAGAACGGATCATGAAATTTACAAAGGACCATTACGGTAACTTGCTAACTGAGATGCGAAGGATCGCTTTGACATACTGAACGAAGCCACGTAGATTTATATACGCATGCAGTGCTGAGCGATGTACAACGCTGCTACTGTTATTCAATTACAAGGACCTCTGTCATCGACGACGGTATGATTGACTACAGTTCCATCCTGGAATGGCATTTGAAGAACGATACTACCAGAATCGCCAACAGTGCTATGGCCATTGGTGGAAGTACCCGCGACATCCTGTAATGTAGAAAAGTTAACTAAGATATGATCCATGATTGCATCTGACATGATTAGGACATACAGCGGCGATGAAAAGTTCCCCGGGAAATACGGTAAGATTGGGTGTTGTCGGATCAGGAAATGTGATATTTGCGCTCCCAGCGAGCATGACAACCCATTGAATGGCAGGTGCGTTATGAAATCTGAGGGATATAGGTAAGCTTCAAGATTTTGTACGCGAGAATAAAGATCGTACGTACCCGAGATCGATAGGACCCCCAGTATTAGGCCACTGACTATATGAAGCATTCGACAAGCTTCCCAGCTGTAGGATGTTGTTTCCAGTCTAAGCAAGATAGCTATTAGTCGAACAGCAGTTTCTTCTGCAGGCGAAAGAGAGCCCACCGTAGGTGATATTTGGAAACCCGGTTCAACTGCCCAACATTCTACAGAAGACGCATTCTGCTTCCCAACGATAGTATTAACCAATAAAGTATTGGTCGAGTTGGGGGTACTACCAGGAGCCTTTTTGAAAGAGGTAGCAGAGCCAGGAGTAGCCAGGGCAAAAGTTACAGCCTGGAATGTTGAAAGCAAGAGGTAGAAAATCGCTGAGACGAACATGTTCAACTTATGAGGAGGGAAGTTGCTTTAGAAAGGGTTTTTATGTCGACCAAGGGCACAACGTGATTGCAAACGGTGCTTCTAGTTCGTATTTTTCTAGACATCCAGAGTGCATCGAAGTTGGTGAAAATTTGATGGAACGAGGGCACCGGGGGACTTTCAATAGAACTTTTAGGGGTTCATAGCAAGCGGAAGTGGCTAGAGTGGTCGAGCTTGGGAATAAAAACCCAGGATAACAATCAGCACTCACGCCCGTTTGCTTCTGGTCGTTTGCGTTGGTCTGTGCAGAATTGGTTCCTCAGTTGTCTTTCCGCTCACACCGGGCCTCGCTTCCATTTATGTAAAAAATGGTCATCGATGTTATCGGAAATGCATCGAATTGCTATAGATATTGTGATGTGCCTTCCTAATCAAGATGCTAAGAAACGCTTTGACCGACCATAACGACATTACATATGTGGTGAGGAGTGGCATCGCCTTCCCCCTTCGCTCAGATACATTATGATTTTCCCTTGCCGGCCTTTATCTCCTCCTCCTGCACTCTAATTCTGGCACGGACCTTTTCCAATGTAAGACCGAGATAGTTCTTTCCCCACAAATGTTCGTATTTTTCTGGCTGCTGGTTAACAGTATAGCCAATGCCCCAAACCCGGTCCCTTCCTGCTGCTTCTACGAGTCTGTTCTGCCCTGTTTTCAGTAATTTGCGTCCCAAATGGTCAAGATCTGTTGAAGGTGCGAGTTCACGCATCCCGCCGCCGAACTTCCACCAAAGAGCTTCCTCCATAATATAAGTACGACAATTGACCCACACCTCTTCGTCAAAATTTGATTTCCTGCCGAGGGCTTTGCATTGTGCAGGTTTCGTCGCCTCCATTATTCTATCAGCGATCTCGCGATCATCAAACTGCAAGGCTTTGCAGTACATGAAATACTGCTCGGAGAAGAGGAAAGTGAGGGTCTGAGAAGGGTCCGAGTACACAGGCGGCTGAAGAATGTCCTGTACAGGCAACCATTGTGCGGGATCTGGAGCGGTAAAGGCTTCGGGGTAAAAATTGGACATGTATCCAAATTGCCCCGTCTGTCCGTAGAAGAAGATGGTACCGGTGTTTGAAGCCATGATGTCTGATGATGTCTGTCTTTATGAGACTGTAGATTCCAGGAAATTGCTCCTACTTGTAGGGCAGTTGATGACTCGGCATGAGTAACCTATTGACCTGTACGCTGCCGAGGATGGCCTTTGACAGTGACACGCAAATATCCTGAGCGCTGTATTGTAGTCAAGATACATTTGTTGTAATCTTTGCCGTAATGAATGGCGAGTCCGTATGTGGGAAAAAAAAGTCAGCCCATGGATTCATGGAGCTCATCATGCTTTGAACTAAGCCACCACTACTTATCTCTTGGCTTCTTGCTTTGGGTGAAATGCCCACTCATCTTGCAACGCCTTCATCTGCCAGTCTTAACATCACTTCCCCCGCATCGTCCTCAATTACCCTCGTCGGCAGTGGCTCTTTTCCAGATGCTGGGTCAGCTCCTTTCTCCTTTGCTGATCTCGAAGGCAAGGAGCCTACGCAACAAGTATGTATGACTATACGACCTCAATTACTCATGGCTTTAACGTGTATATAGTTTGCGTTGCTGGATGCTCGATTAGTAAAGGAAAACCGTATCAAGGATGGCGCGGAGAATTTACTTAACATGGAGCTAGCGGTACGTATCTGCGTGTTAAAGTATGCAATACTTGCTTGAACAAGTCAATACAGGACAACCTGCGGGAACAGGTCGTATCAGAGCTCAGGACCGCTAACAGTAGGATACAGGCTATCATGGAAAAGAAAGCAACCATTGGTACGTTTACCAGTTTACCGTTGACATAAACATTCTATTAAAACGCATTCTTGTAGAAACAGCGATCAGGACGCATCATAAAGTAAAGCAAGCACCCGAACATGATCCCGACGAAAGAGGTGAATATTTTGTGGTCGTCCCTATCCAGACCTAAGTTTATCTTCAGGAGGAGAGGATTTCCGGACTACTCTTCGCAACGCGCGAGAATGCATTTCAACCCTGGTTTCACTCAGTTCAGATTCTTCGGACTCTTCCAATTTCGATCGACAGATGATTGAAGTAATGACGACATTAGTTGGTATCCTGCAGCGCAGTTTGCGCGTCCGTTATGAGCTCAAGGTTCCAGAGATTGTCCAGCCGTGCGGTCTTTTTTAATTTCCAAGTCCGAATACTAATCTTAACACTTTAATGAAGAGTTCTCCCGGCTCTCGCTGATAAGCGCACCAAACAATGTCGAGCAGTCGCGTATCGTCTGATTCGGCACTCATTAGTGGATTCTGAATCAGTGAGAAATTTAAAGGAGCAGGAAATAGAGTGGTATATTATCAGGTCTCTTCACCGGGACAACAAGTTTGCTGTGGAAAAAGAACAAGTGATCAAACTCATACGCACTATCATTGAAGTCGGATACGTGTCTAATGATGGTGGTCCGGAATTTATCCCTCTTTCGGAACCAGTCATACGTGCGTTTATAGCTGTTGCAGAACAAGCAGATGATCCATTCAGGTTCATTTGCATACAGACTTTGGCTGAGCTGGGTGCGTTTTAAGCACTGACGCTGTCTCCTTCACTAAGTGGTTTCGTCAGTCATTCTTGATACGGACTTGGTTGCAAGAGTCGGGGGAATACGCTTTCTTCTTCATGCAGTTGGCGAGGGTCCTTTGGAGATAACGCCGTTGTTGGCTTCTACTTTTCTTCATCTCGTTGATTCACCACGGACCCGTGCGTATCTTCATGTAGGCACAGATTTGGAGGTTAGTCTACGGTTCATCGTTTTCCGCGACGTTTTGATTTTAACGTCCCTGTTAGATAGCTCTTTCTGCGGTCACAGATGCTTATGGGAAGGGTCCTGAACACGCAGAACGTATGAAGAGCTGCACAAAAGTCATCCAGCTGATGTTACGGACTTGGAGTGGCTTGATGTATTTCTGCATGGACGAAATGAGAGCCATCCGATCTTTGATCGACACCCTACGAATTCCTTCACTGGAGACGCGAGTACGTTCTTATTATGCATCTCTTTGTGCTTTAACTGACATTCATGCCTAAGGAAATTATTCTCAATATGTTCTTTGAGATTCTCAACATTAAAACGCCGGAATGGTATTCGACTTTTATTGCAGGAAGACGATTGACCAGTCAGTCTATGTCTATTTGCCTATGTACATGAATTACTGAATCAAAGTTCAGCCTATCACCGAGATGGTATCAAGGCGGAATCCGAGCCTCTCGAGCGCAATTTGCAAACACTCAAGCTTACTGACCAATATATTGCCTTACTTGTTCTGGTGTTCACAAATGCTGGATTAATCGAGGTAATAATTAACTTCTTTCCGCCTCAACCAACAATTCCGACGTCTTATTTCTGCGCAGGCTCTTGTGTCTATGATGGAGGAAGCCCCAACTGGCTCAAGTCTCTCTCGGAAGGCTACCCTTCTGATCGGCGAAATACTACAAATGTCAAACCGAGTGTTACCATTATCAGTTGCCGCTCGAATACAGGTGATTTCCTCTTTCTGTTAGCTTCCTTTGTACTTACGCTTTGAGTAGGCATTACCGACAGTCTTCTCCATGGCCTCCAATTATGATGATGGTCAACACCGGCTTGTGGGAGCTTCAGCTCTATCAGCTCTAGATAGCTTCAACCGAAATCGCACACGACTGGAACCCGGCTTAATAAAAGCGTCTTCCCGACTCAGGTAAGATCCGCTTGCGTTTTCTCAGAATCCACTTCAATCTGGAGCTAGGGCCAATTCGGTTGATGACGCAGTTCGCCGAGGACAAAGACAAGTAGAGCAGGCCAAATTAAAAGTTGGTATGCAGATGGACGACAAAATTTTCCAGGCCTCTCTGCTAGAAACGCAAGTGATGCTTACCAGAGACCACGCTAAATGGAATTTTGATACCCTGCAAGAATTAATTGAAGGCCCGCTGCTCAACCCAAAGCGAATGGAAGAAGCCATCAGAGGCGCGCGCTTCATCAAGCGCTTAATGTCATTTTTTCATCCCTTCAATCATCGATTTTCTGATATGCATCGTATCAAAGTAAGTTCATATCGAAATATCTGATATTCAGTCTGCTATTTCTAATGAGGAGCTATAGGTAAATATTCGATGGGTTCGCCTTGGGTGTTCTTTGCTTACAACGCTCATGGCAAGTCAAGATGGGATTCGGTATCTAATGTCTGAAGATCCATTCATGAGTCAGATTGTCAAGTGTTTCGCTCAGCTTGATCCAGTATGTCTCTCGCCTATGCAAAATTACACTTTCTAACGCTTGAGAAAGTTTAATAGCCAGGCGCAGCCTGATTCAGACCCAATGTTCTCGAAGAGGAGAATAGCCGAGACGCTGACTTATGGGTATCTCGAGATGCTCGGAACCCTCAGCAAGCACAAAGAGGGCATCGAGTAAGTTCATTGATTCTGGCCTCTTACGTAAGTGACTAATTATGCTTCAGAATTCTTGAGAGCTACAAAATCTTCACGGCATTTTATCACCTAAGTGACCTTAAGAGCAGGGAAGATCTGATCAAAGGGATCATCGAAAATCTAGACTACAGCATGTAGGTTTTTTCAAACTTGTTAACGTGTCTCTCTAACGCTTTTAAAGCGACGGTCACCCACGTATTGTGCTGTCTAAAGCTCTTACTTCGAGTCACAAAGTACGTGTGACCTTCTGAGGCTATCTAAATGTGCACTGACGCGCTTTCAGCGTATCCAAGTGTACGCCACACAACACCTTGGAGAGTTGATTCGCAATTCCTCTGTGGCTAACGCCTGGACACTCCGGCTCTTACTAACGCAGTTATACGATCCATCCGCTGAAGTTCGGAAATTGGCTGTTGATTATTTGGAGGAAGCTTGTGAATCAAAGGACGTCCTTGAATTGGTGGTGGAGATGCGTCCCACCATGGAACATCTTGGCGATATTGGGAATTCTCTTCTACTCAAGTAAGTTATTTTGATTCACTCAATTTTTTCCTCTTTGACTGTTAGCTAGATTCATGTCAACCCCTACTGGGTTCCGTTACCTGTACGATGCCGGTTATATTGATCGTGAGATGGATATATGGTTCGAGGTGTGTTTGTCGCCAGTTGCTGCGTTGATGGAGCCTAACCTGATGCTTCCCTAGGAACACAACATCTATTATCTGGTTCAAGTGGAGGTGTTCTTGGCGCAGGTTTTTAGCTCGAACGACGAAGATGAACATTCCTTGTACGTCATTAAGTCTGGGTAGGAGAGTAACGAGCTAAATGCTTGGCGCAGAGGCTTCGAGGGTACTGTTCCTCCTCATTTCTACGGCGAGATGGCGAAAACCGAATTGGGCTGTCACATCTTGCAAGAAAAGGGCCATTTTGCCGAGTTTGCTCTATTCATTCGACAACATGGTCATGAAAGCGAAGATCCTGAGCTCATTATGAAGCTCAAGAGTGTTCTTTGGGCCGTAGTAAGTTGGACAACTTTAGCATCTAGCAAATGTTCACTGTCAGCCATAGGGAAATATTGGCGCTACTGAAGGAGGACTGCCATTCCTCGAAGAAGAAGAGATCATTCCGGCAGTGCTCAGCATAGCCAACGAATCTCTTATTCCGTCCGTAAGAGGGTATGTGCTTGTTTTCGTGCATTGGAGTGTCTGCTAAACGTCCCTCTAGTACTTGTTTCTTCGTGCTAGGGTTGATCTCGTCAACCTCTCAAGGAGCGGAGATCCTTGATGATTATCAATGGGAAGCAACTCTGACTCCTATGGGGCTGCCTACTGGCCTATGCATACCCGTTGAGCTGGACGAGTTCATTTCGGTGAGTCTTTATACCCTAAGTATTTGTCTTTTTTTAAAACAAAAAAAAACCAAAATTGTTGTGCATAGCTTCCATCTTGGCAACAACGAATAGCACAGCAAAATAATATGGAACTGATACCACCCATCAACGAACCAGAACTGGAAGCTCTTACGGCAATTCAAAACCTGGCTAATACGGTGATTGCCAATGCAGCTTCTCGGTCGCTAGCGAAGTTCGTCGTAGTTCTTTTTATTTGTCTTTCTCTTACCTATAACTCTGTCTTTAGAATGAAGTCGCGACCCGAATATCGTTCAGTTTTCACCTCACCGACGATGCTATATCGTGTCCTTCAAACTATTTCCACTGCCAGATATCGGCTTCCTGTCCGGCGGTACATCATGGACCTCTTCAATGTCGAGTTGAACGCAGAGACCGTCGCGGCTATGGTCGAAGCCTCAAAGAATCTCAAGGCAAATCCTGCGCATCCTCCGCCCAAAACAGATCTCAATCGTCGTCTAAGCATGTTTGGTAACCTGGGAAGATCTAGACGTCCATCCGAAAGTGACGAGGATGAAGACGACGAGCTGAATGATACATCTCCACCTGCTCCTAAAGAGGTTCCTGCGATTGCGTTGCATCCTGTTAACAAGATTGTAGGGTTTGTGTGTTGAAAGAGATGGCAGTTTCAGTTTCACAAATCAAAGACTTTCGAACGGACACACAGTTTGCTGATCACTTTTCATTGGATATCTCCTCTTTGACTTGGGGGCAATCACTTGTACTCATGTATCTGTAGCCTGTATCAAGTGTGTATCATATGTATACAAATATGTGGTTTTCGCGGTCTGGCTACAGTGTGTGGACATGCCAGGAATTGAGTGGTAAAATGGGATTTGAACGCTGAGCGGATAAAGGATACAACCTACAGGACTACTTAACGGAACTATCAAGTCCTTAGAAGCCAGCGCCTGGTTCGACTGCCGGCTTCGTATCCCTGCACGGCGCGGAACGGCTTTCCTATTAACGTTTCTCCGGCCCGCATTGCTGAGTAGAGCCCCCAAGCTTTCCGTCAGAAAAAGATGGAATCCATCCTTAAGTACCTGACTGCTGTTATGGGAGAAATGGAACGCGAGATGTGTAAACGTTCAATGGGTGGATTTATTCTGGGGGCGCACGAGCGGCGGGAAGCCGGATGTAAGTGCCGACTCGTGGCGCAGAGCTTCAGAATCATAGCCCCGATATTACTATCAATGTCCCAGAGTTGCAATCGGACCCAGAGTTGCAATTGGGCAAATAAATCCTTTCGTTTGAGCGCAATTTCCATCTGTTACTCTTCAAATTTTTAATCTAAGCTCTTATATATGTATGCAAGAGGCCTATTAGCTTTAAGATGTGAAATATTGCGAGAAAAATATTGAGGATTTTCTGAAAATATTGAAACTCCAGTTGCCAGTCACTTTTCGATGCCGGCTCGTACTTATACTGCTTCAAAAACTCCCAAAACTTATACTGTAGCCATATTACACCTATTTGATACTAATACACTCATTCCGCAGTTTTTGGGACTTGAGTATCACCTAGGACTTGCTTCAAACAGGCCAGGAGAACGTAAGTTGCAATTTTCCCATACGCTTTGGAATCGCCGGACCGGATTGCAACTCCCGCCATTTTCTGACCTCAAACCGGCTTCGCGTTGGCTACACCTGGAGCCATTCTAAAATTCTCAAACTTGGCTAAATTTAAGTTTAGGATATGCTTACAATATATGGAAAAAATAGAGCTTATCTGCTGAAAAATGCACAAGTTTTTCTATACCGACATTTTCAGTTGCAACTCTGGGACATTGATAGTATCGAGCCTCGATGCAAGTTGAGTAATATGAGGTATATATGGTTCACCTTTAGTGCTTTCTCTGTTAGATCAGGGTCTTCGGACGTGTAGACGCATCGTATCACATGGTCGTGTCGGTGTCCTGAGGAACGGGATCCTTGGATTCAGGATTAGCCTCCGTGCGGATATCTTTGCACAGTCGTTTCATAAGTATGGTTCCATGTTTCTATTTTCCCTTCTATCTATTTTTCCTATCTATCCAAATATATATATAACATACGATTATTGTTTCTGCCCTCAGGACTTCTCCTACGTTCTGAGGGTATGTATTTCTTCATTCATATATTTTCCTATATACTCACGTATCTATAGTTATCGTGTACTAACGTAGAACTATAGGTAATTAAAGAGGACTTCTCCTACGTTCTGAGGTTATCGTGTACTAACGTAGAACTATAGAATTAACAGATTCGCAGTCAGAAACTTGCGTTCGTTCTAGACTGACACAGTAATATCGAACATGTCCTCT